>VDFB02000015.1:247713064-247891973 GCA_007258455.2 Sequoia sempervirens
TCTCTCCCATTCTATCCCTCCCTCTATCCCACTCTCTCCCGCTCTCTCTCCCACTCTCTCCCACTCTCTCCAACTCTCTTACACTCTTCCACTCTCTCCCTCCCTCTCTCCCACTCTCTACCACCCTCTCCCACTCTCTCCCCTATACCCTTAACCCTAAAACCCTCAACCCTTATAACCCTCTACCATAAACCCTTAACCTTTAAATGCTCTACACACACTCAGTTGTGGCTGTGGGAACTTGGTTGCAAACATACATGATTAGAAAGAATGGCATACTTGCATTTGAAGACTATGAGAAACACAAAACCATTCTCATGTATTCGCACCTTGTTATAGCAACAAATGTTAAGTTGTTCAAGCATCATGCCAGACCAAAGACAAAACAACTATGGACATTTAGTAATGTTGATCATGAAGCAATATTGGATACTCTTAATCAAAGAGATGACCCTTTAGGCACACTTGAATAACATTTTCAAGAATGGAAGGTATAATGCTTATGTTCATTATGATTAAGTTCATTAGTGTTCTCTATTTAATAATGATATTTTATATACTATTTCAATGCATGTGTCATTAATAGTGATATTTTGTATGCACTTTTGTGATATTTTTGGCAAGATTGATCATGGACCTGCTGCAACAATAGCCAGCTCTGATCCTTTCAAAGAGGTATGCGACAGATTAGAACAATATAGATTGGTTATTCTAAGCATCTTTTATAGTTTTCATCACCAACTCATCATCATTCAGGTTGTTTAGATTAATATAGATTTGTTAGTCTATGCATCATTTATATTGTGACAATATAGATTTATCATTTTCCCACTTTTGCGATATTCCTGGCACGATTGATCATGGACCTACTACAAAAATAGCCAGCTCTGATTCTTTCGGAGAGATATGTGACATATTACAACAATATAGATTGATTATTTTAAGCATCTTTTATAGTTTGCATTACCATCTCATCATATTTTGTTCCATTTAGAATAATATAGATTGGTTATTCTAAGCATCTTTTATAGTTTGCATCACCAATTCATCATCATTCAAGTTGTTTATATTAATATAGATTTGTTAGTCTAAGCATCTTTTCTATTGTGATAATATAGATTTATCATTTTCCCACTTTTGCGATATTCTTGGCACGATTGATCATGGACCTACTACAAAAATAGCCAGCTCTGATTCTTTCGGAGAGGTATGTGACATATTACAACAATATAGATTGATTATTTTAAGCATATTTTATAGTTTGCATTACCATCTCATCATATTTTGTGTCATTTAGAATAATATATATTGGTTATTCTAAGCATCTTTTATAGTTTGCATCACCAATTCATCATCATTCAAGTTGTTTATATTAATATAGATTTGTTAGTCTAAGCATCTTTTCTATTGTGACAATATAGATTTCTCATTTTCCCACTTTTACGATATTTATGGCACAATTGATCATGGACCTGCTGTAACAATAGCCACCTTTGATCCTTTCGGAGAGGTATGTGATAGATTACAACAATATAGATTGGTTTCTAAGCGTCTTTTATAGTTTACATTACCATCTCATCATATTTTGTGTCATTTAGAATAATATAGATTGGTTATTCTAAGCTACCTTGATGGTTTGTATAGGTGCTTCTCAGTCCAGAATGTGAACATACTACTATTGTTGAAGATTGTGCCTTGAATGCCTCCAATAGGAAATTTTTGTAAAATTTGAATTCTCAAATTGGAAATAATGTAAAACAGTCATAATTGTGTATGGGCATAATCTATACCCATTGATGTTTTTAGAAATATGGGTCAAATGTCTGGAATTGTATAAAGGATATGTTTAAAATGTAAAGGGGTTTGTATTTTGGAAACTCATAGGTTGAATTAGTCATACAGGTGTATGCTTTGTTACTATTATTTGGACAATTTTATAATAACTTTTTTTACTTAATTGAGCTAGAACTGAAGGTTTTCTTCCTGGTTCTTTCCTATTGGTATGCTCATTTGAACCAAGTTTTGTAATATCTCCCATTTATATATAATAAATTATAGTGGCTTGCAACTTTTGCTCCTCAAATCCAACTTGGGTGCAACTTCATTTTTAGCAACTTTCATGAGGTTTTTAAGGAAATCAATGTTTCCAAGCTTGCCACACCCTATAAAATTCATCAAACATGTCTATTAGGACCTGCTTGATCCAACTTTAAATCTTGTTTCCCCCATGTTTCATTGACATTAGCAAGTTGTAACCACCATTTTTGGTGCAGAAGCACCTACACCACAATATCATTATGGATCATTTCAATGATTAAAGTGTTAATATTTTGATTTTTTGTCTTTAATGAGATCTAATAGGATCAATGGTCATGTATTAGGAGGATTTTTTAGGTTTTAGGGTCAAAAGAACATGGAGATCCCAACTTGTCCTAGTTGTTGCTTTGTAGCCTTTGAAGGAAAAATTAGTAAATTTGTCTAGGGACAAGAAAGAACAGTGTTTTGAACATGTAATGATGCTATTTCAAGCCATTAAGTGAGGTCTTAGTAAATTTAGAAGTGGAAAAGTGCAACATTTTATTATGAGTCATATTAATGTGAAAAATGTTTGTATTTTGGCCTTCAACTGTCACTAAGGTTTCAAAAGTCAATTAATATTGGTGGTTAAAGGAATTGGGAGTTGGATTCCAAGGTATAGCAATGTACTTAAGGTGTTCAAGGGCTCGAGATAGGTTTGGTTGAAGGAGTTTCTTTCTTTGAGTCAATAAAGTTTCAATTGCTTAGTTCATATTTTACTGTTTTTCTTGTGTTTTCTACCCGTGCACAAGCCATTTAAGCATTTTTGTATCAAAAATTTATGTAGAAATGTTATTACATGTCTTGAATTTATTCTTACTTCTTAATAGAGGGTTTCTTTATTCATTTTGTGCCTCAAAACTTAGAATTTCTTTAGATGGGTTCCTGAATAGGGGACTAAGAGTTTTGCAATTTTAATGGCTTGAATCTCATCCCACCTACTATGTGCTAATGTGAATCAGTGGGATGAGTTGGTAGGGCTTAGGAAATGATATTTCAAGAGTGGAAGGCATGGAGAACTAGGTTTTGAAATAAAATGAAGAGTTCAAGGTTTAAAAATGGTGGTTTTTTTTCACTTGAAAATAGAGTTTTTACCCTAGGGTTTGCAAAAATATCTGAGATACCAAAAGTTTATTTGTTTTCTAAGCATATTGGGGCCTAAATAAAGGTGTCTAATGTGGTGGCAGAGTCTGAAAGGTTGTGGAATTGCTACATCCAATAAACCCTCAAGAATTACACTAAAAACAAGGGTTTTCTGATTTGATGGTTACAAGTCCATACAAATGGAATCCAATTGCAGAATATTTGTTTTCTTGGAAATTTATTTTGCTGCCCCAAGGTTTCAGGGGTCTGTGTGGTGTTTGAAGGTATGTTGCTTTGCATTTTTGGGCTAATTGAGTAGCCTTTTCAAGGGTGAATGTATAGGAAGTCAACGCTGGTCCAAATGAGTATGTTGTTTCTCATATATATTGTGTAACTTGGATATGGGTGTTTGAATCAGTCATGTGTTGATCTGGTGTTTTGGAAAATTGTGGAGTAATTGGACAAAAACTAGTTTCTCACTATTACAAGGGTTTAAGGGGGTTAAAGAGGGAAATGTGTATTTAGTTGCTTGTCAATTTTTAAGGGAGTTTTGGACTATCCAAAGAGGTTAGAATAATCTTGTTAGATGCCTCAAATAGGCAGGTTGCAAAGACTTTGTGATTGTACCCTTGTGTTTGCATCAAATTTTCACCTAATTTCACTCGGTCCAATGTAGCTCTGAGTGATTCGGTGTATTTGGTTGCAAAAGAGGACCATCCCTAGCATAAATGTACCCATTCGGATGTGTTGGACCAGTCCATTTGGTCGTACGAGTTGTTTAATGAAAGTTACACCACTTTGCATCTTTACACTGCTTGCATCTGACAAATTTTCCCTTAGCTGAAAACTTGCCACCGTGGGAAAATGCCTCCGAGATAGAAAAAACTGAGAGAGGTTATTGTAGATGGGAAAAACACGATCCCATAGCCTCAAACAGAGAATTTGTAAATGTCATGGTTTCCAAGAAATTTCCCTTCAAAGATTGCTTCCTTTTAGCACTTTTGACTCTTAAGGAAAATCATTGGTCCAATGTAGCTCAGAGTGATTCGGTTTATTTGGGTACAAAAGAGGACCATCCCTAGCATAAACGCACCCATTTAGACATGTTGGAACAGTCTGTTTGGTTGTACGAGTTGCTGAATGAAAGTTGCACCACTTTGCAACTTTACACTACTTGCATCTGACAACTTTTCCCTCATCTGAAAACTTGCCACCATGGGAAAATACCTCTGAGATAGCAAAAACCAAGAGAAGCTATTTTATATGGTCCCAACATGATCTTATAGCCTTAGGCAAAGATTCTATAAGCCTCATGGTCTCTGAGAAATAGCCCTTCAAAGATTGCTTCCTTTTACCACTTTGGACTCTTAAGGGAAATCATCAGTCCAATGTAGCTTAGAGTGATTTGACATATTTGGGTGCAAAAGAGGACCATCCCTAGAATAAAAATACCCATCTAGGCGTGTTGGAATAGTCTATTTGGTTGTACAAGTTGCAGAATGAAAGTTGCACCACTTTACAACTTTACACTACTTGCATCTGGCAACATTTCCCTCCACTGAAAAGTCATCACCATAGGGAAATGCCTCCAAGATAGCAAAAATTGAGAGATTTTTTTTAGATGGTCCCAATATGATCCCATAGCCTCAGACGGATAGTCTGTAAGCCTCACAGTCTCTGAGAAATAGCCCATCAAAGATTGTTGCCTTTTAGTACTTTGGACTCTTAAGGGAAATTGTCGGTCCAATGTAGCTCAGAGTGATTTGGTGTATTTGGGTGCAAAATAGGACCATCCTTGGCATAAAAATACCCATCCAGATGTGTTGGAATAGTCCATTTGGTCGTACAAGTTGCATAATGAAAGTTGCACCACTTTGCAACTTTACACTACTTCCATTTGACAACTTTTCCCTCGACTGAAAAGTCGTCACCACAGGAAAACGCCTCCAGGATAGCAAAAACCAAGAGAGGTTTTTGTAGATATTCCCAACACAATCTCATAGCCTTGGATAAAGATTCTGTAAGCCTCACGATCTCTGAGAAATAGCCCTTCAAAGATTTTTTCCTTTTAGCACTTTGGACTCTTAAGGGAAATCATCGGTTTAATGTAGCTCAGAGTGATTTGGTGTATTTAGGTGCAAAAAATGACCATCTCTAGTGTAAACGTACCCATCTGGATGTGTTGGAATAGTATGTTTGGTCGTACAAGTTTCAGAATGAAAGTTACACCACTTTGCAACTTTACACTGCTCGCATCTGGCAACTTTTCCCTCCACTAAAAATTCATCACCACAGGAAAACACCTTCGAGATAGCAAAAACTGAGGGAGGTTTTTGTAGATGGTCCCAACCCAATCCCATATCCTCAGAAAAAGATTCTGTAAGCATCACAATCTATGAGAAATATCCCTTCAAAGATTACTTCCTTTTAGGACTTTTGACTCTTAAGGGAAACTAGTGGGTAGCAGAGTTAACTTCTTCGCAAACTTGGTTTGAAGTAATTTCATTATTTTTTGTGCATTTAAAATGGAGTTTTAAGCCTTCCACCCTAAAAGTGACTTCTAAATAACTTAAAACACCTTAACTACCTCATTCTTATTCATTTGTTTTGCAAACAAGCATTTTCATTCTAAGAGGTTGAGCTATCATTTTGGCTTGTTGGATTAAAAGCGGACTGTGACACAACTTGTTTTTTTCAAAAATTGTTTAGCATCATTGAACTAAGAATTTATCACACATTTTCAAAGAAACATAGGAGTACTGAAAACTAAAACACATTACACTTTGGTTCTCACTGACTTGATGTACTCTCCAACATCTCTCTTCTCTCATGTGGAGAGTTAGAACTACTTGGCCATACCTTTGCATCATTAGGGAAGTTTTTCTCTTTTTGAAAATTTCAAAAGCATGGCTGCATACAAATTAGGAAAAATACCCTTCCTTTTAGATTAGTAATGCATGGAAGATTCAAAAAGTATCCTTGATATTACAAAAAAGGTATGTGTTGATACACTTCGTGTGAACAAGAAGACCCTAAAAGTGACCTCTATATCACTTCAAACACCTTAACTACCTCATTCTTATTCATTTGTTTTGCAAACAAGAATTTTCAATATCATACAAATTGAACCTTGACATCAATAGACTCTGTATATCAAGCTACCACAATTCAAGTTTCAACGATGAATATTTATCATGCATGTTTTAAATGACATTCAAGTTTATGGTGGTTTTTTTGTTTATATGATGTTATGTGATATTCTAATCCTAATTCATGCTTCTAGGCTGCATATATATATTATTTTTACATATTTTCTCCATTGTTCAACCCCTACACCACAAGTAAATGGTTGCATAGTGTGTGGAATGAGGGGGCAACAGGCCTGAGACCCCTTTAAACTTTGTTTGAGTGCTTTCTTTTCATTTTTGTGAGTTTTTTGCCAAGTTTCCTCAAAGAAATGTGGTCTCGTAGAATTCCATGACAAGCTAATGTAATTGATAGCTGCTCCTAGTTATTAGTTATGTAATGTGAAGTAATTGCATAACTGCTTAGGTTGACTTTGTAAAAACTATATTGTTATTGAATTTTTTTCATCTATTAGCATCTAGTTGTTACTTAAGCAATGTGAAGTAATGCTTTGAGTTTGAAATATGTGCAATGCAATGTAATAAACAATATGACTATAAACTACATAATTTAACCATTCTTTTTATGCTATTGTACATTGATATTTAGCCATTGCTCACTTGATTAAATTTTCAAAGAGTTTAATCATGCACATGAGGAAGAAATTAAATTTCTATTGTCAATTTCTATATATCAAATTATCCAATAATCTTGAGTGTATCTCCATATACAAAAGTGGCATCAACGCCAACTCAAGCAAAGTTTTACAAAATGTGGCATATGCCATCTCAATGTCTATTCAAAATTTACGTGCTAAAATGTCTATCTCATCTTAAACTACTGGTGGATCATCAAAATGGAGCCTCTTTGCACCACTCATTTGCTCTAAAGGTAGCTAAACAAGAAAAATTCAAACCACAATTGAGATTAGTTGTACTATATGATTTAAAATTGAATAATTAACATCAAAATCAATATACATTGAATTATAATTGAACTCTAAAATTGTAATCTTGATTACCTAAAATAGCTGTCTGTTCAAAGGGTCAAGAGTCCTAGAATATTCCCCTCTCAAAGAACCAACCAAACCAACTTTTGTAATGTCAATCTATATATGTGAAGAAAAAAATAAAATTGATCCAAGTTAGCATACAACTGTCTATAATAGGAACATATAAATACCAAACACAAAATAAAATAAACACAAACCTCTTTAGGATTATCTTTTTCTTTATCTCCTTTAGGTGTTTCAACACCTCCTCCTTGAGGTGTTTCAACACCTACTCCTTCAAGTGTTCCAATACGTACTCCTTTAGGCATTGCGACACTTTTCAACAACGATGTATAGCTCATAACTACCCGTACATAGAAATGACAAGTACATATGAAACTACCAATCTATATTGATGTATGTATAATTGATCTTAAAAATCTTAATTCAATTGACTTTGAGTTCAATTACCTTCCCATTGTCTAACATTTCACTTCCATAATCTAGACAAGGCTGCACCTTGCTCACACTTGTCAACAACGTCGTATAGCTCATAACTACTTGTACATAAAAATGACAAGTACATATGAAACTAGCAATCTATGTCAATGTATGTATAATCAATATAAGATCTTAAAATTCTTAATTCAATTGAACTTGAGTTCAATTACCTTCCCCTTATCTAACATTGCACTTTCATAATCTGGACAAGGCTGCACCTTGCTCGCACTAGGTATTTCCTACAAGAGGAAAATAAGATAAACATATAAGTTATTATATAATTTTATTTATGACAATTCAAATGACAAGCAAGTATATAATAAAAAATGTAAACGAGTGAGTACAAAAAGTATATACTGTGTGTATTTCGAGGCCAAATGAAATGGCCCTAAGGGTGCTATCAATCACCTGTGAGAGCTCCTCCTTAGACATCACCTGTTAAATAAACCATGTAAATAAATATTAGTACATTTTACTCTCTTATTAATATTCATTTAAAAACAAATGCAAGTTATGAATATACAACTTAAATCTTACCTGTGTCACTATTCCAATGTCCCCCTCTCTAGCAGGAGAGGACTCTGTAGGGTGCGCTCCTCTCCCCTGAGTTTGATCTATAATGTCCACATTATGGAGGTCATAATCAGAAGTGTCCAAGGGATGCTCGTTGGGCTATACAAGATGACCCAAGCATATTGGCGGCACATGGAGCAAGTATGTGGCACAAAAATATGTGGACCTGACGAGGATGCCACAACAACACTTGAACCATTTCCAACATCACCAAAATGTGGCTGAGCTACTGTAGAAGCATGTGAAACCAAAAGGCAACTCACAAAGTGAATAGCCTAGATAGTTTGTGTGGCTGCATCCTACATAATATCTGGATGATATATTGGAGATGGAGGAGGAAGGGGAGGAGGGGGAACATATGGGCATGAGACTACTCTAACTGCCCCTGGTCTATCATGGGGCATACCTCGACCAATGCTCTAGAAGGGTTTAATGTCAAAGTAATTGACATGATGCCCTAACACAAAATCAGCAATATAACTTTTTAATAAAGTAAGATGGTATATCACAATTTTTGTTCGGTGGTTTATCAAAAACCTACACCAATGATCCCAAAAGATATCTACAATGTCCCTATGCATGCACCATTTTATAGAAATTTTTGGTTTATTAACATTAAATGGAAAACCAGTGCAGGGGTTAACAAATAAAGAGGCTATTTGGGCTTTGGTCCGAGATCTTTCACATCATCATAAGACAATCCGCATGCATAATATTCCCTCATGTCTTCTTGCCACGAATGAAAGGTATTATGGTGGGTGGAGAGGGTTTCTATATTTTTAATTATATCCTTCAATGTGTTTGACATCTCAAATAATCAAGGGATTCTCTTATAAAGTTTAGAAATGACCTTTAATTGCTATAATTTTCCACTAATTAATTCTTTAATTGATGGTTGCGGAGGTGGTGGAGCGTTTCATATTTGTGCATTTTCATTCTCAGCTGATGGATCATTTGAAATTTGTGCATTTTCATTTTCAGTAGCCATAATGCCTGATTCAAGTTAAAAACTAATTAATCTAATTGAAATTAGACAATATAAATGAAAATATTGTAAAAATACCATAGTTTAAAAAAAAAACAAAAAAACCCTACTTTTTAACAAAAATCTATAAAATTCTTTAATTTTTAATACAAATACATAAAAAAACACCATTTTTAAATCAAAATCCATAAAAAGAAATCATTTTTAATCAAAATCCATAAAAAAACATTCATTTTTAATCAAAATCCATTCTAAACTCAATTTTTTCATAAAAATTCAATCAAAAGCCCTATTTTGAAAAAAAATCCATAAAAAACTAACTGAAATTATACAAATCTAATTCAAAATTTGATCAAAGCAAAGAAAAATTTAAAATCTAACCTTTTCAAAATGGATATCGGATAAATCGAATATCTGATATGCGGAGAACCTCCTCACTATGCGTCGCTGCCTGTTTGTGAGTGTGAAATGATTTTAACAGGCCTAATTTTTATATAAATATGTTTGCTTCAAATCGGATATCTGATACGGAGATCTTGGTTTGGTTTTTTATTTGAAGGTGTGTACTAACACCCAAGCCCAAAAAAAAGTCAACTCGGCATTTCAGCATTTTTGGGTCGATGAAAAACATAATCTTTTCTCCATTGCCACTTTTTGGCCCATCATGATCCTGCACATACCCGATATAGTTAACATGCCATGTCCTAGAAACATCTCTCAATTATGTACCTTGCAAGGAAGAATTCAATCTATTCATCATTTCATGGCATCTTCACCAGATCAAACGCTACCTTTCACACATCTCTTTAAGAAATAAGTGCAATTTAATTGGAATATATAGATTGTGAACATGCTTTAGAGAATTTGAAAGACTATCTCACTGCTCCCTCTGTTCTAAAACCTACCATGCAAGACAAACCATTCATCTTATATATAGTAGCATCAACCCATGCTCTCACAACATTGTTGGTTTAGCAAGATGAAAGTGGTAAGGAACACCCTATTTACTATGTTAGTCGAACCTTGATAGATTATGAGAAGCGATACACAAAGATAGAGAAACAATGTTTGGCCCTTGTATTCACTACTAGTAAGTTGCGACATTACTTACTGAATGTGGAAATACATGTGTTAAAAAAGTTTTGTACTCTAAAACATCTTTTCAGTAAAACTAATTTATCAGTATGATTAGCTAAATGGGTTATGTTGTTAAGTGAGTTTTACCTTAAGTTTGTTTCAAAAAAAGCAATCAAAGGACAAGCCTTGATCGACCAATTAGTTGGCACTCCCTCCCCCCTAGCATTACCTAATCAAGAAGCATTCCTTGATGAGAATGTGTTGATAATTCAAGAGTATGAGAATAAATGGGAATTATATTTTGATGGATCAAAGTGCCAAACAGGGTTTGGTGCGGAAGTTATAATCACTCCTCCTAGAGGAAAACCTATACCGTTATCATATTTATTGAATTTCCTATGCACAAACAACACCGAAGAATATGAAGTGTTAATTGTTGGGTTATGTGTTGCATTAACTCTAGGAGCATGAGGCATCAAAATATTTTGCAATTTGCAATTAATCATTAAAAAAATAAATGGAACATATCAAGAAAAACATGACAAGTTGAAATATAAAGACCTTACAATGACTTTACTAGAAAAGTTTGATTTGTTTACCAGTGATAACATCCCACGAAATGATAATAGGCATGTGGATGCAATGGAAAGCGCACCTTCCCTAATATCCCCTCATGATCCCTCAAAATAATTCACATTTCTCATCCACACAATTGAGAGACCTTCAATAAAGCATAAAATAGATGAAGTATTAGCAATCACCATATAACATTCTAGTGAATGGTGTGCGACGATATTTGATTATCTAAAAACTAGTACCTACCCTGAATCAACAAATAGGAATACTTGATGACACCTTCAGAGACTTGCATCCAAGTATATAATTCTTGTTGATGTATTGTATCGAAGGTCATTTGATGGTCTCCTTCTTAGGTGCGTTAAACTATCTGAAATCCTTATAGCACTGGAAGAATCTCATTCAGGTGGTTGTGGAGGAAATTTTGGAGGAATATTGCTTGTACACAAGCTAATCCATATCGGCCATTATTGGAAAAATATGGAACAAGATTGCTTTGCATATGTTAAGAAATGTCACAAATTTCAAGAACATAGTGTGAACACCAAACTTGCAGAAGCTAACAAAAGATCAAAAAACACTTGTTAAACATGTTAGAAAGGTCAATCTAGTGTTCCCTATGAGATTCTTGGAAGAACAAAGATGAAAACATGAAGCTAAAGCATAAAATAAAATAAGAAGAAACCATGTAATCAACTAAGTTAACCAAACCTCAAACTCATAGGGGGATTGGTGCTCCTTTGATGTGGAAAGAAGCCCTTTCCCAATCCCAATTGATAAGCTTGATGTTGAATATGATTCCAAGTTCTGAAATTATGTTAAATGGTGATAACTTAACTAAAAATGATGAAAGTGATGGATTGCTCCAAAATTAAATGCCTATAATAATAATGCTTAATGTTGTGGATCCATATTATGAAAAGGATGCCTCTATTTATAGGAAAGAAGGGTTGAAGAATGAGATGGTTTGATGAATGTGGAATAAAATAGGAGTCAATGAGAATGTTCCAAATGTCACAATTCTATTGGAGGAAGGTGGACCAAATTTTGGGAAATGTGTGAGTGGAGGAGGATGGAAGAGAAATAAATGAAATTGGTTGAAAATTTGAAAGGTTGTAAGAGGAATTGAATGAATGTTGTTGAGATTTGAGAGGATGTAAGAGAATTTATTCCAAATGTTAAAGGGTTTTGAAAACCTTGGAGGGAAATTGAATGAGAGGTGGTTGAGAGGAATATTTTTTGGAATATGCCTTTGTGAGGGAAAATAGAGGAATTAAATAATTAATAGAAATTATTTTCATGTGCAACCTAGTTAGTTGAGCATGGGTTGATTTAATTCTTTAGGAGTTAAAAGCTAGAGGAATTATTAATGATGATTAGAAAGGTGATTTAGGATTAATTAATCCATAATTAATTAATTGGAGAGGATTAGGAGATTGTGACATTTGATTTGATTGATTTTAATCAAACGAGAGGATTTAAGGGGATTTAATTAAATGGTTTGATTTAATTAAATATGATGAAAATTAGTCAAAAAAAGGATGAACTAAATAACAAAAATTATTATTTGATTAAAATAGTTGAATTTGCTTAATTTAACTAAATAATGTTGATTATTTAATTAATTGGTTAATTTGAGGTGATTTTGGAAGAAATGGTGTTAATTTATCAAAATCAGATGCATAGTATTAATCAGGACTTTTTTAATGTCTACATTTTTCCCCTCTTTGAAGTGAGGTACCTACTGCATCGGTTCAAAGAATAACACTTCCATGATCAAAATTCAAAAATTTCCTAATTTTTTTGATGCCCCACTACTGCCCTAGTAGAAGAAATTACACTGATACATTTCCCCCTCGAGAGATCTTGCATGATTTTGATGCATTTATTAGGGTCTAATTAGGTCAATTAAAAGAAATCCACTAGGGCCTCACAATTGTTACAGTCAACATCACCTTTGTGCATGCCGACCCACATTTGCAACATAGCATCGAATGTCTTAGAGCCGTGGGAAAAATACCAACTAGCCTTTGTAGGATTGCGTCACACGGGCCTAGAAGAGTCCAACATCATATTTGACATAGAGCGTTGCTTTTAATTTTAGCACTGGTCACATTTGCAAAATGACAGAGTGTCACTTTTGCAAAATCCAACTCGCCTTTTCTTTTTAGGAATGTTTAGTTTTTGAAAATGCGTCAGGCTAATGAATTTTGACGTCATGGGAATTTTGGATGCAAGAGGTCCTACTAGTGCTCCACTCAAAGGAGCACAAGAGCCAGATTTTGCACTAGGCAAGGAACTTGATGGATGATGAGTTGTTCTTTCTTGGCTCAATTGAATTTGGCCACATAGCTTAGATGCCTAACATGAGGATGTACCTATCGATGATGACTGCATTAGTGGAGAGATGGTGGAGTGAGACCTCCTCATTCTATTTACCAACCAACGAGGCCACTGTTACCCTAGAGGATGTATGGTAGATCCTACAGATCCCCATACATGGTAAGAGGATCATATACAATGTGGAGGCTAGAGGCAATTCCATATTTTAACTATTCATCATTGACTCATACGAGATTGATAGTGGCCAGATAGGCCTTCACCTATATGAGGGTATTTCTCCTGATTTGATCATGTTTGTTAGCTCATTGATCTCGAGAAGTCCTCATTCTTGACAAGAGAGTGAGAGGCTGTAGCATTGGATGGGGGATCGTTTGGTCTCACATGATGGAGGAGATGACTATTTGTGCTTGGGGGCTCTTCATTATAGGCTCGTTGCATCATGATATGAATCAGGTCGTGTATTATGGGTCCTGTGTTATTGGAGCAAGAGTTACACTTCTTCATGTGTGGGAATATGAGCATATAACCATTTTGAGGCCCATGATTGTAGATGTCTAGAAAGAACATGGAAATCTAATAGTTTATAGGTATGGGGGGATGACCACCCTTCATTATATAGGAATTATAGGCATCCCGCATTAGAGGTGAGTTATCGATGAGATGAAAATGTTTCGGTAGAGACCATGGCTCCACTTTTATATATGGCATGACAATGATGCATATCTTTTCTATTGTCAGATTTCCAGATACCTCCAGGGATGAGAGCATCACATGATATAGTAGTACCTCTTGGACAGGGTTGCTCGCTAGTTTGGAGAGGTACAAGATGTGCCCAACGATGGTTAGAGATCCATATTTGCATGGAGGAAACTGTTGGATGTTGTGGTTGTCATTGATGTCAACATTGGGTATGTGTAGGATCATGATGGGCCAAAAAGTGGTGATATGATGGGCATGTGTAGGGTATGTGGTTGATGACTTTTTTTTTTACCCAAAATGATGAAAAGGGTTTTTAAAGGAGATTCTCATTTCCAATATAAATTATGCTTTACTTTGAATTTAATAAATAATTATTATTCATTTCTATTTGAATTATGACTAAAGTCTTGATTGATAGGCTAATTGAAAAACATCTATAGCTTTCAAATGGTATCACATTTTTTGAATCAAAACATGCATCACATTCTATGCTTCACATACTATAGGATTAAAAAATAATTGAATTTCATGAATTTTTACTAATATAAGGTGGTTAGACATACGAGTTTTTATATTTTTAAAAGTTGTAATAAGAAATTCATAATTAATTATTTACTTCAAAAAAATTACAAAAAATATGCATCACATCGTACATGAGTCCTCTACTTATATCTAAAATATTTTAAAAATATTATCATTTTATTGTGGTTAGGGTGATTAGAAAAACACCTACTTCTTATTTTTTCCATAAAATTTATGTACTACTCCATTGAAATTTCAAATTTTTACCAAATAGATTTTTATTTTTTTAAATAAACCTAGTAGTTTAGAAACTACATTCAATTTGCTACAGATTCTATTCTTACATATTTTTTAAATAATATAGATAACTTATTCAAAATTTTATGCCAAGTTGCCTAACTTTGATTTTTCTAAATTTTTCGCCACTTAAGGGCCTGTTTTTCCCATGATGATCCTGCACATACTCCACTATTAGCATTGTTACATTTGAAGCTATATATGTCAAAGATATTGAGAAAATTGTAAAGAAATGAGTTGTAGGTTGTCAGTTGAGAAGTGAAGTTCAGTATGATGGTATGTTCTGTACATTGGTGATTAGAGGTTGTGGACTAAAGGGTTTGTTGTTGAGTGTCTCTAGTTTATCCACATCGAGTTTCAAAGATTCGCATGAAGAGTTGATCGAGTTATGAAGATTTTTATTCTAATAGTTTTTCTATTTCTTTAGTTAGTGTTCCTGATTAAAGATGAGGCTATTTCAGTTAGTTCAGTTGTTTTGGATGCTTCTAGATCGTGCTTTATCTTTGTTGCATGTCTGCATTGATCGTTGTGCTTGTGGTTGGTGATTTTCTCTTACGTGTTCATATTTTTCATGTTCCTAGCCAACATGGTGTTGAAGCGTGTCGTGGATCTTCAAGGTGTAATTAATTGAAGTTTTTTCATGTTGATGATGTTTATTTAGGTCCTTACTAAGTTGTGGCTGACTTTGGTTGATGCACATTGATTAATATGAATGATTTGGGCTGACAGTCATATTCATTTTATTATTTTTTTGTGGCCAACTTGTTGCAGTGAAATTTCTTCTTGTAGATATATAAGAAAGATTGTTTATTTGAATTTGAAAGTGGGAATGTAAGCCAGTGGATTTCGAGTGTATGTGCATGTGCGAATAATGTTCTAATCATTCGAAGGTAGAGTAGAGTGTGAAGAAAAGTGAAGAAGAGTGAAGAAGAGTGAAGAGTTGTTCATGTGCTTAATCAGAACCATGATCAAGCATTAGCAAATGCTATTTTATCAGTTCAAATCGCTACAGATGGCTTTAATCTGAATCTCTTTGTAAGATAGTGTGTCTTCCTTGTGATTGAGTAGTAAGCTCTAGGCAATGCACTTGAATGCAAGTGCACTCCCCATATTTCCTTTTCATTATACTTTTAACAGGGTATAATGTTGTGGACTGACCTCCACCATGGTTTTTCTCCTAACAGGGTTTCCACATAAAAAATCTTGGTGTTATGTGTGTTTTTGATGTGTTGTTGATTCATGCTTTCATGGTTAATAATCATATCTAAGAATAAAAATGACAATTTAAATAAGTTTTTAATTTTTGGAACAGCTGATTCACCCCCCCTCTCAGTTGTCTACTCTTGTATTGCCAACAATTGGTATCAAAGATAAGTTCCTTGGAAGAATTTTAATAGCTTAAGGTGATCTAGGATGGAAAGTTACAAGAAGGATAATTCGAGATTTGATTAAACAAATTACTCCTTGTGGAAGACTTGAATGGAGTGCCATCTGAGATGCATTGGTGAACCCTACTAGAGCATTACAAGTAATATGTATGTTATACCACCGAATGGTCCTACTACTTCTACTAAGATTAGAGATGATGAGTATAATATCTAGGCCAAGGAAGCTTTGTTGAGTTATTTGACTAATTTTGAGATGACAAATGTTATGGATTTGAAGACTGCTTATGAGATCTAGAAAAAGTTGGAAACCTTGTATGAAGGTGATGCTAATGTGAAGATTGCTAAGTTGCAGAGTTTGGAAGGGAAATATGAAAGGTTGAGAATGGGTGATGATGAGAATATTAATACTTTCATGCAAAGAGTGAATGAAATTGTGTGTGGTATTAGATGTGCTGGTGGAAAGATAGATGAAGCTGAGATTGTTGCTAAAGTTCTTAGATCCTTGCTTTATTCCTACAAAGTCAAAGCTAGTCATATTGAAGAACTTTCAAACTATGACAAACATAACTAGAGATACATTGGTTGGTAATTTGACTTATTTTGAGTTGAGTGAATTTGGTGATGCCCTTCCTAAGGTTGAATCTACATTTAAGACTACTACTTCCAGAAGAGATAAACATAGATATGATCTGGGTGAGAGTTCATCTAGAAAGACATTCAAGTATGAGGAAGAAATTAGACAAATTGAAGAAGAAGAAAGAGAGATGGAAGAGTTGGATGAACTTATTGTCAAAAGAGTACCAAGAGGAAAAGGTAAGTATGAAGGAAAGTTTCCTCTTAAATTTTTTTCTTGCAATAAGATAGGTCATTTTGCATCAAGGTGTCCAAAAAGAGCCCCTAAACCAAGACCTAACAAGCCTAGATTCCAGAAGAAATGTTACTTTGCTATTGATGAAGGTGTAACAGATGATGAATCTGATAAAGGTGATGATGAATGGGTATTTATTGTTCTTAGAGAAAATAGTCTTGTATCTACTAAATTTGCTAGTTGTACAAATGTGGAGAAAGCCCTAATTGCTCGAGTTGAAGAAAAAGATCAATGTGTAATTGAAAGTGGATGTTCACATCATATGATAGGAGACAAAAGTAAGTTTGTAAGCTTGGAAAAGTATGACGGTGGTGTTGTGAGATCTGGTGATAATACAGCCAGTGTGACCCGTGGAAGAGGATGCATTTCTCTTGATGGTAAGCATAATACTGATGATGTTCTATATGTGGAAGGCTTGATCTTTTGAGTGTTGGTCAAATGGTTGATAAAGGATACAATCTTTAGTTCAAGGATGGCAAGTGCAAAATATTAAGTTTTGGTAATGAAATTGCATCAGGTACAAAAAAAAAGGTAATATTTTTCACTTGAGTGCTACTAGTAAAAGTTGTTTGATTGCTCAAGTTGATGAAAGTTGGATATTGCATAGGAGATTGTGTCATGTTAACTTTGATAATATTGTCAAGATAAGTTCTACAAAGGTTGTGAGAGATCTACCTAAGTTGGTGAAACCTACTAATGCAATATGCAAGGAATTTCAATTGGGAAAGCAAACTAGGTTTTCTTTTAGGAGTAAAAAGAATTGTTCAAATGAATTGTTAGAGTTGGCGCATATTGATCTGTGTGGTCCCTCTAAGGTTAGAAGTCTACAAGGTTATAGGTATTTCATGTTACTCATTGATGATTATTCTAGAATGGTATGGTTACTTTCTTAAGGGAGAAATCTAAAGCACTGGAAAAGTTCAAAATCTTTAAGTCTATGGTTGAGAATGAGATAGGTTTGGAGATTAAGTGTTTGAGATCAAATAGAGGTGGTGAATTCACTTCTAGTGAATTTAGTTCCTTTCATGAGAAACATGGTATAAAGAGACAATTATCTGCACGATGGACCCCTCAACAAAATGGAGCTGTGGAAAGAAAGAATAGAATAGTTGAAGATGCTACTAGAAGATGCTACTAGAACAATGATGCTAAAAGGAAATGTCCCTCATATCTATTGGAGAGAAGTTGTGAGTACTGCTGTGTACACACTCAACCAGGTACAAATATAAGGTGATACTGGTAAGACCCCTTTTGAGCTATGAACTGCTCAAAATCCTACTGTTAAATACTTCAAGATATTTGGAAGCATATTTTACATTTAAGAGAGATGGAGACATATGAAAGTTTGATGCTAGGAGTGATGAAGGTATCTTTCAAGGTTATTCTACTAATAGCAAGGCCTACTGGTGTTACAACAAAATATTGAAGAAAATGGTTGACAGTGCAAATGTTAAGTTTGATGAAGACTTAAGTACACAATCCAAAACCTATGGATATGACTCTAATGATTAGGATGGCAGCACAAATCAAGGAAAGTAAGATCAGACTACAAATCAAGTGCAAATCAATCTAGTAAATTAGGAGAATGAGGAAGAAGGAGAAACTAGTGGAAACACAAAAGAAAGATTAGAGGAACCTAAAGTTGAAGTACATCCTAAGAAGACTTTGAGGTATGTAAGATTAAATCATTCAGAAGATCAAATTATAGGTGATAAGAATAAAGGTGTCCAAACTAGGAGAAATATTGCAGAAGAATATTGCTTGATTTTAAAAAATGAGCCTACTAGTGTGGATGAAGCATGTAAAGATGAGCATTGGGTTGAAGCAATGAAAGAAGAGTTAAAACAAATTGAAAAGAATTAAACATGGACTCTTTTTCCCAGACCTAAGGATAAGAATGTTATTAGAACTAAATGGGTTTTCAGAAATAAACTGAATGAGCAAGGTGAAGTGATTAGAAATAAAGCAAGACTGGTATGTAAAGGATATTCATAGATGGAAGGAATTGATTTTGAAGAGAATTTTTCCCCTATTACTAGAATTGAAGCTATAAGATTCTTTCTTGGTTATGCTATTCACAAGGACTACAAAGTTTATCAAATGGATGCCAAATTAGCTTTTCTAAATGGCGAATTGGAAGAAGTGTATGTTGAGCAACCTGATAGATTCTAGTTAACTGATAAGGAAGATATGGTGTGTCAGTTGAAGAAAGCATTGTAAGGACTCAAACAAGCCCCTAGAGCATGGTATGCAATATTGGACAAGTATTTACTGAAGCTTGGATTTAACAAAGGTACTGCTGATAGTGATTTGTATTTCAAGAATGATGATAAAGATCTGATTGTTGAAGTCTTTGTTGATGATATTATTTTTGGAGGAGATGATGCTTTGTGCATGAAGTTTTCTCTAGTGAAATGTAGAATGAATTTGAGATGTCTATGATTGGTGAGATGAAATTCCTTTTGGGATTACAAATCACTTAGTTAGATAAAGGTATTTTTATATCTCAATCCATGTACATGAAGGAATTGCTAAAGAAGTTCGGTATGGAAGATTCAAAGCTAGTTGGTACACCCATGGTGATCAGATGTAAGTTGACAATAGAAGATGATTCTCTGAAAGAAAATAAAACAAGATACATATCAATGATTGGTGGATTGTTGTATTTAACTCAGACCAAGCCTAATATTATGAATTTTGTATGTATTGTTGCTATATTTCAAGCTAATTTGAAGGAATCCCATGTGATTGTTGCGAAGAGAATTTTTTGATACTTGAAGGGAACTGTTGATCTTGGCCTATGGTATTCTAAAGATGATGATCTTACTTTGAATGCCTTTACTGATGTTGATTGGGATAGATATTTGAATGACAGGAAAAGTACTAGTGGTGGAGCATTTTTCTTGGGTAAGAAGCTAATTTCATGGTTAAGTAAAAAGAAGAATGCCATTTCTTTGTTCACTGTTGAGGCCAAATACATTGTTGCTGCTAACAATTGTACTCAAGTCCTATGGATGAAGCAGATGCTTAAGGATAATAGAGTTGTGTATGATGAGCCTATTGCTATATATTGTGATAATTCAAGTGCTATTAACATTTCCAAGAATCTAGTGTTCCATTCAAAGATGAAGTATATATCTATCAAGTTTCACTTTTTAAGGGAGAAGGTAAGTGCAAAAGAAGTAAGATTGGAATATGTGCCTACTAAGGAGTAGATTGTAGATATCTTTACAAAGCTATTGCCAAAGGATACTTTTAAGTATCTCAGAAGGAAGTTAGGGGTGATTACCCCTCCTAATTAGAACTAAGATGCAAAGTAATGCATTGCATCAGTCTATACATTTCATAGTCATATCTTATTTCAGATTGATGTTGTGGTGGCTACTACTTAGGCAGAGTAGTCAGATAGTTCAAAAATTTAGATATGTGCTTCAAAGCTTAGAAATTCTTTGTCATTGATGTCAAAGGGGGAGAAGAGATATGTGAAAAACTGGTGTCTATTTGAGGAAAATAGTCTTATGAGAGAAGAGTCATGTGGAAGAGTTGAGGAGAAAATGAGTTAGAATCTAAGGGATAGTAAGTGTCAAGAGTTAGTTGCATTGATGGTGTTTTTCATATCATGTATTTCCATCAATTTCAAAGGAGAAGATTGTTGGATGTTGTGGTTGTATTGCTGATATGTGGTTTTTATTGATGTCAACACTATTAGCATTGTTACATTTGAAGTTGTATATGTCGAGGATATTGAGAAAATTGTAAAGAAATGAGTTGCAGGTTATTACTTGAGAAGTGAAGTTTAGTATGATGGTATGTTCTATACGTTGGCAATTAGAGGTTATGGACTAAAGGGTTTCTTGATGAGTGTATATAGTTTATCCATGTTGAGTTTAAGAGATAGGCATGAAGAGTTGATCGATTTATGAAGATTTTTATTTTGACATTTTTTTTTGTTTCTTTAGTTAGTGTTCCTAATTAAAGATGAGGCTATTTCAGTTAGTTCAGTTGTTATGGATGCTTATCTATTGGTTCTTGATTTTTTTGGATGCTTCTAGATCACACTCTATCTTTTTGGCATGTCTGCATTCATTGTTGTGCTCGTGATTGGCAATTTTCTCTTCTGTGTTCATATTTTTCATGTTCCTGGCCGACATGGTGTTGAAGTGTGTTGTGGATATTTGAGGTTTAATTGATTGAAGTTTTTTCCTGTTAATGATGTTGATTTAGGTCCTCACTAAGTTGTGGCCAACTCTGGTTGACGTGCATTGGTTATTATGAATGATTTGGGCTAACAGTCATATTCATTTTATTATTTCTTTGTGGCCAACTTGTAGCGGTGAAATTTATTGTTACAGATATATAAGAGTGATTTTTTATTCTAATTTGAGAGTGGGAATGTAAGGTAGTGGATGTCGAGTGTATGTGTATGTGGGAATAATGTCCTAATCATTCAAAGGTAGAGAAAAGTGTGAAGAAGAGTGAATTGTTGTTCATTTTCTTAACTAAAATTGTGATCAGACATTAGCAGATGTTATTTTATTAGTTCAATTCCCTACGGATGGATTTAATCTAAATCTCTTTGTAAGAAAGTGTGTCTTCCTTGTAATTGAGCAGTGAGCTCTAGGTAGTGTGCTTGAATGCAAGTGTATTCCCCATATTTCTTTTTCATTATACTTTTAACAAGGTATAATCTTGTGGACTGACCTCCACCATGGTTTTTCACCTAATAGGGTTTCCATGTAAAAAATATTAGTGTTATGTGTGTTTCTAATGTTTTTTTGATTCATGCTTTCATGCTTAATAATCATATTTGAGAATAAAGTTGATAAGTTAAATAAGTTTTGAATTTTTGGGACAACTAACTCACCCCCCTCTTAGTTTTCCGCTCTTGTATTGCCAACAGACATGAGAGATAGTGTGGGGGTAGTGGATCCTTAGCCAATAGGCCATCGATGAATTGAGACAGCTTGTGATGATGCCATGGGTCTACTTGGATGGTCCCATAGATGCAGACACTACACAAGCACATACACTACACAAGCATATGGTGCATACTTTTAGGCCCACACTCATGTTCGATTGACATTACCAGTAGTACCTACAATGGGTAGAGGACAAGTCAAAGGACCCCAGATTGGATAGGTCCCTAAGCAGCCAAGCCATCAATCACAATATGGACAAGACAGAGATGCAGGGAATGATGGAAGGATTCCCCTACTAGTGCCACCCATTAGATAGAAGCCACCAATACAGCCACACTAGTAGGTACCATGACCACCAATAGTTCCCAATCCCCGAGACAGTCAAATAGTAGCACTATAGGTTTAGGTATAGGCATTGATAGGGCAGCTGCAACATTGCCAGGCTTAGATTCAGACCCTGAACTAAGAGAGGGATCAGGCATGATAGGAGGTGGTGTAGAAGCACCAGATGAGATAGGATTCTGATCTCAGATTGGCCTTGGAGTAGGGATAGAGACAACAACTAGAGGCAGCAACACAGCAGGCCTGGGCTCAGATTCAGACCCTTACCTAGGAGAGGGATCAAGGATGATAGGAGGTGGTGTAGGAGTGACATATGAGACAAGATGTCGATCATAGATTGGCCTTGGAGTAGGGATGGAGAAAATAACTGGAGGCAGTAGTGCAGCAGACATAGGGGCATGCCACAATCCTAACTGAGATGTATGGATGAACAGTGTAGGAGGCATCATACTACAAGCTATTATACTATAGGGATGTGGCATAGGAGTGATGGGAGCTAGATAGCTCCCATAATAGTCAGGTTTCTCCTACTAGGACTCCTCACACAACGACATCAGGGAGACCATCAGGGTCTCATCACCAAAGCTGAGGTAGCCATCATGGGGATACACAAAGCAAGGGTAGCTTGAGGCACTAATAGTGCACTGGACACATTTTTTAATTATACAACTTGATTTATGATGTATATACATTCATTGGCTAAGTTTTGATTAGCCTCTTGTATATTCGACGATGATACTATATATGTGATTCTGATTGTATCATGACATTCAATTTATATATATATATATACATGAGATGGTTTCGATGCGATTTATATGATGTGACGTTATTTTATTCTATGTGATGGGTATAAATGATATTGATGGATGCATTTAAATTCTTATATTATGATGCTTTATGTTATGATGTAATGTGATATTAATGATGTATGATATGAATGTACATGGATTTGTTTGGATGCAAATTTATTTTATGTGATGATGGATGATGGATGCAATGCAATGATATGTTTAACTTATTTTTTAGTATCTTTTATATATGTGATGTATGTATGTATGATGCAACAATGTGATGATTATGATAATGCTTATATAATTATGCAATGGATATAAATGCAAATGTGGGATGATGAGATGCTTAGAATAACTAATATATATTATGATGGATAATAAATGATAATGCAATGCATGTGAGATGGATGATGTTTCTTATTATGATGATATGTATGATGTGCACTATGCTAATGGTTTGTGGATTTTGGATGGATGCATATATAGATGTTTTATTTATGAATGTCATGATACCATGTTAGTATTAGTATATGGAGAAGATAGAAGAAAGAGGGATCAATCCTTGAGTTCGAGATGATATAGAAGTCCAACAAGTCCATAATTTGTTGAGACTTTATTAGATATGATGATGATGATGATGATGTTTTTCTTATCATAGATTAGGGAAATAAAGGGCATTGCTATCCTTATGTTTGATAACACACATAGATACGATGCATCAAGGTATAGAAAACTAGGATGGCATTATACCTAGTGAGATGGACTTTCACTCCACAATTAGATAGGAGTATTCTTGTTCACACATGGCATATGAAACCTTTCTTAGGATGTACTTTAGATATTTCAAAAATCTCGGACCAAAACATAGAAAGGAAAAACCTATCAATGTAATAGTCAACAAGATACTTAAAACACCCTCCCTACAAACCAAACAAAGTAAGCATGACCAAGGTTATATTACAAGAATATCCAACAAGCACATCATATAAAATATAATGATCAATTCCTCATTCCTTTCTCTCTAAATAATTTTTAATAGACATCATTGAGAGGTCATTGGGATGGGAAAAATAAGATAAGTCAAATGAAAAGATCAAGTTAACAAACAAGCTAATGTTCTTCATACCTCTAGCCAAGACTAAACTACATTGACGTCTGATGTTGATATCCATTGTAGGAAGGATGAATCCTAGGTCATGATCTTATCAAATAATTGTGTGAATAAGTGGATGATGGGCTATTGATATCAAGAGTTGACTACCTTGTTTACCTACTAACCTAGAATTGAGACCCTTGACACTTGATTTTTCACTTTTAATTTTCCATACTTGTTTCTAATTGTTTTACCAAAGGTTCGGGGTGACAGTCATTCATTATGAGTGGATGTTTATTGCATGTGATAATTGTAGTGGGATGGTTTATTTTGGATTTTTTCAATGTTTTTGGTGTTTTTGAAATGTTTTAAGGTTGTTTTTGGTATTTTTGAGATGTTTTACAAATGTTTTGATTTTTGAATTTTCCAATGTTTTTGTGTTTTACGAGATTTTGACCAAGAACCTAACCTAAGGACCTATCCTAGGGGTCTCGAGAGCTAATCAAAGATTAGCCTTTTCCTTCTTATACATGCAGAGACCACATAGTTCGATTGAAACAAACTCATTTATTGATGAGAAATGAACAAATGGATGGAATGTTAGTTTATTGTGACAAACTCCTAGATGACTAACCTAATGTGTCTCGAGGGAACAAAAATGATGGCCTTGCCTATGTTAAAGCTCAGAGACCCGTAGTTCGACATGACAACTCTATTTTTTGATTTTTTCTAATTTTTGACATGTTTTTGGATTTTTGATATGTTTTGGATGTTTTTTGGATTTTCTAATTTTTATTAATGTTTTTGGATTTTCTACTTTTAAAGAAGATTTCAAGAATATACACAAATCCGATCTTATGTAGGTATAAGAACATGCCCCTAGCATGATATGATATACTAGTCCAATATAGGAAGGACAAACTAACCTTAGGAATGTGCCAAGTAGTTATAGGATGGACCATTATACCAACACAGGATCAAGCTATGATGCAGACATAGATGGGTGATGGATGGATATATGAAAGTGTGATGGATGATGGAAAGCGATGGGTGGATGATGAAGAACAAGCCAAAGAGACCATGGTGGATGGAAAGTGCTTTATTTACACAAGGAACCTATTTTCTAGGCTTTCACCAAGGTACTTGCCCAAAGCACCACCGAAGTGGTTTTCACTAGAGGATGATTTTTTTTCTCTACTATTTTCAATCATTTTTATGATTTTTTTATTATTTTGTATAATTTAATTTTTTTGGATTTATGCCCTACAAGCTTAGGCATACAACTTTTTGAGATGGGAGCTATTGATAGGCTCCTGTAAGGCCTCACCTTCAGGTGTAGATAGCTGATATGCTCCTGATTTATAACTTTTTGTGATGATGAAGGGTCCCAACTAGTTCTATTCAAATTTTCCCTTATTCTCTAGATTTGGCACATTCTTCTAGTTCTTCTTCAGTATGAGCTCTCTAAATTGAAATGTTTGAATCTTGATAATTTTATTATAGCTCCTTTTGAGATGGTTTTGATAGACTTGCAGGTGGTTCAAAGCATCCATGCACTACTCATCTAGTAGTTCTAGCTCATTCAACCATGATACCTGATATTGTTCATCAGCGATGAGATTATCCAATGATATTCTTAAGGATGGGAGCTCGATATCAATGGAAAGGATTACTTTTGATCCATAGACCATGGAGAAGGGTGTTGCACTAGTAGGTGTGCAGATTCTCATTCGGTAGGCCCATAGGGTGGGATTCAATTATAGGTGCTAGTCACAACCAACTTCATTGACTATTTTCTTGGGGATTTTTATGATGGTTTAATTAGAAGCCATAGCTTGGTCGTTACCCTAGGGCTAGTATGGGGTGGAGAAGAGATATTGTATATTAAATTTTTGGCATAGCTCTTGAGCATCCTACTTCTTGAAAGGAATCCCATTATCTGAGATAAGGGCTTGTGGAACACCGTAGTAGAAAATGAGGTAGTTCAGAATGAAGTTGGAAATCTACTTCCATGTGATGTAGGTCATGGGAATGGATTATACCCACATTGTGAAGCACTTTGTGGTGATGATAATGAACTTGTGTCCATTGGATGAGGTGGAAGTGATTTTTCCTATGAGATCAAGCCCCCATTGTGAAAATGGCCAAGGTGTTATAATCGATTGGAGCTCTTGGGCTGGTGCATAGATGAGGTCCCCATGTTGTTGACATTGTAAATATTTTTGGACATAGTCATGAGCTTCCTTCTCCATTGTAGGCCAGTAATACCTATTCCTCAACAGTTTCTTGGCCAAGGTCATGCCACTAGAATGTGAACCACAAATACCATAATGTACCTTAGTTAAAGTAGTCAAAGCTTCCTTAGGGTTAAGGCATTGCAAGAGGGTTCCCTCGATACTTCTATGGTAAAGGGTATCACCTAGGATAACAAAATGAGATGACTTCTTAATAAAGGTTCTCTTAAGGTTTGGGGTGATGTCAGCGGGGAGAACTCCTATTTTTTAGGGTCTAGGTGTATATGTCATGGTATCAAGGATCACTGAGACCAACTATTTCACATACAAACTTAGAGTTTGGGACCTCGAAAGCTGGTATAAGAAGTTTCTCTACCATAAATTTATGTTTATGGAACTTGTGTGGGATATCCAATAAGGATCCAATTATTTCCATATGTCAGATGCTCTGTTGTTTCCCCTTGGTATTTTCTCAAATATGATGTCGGTGAAGAACTCCTTAAGACCCTCCATGAGTTTTTATATGGGGTAAGCTTGTCATTATTTGTTTGGTATTCATCATTTACTTGTTTGATAATTAATTATGAGTCACCATAAACCTTGAGGGCCATGATTTTCCACTATATTACAACTCAGAGTCCTATGACTAGAGCCTCATACTTGGCAATATTGTTGGTGCAAGGAAAATAAAACTTATATGACTTCGGTATGAAATATCCTTGTGGTGTGATGAAGAAGACTCCCACTCTTGACCCATGTTGTGTGTAGGACGCATCAAAATATACATTCTAATGATCTACTACACTTAGATTAAAGATTGACTCATTGGTAAATTCTGATACCAATGGGTTCTTTGAATATATAGGTTCTTTTGATAGTTGATTTACATTTACCTATCCCTTGATGGCTTTTCATTCTACATATTCAATTTCGTGTTCTATTAAGATCATAACCCACTTAGCCATTCATATTGTGAGTGTTGCTTTAGAGAGTAGATACTTGAGATGATCTATTTTGGTGATGAACTTTATCTGATGAGCCAACATGTAGTGTTAGAATTTTTGTGCAGCAAACACTACTACTAGGAAAGCCTTCTCAATGAATGTGTAATTTAGCTCGTGTCCCACCATGGTTCTACTGATATAGTAAGTGGATAGATCTATTTCCCTATTTCATCATACTGAGCTAAGAGAGAACCAAGGGTTGCTACAATTGTCGATATGTAGAGCATCAATGCTTTGTGTAGACATCAAAAAGTTGTCCTCTTACGATACCTTGTCACAACATTGCATCATTTAGACATCTTGTATCATGTTTTGCCCTAGGGACCCATGTCATCAGCTAATTAGTTAAATAAATCTTATTTATTTGACTAATTTCATTTATTCACTTCCTATGCATAATCCATCGATTCCTTTAATGTTAATTAAATAATTTATATTATTTAATTAATGAAATCATAAATCCAACATTAATTCAATAAATCAAATAATTATTTAATTAATAAAATCTTAAGAGGATCATCTTGCTTTCTTTCCAAAATCTAAACTCATGTGTATCTAATTAATTTATTTAATTAGATAATTCATCAATTATCCTTCTCATCTTTTTCAGGATTTATTTCGTTTGAAAGAGAATCAAAATCTTTCTATTTTTCACATCTTATCTTATCTTGTTTTAATTCCTTTAAAAAAATAAATCAAAATCTTTCTGTCTTTTGAAAATATTATCTCATCTCATTGTATTTCATCTTTTGTCAAAAATCAAATCCTTATCAATCTTATCAAATATTATCTCTATCCACGTCGAAAATCTATAAATCTAACCTTTCACAAGCCATTTTGATCGAATCTTCAGACATCCTTATGCTGTCAAAATCATTCTTCTATCTTCTATCTATTGCTATCTATCATCTTCATCAGGTTTTTATGTTTTAGAATTGAGCAACCAACATTCCTCCAACAATCAACCTTCAAAATCTTGCATCCTTATGCAGGTGGAGAAGAGCCATGGAGATCAATCAAGTCTAGTTTGAAAATTGGTTTGCATATCTTTTATTTATTTTTATTTTCATTCTAGTTTTTAATTCATGGTGCTTGATAGGTTTTAATTAGTTTATTGTTTTCAACACACATTAAACCTTTTGGATTTTTCCCTATCTACATTTTGGTGCCCACTGTGGGGGGCCTTGCCCCGTTTTTAATATTTCTCTACAGGTTTTTTGGCAGGATCTCGCATTCTGGAATTTGGTTTTTTAGAAAAAAATTATGTTTTAGTGCATATGAGGGTTTCTATAGTGCATACAAGGCTTTTATTGTTGCTTTTGCAGGTTTTATTGACTTTGTTTTGCAGATCTGTCAGTTTTTTTGGACAAAACCCCAGGTTTTACCAATTTCTTCATATCTTCTACATAGCTGCAAATTTTTCTACAATATTTTTCCAAAGTCTTGTACATCATCTCAAGAGGCTTCAGTAAAAGAAAAATGATGGTTTAACATCATTTTTGTAGGAGTTATCATAATTTTATGTTATTTCATAAAATTGGTCTTTTGGACGTAAATCGGCGAATTTTTTAGAAATTTTTAAATTTTTGGAAAGCTCTTTACATTTTAATGGGTTTCTATGTTTTCTAGAAGTCAAATACAATGTGAAAAAATACAATCTTCATTTTCTATATGGTTTTCACAAATCCACGTTTCTGAGAGAAAAACAGGGAATTTTTCTAACTTCTTTACATTTCTGGAAAACTCTCAGAAAATTATCTAGGATCTCTTCTTTGATTTTTCATTTTTCAGATCAATAAAATCTTCCAATTTAATGAAATCTAATTCGGCTATGTCAAAAACATGTATCTGAAATTGCAATTTTCTATGAGCTTGCTTTTTTTTTTCTTTGGCTACATTATAATATTATTTTTTGATCTTGTAGGTGATCATAAGGAGTTAAAGTAGCAGCAATATCACTCACAACAACAATTTGGAAAGTGAAAATAACTAGGTGCACTCGTTTAATCTTTCACCTCTTAATCATTGTTTGTCACACATTTGGATTTGGGCTCTTAAAATGGATCTTGTTTTCAATCACATATCAAAAAATCGAGGCTAAAATTAACCATTGTCTTCCATCACATCTTTATTTGGGATCTAAAAAAAAGAACAAGTGTTTGAAGTGTCTTACACACATTTCATTTCTAATCTAAGGGAAATTAATCATTGTGAGTGTGAATCAAGTGCGTGTGTGATCACAAACACCTCACTTGGTTTGCTTTTGTCAAACCCTTCATAGGAGGCTTGCTAGGGGATTTCATCACCCCTGGGGATGACCTCAATCGAAGTGTGAATTGAAAGACACGCTTTTTTGGAAGTTAAAATATTGTCACTCTTAGCTAATCCCCAAAGAAATTTATACCTTTGGGAAGTGAAGGTGAAGGGTGGGTTACCCCTTTCTCCTAGCTGTGTGGTAGGATTTTTCTTTCAAATCATTCCTTAGTCAACCTTATACAAACTAGCTCGAGACCTAATTGGCCATACCCCACTTGACTAGTCATAGGGCTTGTTGTTGTCTATTCGAGTGTTTTCTTAATCATAACATCTAATGCTCAAAGACAAATTTATCATTGTGTTTGGTGTGTGTGTTCATGCATTTACATGTGAAATATTGTGTTTGATAGTGCCCAAGTCAAACTTCCAATAAACACTTGCCACATGATCCAAATCATACAATCTTTTCATTCCATATCATATCCTAATCATCATCATCTCTTTAATCCAATCAACATAATTTTACACCATGGAAACATTGGAAGACATAGCAGAAAATGTTGTTGACATGCTTCACATAGCTAAAACAATTCAAACACCTTTACCCCAACAAATCATTCACTAATTCCAATACATAATACAAAAACTTCAAGTAAACAAGTCACCTCAAATCTAAAACCTCCTAGCTCAAGCCCAATACCTCATGGCCACTTGTGGAATCCCACAACCACCACATCATCCCCTATCCATTCATTATCACCCTTCCATGACCTCATACCAATCTAATCCATCCACTTCTTCGCATGTCAATGCCATATCAACCTATCAAGCCACATCATGACAAACACATGTGAATTCAAGTCCACTTGGGCAACAAAATCAAGAGCCTTTAAGTTCTAATGCAACCATTCATAAGGGGAACACTGATATAGGTTATTCACTCTCTAAGTATATCATACCACTATATGATAAAAATAAAAAACCTAAGCTAACACCTTCCACCCCTACACCTCCAAAGGATGTGACCCAAGGGCTACAAGCAAGGAATCAAAAATCACCATGTCCTCCAACACATATACTTTAACATACAAAGTGTATACGCCTAAAAATGGTCATGTCTATAATCCTGGCAATTAATTAAATATTTATTATTTAATTAATTTTTCTAAAGTCCTCTACATATGATTAAATTTAATTAATTTAATTATATTGTTCATTCATCTTATTCTTCTTTCCTAATTAAATAAATTTACTTTATTTAATTATTTTCTATGTCCACTTAATTAATTAAATAAATACATTCTATTTATTTAAATTAATTATCACTGTTTGAATTTAAATTAAATCTTTTGATTTAATTAAGTTTAAATATTTCCCCTTTCTTCTATTTTAATTCTTCTTCTAATTAATTAAATGTTTCATTTAATTAATTTCATAAAAGTGATTTAATTAAATAAATCTTATTTAATTAAAAATATCTTATGCTTTCTTTCCAAATCAAAATTAGGTATTTTAACCTAATTGTGCAATCTTCTCATATCATAATTAAATATTTTATTTAATTATGAGATATTCTATTTTTTTCAATAAAACATGATTAAAGCTCTTTTCTCACCACAAGTTTTCTTCTGCTTTTAAAAGCTTAATTAAATATTTTATTTAATTAAGAAAAGCTGAATGTCCTCCACAAATAAATAATTGAATTTTTAAATTCATTTATTTATCAGCTTTTAATCTTTCTTTTATTCTTATCTTCCATTCTTTTTCCTCTTTCATAATAAAATAGAAAAATATGATTTTAGGGTTCTTCTATCCTCTCCTTCAGTTTCATCTTTCTTCAACTGTTCGATCTGCCAGGAATTATCACAACCGTTAATCAAGACAACCAATCAAAATCATTTGAAAAATCTATAAATACCTGTGTGAATCCAAGCATTGGTAATAGGCAATTAAGTAGAGTTCATGCACTTAGTTTATTCAATCATTTTAATTTCAAGTTTATCAAAATCATCATAGCTTAATCTTGCATATCATATCAAAATCTCATTCTTTAGGAAGACAGTTTGTTGAGCCTAGCCATACAATCTGAGAACACAAGGCTGGAATCTACAAAAACACTAAAGATAGAGGACAATAGGACGACAATGGAAGCAGAATAGAGTTTGCATTTCTTTACTCCTTTTATATTCTGTTTTATTAAATGTCTTATTGGTGTGTTTGAATATTTCATTTCAATTCATTTATGCACTTATTTTTCATACACACATTAAATGGCGCCCACCGTGGGGCCTATGCCCCTATTTTAGACTTCTTTCTTGCAAGTTTTTCTTGTAGGTTGGCTCACAGGTTCTCTGGCATTCGGCAGCGCATCGGGAAGATTCGGAAAATTTTATTTTTGCAGGTATTTCGGCGCATTTGAAGACTGTTTCGGCGCATCCAGGCATTTCTGCGGCGCATCCGGGAAATAGAATAGTGCATCCGTCACTTTCTACAGCGCATATAGGCATTTAGTTAGCGCATATAGGAAATAAGTTAGCGCATCTTTATATGTTTCAGAAAATCTAAAAAAAAAAAAATCATTTAGAATAGCGCATCTAGGTTCTGTTTTCGCGCATCTGAGGAACAGAGCAGCGCATTTGGGAAATAGAGTTGCGCATCTGGTCCCTGTTTCTACGCATCCAGGGGACAAAGCTTCACATCCGAATTGTAACCAAAATTCTGATTCTGACGCCTTCCGTAGACAGAATTTCTTTCATTTCTTTTTTGCTGGGTTTAAAATGAATCAATCTAGGGTAGCCACCACACCTTTATCATGTAGTTAAAATGAACCCCATGTCTGTTGTGAAGCAAAATCTTCACTTATAGTAAATCAATTTTGATTTGGTGCACATAAAATGAACTTGTTTACTCTTATTGACTGTGCTTGAAAGTGGTAGGTGATTATGCTCTCACCCTGTGCAAACTAGGTGATCAGAAAACCAAACCCACTTTTTCCTGTGTAACCCTGACTCAATAATTGAAGCATCCTCTCCCCTTGCGCACTTGTGCGATCCTGGGTGCAAGAGAAACGGTTATTGACTCTAGAAATTGGGCCTGCCTTAAGGGAAAAAGTACTCACCTTAAGGGACGACTCAAACCGGTAACGGAGCTAAGGCCAAGCTACCCCCGACCGGTATATAAATGTAAATCTTAAGGGAAAACCTAAGGTTGCTTGTGCGGATGTGTCATACGGATGGAGTTGTACTCCCTGAAACCCTATTGAGCTTAACCTCTTCAGGCTGGAGTGCCACCTTAATGGTGATTAATCTCTTGCCCCATGTATGGCCACTCGAACGGGGGTCCTGAACTAAAAACCATTGTTTAGAAAGCCAAAAACCTTCTATCTGCTAGTCCAGCACCGGTCGGTGTGAAGCCTTCCACACTTTCGCAGTCAATAGTAGAGGTGATCAGCTCGCCATGGGAGTTTCATGGGGGTTGGAAGCTTGGTTGGCCTGAGAAGAGAGTGCACTGTAAGGGGGAGCCCGTGTAGCCAAGCTTCTGGATTCACACGCTACTGATATGCGGTTGGGGAAACCCACGTGGAGTCTAGCGGATATTGTCCTGGCCTAACCTAGGTTGTGCTTGTCTTATTCTGTGTTTGGTTACAAATCAACTTAAATCAGACTGTTTGTTGTGCTTTCAAAACATTAATTCAGATAAAGGATCATCCAAGAGCAAACATGACAAATTTCAGCTGAAAACTGGTCAAAATTGTCCTTAGACAAACTATTTTAGCGCATTTAGGGAAAACTGTAGCGTATTTCAAATCTGTTCTAGCGCATCTATGTTCTGTTTCGGTGCATTTAGGGTATTCTACTGCGCATCTGTGCTCTGTTTCTATGCATTTGAGGTATTCTGCAGCGGATTTGACTCTTTCTCCAGCGCATTTACCATTTTCTGTAGCGCATTTAGGAAACTGAATAGTGCTTTTAGGTTTCTGTCACAGACCCGAATCTCTGAGATTTTACTCCCATGTTGAGAAAGTGGAAATCAACCAAGTTCACCAAGAAATCAGTTTTCAATAGGATCAAGAAGCCCAAAACAAATTTAAGTTACAAAAAGACTTTAGATCGCAGGGAATTTCTGTATAAGAGCCGAGACGTCTTGCTCCATTATCGCACATTTCTCCATAGATACCAAGACTACATTAGGGGATTCACTGACGATTATGCTGTAGAACCTTTGGCTACCCAAGCTTATTATCAAAGATTAGCATTGTCTCAACGTCACAATCTTAATCAACCTCTTGAGTTTGAGAATATACCACAACCTTCAATTGAATATTCAACGCGTCCTAATCAAATCCTTCAGTAACCTTTGATCATATCTGAGGATTTCTTCCATATGCCTATTTTTACAAGATCTCAACACAACAAGCTAGGAGATACATCTCAACAAGAAACTTCCACACACAACATTCAAGAAGAAGGTGAACATGATAGTCCTCTTTTTAGTGTGAGTCGCAATCCCCTTTTTAGTGACAACAATATGGCTGATAGAGGGGAAGATTCGTTGCTTAAGAACACAAACAGGAACAAAACTCCCGTAGATAGTGATAATGAGCAAGAGGAAGAACTTAAAGAGGCAGAACATAATCCCAAGTTTCTTAAAATCCTTGAACAGATTATACAACGTGACAAAGAGAAGTATTTTCTTTTCTTAGCAGATCAAGGAGCTAAATTGCCTAAAGACTTTGATACTGAGAAATTAAAAGCCACAGAAGAAGAGCCATCCCTATCTGAATTCGCCTCCTTCAAAAAAGAGTTTAGAGAAATGCAGGGAGAACTCAAAGAGTTACGAGGAGGAACCGCAACCAAGAAATACACTTTGGATGACATATGTCCTTATCCTTTTGATAGAAGTCTCAACATGATTCCATTTCCTAAACATTGTGAAATCCCCAAATTTGATCGTTATAATGGAAAATCAGACCCAATTGACCATGTTAGAGACTTTCGAAACATGACATTGGAATTTTCCCATGAAGATACATATTTATTGCAATTATTTCCTCGAAGCCTTGGAGTCAACTCTATGGAATGGTTATCTAAGATTACACCTCATATTCGAACATTTGAGGAATTAATAAATTTGTTCATAACACAATACTCCTACAACGTTCAACACCAGATCACCATGATTGATCTTTGCAAAGTTACGTAAAAACCTGGGGAATCTTTCACTACCTTTCTTCAAAGATGGAGGAGAATGTTCGCTAGGTACCCCCGTCATGTCCCTGAAAAGGAGAAAATGGTTACTTTCATCAATAGCCTCAACTCAGAAATGAGCTATCGTTTAAATCTACACTGTCCACCTTCCTTTGAGAAATTGATTGAGGATGCCATCACCATCGAAAGTGCTTTGGTCAAAAGAGGGACAATAAAACTTGATAGGGACAATCCTAGCTCATCTAACCATTACAACAATCAAGACAAGTCAAAATTTTGGACCCGCAAAAAGAACATTGTAAACGATGGTGTTGTAGATGCAAATCATATCACGACTAGGCCATTTGTTCTGAGCACCCCAAACACTACTCGTAATAACAATGTCAATTCAGTCGCGAATCTAGGAAACAATCATCCCCCTCCAACGAACAAGAATCAGGGGACGACCAACAACCAAAACTACCGGGGAAACAACAACAACAACACTCCAGGGAATACTTCAAATACAAACTCACAACGTTTTCCATTCTTCTCCAATAGAAGAAATTTCACACCACTAGGACAATCCTTGGAATCAGCTTTCAAAGAGGTTATGGAAAAAAATGTCCTTACGTTACCACCGCAACGCAATTATGAACCTAGTATAAAACCTCCATCATGGAATGAGGCTTATTTTTGTGACTATCATAGGTGGAGAGGTCATCGTACAAACCAATTTCAAGCTTTGAAACATGCTATTCAAGATCTCATTGACAAGGGAATTATCACAGTAGAAGGACAACAGAAATCCAATGAAGATCACCAAGCATTTCGCAACCCTCTACCAAATTATCAAAAGGGAGAGTCTTCTGATAAAAATGTGAATCAAATTGATGACAATGTAATTCGTCACCTCTATACAGATAATGAGCAAGTCAACGTTATAAAAATCAAGGAAAAAGTGGATAATGGACAAGTGAATGTCACAACGAGAGCCCAAGCTAAAGTCATCTTAAAGGGTACCTCTTCAAAATCCAATGAGACTTTCCCTCAACATCAATATGACTTAGTCAACCAACTTCGAAAAAATCCGGCTCAAATCTCCATTTTAGAACTCCTAAAAATTTCCCCCGCACATAAGGAAATTTTAGATAAAGCCCTTTTTGAGACAACTGTATCCACAGATTTGGATGTGGACCGATTTCAAGCCATGATAGGACATTTTTCCTCACCCACATGCCTTTCATTTTCAGACAAAGATGATGTTTCCATGACTCATCCCCACAATTCATCATTATACTTAGAGGTCATGATCCATAAGTTCCGTGTTAAACATGTTCTAATAGATGGAGGGGTTGGTCTGAATATATGTACCTTGAAGGTCGTTCAAGCATTAGGGTTTGCGGAAGACTCCATTGATCCTAGAAGGAAGATTACTATAAAGGCCTATGATGATGAGGAGAGAACGTCTAAAGGTCTAATCATGCTACCAATCAGAGTGGGACCCGTTATCAAAAAAACCTTTTGTCAAGTTTTAGATCGAGATCTTGCATACAACATATTGTTGGGTCATCCTTGGATCCATGAAATGCAAGCTATTCCGTCCACTTACCATCAATGTCTTAAGTTTCCATATGACGGATAGGAAATCACAATACCAGCTGATAATTCCAACACTCAAACTTGTGCCAATGTCAAAACTCATCAGGATACTTTGGTTCCACATAATCGAGAAGCACTTGCTAATACTTCTCCTAAGCAAGAGACACAAATCAGTCAATTAGCCAAAAGCTTTGACAAGAAACTGCAGTTCAAGGAAAGTGGAGTTGGGGAATATTCCCTTTGTCTTGCTAATCTACCTACATCTCCTAAATCACATGGAAAGCCTTCTATTACACAACAACAGATATCAGCAGCATCAACATCAACACAAATACAGATAGAGCCCACTACCAAGTTCAATGGACAATTTGTCAAAGAAAAGTTTCCCATGGGAGATTCTGAGGATACAGCGATTCTATATTGTCTTTATAAGGATGAAGAAGAAACAGTTCTAAATGTTACCTTACCAATAGATCAATATGGGAAAGGATATTCCATCATGCAAAAAATGGGATATGACAATGGTCCTCTTGGAAAAAGAAAAGAAGGTGTAGTTGAGCCTATCCATCTCCCAGGACTCGCGGCATATGATAAAACTGGAATAGTCTATGATGCTACCCAATCTAAATAGTCACAAGGTAATGTTTTTACACTACAAGAAGGTTTCGACAAGAAAGAGACATGTTTGGCATCAATCCTGAATTGCATAGAAAATAATTCTGATACCGATTCTGCTGAATATGAATGGGATACCATTCACAATGATGAATTTTGGAGGGATAAAGAGGTAGATGTCATACATGAGTATACGCCCATTTTAATCAAAGGGGAAGGTTCAGGATCCCAACCACAAGAATCTGAACCACAACACAACTATGAGTCTAGTGATACTGAGTCGGATTTTAACGAACAAGATTATCAGGAGAATAGTACCATCATTGACCTACCTCATAACTCGGATCCTACAGATAACTCTGTCTTGACCCTAACTATCGCCGATTTCACAAAACCAAATGACATGTTACCTTTAATTCACCCTGATCTCATTGACTGGGATCTTACAGAACCTATTGATATACCTATTTTTCCCAATGACGAAGCTATCATAAACTTCCTTTCCACCGAAGGTGTCGATAATTGTTCCACTAGCAATTTTCGGTATGAAGTCTTTAATCAGGAGAGTGTCAAGTCTCCTAACTGCAAAAATGAAAATAAAGAAAAATGATCTAGTGGTGAAAACCAGAATATGGCAGTACTAGATCAAAGAAAAGATAAAATAAAGAGCGTATCAGATGGTGAAAACCTTTTTGAGGCACCAGCTAATGGGACTCTTGACACTCTCCCGGAGCACTATCATGAGCGATCGCCCATCTTGATTGAACCTACTAAGGAAATCAATATTGCAACTACAGATAATCCAAGGATTTTACAGCTAGCTGAATCAATGACAGATAAAGAAATCCCTGTATTCATGAACTTTCTCAAAGAAAATCAAGTTAATTTTGCTTGGTCATATGCAGACATGCCGGGCCTTGATCCTGATCTCATTATGCACCATTTATCTATCAAACCAGGAGTTAAACCAGTAAAACAAAAGCTCAGAAAGATGAATCCTCATGTAGCACTACTGGTTAAAGAAGAACTCAAGAAGCTCCTAGATGCAGGTTTTATAAGACCAATTGCCTATGCAGAATGGATCTCCAATATTGTACCAGTAGCAAAACCAGACAAACATGTAAGAGTATGCACTGATTTTAGAGATCTTAACAAAGCGTGCCCAAAGGATGACTTCCCGCTTCCTAGCATTGACACTATAGTTGACTTGACAGCAGGCCATGCCATGTACTCATTAATGGATGGTTTCTCTGGTTACAACCAAATCAAGATTGCACCAGAAGACCAAGAGAAAACAGCTTTCACTTGTCCGTGGGGAACATATTGTTGGAATGTTATGCCTTTTGGCTTAAAGAATGCTGGAGCTACTTATCAAAGAGCTATGACTACGATCTTTCATGACATGATGCACACATTCATGGAGGATTATGTAGATGACATATTGGAAAAATCACACACCAGAGAAGGACACTTGGAAATACTGTCTAAAATATTCACCAGATTAGAGAAATTCAAAGTTCGCCTAAATCCTAAGAAATGTGTTTTTGGGGTCACATCCGGAAAGTTGCTAGGATATATTGTTTCAGAAAAAGGAATTGAAGTAGATCCTGCAAAATTTCAGGCAATCATGCAGATGCCTCCTCCAAAGAACATCAGTCAATTGAGGTCATTACAAGGGCGGCTACAGTCCATCAGAAGATTCATTGCACAATTGGCTGACAAAAGTCTACCATTCACACATCTCCTACATAAAAATGTTCCTTTTAGATGGGATGACAAATGTGAAATGGCATTTCAACAAATCAAGCAGTACCTGATGAAACCCACCAGTTCTCGTTCCACCCAATCCAGACAAACCATTGATCCTGTATATTGCTGCGACCGAGACATCCTTGGGAGCATTATTAGCACAAGAAGACCATGAAGGGAAGGAACGTGCCATCTATTATATTAGCAGAACATTGACAAGTCATGAGCTTAATTACACTTTCATTGAGAAGGCTTGTTTAGCAGTCGTCTTTGCTTCACAGAAATTCCGACATTACATGCTAACTCATACAATTAATCTTGTTTCAAAAATTGATCCGCTCAAATACCTACTAAGTAAAGCATCACTAACAGGAAGGTTAGCAAAATGGGTCATGATTTTGAGTGAGTTTGACATCCATTATGTTGATCGCAAAGCAATCAAAGGACAAGTTATTGCGGATCAACTAGCAGACGCTCCTCTACAAATTGAGCACCCCTTACACATTGAATTTCCAGATGCTGATGTTTTCGCGGTGGACTCTAAGCAGTTATGGTCCTTATACTTTGATGGTTCTTTTACTCAACATGGATCGGGGGCAGGCATTCTCTTTGTCACCCCTCAAGGACATACCATTCCTCGGTCATATAGGCTAATGTTTCCATGCACCAATAACATAGCCGAATATGAAGCACTAATCACTGGATTAAAGACAGCATTGGAATGGAGGATTACAGAGCTACAAGTTTATGGCGACTCACAGTTAGTCATTAATCAAATCAATAATGACTATCAAACTAAAGATGACAAGTTGTTTCCATACAAGAAGATGATTGATGATTTCAAAAAGTACTTTGTGAACATTCAGTTCACACAAATTCCAAGGATTGACAATAAAGCGGCTGACGCTATGGCCACGATCGCCTCATTGATACAACTCCCAGAAAAACAGACCCGCTATGAATTTCTGGTGGAACAATTATTGACACCTGCCTATGACACACCCGAAAGCCAAATTATCTGCCACCTAGTAGGATCTGATTCACCCTGGTATGGTAAAATTTATACCTACCTAAAAGATGACACTTTACCACCTGACTTATCCCGCAACCAAAAGCGTAACTTTATCCGACAATCCTCTCGATATACCCTCATTGCTGATACCCTTTATCGCCATGGTCTTGATGGTACTTTACTTCGATGTCTTGAACATGACGAATCCGACAAAGCTTTACAAGAAGTTCATGGGGGCATTTGTGGTACTCATTTAAGTGGACTAATCTTATCCAAGAAATTGATTAGAATGGGCTACTACTGGCCTACAATGGAAAGGGAATCATTCACTTTTGTTAAAACATGCTCAAAATGTCAGATTCATGGGAATCTTATTCATGCTCCTGCGCAAGAACTTCATTCATTTACGCCCACCTGGCCATTCTCTCAATGGGGGTTAGATCTAGTGGGCAAAATTCATCCTTCTTCTTCAAATGGGCATAAGTTCATTATCACAGCAACAGAATATTTCACTAAGTGGATTGAGGCAGTACCTCTCTCTAAAGTCACTGGAAAACAAATCTCATCCTTCATACTCAACTACATTATTTGTCGATATGGTATTCCTAATGCCATTATTACAGATAATGGTCGACCGTTCAAAAATCAGGATGTTGATGAACTTTGTGAAAGATTCCATATTCAGCACAGATATTCCACGCCTTACTATCCTCAAGGGAATGGCCAAGAAGAGGCCTCAAACAAGACTATCCTAAAGATCTTGAAGAAAATTGTCAATGACTCAGGGAAGGATTGGCATGTTCAACTCAATCCCACCTTGTGGGCTTACACAACTAGTGTCCGAACACCGACAGGAGCAATGCCTTTTGCCCTTGTTTATGGAGCAGAAGCCATATTGCCTTTAGAAGTAGAAATACCTTCTTTAAGAGTATCACTGAAAGGTCTCATAACAGATGAGGAATACAGAGTTTCCCGACTACAAGAGTTAGAACTTCTAGATGAAAAGAGACAGAGAGCAGCTGACCATTTGAAGGCATACCAGCAGATGATGTCTCGCAGCTATAATCACAAGGTAAAGCCACGTACTTTCCAGGTGGGGGATTTAGTCCTGAAAGAGAACCCACGAAATCAACAAGACCGAGAAAAGAAAGGAAAATTTGAACCAAATTGGCTAGGCCCTTATGTGGTTATTGTAGTCTACGGCTCGGGAGCATACAAGTTATCAACGCCAGAAGGAGACCTGTTTGATGAACCCATCAACAACATACATCTTAAGAAGTACTATGTTTAAGTAAGAAAAAGTCCTGAAAAAAATCCAAAAACAACAGAAAAAGTCCAGAAGAAATCCAAAAACAATAGAAAAAGTCCTGAAGAAATCCAAAAATAGCAGAAAAAGTCCTGAAGAAATCCAAAAACAGCAGAAAAAGTCCTGAAGAAATCCAAAAACAGCACAAAAAGTCCTGAAAAAATCCAAAAACAACAGAAAAAGTCCTGAGGAAATACAAAAAAATCAAAAAGAATGTCATAGGGTGAAAACCTGGCAAACAGGCAGTCTATTGACAAGAAAATACAAAAAAATCAAAAAGGAAATCAGAAAAATGCAATAAATACGGATAGTGAAAATCTGGAAAACAGACGCTATCTGTACCTCTCCATTTATTAGTTCCTGTTTTGCACTTTATCTTTTCAAAGCTCCCCTTTTTCCACATATTTTTCTGCATCGTAAGGTCCTTAATCGCATCATCCTGCCACCATTTGCCTAGAGGATTAAAACGTCTTACCATGGCTTGATCATCTGTACATATTCCTTTCCTCAAGTTGTGTCAATAAACGGGGCAAAAACTCAACTGGGGGCACTTAACTTTCAGAGCATACCAAAATAGCTAGACCATGACATAGAAATCCAAGCATGCAAACAAACAACTCATGCAACCACTTTATCCGATCATAAAACACTTTTCAGCGAGATGTCATATCCTTGTCTATTGGATGATCCAGAAATCTGAATAATGCATGAAATAACAGTATTATATGTTTGATCACAAGTTGCTTGATTTTCAATATCATTACTCGGGAGCATACTCAATGATGTACTGCACTAGAGTAGCAAGGAATGAGAATGATTTTTCTTTGTCTGATGTCTTGAGGTTAACAGTCACATCTAATGCAAATATGTCACAGGACATGACGCTCAAAGAAAATATCATCGATGACAGTTCCACATTTGCATCAGAACAGTGGTTAATCTTTGTCTGTTTATGCAAGAAATGCTCAGGTCATCTCGGTTCAATTATACCTCGATGCTTGTGTTCGCTTGCTATATCAAAATTCATGAAAGTTGTAGTCTGGTCATCATTGGTGCTAATTTCCCCTCTGATGCTTGTACATACTTCCAACATTTTAAATGTTCTATGATGATTCAAGAAGGCTTTTAATAGGCTCAACAAACTGGTTCGTTTCATATAGTTGCATATTCATTAGATCATTGTATATATCTGCATATTGGATTCACATCGGTGTTTTGAAAGACTGAAGGATTGCATCAACGGTTGTTATACAATTTTGAGTTTTTGTGGAGGACATTGGGACATTTGACTCATTGCATCTGTTCATTATTATCATTTATCATCTTTATCCTTTTTATCATCATTTTCATTCATTGCACTCACTCATCTATCATTTCATTCTCATTTTTCATCCATCATTTATCATTTTATCATTCATTTATCATTTATCTTTTCACTTCGTCATCATTATTTATCATTCGTTACATCATTCATTTATTAGTTCATTCCTTTATCATTATCATTTCATTGTCATCATTTTATCAACATCATCATTATTTTACCATGATCATTTTATCATTTTTCATTATTCATTTATCATTTATCATTTCATTATTCATTTATCATTTATTTTATTTATCATTATACTCTCGTATCATTATCATTTTACCATTCTCCTCTTTATTTTCATTATCCATTTATCATTTACCGTTTCATCATTCCATTTATCATTTATCATTTCATTATTCGTTTACCATTTATCATTTCATCATCCATTTATCATTTATCATTTCATCATTCATTCATTTATCATTTTATCATCTCATACCGTTTCATTACCATTCACATTTATCATTTTATTATCATATTACCATTTTACATATCATTTATCTTTTCATTATTATTCATACCACATTCATTATCTACCATATCACGATGCATTTCGTACATGGAAAATTCAAAAATACATACATACATCATCACAAAACTCATTGCATACACATCATAATCCTTAGATCATCCTGCAGCATAATGATTAGTCCGCACACATAATAAAAGCATATCAAAAGCCATCTCATATCATAAATGCATATAAATAACATCCATATCATATCACAAATGCATACACATAAAACATCATCAGAAATACCGCCGCTGCATATCATCACTCATCAAAATAATACAAGTGTCCAATGTCCAATGAAACTAAATAGTTCAAAGCATAATACATAAGACATGATCAAAACTCAAATATACATAAAAATCAGCCCCAAAATGGCTAACTGGTGGATGCCCCTTAAGGAGCTGGTCTGGAACGAGGTGGCCTGCCACTAGTCCCTGCATCAGTATCCCGTCGAGGCCCTGTAACCTCTCTGCCATGTGTTGATGTCCGGGATCAGGTCCTCGTCCTGCTGTGTGATCTGGGATATGGCTCTCGCCGCTCAGGAGGGCATAACTCCTCGTAACGAACTCTGTAATACTCTGCCTCTCTGGCTGCCTCGAATCCCTCTGCAATGGCCTCTCGTAGGGAGGTACTCTCTACGGTACCCATCAGCCTCTGTGCTACACCCTCAGCATCCAAAACCTCTGGCCTGTCCGCCCATACCTCGGGATGTAATGCGGTGTACTCTGTATACACTGCCTGGTACGGAATGCATGGCCCCCATCCTACATCCCCCTTACGCCGCCCATAATGAGCAACGCCCTGGGGCATCCCCTGCGTGAAACCAAACTGTCTCAGAACCCGTAGTGCCAGAAACCTCTCAATAATAAAGGGCGTCTGCCCTATCAGGTATTGTGGTCTGTACACAAATGGCATCTCTAACTGGTCTGTCACCCATGCCTCACAATCTGTGTACGGCCTCCATATCATCGAATCCACATCATCCAACACTCGTCGCCAGTACTCTACCTTGCCCAGCCTCTGCTGGACAACTGCGCCAGAATAAGCATACACGTACGGCCTCCCTGCTGGTCTCACCCTGGTACAAAGTGGTCTCATGATAGCAATGTGCTCCCACGCCCAGATCTGCAACAATGTAACTCCACTCGCCAGGTTGGTGGATCCTTTGTACACAATCCGATGTAAATCATGATACATGTCCGCTAGGACACAACTACCCCAGGCAAATCTCCGTGGCTGAGTGATCATCCACTCCAGCATCCTCCCCCAACCCATGGCGAATCCCTTGGACCGATAGTCTGGTCCAAGAAAACCTCCAACAAATGCTGCCAATACCGCAACCAGAGCCGGATACCTACTGAAATCATCCCAATCTATCCAGTACCCATAAATACCGGGATCGCCACATATCTGCTGTAACGCCTCGGTCCCACCAATCTCCTTGTGGTCATAAACCACAAGGGCTCCAACAACCAGAATCCCCAGAATCTGATACACATCCTCTGGCATCACACTCATCTCACCCGTCGGCAGGTGGAAGGTGTTATGCTTAGAATGCGATCTCTCGGCCAAGGCCGTCAACAGTCCTCTGTTGGCCCGAATGCCTCGTGGCATGGCCAACAACGGTCCCAATCCGCAGTCCGCTATCACCTGTAGCTCTGCGGGAGTCAACTCTCCTATCCGCTCCCAACACAAGGGGAACCACTCTCTGATCTGGAGGCTTTTGAAAGCCTCCTATTTTGTCCAACCATCACAACACATACATCAAATCAGACTCATATCACATGATTTATCTAGCCAACATAACATATTCAATGACTCATATCAAGTATCAGCATGTCCAAACAATCTACTCTATTATCATTTACTATTTGTTTTTCTTTTCAGGAAAGCAAATTTATCAATACTCATCATTTTCTATTTGTATTTCAATCATGAATGTAAATTTTTACCTTCATCTACTATTTGTTTTCTATCGCAGAAAGCAAATTTATTACAACATCTACTCTTTGTTTTTCAATCGTGAGAAGCAAAGTTATCAAATTCAAATCAATCACTTACAACATATACTCTTTGTTTTTCAATTGCGAGAAGCAAAGTTATCAAATTCAAATCAATCAATTACACATCTACTCTTTGTTTTTCAATCGAGAAAAGCAAGGTTATCAAATTCAAATCAATCAATCACTCATCTACTCTTTGTTTTTCAATCGCGGAAAGCAAAGTTATCAATTCTCTATTCGATTTTCTATCCTATCAGCATGATGATCCGACAATTTATCTATCTATTGACTAAAGAAGCAATTTTAATCATCATTTTTCATCACACAAGCATTTTGCAACTTTTCCTAAAAGCGCAATTCTGTCGCTCTTATGCGCAAAAACCCCATATGCGCTAAAATTTTTCTCCTATGCGCTAGACTGTTTACCCAATGCGCTAAAACCCTGAATGCGCAACTCTGTTTCATGTATGTGCTACTTTAACTACCCGATGCGCAACTTTAGCACTTCTGGACCAAACCCTAAATGCGCAATTATGTGCCCTAGATGCGCTAAAACACCTACCTAGCTGATTTCACCCTAAATGCGCAACTCTATCTGTCGGGTGCGCTAACAAATCAATTTTTGTTCTATTCCTAGATGCGCTAAAAGAATTATCGAATGCGCTATAACTATTCCTAAATGCGCTAAAACATTCAAAAAAATTTAATCTGACTTAAAATGAATTCAAATTTGATCTAATAAGCCAAATTTGACAACATAGAGGGTTTAAATCACTCACCGGTGGTCCATACGCTGGTGGTCTTTGATATCGTCGCGCTCGCTCGAACCTATGTCTGTGCACGGGGATCACCATCTCACCAAGTCACTCTCAGAGCTTGAATTTTACTGTAGCAGCAGGGTGAAAATGACACTTCATTTTACCCCTTTTACCTTATAAGGGTCCTTTTAGGGTGGGCATTAGTGGCATTTTCCATTTTTTCAACCTCTTTTTCACTGGGGCATCGACCACATCATCTATCGGGAGCTAAATCACTATTCCCCAATCCCTATCAACTTCTTCCGTGATTTATCTCCCGAGGGGGCATCATCGACAATCGAAAAATCAAAAACATATCAGGGGCAAATTTTTTTATTTTCTTTGAAGCAATGCATTTCACACATCACTTCAAAGAGGGGCAAAATGTATACGCATAAAACTGGTCGTGTCTATAATCTTGGCAATTAATTAAATATTTATTATTTAATTAATTTTTCTAAAGTCCTCTACATATGATTAAATTTAATTAATTTAATTATATTGTTCATTCATCTTATTCTTCTTTCCTAATTAAATAAATTTACTTTATTTAATTATTTTCACATGTCCACTTAATTAATTAAATAAATACATTCTATTTATTTAAATTAATTATCATTGTTTGAATTTAAATTAAATCTTTTGATTTAATTAAGTTTAAATATTTCCTTCTATTTTAATTCTCTTCTAATTAATTAAATGTTTCATTTAATTAATTTCATAAAAGTGATTTAATTAAATAAATCTTATTTAATTAAAAATATCTTATGCTTTCTTTCCAAATCAAAATTAGGTATTTTAACCTAATTGTGCAATCTTCTCATATCATAATTAAATATTTTATTTAATTATGAGATATTCTATTTTTTTCAATAAAACATGATTAAAGCTCTTTTCTCACCACAAGTTTTCTTCTGCTTTTAAAAGCTTAATTAAATATTTTATTTAATTAAGAAAAGCTGAATGTCCTCCACAAATAAATAATTGAATTTTTAAATTCATTTATTTATCAGCTTTTAATCTTTCTTTTATTCTTATCTTCCATTCTTTTTCCTCTTTCATAATAAAATAGAAAAATCTGATTTTAGGGTTCTTCTATCCTCTCCTTCAGTTTCATCTTTCTTCAACCGTTCGATCTGCCAGGAATTATCACAACCGTTAATCAAGACATCCAATCAAAATCATTTGAAAAATCTATAAATACATGTGTGAATCCAAGCATTGGTAATAGGCAATTAAGTAGAGTTCATGCAATTAGTTTATTCAATCATTTTAATTTCAAGTTTATCACCATCATCATAGCTTAATCTTGCATATCATATCAAAATCTCGTTCTTTAGGAAGACAGTTTGTTGAGCCTAGCCATACAATCTGAGAACACAAGGCTGGAATCTACAAAAACACTAAAGATAGAGGACAATAGGACGACAATGGAAGCAGAATAGAGTTTGCATTTCTTTACTCCTTTTATATTCTATTTTATTAAATGTCTTATTGGTGTGTTTGAATATTTCATTTCAATTCATTTATGCACTTATTTTTCATACACACACAAAGTAGTCCTCAAACATCATGCCAATTCATTCAAGTCAACCATGTCGTCCACAACCCCTTAAGTCAATTCAAGAGTCTCCCCTCATAAGTCCAAGTCACCTGCTTTCATCCGCCTATGTTGTTTACCATCAAGAACATGCCAAGTCTCTCCACAATAAATCCCCTTCCACTTCCATTTAAGCAACCCAAGAGTTATATCAAGAGTCTACTCCCAAGCATGTGGAAACATCAAGTCCTAGTCCTAATCAAGATCAAATCATTTTCATCCAACCTATCCATAATCTATCTCATTTTTATGGTCAATATGATATCCATAATGATGAAGAGCCTATCCATGAGCAACTTGATCCTATACGAATCCATGAGAAAGATATTCCAAATTCACCTCTACCTAGTCCTATCCATGATCTATCAACATCCACTTCCCTTGATGAGACACATGCCTCCAAAGCACACATAGAAGATCAAACAAATATCTTCGATCTAAGTGAACACAATGATAATCAAGATCCTAATAATCCTCCATCACCCACTATCGACCCCATTACAATTCATCCATCATATCCTATTGGTCTTTCCACCCTCATTCATGAATTTTCCTCAAAACAACAACAACCATTATCTTCCCTTGCTTCATTTTGTCCATCCAATAAGGAACTTGTGTCTAGTGTTCCACCTACACCTAGTCCCATTATCCATTGCACACTCCAAAACATGAACCACCAAGGTAAAGGTCTAGACCTTCATGAACAAGGTATTTTGGAGCCCATCCATGTCAAAGTCCCTCCACGCTCTTATGGCCTTGGATATACACCCCAAGGACAATAACCTAAAGATGTTGGTACTTCCTCCATGCATCCTAAGTCCACTTTCCATCATACAACCTATCGTACACCTAAAACATATGTTGCCATCTCTCCTCTATCATCTTATAAATGTCAAAAGCATGTGACCATACACCTTCCACCATTGCTTCCAACTCCTAAAATCCCTGAATCCACTCTACCACCATTGCTTCCAACTCCTAATATCCCTCGATCCACTCTACCACCATTGCTTCCAACTCCTAATATCCCTCAATCCACTTTACCACCCTTACTCCCAACACCTAATATCCCTACCATTTAATCCTCTTATCCATTTATCCATAAATCCTCTAAACATCTTAATCATGACCAATCAATGCACACATTGTCTAAACATGAAGCTTCCATTCATTCCACCATACCCATGGGATTCAAAAGCAAAAAAACCAATGCCTCTACCTATAAAATAAAAAGTCCTAAAAATCCTTAGGCCTTAGAGCATCAATGCAAAATATCCAAGCCAAGTACATGTAAAAGGCTATATAATCCCATTCCTCCAAAAGAAAAGTCTAAGAACAAATTGGTTTGGGTACCTAAGAAAAAAGAAAGCAAGTTAAATGAGGCATCCACATCACAAAAATCCCAACCATCCCCTTCCACCCCACATTCTCATTCCATTCAAAAGTCTCAAATTCCTAAGTCCCACAAGCCAAACAAAAATCATAAAAATACTAAGTCTATGTGGGTACCTAAAGCACTTCATCCACCATCTCCTAAGAAAACATCTCCATTGCTTCCTACACCTCATCCACATCAAAAGCTTCAACGTTTATCATAGTGTGTGCAACCATCGGTCATGGTTCCCTTCCATTTCACAACAATCCCACATACCTCCATCTCCCCATCTTTCAACTACTATCCTACATATCTTCCCAATCACCTTCCTATGGTCCATGCTTTTGCATAAAACTTTCATCCATCCTTTTGTACAAGTCCTATTCAATCCACATCATCATCCACTATTCCCCATCCATACATACCTATCATATTAATTCCACGTATCCACCCTTCTCCTTTTGATCTTGATGAAGATATAGGGGAAAAATGTTGAAACATTCTTTGGATATCTTTTGACATACCTCATCCTATCTAAACCAATCATATCATTATCCTATTGTCATAAGCTTTGTCATGAAATATCCTAAGTCTTGGACCTAGAATGGGGCATGTTATTCCTATGTGACATAGTCTTTGGAAATCACATCCTTGCTCTCTTATGATGCATACATCCATTCCATTCACTATGACCTATCCTTTCCATCCATCCATATATCATGAGTCTTTTATCCCTTATCCCATCACCCACCCTTTCAATCATCAATCCCATCTATCTCCTTGCACCTAGACTTGGTTTTCCCCTTGTCATTGGTATCTAGCAAGAAGGCTACTCAAACTTTCATCCTTTGACACCTTAAAACACTTCATAAATCCAAAAAACATCAAAACATTTCATAAATCCAAAAACGTCAAAACATTTCATAAATACAAAATAATCAAAAACATTTCAAAAAAACAAAAAAAACAAATATTTTGAAAATACAAAAAACTCAAAACATTTCAAAATCCAAAAAATCAAAACATTTCAAAGATCCAAAAACAAAATTCAAAATATCCCCAAAACTACAAAAAAAATTAAACATTTCAAAAATCCAAGCAATAAAATTAATCCATCCAATTAATTCTTCCAGTTTCATCTTCATCAAAACCATTTCATCCAATCCAATCAATCAAATCAATCCAAGCAATAAATCCAAATGCAATTCAATCCTTAATCCATACCAATCAAGTCAATCAATCTTGTCAAATTATCCAATCACATCCTTTGGTCTTGATCCTTATCTTGTCGTAAACCAAATCAACCAATCAATCAATCAATTATCATCATCCTTGTGTTGATCTAGGGATATATCGCTTCCCAACAATGATAACACTATCATCATCATCAATCAATCAATCAATCAATGGTTTACAACTTGACAGGGGCAATTCCTTGTTTTTTTTTGTATCATGTGTGCATGCTTGCTTGCTTGCTTGTGTGTGTTATCATTTTATCTTGCATTTGTATCAAATCCATATCATTCCAGCTAATATTCATATCTTGTGTATGTTGGAGTAGCTTTTTGCACTATTTTTGCATCTAAGGTCACACCATACCTTTTGTGCATTAGGACTTTAATGCTCTAAGTATACTTCCTCATATGTCTAGACAAGGTTGTATTACACTGGGGCACGAGACACATCATCACCTTGATCCTTATATCCTTGTGCATAACGTCTAGTGCTATATCAAACATCATGGTTGCTCACCTTCATTGCAGCATAACATATCACTCATCTCCTTCATCCACTTTCTATCTTACATCATTCATCTTATCCCACCCTTTATCATTTCATTTCGAGAGCCTACTCGTGTTTGTTCAACCCGCCTATCCTCTTGAGGGGGCATCATCATTCCATCATCCTATCTTTCTATAATTATCCATTCTCCTCTATCCATACCTTAACTTCTTTGAAATTATATTACTCGACACAAATCTCATCATCTCGAACATCATCTCAAAGAGGGGCAAAATGTAGACATCAAAAAATTGTCCTCTTACGATACCTTGTCACAACATTGCATCATTTAGACATCTTGTATCATGTTTTTCCCTAGGGACCCATGTCATCAGCTAATTAGTTAAATAAATCTTATTTATTTGACTAATTTCATTTATTCACTTCCTATGCATAATCCATCCATTCCTTTAATGTTAATTAAATAATTTATATTATTTAATTAATTAAATCAATTTCATCCATTCCTCTAATGGTAATTAAATAATTTATATTATTTAATTAATTAAATCATTTCTATTAATTCGTCTAATGATAATTAAATAATTTATATTATTTAATTAATGAAATCATAAATCCAACATTAATTAAATAAATCAAATATTTATTTAATTAATAAAATCTTAAAAGGATCCTCTCTCTTTCTTTCCAAAATCTAAACTCATGTGTGTATCATGTTTTTCCCTAGGGACCCATGTCATCAGCTAATTAGTTAAATAAATCTTATTTATTTGACTAATTTCATTTATTCACTTCCTATGCATAATCCATCCATTCCTTTTATGTTAATTATATAATTTATATTATTTAATTAATTAAATCATTTCCATCCATTCCTCTAATGTTAATTAAATAATTTATATTATTTAATTAATTAAATCATTTCTATTAATTCGTCTAATGATAATTAAATAATTTATATTATTTAATTAATGAAATCATAAATCCAACATTAATTAAATAAATCAAATATTTATTTAATTAATAAAATCTTAAAAGGATCCTCTTGCTTTCTTTCCAAAATCTAAACTCATGTGTATCTAATTAATTTATTTAATTAGATAATTCATCAATTATCCTTCTCATCTTTTTCAGGATTTATTTCCTTTGAAAGAGAATCAAAATATTTCTATCTTTTCACATCTTATCTTATCTTGTTTTAATTCCTTTAAAACAATAAATCAAAATCTTTCTATCTTTTGAAAATTTTATCTCATCTCATTGTATTTCCTCTTTTATCAAAAATCAAATCCTTATCAATCTTATCAAATCTTATCTCTATCCACATCGAAAATCTATAAATCTAACCTTTCACAAGCCATTTTGATCGAATCTTCAAACATCCTTATGCTATCAAAATCATTCTTCTATCTTCTATCTATTGTCATCTATCATCTTCATCAGGTTGTTATGCTGCAGAATTGAGCAACCAACATTCCTCCAACAATCAACCTTCAAAATCTTATATCCTTATACAGGTGGAGAAGAGCCATGGAGATCAATCAAGTCTAGTTTGAAAATTGGTTTGCATATCTTTTATTTATTTTTATTTTCATTCTAGTTTGTACTTCATGGTGCTTGATAGGTTTTAATTAGTTTATTGTTTTCAACACACATTAAACCTTTTGGATTTTTCCCTATCTACGGTTTGTGCTGGATTGGTGGCATGAGGAATGGTAGTGTTAGGGTATGTGTAGGATCATGATGGGCCAAAAAGTGGCGATATGATGGGTATGTGTGGGGTATGTGGCTGATAGATTTTTTTACCCAAAATTGATGAAATGAAAAGGGTTTTTAAAGGATATTCTTAACTTTCCACTAATATAAATTATTCTTTACTTTGAATTTAATAAATAATTAGTATTCATTTTCTATTTGAATTATGACTATGTTGTACAGTTTCTACACACATGCCCCACTTGGAGTAGGGACCCTCTTTTCTGCTGTCTTATGACCTTTGGTTTTATTGGATTTTCCTTTTTAAGGTCTTGACATGTTGGTCTTGTTGGTTTTGATCTTTCCTTAAGGCTTGAATTGGCTAAAATTGAGTTTCAGGCAAAATCTGGGTTTTCACCTAACTCCGGGATTTTCCAGCTCTGGCGGATTTTCCCGGACTCTAGTTCATTGTCCGGTCATCGCTGAATCTTCCGAATCTGGGTTTCTGCTTAACTCCGGGATTTTTCGGCTCCGGTGGATTTTCCTGGACTGCACTAAAATCCTGAACTTCGTTATATATCCCGGTTTCTGCCTTTCCGTGAAATTTGTGTTCATCCAGATTTTTAGCTATCATGGGATTTTCCAAAATTTCATCCTGGGCTTGGGTTTCCGGATTTGTTGGACGCGTCTTGTCGCTCATTAATGCTTGTAGTACCTTTGCTCAGACGCGCAAATGGGTGGATTTAAAACCTTCTAAGCATCATTTCGACTTCATCATTCACTTGTTTGTTGCCTTGGTGTCTGAGGTGCTTTTTCCATTCGAGCTTTGAGCATTGATCCTGGGTCGCTTGCGTGTGGATTGTGTGGAGCGTTGATTGAGGTTTTCATTGCTTGGGCATGCTTGCTTCGTGGTCGCTTCTCCGAGTTCGGGTATCATCTGGACTATTCCATGGTAGGTTGTTATTTACCCTTTCATCTGTTTACATGATATTTGAACCGTTCTTTGATTGGTTGATGGTCATTTTAGGTTGGCCTTTGCTTGATTATGATTTCGTATTTATAGAGCTGGGGTTTGGCTTGGCCCTTTACCAATTTTTCAACATCCCCGCTATGCATTTTTTGTTTATCAATTGGGTGTCAGATGCATCTTTGTAGCCACGTCCGAATATGACTTTGCCCCTAAGCGTGCCATTCGCTATATTTTGGGAAGGCTATGGTTTTGGTTCATTTACCTAAATTTTCTAGGGTTCAATAAGGTTATCACGATTTCACGATTTCTATTCAGCTCAGCCCGCTCACACTTTGAGAAACCCCTGTGTGCATTAGTTGATCGCCCAAGTGATAGTTTTCCTTGAAACTTGTAGCTTATCTAGGCTTTAATTACAGAGGTTTGGTTATTGGGATTAGGGCATCACAGTTTCACCATGAGATTTAGACATTTTGAGGTCTTTTGAGGTCTAAATTCATTTGCATTCTGAATCTTGTTGGTTGGCGTCGATTTCGGGACCATTAGAATCCAGGTAGAAAAGTTTGCATGATCGTTTGATTCATGGTTTGCATGTCATCGTTCGTCGGGTTTCCGAGGTGTCCGCGGAATTCCGGTGAACCCAGATTTTGCTTGTTTCTGCTAATTCCATGGGGCGTAGTGAATTCCAGAATATTTGAACTATCCGCGAAATCTGCCCTGTCCGGACTTTTCCGGTTTCCCTACTTGGATTCATTCTTTCGATTTCTCGAGGATAGGGTTAATGGAGTATAGGTTAAATGCTAATTTCTTGTTGTCAATGAACAAATTACATGATAATCTAATGATCTTTTGGTTGAACTAACGATTTATTTTACTAATGATGCTTTGGCAGCAGGAATCCGTCTGGGTTAGATTTCTCTGAAATTTCGCACCGACTCGATTTTCCCGGTTAACTTCATTTTCCCGGACTACTTTATTTTTTTGGATCTTCAGATATTGGCATTTGTGATAGTTTCCAATTGCCTTATGTGATTTTATGCTAACCCTTTAATTGGAATATGTGCAATGATTGAATACTTATGATTATTTCTTATGAGTGCAGGCCGAATCAAGCAGCGTTGCAGCAGGAAAGTCCAAGGGTGACACGGAGGGGTCCTCCATTTCAAAGGCAGAAAGGTTAAGATTGGACATGAAGAGTCAGTTGCTAGAAAGCAGGAGATCTTCAGTGTGGTCCGAGGTGTCTGACACCAATGTTGGGGCTTGGAGATATGAAGAGTTTAAAGAGAGAATGGCTGAGAAGTATATGTCAGTCCTAAGGAATGGAATGATGAATTCCAGACTGGTGCATGTGGCAGGGTTTCCTCCTGCAATCCAATTCTATGAGTTGATTTTGGAGTGTGCCCGGCAGTACGACTTCGACACACAAAGCGTTGTCAGCACTGAGGGAAGGGTCTTGGCAAATTTCAGTCCTACTTCTACTGCCCAAGCCTTTGACATGCCGGATTTTCCTTTTGTGTGTGCTTTGAACATGGACATGGCCAGGACATACTATGAGAATGAGCCAATCAAAGCTCAACAATGGATTAATGCTTGGTTGGAGAAACCAAAATCACACTATTCTAAACTGCCCAAGCAGTTGCACAGAGTTAAATTCAGGTCAGATATCTATGATGCAATAACATTTCTGAGCAGAGTGGCAAGATTGAAGACTGCTGGAGTGTTAGAGAGCTAGATGGTCCATGTGATCACCAAAATTGAGCAGGGAACTAACTATCACTGGGCAGGACTCATTAGCTCCATAATTGACAAACAGCTGAGGGACGTCTTGGAAACCAAGAAGTTCACTATGTCCTCTTATGTGATGTATGTGCTAGCTAGATTCTACCCATACAGGGGTCTGAATCCACGAGGGACATTTGGACAGGACATTGTTTATGAGGTTTACCTAGAGCTGCACCTAGGACACAAAGACTACAAAAGGGCTAATGATGCATTCACAATGCATATCACCCGGATGCTTGAGAATGCTGAGCATGTGAGACGATCTGATGGAGAAAAAGGGTTGATAAAGAATTATGGGGCCTGGTTCATTCAATTTCCCACCTTCACCTACATTAGAATTGATGGATGTCTAGCCGCTCCATATAGGTTACCTCGGTATCCTACTGATCACATTGTGTTATTGGAGATTGTGAGGCAAATATGTGAGTTTGATGCCATAGTCAAGAAGGAGAATCATAAAACAGGGTTTGGTGGGGATTTCCCTCTTGGAATTGGTGTAGCAGAAGTGTGCCCTTCCCTTCAATCAGCACACACGATAGGAGATGAATTGGTGGCATATGGTCTCTCCTTCCACTCCAAGAGAAAAAATTTTGATATCACCGGGGAGGCACAGAAGAAAGCCACTAGGGAGTGACGACATAAAGATGACCTAGAGGACTATTGGGCCAATATTAAGGATGATCTCGAAGCAAGAAAGAAGAGGTACTCTAGGCTTCTTGTTGATGTGATCAGACAATACAATTTCAAGTTGATCCTGGACCAACTGGAGGACGATGGAAACCTGGTACAAGATCATGCCTATGAAGCTGTTAAGGATAGTTCAATTGGAGAGATAAATTGGAACAAGGATGAGGTCACAGAGTTGGAAGACCTAATGGCCCCAGTCATGAAATTCACTTCTTCATGGCTAAAGCATAAGATTTGGGAGCTGGAGAGTGAGAAGGTAACCTGTACCTTCAATTTGATGGGAGATCTTAACCCAATGTCCACTTCAGAGGAATCTGGGGAAGATGACCCCAAAGGGAAAACCAAAAAGAGCTCACCTTTCAAAATAAAGATTAGAGGCCCTAAGGAAAGTAATTCAGAACCAAAAAGGAAGCCCAAAGGGAAGAAAAGAAGTTGGGCTTTGAAGATAGGCAGATCCTCCGATGAGGAAGAGTTGGAAAAAGCAGAGGAGGAAAGTGCTCCTCCACCACCAAAGAAGACCAGAACAACTAGGGCTTCAAGGAAGAAGGTCCAGGATACATCAAAGGATGAGCCTCCTATTGTTGATGTGGAGATTTCAGGGGAGAAGACCAAAGTTTATATGAGGAGATCCAGGACTCCATCCCCTAAGGAGCCAATGCAAGAGAAGGACCTTTCTCTGGAGATGACAACTGTAGAGCCATCTAAGGCTTCTTCTCCTCCACCAAGCGTGCCTGACCAGGAAATTCTGGAGGAACATGAGACTAGTGGAGAGGCAGAACCTTTCAAAGAGGGAGAGCTCTTTGGTGTGGAAACTGAGCTTGAAGTTGAAGAGGAAGAAAGACATACGTCTCCCTTAGTGCAGTATGAGGACTCTCCAGCAAGCAGCAGAGGAAACGGATCACCTGAGCAGGAGGAGGACATCCCTGTTAGAACCCCATCACTGGTGCAGGAAGAAGAGGTTTAAGTAGGTAATCAAGAAGAACAGTCTCCTGGGAAAGAACAGGATGAAAAAGAAGAGGAGGAAATAACAGAACAACAGGAAGAAAATAAAACAGATGAAATCCGGGTAGAACCTGCAGTCCCGAATTGGATTGAAAAGGAGATTACCACGAAGAAACAAGTGGTGGTTGAAGACACTCCCTTGGATTGGGATGAAATGCTATCCAAAATTGGCAAAGGGAAGAAAAATAAGGTAGCCAAAGTGTTTTCAAAGATGGAGAGAGATGAACTAAACCACAGGGTCATTCATATTGCCACCCCTACTGCGGACAAAACTAGAGAAGAGGTCACTGGCAAGGATTACAATGTGCAGACCATTAACCTTGGGCCAACCTCTATGGAACAAGACATTGATGAGTATGAAGGCTCCAGTGTAGTGATAATTGGGAGCTTAAGGAAGGAAGCTCAGACCAAGCAAGAACTTAGAAAAGAAAATGAAAGGCTTAGGAGGTGTTTGGAGGATGTAATGAAGCCTCTATAGTCTCTCCACCCTTCTTCCTCTGCCACTCCTGGTTTCCTACCTAAGGAAACTATCTCTGGAATTGAAAAGATGAAAGCTTCTGCTCAAACTACAATGGACTGGATGAAGGATGTGCAGGTAAGAGGAGACAATGCCATTAAGGAGATCCTTTCAGTTGGAAAGGATGCAGTCAGAGCTAAAGAACTGTTAGAATATGTGCTGTCTCAGGACAAGGAGGACATTGATCTTCTACTGCAGAAATCCAAGGTGATTATGGGGTATGGTAAAGACCAGTTGGCTGTAGATGGGATCCTTCCTTCCTCCAGACTTAGTGAACCCTGGGAGTGGTTTGAGGCTTCGTAGATTCGGCAGAGGGCCATGAAGAAAATTCAAAAATGAAGGAATTTGATAGATGGTGACCTGACTGCAGTGTATGAGGGATGCATAGCATTTTTTGAGATCATGACTAGTAGGAGAAAGATTGCACCTAAGTACCTAAGTTTGGAACAGTTAAGGGAATGGTGGCATGAGGTTTATGCCTCAGATTCTGAGAATGTCATGACAGGACATCAGCTAGATGACGCAGCCACCTACTTGGCAATAATGGATAAGTATCGAGCCAACAAGGATGAATGGGATAAGACTGTTAAACAGTTAAAGGAGGAGATTGGCTCCATCGAATGTCGGCTTAGGATATTGCCTTTGCCACCTGTCACTGAATTAGATGGAACATTTTTGAGGGGTCATGGATCATCGGCCCAGAGCAAGGATAGGGGAGGCGGTATTTAATGCCATTTTGAGATTTGTGCTTCCCTATTATTATAGGGCATGTATTGAACCAGACTAGATTGGGGATTGTGTCAAGGCTGACCTTGATGATAGATGGCATTTAATGTATGCCTTATTTTGATTTCCTAGGGCCGACTTGTTTTGGGCGGTTGCTCTTATTTTGTGAATGTTTTGGCTAGGATGACATATCTTGAGATTTGCTATAAAAGGCATTCCTGCCTCATTGTAAGGGGGTTAGACATTAGAAATTAAAGAGAAGGGACAATAGAGTCAAGTTAGAGAATTTTGTGAATTTCTTGAAGCAAGTATTGTAAACAGAACAGTAGAATTGTTGCAGTATTTTGATGATCTAATACAATTGAAGACTTTGTGGTTTTCTTGGTGAAATATCTTGTGTTGGTTTGTCTTGCATGGTTCTTATTGTTCTATCTTTCAAATTGCTTGAAGGTTTAGGGTTTAATGTTAAGAATTAGTTTATTTTAGTGAATGACGTTTATGATTTTATATTTGGAATGTTTGTAGAAATCTCTGGTCTATACTCCCAGTAACTATCTGATTGTAGTAGGCTGGTGAAGTCAACCTGGACCATATATTTATATGTGCTTAAGTTCGATTGCAGATGAATATCTATGATTTGAAAATCTATATATCTTAGAAGATTGCACCGTTCTTGTGATATTGCATTATGGGTTAAGCAGGAATTGGTTATTTGAGATTGGTCCATTCCAGATATCTGTCATTTGCATTTTTCATTCTAGGAATAGTTTAGATCTTATCATATCCTTGCACCCTTATCTTTTAATTTTTTTTTTTATCATCTGGTTAGATTTAGGATTAAAGATCATCATATTGCAAACTCTGATAAATTGAAAGATACAATTTGCTTGTAGTAAGGTCCCTTTGTGATTACCAACATGTCACATTTTATCTGAGTTGTTTATGCATTGTCATGACCTGACACCCAAGAGACCTTGGGGTGATTTTCAGTGATTTATTGTTGAAAATAACCTTTTAAGAGAGATAAAATATTGCATTCTGTCTGAGTTGTTGCTATGCAGAAAACACCATCAACAGATTGATGCTAAAAGGAGGGCCTGAATAAGCACACTGGATCATTTCTTGAATGCCATCTCTCCTGAAAGATATAGGAGAAATACCAGATCTACTACAGGAGAGGAGGATTTATAGGAATTACAGTTCCCCGCTAGGTCAAGAAGGATTCGAGAAAGGGGAGAATCATCGTCACCCATCCCTTCACCAACATCATCCACATATTCACATCCTGAGGTTGAGGCTATACCCATTCCTGAAGCAGTTCCCATTCAACAACCCCGGTCTGTCATTAATCAACCACAACCACCACCTCCACTCTTACCAATGGATTTCCTAGCTAATAATCGATCCCCTTTGTCTTTCAATGCTTACAATGTCATGCCCAAAAACCCTTAGCATTTTTGTTCAAAGTTTCATGTTAATGATCCAAACAGGACTGCAGAAGAGCATGTAAGAATCTTCCAAACTTGTCTCAAAGATAGAGGGATTTTCCATGAGGATGTTGCCTGTAGGTTGTTTTCTTATTCACTAGGAGAAGAGGCCTTTTACTAGTACAACCACCTCCCTTCTGGTTCAATTCTCAACTAGAATGATCTCGAAACTGCCTTTTTACAGAAGTTTAGAATACCTATCAGTGCCAATGAATTGTATTTGCAATTCATGAGAGTCAAGAGAGAGGTCAATGAACCAATATCCAGTTTCAATAATAGGTTCCACCGTGCATACACCAGACTTCAAGATCCTTATGTTTTGGATGATAATACAGCCCTGGGAGTCTATTATGAAGCTTTGGATAGCCTCACGGCAACCTTTCTGAATTGGAGACCCAATCCTCCAGCTACCCTAACTGATGCTTATACAGAAGCTATTAAGCTTAGCACAGACTTGAGACAACACCTGACTGGACCATTGCCTTCTTTAGGACCCGCTGCACATCCCAACCAGGTTCAGGAAGTGAATCATGCGCTTGTTAATCATACTCCTATCATGAATCCAGTACCTTAGTTACCTTTGGTACCACACCCTGGCCATCCTATGAGCCAGGTCTCCCCTATGACGAACTTCCCTCAACAGCAGGTTAATCAACCTATGTATCAGCCACAGTCGAACAGTTTCTCTGCTTATTTGTAGAATTTTGAGGTGTTGTATCAGTCTATGGGATCTGCTACAATGCCTGCTCTCCTTCAAAGTAATCCAACTCAGCTTCCTTATCGAGATCCAAACAGGGAGAAGATTGATAAAATGGTTGAGCAGATAAAGAAGTTAAATCTGGAGGTGACTTACTTGAGAAATCAGAACAGCCAACTACAGGCTGCTCAGAAGAGTATGTAGTCCAATCAGAATAGAGAGTTTCAACAAGGGCATAATTTTGACAGAGGACAGCGTAATGAAAGAGGATTCCATAATTACAGGGGAAATAATCAGGACAGAGGTTACAATAATGACAAGGGGTTCAATAATGATAGAAGAAAAAACTTCAATAGAGGCCAAGGTAGTGGATCAGGATTTGATAAGAGGCCATCACAAGGACAGGGCAGAACTTGGAATACAGGACCTAATAATGGAGGAGTCCCCACCCCATTGGATCAACCAGTTAATCAAGTGGTCAACCAATCTGCAAATCAGCCTATCGGTCAAGATAAGCCTCCCAGTGGCATATATCTGGCTGAAGCAGCCTTATCAGGATGGTGTAGGCTTCATAAGACGAGCCAACATTTAGAGTTAGAATGTCCAGAATTCCAAACTGTTGCCTCCATTTTCCAGTATGAGGTGGAGAATAACGCTAATGGGTAGGAGATGGTTCCTTCCACTCCCTATGACTCCCCTGTGCTAGTATTGAATCACTCTCCCTTCCCAGCAAGTGAATAAAATATCCTAGAAGAGGAACCTGAGTCTCAAGAAGAAAGGGCAGATCAGATATGCAATGGAGATGAGGTTGCTTGGTTATTCAATGAAGAAATAATGAATGATAACGGCCCCCTTGATCAAGAAGAAAATTATGTTGAAGAAGTACAGATGTTTCAGAGACAAGGTCTGAGGGATTTTTCCCATAGGCGTCAACAGGCTGGGGGACCTTTCACCACTTCCATTCCTCCTAACAACTTCAGTACCCCTCCAGATCCTAATGCTAGCAATAATCCATCTTATCCACATGTTTCCAAGCAGTATCTTTTGAAGGAAAGACAAGCTCAAACTGACCCACAGAAGGAAAAGACTGTTCAAGCTGGCAAGGACAAGGCAGAGGAACCTCCTAGGGAGGTCTCCACTAATATGAGTGAGGAGCAGATGGCTTCGTATGTCACTGAGGAGTTCAAGAAACTTAAGTTAAATCTTTCAGCATTTGAGTTATTAAGGTTCCCTGCAATTAAAAAGGTCGTTTTAGGAACATATGATGCACATTCAATGTCTTTGGATAAATCTTCTAAGGAGGATGTCGGTAAGACTCCTAGTTCTCATCCTGTGAAGACACAAAATCAGACTAACTTGCCTCCTGGAGATAAATGAAAAGAAAAGGACAAGACTCAAGTGGCCCAGGTAGATACTCAACAAACTTTGTTCCAAGGGAAGACAGAAACCCCACCATTTCTAATTTCCGTACGCATATTTGGTAAGAATTTGCACAATTGTTTACTAGATTCTAATGCTTCCACCAATGTGATGCCATTTGGAGTTTGTAGAGCTTTAGGAATTACACCTGCTGACTCTCAGAAGAAAGTGACTCGGTTGGATAGAACTGAAGTAAATGTGGTGGGAGAATTAAATATGATTCATATGCAGATAGCTTCTGATCCAAGAATTCAACAGGTTATCAATATTTAGGTAGCTGACATCCCGGATGCATATGGTTTGATTCTAGGAAGATATTTTACTAAGGCTCTAAATGGTTATGTGTCTACTGACCACTCTCATATGTGGCTTCCCTAGAAAGGAGTGCCCAATTAGATCAGAATTTAGAGAAAACTGAGAATGAAGTATATGATTACAGAATATCAAAAGACTTCAACAGAAGTTTTGATATCAGAAGTTGGCATGGGAAATTATATGTTGTCGACACAGTATGAGGAGCCAGACTCATAGGAGGTATTGCTGCTACATACGATGCCTATTGATGATGAGACAGGATCTAGTCATGGTGCTGTTTTGACAGAATCAGTTGAGGAAGAAGAACCTGAAGATAATCAGATCAACCTATTAGACAGTTTTCAAGAGTTCATCAAGCAGTGTGTTGAAAATCAAATACACCTAGGTAGGAGGACAAGCTTTGAAAAATTACTCTTACCAAATTGGTGTAGAGTTCATAGTGCTTCCCATTCAAAGTTGGAGTGTTGTTTATGCCAAACAACAGTAGAACAAGTGCAAAAATGCCTAGATCCAACTCAGGCAGCTAGGACAGAAGAGAAAAATCCCCAGGAAGAGTGTAGAAACAAGAGACCTACACTGCCTGAGGAATCATATAGCAATGATAAACTAAAGAGTGTAATGAAGAAGATTATAGCTGCTAAATGCTGGACTCTCAGATTTGATGGATCGAAGTCCAAGCATGGAGCTGGGGCAGGGTTTGAACTGATCAGTTCAAAAGGTGAAAATTTCTTTGCAGTCCATAGGCTTCAATTTCATTGTATGAATAATGTAGCAGAGTATGAAGCGTTAATTCATGGACTTCTTATGGCACTTAAGAAAAAGGTTAAGATTCTGCAAGTTTTCGGTGATTCAGAGTTAGTAGTTAAGCAAGTAAGGAAACAATATTCATGCCACGATAGGAGAATGACTAACTATAGGCATAGAGTGTGGGACCTCATCGAGGGATTTGACACTTTCAATATCCAACTGATACCACGACAGAAGAATCAAACAGCAGATTCTCTAGCTCAGGCAGCGAGCACTCTATAGCCTTTATCCTTGTCAGGGTTGAAGAAGTTTACTGTTGAATTGACTCATGTGCCATCAGTCCCAGATAATGTTACTAACTTCTAGGTGTTTGATGATGACAAACATATTCTTGATTTTATCACAAATACAGACATTTTTTCCTCCCAAATCATCGATGAAGTAGAACCACAGGAAGCAAAACTAGATTTAGGAGTGATGAATCTGAAGTCTAATACTATTCCTAGGGGAATGGTACAGTTAGAGAAATTTTTTGATAGGGATAAGATCAGAAATCAGAAACAAGAGTCAAAGAAGGAGTCAATCAGTGGACAGTGCAACACTCACAATTTAGGAACTGAGGACAATGTTAAGAACATTTTCATTGGCAAGGTATGCACTCTAGAAGAAAGACAAGGGATAATTGAAGCCTTGCACAACTTTCTAGATATAGTAGCCTGGAGTTATGAGGACTTGAAGATCTATGATACATCCATCATAACTCATACTATACCCCTGAAGCCAGATGCCAAGTCTTTCAGACAGAGACAGAGACCTATCAATGCATTGTTGGAACCACTCATACAGAAAGAAGTTTAGAAGCTACTATCCACCAGAATCATATTTCCTGTTAGGCACTCAACATTGGTAGAAAATCTTGGTTCCAGTAAGGAAAAATAATGGAGAAATTAGGCTCTGTGTTGATTTCAGGAATTTAAACAGATCATCAGAAAAAGATAACTATCCAGTTCCTTCGTTGGATGAAGTGCTTCAAGTGGTTAATGGATCTCAGATGATGTCCTTTCTGGATGGTTATTCAGGGTACAATCAAGTGATGGTCCAGTATGAGGATAGGCATAAGATTACTTTCTCAACTAAATCGGGTACCTTTGCCTACAGGAGAATGCCATTTGGACTCATTAATGCAGGGGCTACATTTCAAAGGGCTATGGATATTGATTTTAAGGATATCATAGGAAAATGCATCATCATTTACATGGATGACCTGACTGTTTTTTCAAAGAAAAGAAGGGATCACATCTCAGATTTGCACAAAGTCTTTCAAAAGTGTAGGGAATTTGGCATATCCCTGAATCCAAAAAAATATATTTTTGGAGTAACAGAGAGAAAGCTACTAGGACATGTGATATCAGAAAAGGGAATTGCTATTGATCCAGAGAGAGTAGAGGCCATACTGAAGATTTATTCACCTGCTAGCAAAAAGGAAATGAAGTCCTTCTTTGGCAAGATCAACTTCGTCAGAAAATTCATTACTGGATTTACTGAAATTATTAAACCATTGAATGCAATGTTGAAATAAGATGCTAAGATCGAATGGACTACGGAATCAAAGGAAGTCTTTACAGAGACAAAAGGGCCATTGCTGATGCTCCAGTATTGGTAAGTCTGAACTACAGCAAACCCTTCTATATCTATTCATTTGCTTCAGACCATTCATGTGTTGAAATGCTAACTCAAAAGTCTGATGAGGGAAATGAGAATCCTATTGCTTTTATGAGTACACCGTTAAAAGATGCCGAGTTAAAATATCCAAGTGTGGAAAAGCAGGCATATGCCTTGGTCAGAGCAGTAATGAAATTTAGGCATTACATCCTCAAAAATAAGGTGTATGCAATTTTTCTGGACTCTGCAGTTAAGTTACTTCTGATGCAAAATGAATTAGGTGAGCGCAAAGCTAAATGGGTGACCATGCTACAAGAGTATGACATTGAGATACAACCTATGAAGCTGGTAAGAGGGCAAGGACTCACTCAGACTATGGCTAAAATAGGTCCTGAACTAACTATTCAGAACTATAACATTGAGGAGGTTTCCCTAGATGGCTGGTATGATGATATCATTTATTATTTGCTAAACCAACGATCTCCAGGTCATCTTAATGCAGTTCAGAGACTAGCCCTACAGTTAAAGAGTGATGGTTTCATGTTGAAAGGAGTTGTCCTGTACAAGAAAAATCATGAAGGCATTTATTTGAGGTGTCTTGGGAAACAGGAAGCCGACAGGGTGATAAATGAATTTCACGAAAAATATGGCACTGGTCATGGTTCTGCAATTGCCACTACAAATCAAATTTTGAGAGTAGGATATTATTAGCCCACACTGTTCAAAGATGTTCACCATCATGTACGGACCTGTCACACCTACCAGACTGCAGCAACGAGGGAGAGGTATGCTACGCTTCCACTCCAACCGGTCACTGAGGTAAGGCCTTTTGCTCAGTGGGGAATGGATTTTATAGGCCCCATCAACCCACCATCTTCTGTAGGACACGGGTACATTCTCACTATTACTGATTATTTCACAAGATGGACTAAAGTTTTTGCTTGTAGGCAATGTACATCAGATGTAGTGATTGATTTTTTAGAATCGGCTATTCTTAATCGATTTGGATGCCCTATTGCTGTTGTCTATGATAATGGTCCTACCTTCGCATCTTTGAAATTTTTGAATTGGGCTTTTGATCATGGCATTATTATGAAGTTTGTATCTAATTATTATCCCCAGGGTAATGGTTTAGCAGAATCCTCTAATAAGAACTTATTGACTGTTATCTGTAAGCTTTTAGAGAGGAACCCAAAATACTGGCACACCCAGCTTTGGTTTGCCCTTTGGGCAGATCATACAAGACTTAAGTCATCCATTGGAACATCTCCTTATCACTTAGTATATGGTCTAGAGCCAGTATTCCCTATTCAACTCAAGATCCCAACTTTACAGTTTATAAATGAGTTTTATGATGAGGGGGACATGAGGGAGGCTAGGTTGACAGAACTACTGCATCTTGAAGAGAAATGAGATAATGCCCTTGAGAATTTTTCCAAACATCAGGGGGTAGTTAAGAGATGGTTTGACAAGAGGGCCAAGGTCAAAGCCTTCAGGATTTCTGACCTTGTCCTATACTGGGATAAACCTCATGATCAAAAGGGACACCATGGGAAGTTTGATAAACTTTGGCTTGGCCCATATCAGATTGTTGAAATACTTGGAGATAATTCCTTCCGTCTGAAGACTCTCAGGGGAGAAGATATCCCACTGCCTGTCAATGGGCAGTATTTGAAACATTATTTCCAATCCTGAGTTGTTTTCAGCTCTCTGCTTTATTTGTTTCGTTTGGTTAGAGTAGGGTTTTCCTTTTGATTTGCTTTTTTTTCTTTGGTTAGAGTAGGTTTGCTTTGGTTTGTTTGTTTTGGTCTGCGTTGCTCTTGCTCTTGGTTCCTCCCCTTTTGGGGATCTTTGGGTGCATCTATATAGCAATGGTGACAAAGTAGGTCTGATGTTCTTAGTATTTCCCTTACAAACTCTAATCATTCTTCCAGTACACCATGGTACGAACTCTCTATCCAATGTCACTTATCCTTATGCTGAGGCAAAGGGGTTTTCTAGTCAGTTTGAACGGGAATATATTGGGGTCTTATATTTTAAATTATTAAATATACCTGAAGCTGCACTAGGTCCTTATAAGGTCTGAACAGGTGAAAAATCCTTTTCTGCTCTAGTGTCACTGTGGTTCTCAGCCCTGAGTGTGGACTTCATTGTTCATAGGTTGAATGAAATGAGTGAAAAAGAAAAGAAATATCAAAAGAAAAAAAAAAAAGAGAAAGAAGAGAAAATATTCAAACTTAAAAGGTTTGAATTCAACTTATCAGGGGTATCTGAATATCTCTACCAGGGTTATAGATGCCTGGCTGGAAGTAGAGCTATGTTCAGGAGGATCACAACAATAACCTCATCGGGGCTATGGATGCCTAACTAGCAGCGAGGCTCTATCCAGGTTACTTTTAGAGTATGAATCCCTACGTAGCTTGTTCATACCAGGTTTGGTCCCTGTTGCAACTAAGGGAGGGTAATGAATGCATATGCACACACTTTGACCCTGGTATAGGAAACTTTGAATGACTAGGGGTTTCTTTGGTTTAAACATGGGGGTGGTGGCTGGATATCTAAGTTGAAACAATAAGTTCTGGGTTCTTGATTCCAATTTGTCATCGAAATGCTCAGGAGCATTTCCCTAGTAGAGTCGCCATTTGTTGTGCAGTTTCTGCACACACGCCCCACTTGGAGTAGGGACCCTCTTTTCTGCTGTCTTGTGACCTTTGGTTTTATTGGATTTGCCTTTTTAAGGTCTTGACATGTTGGTCTTGTTGGTTTTGATCTTTCCTTAAGGCTTGAATTGGCTAAAATTGAGTTTCAGGAAAAATCTGGGTTTTCACCTAACTCCGGGATTTTCTAGCTCTGGTGGATTTTCTCAGACTCTGGTTCATTGTTCGGTCATCGCTGAATCTTCCGAATCCAGGTTTTTGCTTAACTCTGGGATTTTCCGGCTCCGGCGGATTTTCTCGGACTGCACTAAAATCCCAAACTTCATTATATTCCCGGTTTCTGCCTTTCCACGGAATTCATGTTCATCCGGATTTCCAGCTATCGTGGGATTTTTTGAAATTCCATCCTGGGCTCGGGTTTCTGGTTTTTTCAGACGCGTCTTGTCGCTCATTAATGCTTGCAGTACCTTTGCTCAGATGTGCAAATGGGTGGATTTAAAACCTCATAAGCATCATTTCGACTTCATCATTCACTTGTTTGCTACCTTGGCGTCTGAGGTGCTTTTTCCATTCGAGCTTTGAGCATTGATCCTGGGTCACTTGCGTGTGGATTGTGTGGAGCATTGATTGAGGTTTTCATTGCTTGGGCATGCTTGCTTCGTGGTCGCTTCTCCGAGTTCGGGTATCATCTGGACTATTCCATGGTAGGTTGTTATTGGCCCTTTCATCTGTTTACATGATATTTGAACTGTTCTTTGATTGGTTGATGGTCATTTTAGGTCGGCATTTGCCTGATTATGATTTTGTATTTATAGAGCTGGGGTTTGGCTTGGCCCTTTACTAGTTTTTCATCATCCCCACTATGCGTGTTTTGTTTATCAATTGGGTGTCGGATGCATCTTTGTAGCCACGTCCGAATAGGACTTTTCCCCTAAGCGTGTCGTTCGCTGTATTCTGGGAAGGCTAGGGTTTTGGTTCATTTACCCGAATTTGCCAGGGTTCAATAGGGTTATCACTATTTCATGATTTCTGTTCAGCTCAGCCCGCTCACACTTTGAGAAACCCCTGTGTGCATTAGTTGATCGCCCAAGTGATAGTTTTCCTTGAAACTTGTAGCTTATCTGGGCTTTAATTGCGGAGGTCTGGTTATTGGGATTAGGGCATCACAGTTTCTCCATGAGATTTAGACATTTTGAGGTCTTTTGAGGTCTAAATTCATTTGCATTCTGAATCTTGTCGGTTGGCGTCGATTTCTGGACCATTAGAATCCAGGTAGAAAAGTTTGCATGATCATTTGGTTCATGGTTCGCGTGTCGTCGTTCGTCAAGTTTCTGAGGTGTCCGCAAAATTCCGGAGAACCTAGATTTTCCTAGTTTCTGCTGATTTCACGGGGCGTAGTGAATTCTGGAATATTCGAACTATCCGCGAAATCCGCCCTATCTGGACTTTTCTGGTTTCCCTACTTGGATTCATTCTTTCGATTTCTAGAGGATAGGGTTAATGGAGTAAAGGTTAAATGTTAATTTCTTGTTTTCAATGAGAAAATTACATGATAATCTAATGATCTTTTGGCTGAACTAACGATTTATTTGACTAATGAAGCTTTGGCAGCACGAATCCATCTGGGTCAGATTTCTCCAAAAAATTTCCCCGACTCGATTTTCCCGGTTAACTTGGTTTTCCCAGACTGCTTTATTTTTTCGGATCTTCAGAGATTGGAATTTGTGATAGTTTCCAATTGCCTTATGTTATTTTATGCTAACCCTTTAATTGGAATATGTGCAATGATTGAATACTTATGACGATTTCTTGTGAGTGCAGGCCGAATCAAGCAGGGCTGCAGCGGGAAAGTCCAAGGGTGACACGGAGGGGTCCTCCATTTTAGAGGTAGAAAGGTTAAGATTGGACATGAAGAGTCAGTTGCTAGAAAGCAAGATATCTTCCATGTGGTCTGAGGTGTTTGACACCAATGTTGGGGCTTGGAGATATGAAGAGTTTAAAGAAAGAATGGCTAAGAAGTATCGGTCAGTCCTAAGGAATGGAATGATGAAGTTCAGACTGGTGCATGTGGTAGGGTTTCCTCCTGCAATCCAATGCTATGAGTTGATTTTGTAGTGTTCCCGACAGTATGACTTCGACACACAAAGGGTTGTCAGCATTGAGGGAAGGGTCTTAGTGAATTTCAGTCCTGCTTCTATTACCCAAGCCTTTGACATGCCAGATTTTCCTTATGTGTGTGCTTTGAACATGGACATGGCTAGGACATACTATGAGAATGAGCCAATGAAAGCTCAACAATGGATTAATGCTTGGTTGGAGAAACCAAAATCACACTATTCTAAACATCCCAAGCAGTTGCACAGAGTTAAATTCAGGTCAGATATCTATGATGCGGTAACATTTCTAAGCAGAGTGGCAGGATTGAAGACCGCTGGAGTGTTAGAGAGTTGGATGGTCCATGTGATCACCAAAATTGAGCAGGGAACTAACTATCACTGGGCAGGACTCATTAGCTCCATAATTGACAAACAGCTGAGGGATGTCTTGGAAACCAAGAAGTTCACTATGTCCTCTTATGTGATGTATGTGCTAGCCAGATTCTACCCATACAGGGGTCTGAATCCATGAGGGACATTTGGATAGGACATTGTTTATGAGGTTTACCTGGAGCTGCACCTAGGACACAAAGACTACAGAAGGGCTAATGATGCATTCACAATGCATATCACCTGTATGCTTCAGAATGCCGAGCATGTGAGACTATCTGATGGAGAAAAAGGGTTGATAAAGAATTATGGGGCCTGGTTCATTCAATTTCCCACCGTCACCTACATTAGAATTGATGGATGTCCAGCCGCTCCATATAGGTTACCTCGGTATCCTACTGATCACATTGTGTTATTGGAGATTGTGAGGCAAATATGTGAGTTTGATGCCATAGTCAAGAAGGAGAAGCATAAAACAGGGTTTGGTGGGGATTTCCCTCTTGGAATCGGTGTAGCAGAAGTATGCCCTTCCATTCAATCAACACACATTGCAGGAGATGAATTGGTGGCATATGGTCTGTCCTTCCACTCCAAGAGAACAAATTTTGATATCACCGGGGAGGCATAAAAGAAAGCCACTAGGGAGTACCGACATAAAGATGACCTAGAGGACTATTGGGCCAATATTAAGGATGATCTCGAACCAAGAAAGAAGAGGTACTCTAGGTTTCCTTTTGATGTGATCAGACAATACAATGTCAAGTTGATCCCAGACCAACTCGAGGATGATGGAAACCTAGTACAAGATCATGTCTATGAAGCTGTTAAGGATAGGTCAATCAGAGAGATAAACTGGAACGAGGATGAGGTCACAGAGTTGGAAGACCTCATGGCACTGATCATAAAATTTACTTCTTCATGGCTAAAGCATAAGATTTTGGAGCTAGAGATTGAGAAGGTAACCTGTACCTTCAATTTGATGGGAGATCTTAACCCAATGTCCACTTCAGAGGAATCTGGGGAAGATGACCCCAAAGGAAAAACCAAAAAGAGCTCACCTTTCAAAATAAAGATTAGAGGCCCTAAGGAAAGTGAGTCGGAACCAAAAAGGAAGCCCAAAGGGAAGAAAATAAGTCGGGCTTTGAAGATAGGCAGATCCTCCGATGAGGAAGAGTTGGAAAAAGTGGAGGAAAGTGCTCCTCCACCACCAAAGAAGACCAGAACAACCAGGGCTTCAAAGAAGAAGGTTCAGGATACATCAAAGGATGAGCCTCCTATTGTTGATGTGGAGAGTTCAGGGGAGAAGACCAAAGTTTATATGAGGAGATCCAGGACTCCATCCCCTAAGGAGCCAATGCAAGAGAAGGACCTTTCTCTAAAGATGACAACTGTAGAGCCATCTAAGGCTGCTTCTCCTCCACCAAGCGTGCCTGAGCAGGAAATTCTGGAGGAACATGAGACTAGTGGAGAGGCAGATCCTTTCAAAGAGGGAGAGCTCTTTGGTGTGGCAGTTGAGCTTGAAGTTGAAGAGGAAGAAAGGCATACTTCTCCCTTAGTGCAGTATGAGGACTCTTCGGCAAGGAGCAGAGGAAACAGATCGCCTGAGTAGGAGGAGGACATCCCTGTTAGAACCCCATCACCGGTGCAGGAAGAAGAGGTTGAAGTAGGTAATCAAGAAGAACAGTCTCCTGGGAAAGAAGAGGATGAAAAAGAAGAGGAGGAAATAACAGAACAACAGGAAGAAACAAAAACAAATGAAATCTGGGTAGAACCTGCAGTCCCAGATTGGCTTGAAAAGTAGATTACCAGGAAGAAACAAGTGGTGGTTGAAGACACTCCCTTGGATTGGGATGAAATGCTATCCAAAATTTTTAAAGGGAAGAAAAAGAAGGCAGCCAAAGTGGTTTCAAAGATGGAGAGAGATGAACTAAACCATAGGGTCATTCATATTGCCACCCCTACTGTGGACAAAACTAGAGAAGAGGTCACTGGCAACGATTACAATGTGCAGACCATTAACCTTGGGCCAACCTCTATGGAACAGGACATTGATGAGTATGAAGGCTCCAGTACAGTGATAATTGGGAGGTTAAGGAAGGAAGCTCAGACCAAGCAAGAACTTAGAAAAGAAAATGAAAGGCTTAGGAGGTGTTTGGAGGATGTAATGAAGCCTCTGTAGTCTCTCCACCCTTCTTCCTCTGCCACTCCTGGTTTCCTACCTAAGGAAACTATCTCTGGGATTGAAAAGATGAAAGCTTATGCTCAAACTGCAATGGACTGGCTGAAGGATGTGCAGGTAAGAGGAGACAATGCCATTAAGGAGATCCTTTCAGTTGGAAAGGATGCAGTCAGAGCTAAAGAACTGTTAGAATATGTGATGTCTCAGGACAAGGAGGACATTGATCTTCTACTACAGAAATCCAAAATGATTATGGGGTATGGTAAAGACCAGTTGGCTGCAGATGGGATCCTTCCTTCCTCCAGACTTAGTGAACCCTGGGAGTGGTTTGAGGCTTTGCAGATTCGGCAGAGGGCCATGAAGAAAATTCAGAAACGAAGGAAGTTGATAGATGGTGACCTGTCTGCAGTGTATGAGGGATGCATAGCATTTTTTGAGATCATGACTATTAGGAGAAAGATTGCACCTAAGTACCTGAGTTTGGAATAGTTAAGGGAATGGTGGCATGATGTTTATGCCCCAGATTCTGAGAATGTCATGATAGGACATCAGCTAGATGAAGCAACCACCTATTTGGAAATAATGGATAAGTATCGAGCCAACAAGGATGAATGGGATAAGACTGTTAAACAGTCAACGGAGGAGATTGGCTCCATAGAATGTCAGCTTAGGATATTTCCTTTGCCACCTGTCACCAAATTGGATGGAACATTTTTGAGGGTTCATGGATCATCGGCCCAGAGCAAGGATAGGGGAGGCAGTATTTAATGCCATTTTGAGATTTGTGCTTCCCTATTATTATAGGGCATGTATTGAACCGGACTACATTGGGGATTGTGTCAAGGCCAACCTTGATGATAGATGGCATTTAATGTATGCCTTATTTTGATTTCCTAGGGCCAACTTGTTTTGGGCGGTTGTTCTTATTTTGTGAATGTTTTGGTTGGGCTGACATATCTTGAGATTTGCTATAAAAGGAATTCCTGCCTCATTGTAAGGGGGTTAGAAATTAGAAATTAAAGAGAAGGGACAATAGAGTCAAGTTAGAGAATTTTGTGAATTTCTTGAAGCAAGTATTGTAAACAGAATAGTAGAATTGTTGCAGTATTTTAATGATCTAATACAATTGAAGACATTATGGTTTTCCTGGTGAAATCTCTTGTGTTGGTTTGTCTCGCATGGTTCTTATTGTTCTATCTTTCAAATTGCTTGAAGGTTTAGGGTTTAATGTTAAGAATTAGTTTATTTTAGTGAATGACGTTTATGATTTTATATTTGGAATGTTTGTAGCAATCTTTGGTCTATACTCCCAGTAACTATCTGATTGTAGTAGGCTGGTGAAGTCAACCTAGACCATATATTTATATGTGCTTAAGTTCGATTGTAGATGAATATCTATGATTTAAAAATCTATATACCTTAGAAGATTGCACCGTTCTTGTGATATTACATTGTGGGTTAAGCAGGAATTGGTTATTTGAGATTGGTCCATTCCAGATATCTGTCATTTGCATTGTTCATTCTAGGAATAGTTTAGATCTTATCATATCCTTGCTCCCTTATCTTTTGCTTTTTTTTTTATCATCTGGTTAGATTTAGGATTAAAGATCATCATATTACAAAATCTGATAAATTGAAAGATACAGTTTGCTTGTAGTAAGGTCCCTTTGTGATTACCAGCATGTCACATTTTATCTGAGTTGTTTATGCATTGTCATGACCTGACACCTGAGAGACCTTTGGGGTGATTTTCAGTGATTTATTGTTGAAAATAACCTTTCAAGAGAGATAGAACATTGCATTCTGTATGAGTTGTTGTTGTGCAGAAAACACCATCAACAGACTAAAGTCCTGATTGATAGGCTGACTGAAAAACATCTATAGCCTTCAAATGGTATCACATTTCTTGAATTTGAAATATGCATCACATTTTATGCTTCACACACTATATGATTAAAAAAAATAAACTTCGTGACGTTTTGACCAAGTTAAGGTGGTTAGACATACGATTTTTTATATTTTTTAAAAGTTGTAATAAAAAATTCATAATTAATTATTTACTTGGAAAAAATTACAAAAAAATATGCATCACATCAGGACATGAGTCATCTACTCATCTAAAATATTATAAACAAATTTATCATTTTATTGTGGTTAGGGTGGTTAGAAAGACACCTAGTGTTTTTTCCCTGAAATTTAAGTACTATTTCATTGTGTAGACGTCCAATTTGATCACTTCCATATGATCAAACGCGTCTCCTCATTCATCCAATTGCTCATCCCCTCTGTCAATATTAATTAAACCATTTGTTTAATTAATACCTTGCATCTTACATAAGGGTCCTAAAGTATTTAATTTAATAAATACTTTACCCCTTTTCCTCCTCTAAATTAAATAAATTTACCATTTTATTTAATTTAGTCATATTCCCTTTTTGGAATTAAAATTTATTTTTTAATTCCTCTTTTCTCTCTCATGGTCACATCCTCCAACTTTTGCAAGTTGGTCTCTAATCCATCTTAATTACCTCATCTTCTTCTAATTAACTAGGGTTAGCATGTGCATACCCTTAATCATCATTAGGGTCACATCCTCCATAATCTCCCACTTGCTTCTAATGAGTCATTAGTCCATCTAACTGAGTACTTGCACAACCTTAATCATTTGGTTAGCCTAACCTAATCCTCCTCCCACTTATGGCATGTGTCCTTAAGTCAACCTTATTAAAGGATTTCTCCTTTTGGACAAGGCACTCCACTTCCCCATGTGAATTTTTAATTCACCTTTTAATCCCCCAAGGCACCCAAAAGGAATTTTTAATTCCTTCACTTCTTCCCACATGTCCTCTACTTATTCTTTATTCTTTCCCATCTCCCCATGAGAATATTTGAGGAATTTTTAATTCCTCACATGTCCTCTCACCCACATGGGGACAAGGACCTCCTTTATGAGGAGATCTTGTCCAATCCCAAGGTACTTTGTACCCCCCTCCATGTCATGTACTTCTCCTTCCACCTCATGTCCACTTCACCTTTTAGGGATTCATCACATGCCACATGTCAAGATGTGAGGGCTTGTGAGTTCTCAACTCACCTTAGCCCTACATCTTGATATTTGGTGGCTCAATCTTGGCCATCCATTTCCCCTAGGAATTCTCAAAATTCCTATAAATACCCCCTCCTTTCTCTCATTTTAGGGGAGATCATTTTGCTAGCCAAACTCTTGCAATTTTGTTTCTCAACTTATACTTAGCCATTTTCATGTTTTTATCCACTTGAACTAATCCTCACAACATCATTTAGCTTGCATCTTGTGCCATCCAAGGAGCATACACATCAAAGATCGAAGGGCCAACCAAAGGATCGATTCGATGTAAGGTATAGAGTTCCATTTTGTTGCTTTCATCTTGTGTTGTTTCCAACTTAGGATAATCTTGAGGTGTAGGTTATTTTGGTGTTTATTTGCACTCTTTTACTTGTTTCTTGTTTTCTAATGCTCACATTCGACCTATCACATTTCTGGCATGCCCGGTGGGACCCAAAAACGGGTCTCTTTCTTTCATGTTTGCTGTTTTTTGCATTTTTGCAGGTCCAGGTTACAGAGTGGCGGACCTGTCCTGATAGAGTGGCGGACCTGTCCCAAAGTGGCAGACCTATCCTACAGTGGCGGACCTGTCCTGACAGAGTGGCGGACCTGACCTGGAGTGGCGGACCTGTCCTGGAGTGGTGGACCATTCCTACAGTGGCAGACCTGTCCTAATGCAGTGGCGGACCTGTCCTGACAGAGTGGCAGACATGTCCCTGTACAGTGGTGCACCTGTCCTCCAAAAGGTAAAATTTCAAGTTCTTGTCGATTGTCTCTTGGTAAATTAGGCACATAGTTTAATTAAAGGGGTCAATAAACCTTGTTTGGCATGTTTGGGAAGGCTATTTGACGTATCCAATCCCCTTGCGCCATTTGGCGATCCTGGGTGACAAGAAATTGTAGCTTTTCAAGTCCTTTGAGTCACCCCTTTTTCATTTTCTTAGTGGGACCTGCTTGGGGATTTCATCACCCCAAGGGACGATTCCAACCACACGTACCGGTGGGGTATATAAAGGGGGGAGAGCGAAAGTTGTACCTCAATCCAACGATGTTGTAATTAGCGAAGTGTCGGGATGACGTGAAGAGTTGGTCTGAGCCTTTAGTATCTCGCTAAGGTTCCTGACTCACACTTGTAACGGGTTGGTGTTCATGATTTGGGCCTCACGTACCGGGTGTATATCGAGGACTCCTTAGCAACCATGTGCATCTTAGAGTAGAAGACTTTGTTGACCATACCCGTTTCTACTAATCTTAGGGTTGTGTTGTTTGAATTATCTTTCTTGTGCAAAAACCAGTGATTATCAGTTTGGCCAAGTCTTTTATGATTGCTATATTTTAGGTCCTTTGCCTTACCCATCCATCAAAACATCAAGCTTAAACTTATCCTTTGGCGGACTTGTCCTTATCCTTTGTTGGACCTGTCCCTGTGCTGTGGAGGACTTGTCCTAACTTTGTGGCAGATCTGTCCTAGTGTAGTGGTGGACCTGTCCCTGTGCAGTGGCAGACCTGTCCTTGTGCAGTGGTAGACCTGTCCTATTGCAGTGGCGGACCTATCCTTGTGCAGTGGCGGACCTGTCCTAATGTTGTGGCGGACCTGACTTTTAACCAGCCTATAATATCACTGAGCATTCATTGTCCCCCTATTTTGAACATCGATACGACCATTCAGCATCCAAAACAAACATTTGAACATCTGTTTCGAGTCTCTGCCCCTTCGTTCTAAAAGTCATTTATCCTGAACACTCTTTTGCTTGTTTTGAGAGCCATTCGTCTACCCTGAGATGCTCCCCATTTGTCCTAAACCCGCTTTCATCTCTGATCTCCGTTATTCCATATAAACCCCATTGGAGTTGTCATCCGAGTTCACCTAGGTATTCATTCCTAATCATAATCATCGTAATTGGCTTAGGATTTCTATCCATCTTAAGTCAGTCATCCTTTTCGACCCAATCAATCCACTTTTATCTCAAGTTGGATTCGGTGTCGTTATCATACATCCACCTTTCAATCAATACCTAGTGTTACCAAGGATCCTTCTTAAACTTGGTTGTGGATCCCGGTCTTCATCATCTTTATCATCACATCAATCATAATCATCAGATCAATCCAACCCCCACATCATCAAATCTATCCGGGTCAAAATCCAAAACCTAGACTAATCCGGTGCCATCAAACCAATCCACATCGGCCTGACCAATCGCCATCAGCTAATCTCCCATCAAATCAAATCAATCTTTCATCATCAAGGTTTTTCTAATATCTTGATCCACCTCATCATCTTGGATGCCCATTCAGACTCGATCACAGGCAAAGAAAATGGCTGACCAACAAGCCCTGAATGCCCAATCGAACATCCCTCAAAATCCCACCAACACAGTCAACATCTCATCAGATCCTAACTATGCTGCTAATATCCCTCACGATCCCCACAATGACACCTCATCACAATCCAATGTGGATGGTCAAAACACATCACCACCTAGGGAGGAAAACATGGCTGATCAACCTGAGCTCACATTCGAGGAACACTTCAGCAACACTATTAATGCACAAATGACAGAACGCCTTCTCGAAAGACATGGTGATAAAATATTGGCTCACTTGATTGACAAAGGTGTCAAACTGCCGTCAGGCGTCGACTTATCCAAGTATGGTACCTCTACATCTAATGTACCCCAAGGTTCACATGACATCCCCAGTAGCTCGTATGTCCGCAATGTTCCTTCCGTAGAAGGTTGGCATCAACTTGAATTTGGCAATGCTGTCCTATATCCCGTTGGCGATCCCACACATCCCACCATCTTGGTCACGGGAACACCCCAAACCATTGATCCCAATGATCCCTTTTCCTATGGCATGCCACAAAACGTCCCACAACCACAACCATTAATGCTACCGGCACCACTCCCCTCGAACCCGCCTCCTGTCAACAGTGGGGGCAACCCTTTCGCCACCTTGCCCCCACCTTCTGGGGCTACCAATCCTCCACCATCATCATTGATACCCCAACAACCGTCCCAATCCAACATCCCTCCACCATCGTCATTCGTATCCCAACAACCTCCCCAAGTCTATGCTCCCAGTAGTGCTCAACAACCTCCCTCGCACATCTCAATCGCACCTCGACCTCAACAACAACCATTGGTCAATCCCCTATTTTCAACACAACAATCACAGCATCAACCGCAAGGAAATCAACCTCAGCCTTCAGCCCCGACCATATCTCCATTCCTTGCATCCATTTTATGCCCGCAAATGCAACCACCACATAACATCCCATCTTGCCCACCACAGCCGCCAACTATGCATCAACAACCATCCTATCATTACAATTATTATAATCAGAAACAATATCAACAACAAGCATCCTATGTGACATCGCAACAGTCATATCAGCACCCCCAATATCTGCAAACTAATCAACAACACCTTCTCCATACTTCCCAACAGTACGCCACCCATCACTACCCAACCAATTCATATCCAACCTCGCAACAGCAACCTCTTTATCAACAAGGTCCCTTGGCATACTAGCAGGGGGTACCACCTTCTCATTATCCATACGCCCATCCCCAAGCATCATCCCAAAATCCACAATCGTCCTATCATCAATACCCATCCAACACATCGGCCAATGCGGACATACTAGAAATCAAAGCCGCTCTGAAAGATCTCCAGGCAGGGACTGACAAACAATCATTCAAGTTTGAAGATATATGCCTGTATCCGTATGATCCCTCCATCTCGTTGATTCCCTTCCCCAAACATTTTGAGATACTGAAGTTTGACAAATATAAGGGAAACAAAGATCCTAAGGCCCACTTACGGGAGTTCTACTCCCAGTGTCAAGAAGTTATCCACAATGACAACTATCTCTTGCACCTATTTCCTCGAAGTCTAGGAAGCAACGCCCTAGGGTGGTTCATGACCCTCGAAAAGGGATCTATAAAATCTTTTGCGGACCTGTCAGAAAAGTTTGTCTCCTACTTCTCCTTCAACTTGGAGAAAGATACTGATACCTTGGATCTTCTCAAAGAGAAACAACGTAAAGGGGAAACCTTCACTAGCTATCTCCAAAGGTGGCGTGCCCTAGCAAGCCAAATGAAAACCCCTTTGAAAGAAAAGTAAATGGTCACCCTCTTCATGGAGAACTCTCATCCTGACATGGCTCATAACTTCTGATTACATTGTGTCGCCACTTTCGTGGAGGTAGTAGAGAAGGGACCCATCCTTGAGCGTGCCCTTGTTGCCAAGGGGCATATCAAAATATATAATCAAGATAAGGAAAGGTCATTCAACGACAGGCCACGTTTTTGGAACAAGAACAAAAATGAAGTAAATGATGGTGTTACTGATACTAAACATGTCCACATGGCCAACACATCCCAGAAACAATAGCAATCCATACCTAATGCCATATCTGTACCGCAAGGGACACCTCGTCCTCCCCAACAGTCCAATCAAAATAACCAAGGGAACACTAAACACCAGTATGCTCAACTAGGAGAACCCTTGAGTTTCATCTTCAAAAACTATTGCAGATTAGCTATCCGATCACATACCCTGTTACCAAGCCACTCAATGAATTCAAACATAATCCCACATGGTTTAGGGAAAATGAATATTGTGAGTTCCATAAAATCAAAGGACACTCTTTGAATAAGTGTCAAGGTCTGAAAAACTACGTCCAGGTTCTCATAGATCGAGGTGACATCAAGGTTGACCCTAGTCAAGCTTTGTCATCTAATGCTCAATTGCAGATCTATCAAAATGCCTTCCCAAACCATAACCAAGGCCTGAGCACCTCCAACAGTAATCCTCAAAATAACGGCACAAATAATGTGAGCTATAAGAATGTACCCCTCAATTACGAGGGTATTATTCATTGCATCGAGCAGGTAGAACCTCGTGTATCCATGATACATGTCAAAGCTAAAGACCCTCAATGTGCTGTCACTACACGATGAGCCCACATCACCATTCCTGTAGCCTCTACACCCACCCAATCGACTCCTATAACCTCCCAGTACAACATCCTTGATCACTTAGGAAAGACCCCTGCACATATCTAAATTTTGGATTTACTCAAGTCTTCCCCTGTGCATCAAGAAATCATCAACACAACCCTATAGGAAACCCATGTGCCTAATAACATTGATCCCACATAGTTCCAAGCCTTGGTAGGACACCTAACTTCATCTCACCAACTACACTTCAGCCAAAACGATATGCCCAACATTGATGCCAATCACAATCGCCCCTTACATATCGAAGTCGTGGTTGCCCGTCATAAAATAAAAAGAGTCTTGGTAGATAATGGCTTTGGCCTCAACTTGTGCACTCTAAAATTCATAAAATAGGTGGGGTATACTCAAGCAGACTTAAGTAATCAGATCCTCACAATCAAGGCTTATGATAATGCAGAAAGGAATTTAGAAGGGATCATCAATCTTCCCGTCCAAGTGGGACCGGTGGTTCAGTACATTACTTGCCATGTCCTTGATCTAGACCTGCCATATAATCTCCTCCTTGGTCGTCCATGGCTCCATGCTATGCAGAATGTACCCTCCACCTACCATCACTACCTCAAATTCCCAGTCAATGGACAAGAGGTCACCATCTATGCTGACCCCCAACCATTCGAATATTGCCGCGCTCTAGAAGCATCATTTCCCCATTTACATTATTGTCCCGGGGTTGAAATGGGGGCATCTCAGTCATTATCCGCTAATCCACCATCCACCGTGATAACCAATCCATCCTCCACCACTGATCCTACAGTCAGAAAAGTCCAGATCATTGACAAAGGGTGTGGCGAGTACGAAATGCATATTGCTCTTAATATAGCGACCATGCCACCATCACCACATGAGTATGGTCAACCTTCCCATGCTACCCCAAAAGAAGATAAGACTATCACCTTTCGTGGAAAAAACAACCCTACCACCACTTTCATATCCCCAAGTATCAAGATAGATGCACCGGAAGAAGACATAGGCCAATGGGTTTATCGAGAAGAACCCCAGCTGGAAACTCCTCTCAAGGAATACTTTCAAGAAAAGTACCCCTTGCCAACAAAGTTCATGGAAAAGCATAACTATCAAGGCAGGGGCCTAGGAAAGGAAGAACAAGGGTGGTTACAACCCATTGATACATCTCCGCTACCAAAAAATGTGGGCATTGGGTATGACAGAAAGCAGAAAGGCCCCGAAACATCGTCTAATGCTTCCAATAGTGTCGCTGTGGACAAGGGCTCATTGGAATTCATACCCGAGGAGGAATCCATCATACGTGCATACGATGACGTCAACCACACCGACCTATCATCTATGTTTGAATGCCTATCCGTCTACACTATTAACCTATCCCTTTGCCATCCTGAGCTTATTGATTGGGACCTACGTAATCGCACACCTGTTAGTAAGTCGATGGACACATATGTCAACCTTATGGGATTGGGGGAGGATGAACACTCTAGTCGCAAAAATAAGAATAAGAAAAGTAACAAGCGGTCATGTAGTGAAAACCTCCCTGAGGCACTTCTTGACTTTGAAAAAGTAAAAATAAAGGACGCATCTAACGGCGAAAACCTCGAAGAGGCGCCAGAAGATGGAGATGTCCATCTTCCCCTTATGGGAACTCAGTTATCTGCTCGATCATCTATTCTGATTGAAGAGACTCAAGAAGTCAATCTCGGAACTGCTGAAAGTCCTAAGGTCACCTATGTAGCTAAGTCACTCTCAGAGAAAGAGTGTTCGGTCATCGTGCAGCTACTCCAATAGGGAATCGTTAACTTTGCTTGGTCATACTCAGACATTCCAGGCTTAGACCCCCCATTAGTGGTTCATCACTTGGACATTCACCTAGACACCAAGCCTATCAAGCAAAAACTCCACAAGATGCATCCACAAGTCACGTTGTTAGTCAAGAAGGAATTGGAGAAGTTACTAGAGGCGGGTTTTATCAGACCAATTGACTACTCCGAATGGATATCCAATGTAGTACCAGTTGCTAAACCAAATGGAGAAATTTGCGTTTGCACAGACTTCAGGGATCTCAACAAAGCCTGCCCAAAAGATGACTTCCGCTTACCCAACATTGACATGTTGGTTGACCTGACAGCAGGACATGAGATGTTATCCCTTATGGATGGCTTCTCTGCGTATAACTAGATCTGAATCGCACCTAAGGACCAACACAAGACTGCCTTCACAACTCCTTGGGGCACTTTCTGTTACAATGTTATGCCCTTTAGTCTCAAAAATGCGGGGGCAACATATCAGGGGGCAATGACGGTCATCTTCCATGATCTCATACACATCATCATGGAGGACTATGTCGACGACCTATTAGGAAAATCCAGAACAGGAGCAGAACATCCTGCCATCCTGAAAAAGATATTTGAGCGGTTAGAGCACTACAAGTTGCAGCTGAATCCAAAAAAGTGTGTCTTTGGGGTCACGTCAGGGAAATTGTTGGGTTTCATAGTCTCTCGCAGGGGCATTGAGGTTGATCCCGCCAAGGTAAAAGCTATCGTAGACATGCCACCCCCACGCAATCTCAAACAGTAAGAAGCCTCCAGGGGAAGATGCAGTCCATCCGTCAGTTCATAGCCCAGCTGGCAGACAAGTGTCAGCCATTTACTCATCTTCTGAAAAAGGATTCCACCTTCCGATGGAACCAACAGTGTCAGATGGGCTTCAATAAAATCAAGGAATATTTAGCTCATCCACCAATATTGATGCCACCTATTCTCGACAAACCCCTCTTGCTCTACATCTCTGCCACTTTAGTCACGTTGGGGGCATTGTTGGCACAACATGATGAGTCGTCGAAAGAGAGGGAAATCTACTACATCAGTCGGAAATTGGTTGGCTACGAGCTAAACTACTCACCCATGGAAAAATCCTGCCTTGCACTCATCTTCAGCACACAAAAGCTTTGACATTACATGCTTAGCCATCCAATTAAATTAATTGCCAAGATCGATCCATTGAAGTATCTGTTATCTAGAACCACTCTGACTGGCCGCATGGCTAAGTGGGTCATGCTCCTCAGTGAATTCAACATAGAATATGTGGACCACAAGGCTATTAAAGGATAGATAATCGCAGATGATTTAGCTGAAGCTCCTCTAGTTGATTCTCATCCGTTGATCATGGAATTCCCTAATGAAGAAGTCTTCTCCGTTGATGAGACCCCCACGTGGACACTGTATTTTGATGGATCATATATACACAATGGATCAGGGGCAGGTATTTTATTAGTTACCCCTCAAGGTGACTACATCCCAAAGTCATTCAAGATAGCATTTCCATGTACCAACAATATGGCAGAATACGAGGCTCTCCTCACCGGCCTCAAAATTGCAAAACAGTGGCACATAACCCAATTGAAAGTCTTTGGTGATTCTTTGCTAGTCATTAGACAAGTTAATAATGAGTTCCTAACCAAGAATGATAAGTTGTTACCCTACAAGCGCATGGTGGATGATTTCAAGAAATATTTCACCTCTATACAGTTTGAACAGATTCCCAGGGTGCAAAACAAAGCGGCTGATGTGATGGCCACTATTGGCTCCCTACTAGACATGCCCAAGGACCGAACAGAGTGTGAGTTTCTTGTAGAGAAAATTTTAATCCCCGCATATGTTATCCCTGAGACTGACATGGTGTGGGAAATTGTGGGTCCCACCTCCCCATGGTACCAAGATATCTACACCTACCTCCATGATAACATTATACCCCCGGATCTTACACGTAATCAACACAAATCCTTCATTCATCGCTCTTCTCGATACGTCATTGTTGGTGATACACTTTATCGTCGTGGGTATGATGAAATCCTCCTTAGATGTTTGAATGAGACCGAAGCCCACGCCACACTAACGGAGGTACACGGCAGTGTTTATGGGGCACATTCAAATGGTATGGCTCTAGCCAAAAGGATCCTAAGAGCTGGATATTATTGGCCTACATTGGAACACGATGCTTGCGAGTTTGTGAAGATGTGTCTTCCATGCCAACAACATGCAGATTTAATCCATGCCCTAGCACAAGATCTTCAGCCCCTCCTGGCACCATAGCCATTTTCTCAGTGGGGTTTCGACTTGATTGGCAAGATTCACCCACCATCATCCGATGGCCACACATTCATAATTACCGCCACTGAGTATTTCACCAAGTGGGTGGAGGCAATGCCCCTTTCACAAATCACCGGCATTGAGATTTCCAAATTCATCCTTTACCATATTCTCTACAGGTATGGTATCCCGTCCACCATCCTTTCCGACAACGAAAAACCATTCAAAAACCAAGCCATAAAACACCTCTGTAACACCTTCCATATCCAACACCGTTGGTCAATGCCTTATTAGCCCCAGGTTAACGGCCAGGTAGAGGCAACCAACAAAACCCTTATCCGTATTCTCAAAAAGGTTGTCAATAACACTGGATGAGATTGGTACCTCCACATTCATCCTACCCTTTGGGCATATCGCACATCCATCTGCACCCCGACGGGTGCCACCCCCTACTCTTTAGTGTATGGTGCTGAGGCCGTCTTGCTAATCAAAGTTGAACTTCCGTCATTGAGAATCTCTCTGAAGAACCTTATCAGCGAAGAGGATGCTCATGTTGCGCGGCTCGCACAGCTAGAGTTACCGGATGAACAAAGAATAAAGGCCTATGATCATCTGCAAGCATACAAAAATCACCTCAAGCGTAGTTACAACAAGAAGGTCCATCCTCGACAATTCCAGGTGGGCGAGCTTGTCCTTAAGGAGAACCAACATACTCAGCAAGATCGGGATAAGAAAGGAAAATTTGAGGCAAATTGGTTGGGGCCCTATATCGTAGCTGCTAAATATGGATCTGGGGCATATAGGTTGACTACTCTTGAAGGAGACCCCCTTGACGAGCCCATCAATATCATGCATCTGAAAAATTTCTACACCTAAATCTACTTGGTTACCCCACCTTGTCAAAAAATCAAAAAATAACCAAAAAAAAAAAAAAATCAAAAATCCAAAAATAGTCAAGAGAAATAAATCCGTCCTATGGGGAAAACCACCTCTTGGTGGTGCCTTAGATAAGTGTGGATGGTGAAAACCTCGTAACAAGCATCATCCATAGATGGCTTAATCATTATCTACCTGACATCCTATTTATTTTATGCCTTCATCCGCACTATTGTCCTCACCCATCTCATCCCCGGCTATTTGGTAAATATTGATTGAGCATTGGACGACCCATCTAGCCTATCCCCCATTCTTGAGCTTTTCAGTATCCCACTCTAAGCTTGTTTCATTCATTCCCTTCGTTGTTATGTTTGTGTCATCAAGTAGGATCATACATCATGTCGGTCTTCACCTAGGTCCCATCTTGTCACGTTCGTCAGTCGAACTACGTTGCCCCTGCGCTGTCACGTAGGCAAGGTTTATCGTTTGATTCACCCCCGGGGCATTTTTCCATCATCATCGGTTACCATTTGTCTCCTTTTCACTTTATCCATAGTCTTTTCTAGAACTACGAGGGCTCTGCGCTTTCACGTAGGCAAGGCTAATCTATGATCGGCCCCCGAGCCCCTAGGTCTGTAGGTTATGTCAATCTTTTGTACTTCATCATCAAGTTGTTCCCACATCTAACCGGCTCTTAATAAACAAAATTCCCTTATGTTACAAGATCTTGTCCCTCGGTAACATCCCGTGTCAACTGGGTCATTCTAATTTCACATCCATCTTTGGTCTCAATAGGATGAATCCTTCCTAGCGGACCCCGTCATTCACATCCATCACCTTGATCCTATGGCAAAGGACCTATTGTCTTGATTATGATCTTTTGATGCTTTTGGAATTTTTGTTATCATTTTGGGTTCCTTCCCATCACTTGTCAGGGTCACCTTGGTCCACTATACCATGGCGTGCCTTGACCTGCTCACTTGGGGGCATACCTTGATTGTTTGTTTTGACTACTGTCTTCTCAGTTGTCCCTTGTAAGACCCACCGAGATCTCCAAGGTCTTGTGTTACGCTGGGGAAACTCTGTGTGTTTGTGGTTATCTCAACACCAGGCCTGACCGAGGCCATCATGGCATCGGGGTGTTGAGATAACCTTTTTGTTTGCTATGTTTGTTTCATGCGTAGAGTACTCGTTCGCCTTGGTCTTCCATATCAAGGTACTTCGTACCCTACGCTATAGTAAAAATCAATGCTCAAAAGATGGAAAAATCTCATTGTCACTGCATTTTCACCACTTTGCATGCACCTTTTGTTTCCATCATGACCATCGCTTATGATTTTGGTTGTGCAAGTACTCTCGTTCTTTTTCCTCTTAAGTCCTCTTCTTCTCAGGATATTAATGGTTGTTTTTGGCAAATGCACTCTTCCACACGCCTATCGCCCATTCGCTTCCTCATAACGGTCTTTATTGACACTTAGGTGCATCCATAAATCATAAATCATATAAACATACATAAATCGTCCATTCACATGTGCATCCATACATCATAAACCATACATAATTATCCATTTTCGTAAACAACTAGGAATCTATCATCATAAATCATATAAACATGCATAAATCGTCCATCCACATAAGTCATAAATCATATAAACATGCATCACTTGTCCATCCACATGTGCATCCATATATCATAAATCATAGAAACATTTACATCGATCATAAATCACCCATCTATAAATCATATATCATAAAACGTACACAATTATTCATTTTCATAAACAACTATGCATCCATCACCATAATCATAATAACATACATGTACATCCATAAAAATTTAATCATGAAAGCATAAACCAATCATCCATATAAACATGTGTATATATATATATGAAACCACATCATAAATCATCTCATATAGCCACATAAAAGAAACATCATTCATAATGTCGATAAAGGCCATCACATAATCAAAATAATAAACATCATGTCATAATACAATACATATCCATCATATATCACCAAATAAGATACAAAATTCAAAGATGTGGATCACCTCTGCCCTCTGGCGACATGCACAAACCATCCATCATGTATCTGCAAAAAATAACCAATGTCCTGCATCTGCCTGCTCTACTATGAGTTGCCCACATCTGATCTCTGCGGAGAGTCAGGTACTGGCCCTCTATGTGCTGGGGTCTCTTGGTACTCATGAGTGGGTGTCCCCTGGTAGTCACGAGTGGGTGTCCCCTAGTAACTTCCGTATGGAGACGGAGTCCGCCAGTAGTCGTTAAAACCCCTGGTGCATGTCCCTAATGACTAGGATGGCCCTGGTGGCTGTGGAGCCTGACTGACATAGTGCGTTGTGCGCTGCGATGGATCTGGAGCAACCTGCTCATATACCCCCCTCCAATAGCTTGCCTGCTGCATAAAATCATCCCTTTGCCCAGCTATCAGTCTCATGGAATTCCGCTCATGCCTATACCGATCTCGATCTATACTGATAGCCCACCGCTCCCATGCCCAGGCCTCCTGAGCTAGTATCAACTACTATATCTGCTCTGAGCCTCTATCCCTCTCTGCCTACAACGCCTGTAACTACGTGTGTAGCTCCTGCACATCTGTGCCTGGCCCTCCCCCCTCAACCAGCCCCCTCTGCAACTGAGCCCATGCTGCATCCCTCTCACCCTGTAATGTATGCATCTGCGACTCTGCAGCATCCCTCTCCCTTTGTGCAGCTTGTCCCCGCGCCACCGCTACATCTCTATCCCTTTACAGGGCCTGCAATCTCAGCTCAGCTAAATCTCGCTCTCGTCGCAAGCTAGATGCCTGCGATGTCGCTGTATCTCTCTCTCTGCGAAGCGACTTTATCTCTACCTCGGCCACCTACCTCTCGCTCTGTGCTACCTAAACCTGTGCCTGTAACACATCCCTCCCTACCTCCAACACCTCCACCTGTGTCTGCACCACATCTCTCTCTGTCTCCAGTGTGCGCACCCTGTCCCTGAGCTCATCTAGCTCTCTCTGCATACTCTCTACATCCCCTATCTCCCTACTGCCAGCCTACTGTGTCACCTCCTCTCCCACCAAACTCAATCCCTCCATCTGCATCATCTGAGTACGCACCTCTACCCACAATCTCTCCACCTCAGCTCGCAGGTCCATAGCCTCATCCCGGCTCTCATCTCTCTCTCTCACTGATCTCCACTCCTGCTCTAATACTAGCCTGACTAGCTCCATGTAGTCTCTCTCACCCTGAGCAAATCGGGCCCGCCACTCATCCCTCTCTGCTTCTACTGCAATCCACTCTGCCTCTGCCTCCCGCACCCGCTGCTCGCTCCATTGCAGCCTCTCCACTGTCTCTCTCAATACCGCCACTGGATCCTCCCCTCTGGGTGGTGCTGCTGCTAGCGGTGCTACATCGTGCACATCTGAGTCAACCTCCATCTTTCGCGGATGGTTCCCCTCATTCTCAGCTGATAGCTCCATCTCATCCAGATCTATCACCCCAGGAACTCCCTGCTATGGCTGTCCTCCTCTGACCCTGGCTGTCTCATGCCCCCTATCCTCCTAGGTCTCTGTCCATCTCCTCTCTGACTCCATCTGCCTCCTCCCCTCCCACTGTCTCATGTCCCCCCTCCTCCCCTCCCACTGTCTCATGCTCCCCCTGCCCTCCTCCATCTTTGTCCATCTCCTCTCTGGCTCCATCTACCTCCTATCCTCCGGTGGCCCTGAATGTCTCATGTCCTCCCTCCTCCCCTCCCACTGTCTCCTGCTCCCCCTGCCCTCCTCGGTCTCCGTCCATCTCCTCTCTAGCTCCATCTACCTTCTGTCCTCCGGTAGTCCTGGCTGCCTCCTATCCACCCTCATCCCCTCTAGCCCCGCTAGCCTCACCTTATGTACCCTGTGGCTCCCCTCCTCAGGCCCTCGGCCTCCTCTCCTGTCAACCCCACCCTCGGGCTCTCAGCCTCCTCTCCACCACCTCCTCAGCCTCATCCTCTGCCCCCTCCTTAGCCTCAGCCTCTCCCCCTCTACTCTACCTCCTCCTCTGACCTCCTATCACCTGCTCTTGTGCCCCTCGTCCTCCTCTGCGTCCTCTCGGCTGTCTCCACAGTCGCCTCTCATCCTCCAATCCAAATCCTAGTGCCTCCTCGATCGGCACCGCTAGTGTAATCTGCTCGGGCGGATGTCACCCAAACCACTCATCATACCGCCCTGTCATCCCTGCATCTCGCAGCCCCTCTCGCCTATCAGGATATGGTCTAAACACCAGTCTCTCAATATCACTCCATACACTGTGTAAATCCAACATTGCTCCCCATGGCCACTCTTGTACCTGTTGTGCAAATCTCACCCGCCTTGCCGGAATATCCTATCGCACCCTGAACTGTCTCGTTATCTGATTCGGTCGATGCAACTCCACTACTCGTGGCCTGCTCCCAATAATGTAACATTGAGTGAAGAAGTAACCACTATGCAAACCCTCCTCTCTTGACCACCCTCTGAATCACCACATCATATATGGCCTCCACACTATATCCACTTCCTGCACATCATCAAACAATCTCCTCCACACGTCTACCTCCTGTATCTCTCGATACCACAGTAGCATCCCTGCCTCTGCTCCCCACCACCACGCTACAGGCTGCGTGTCATCATGCTCACCCACCCTCACTATAATTGGCCTGGCAACACGGATATGCTTGCAGGCCCATACCTGTAGTAGTGTGACGTTCGTCACACTCAACTGTTTCCTATAGCAAATCATGTGCATGTCCCGATACAGCTGGGCTAACATGCACATCCCCCATGCAAACTATCCCTCCTAGCCCTTGATGATGTGCGGAATCACCTTGACTATCCTCATGTGAAGAAACCAACCACTCCGGTCTGGCAGTAATATACCACTAATCAGCCTGGCTAGGTACAGCGATAGTACCGGTACCCTGCATGCTACCATCCTATCCACATCCAACTGACCTTGCTGCACTGGTAGCTCGTCACTACCAAAAACCACGTGCACAGACTCATCTAGCACCTCGCCCTCTAACCATCACTCGCTAATCGGGAGCCCTGATATCGGGAGCCTCAGAATCCTCCACACATCCTCTAATGTCACTGTCATCTCCCCTGTCGGTAGGTGAAACATCGACATCTCTAAATCTCACTACTCTATCAAAGCTATCAACATGGCCCCATGGGCCTTGATCGTCAGATATGTCAGCATGTGTAGTAATCCTGCCTCTGCTAGTCTCTAGTGATCCTCCCCGGTCATCCTCCCTATGCATCTCAACACCTCTGATCGTCTCTCTCGAATCTGCAAAATCCCCGTTTTCTGTAGGACCACAATAAAATTTTATCATTTTTATTCTTTTTGTTTCCTCCCCCCCCATCCCCACCATTTCCTCCCCTTCCCATCCCCCCACCATTTCCCCACCACACCCCATCCTCCCCCTTTCCCTAGTCCATCCTCCCCATCCATCCATCCTCCTTCCTCCCCATCCTTCCCTCCCATCCCCATCCTCCTCCTTTCCCTCCATCCTCCACCTCCCCATCCTTCCTTCCTCCCCCCCTTCCCTCCCCTATCCTCCTTCCCTCCATCCTCCTTCCTTCCTCCCTCCCTCCTTCCTTCCCTCATCCATCCCCTCCCCATCCTCCCCTTTCCTCCCCATCCTTCCCCTTCCCCCCCCTCCATTTGGTCCTCCCCCCCTCCATGACCAATTTCGTCCATGTACCATTCCATGGGAACCCTTCAGCCCCCATGATTGTGGGAGCCACCCTTGATGTTGGGGCCGGAGATCCGCCCTTAATTTGTGGGCTGATTGCGCCCTTTAGCGATTGGCCGGTGATCCGCCGCAATGACGAACCCGACCCCGCCGGTGGCGGACCGGTCCACGTGGCCGTAGCCAGTCTCCCCCTCTTCGGCGCGAAATCCAATGCGACAAAAAAAAATTTTCTACCCATTTTTCTTCTCGACGCCCCATACAAAACCCATGTTGTAGTTTTTTGAAAACATTTGCATAAAAGACACAAAAACACAAAGTTCAGTTTTGAGCTAACCTGGCATGGTACGGCCCGGTGGGTGAAAAACAAGTGTCTCTCGTCGGCCCGGTGTATGATGTCACTGTCATACTTCGACATGATGTCTGATCTCCCTCGCCTCCTCTTCTTCCTCTCCTCCTCCACTTGCCAGCTGTCACAATGGGCCAAAGGTAATTCTACAATTACCTTTTATCCCCTTTTCACTTTTTCCCTCCTTTTTCACCTTAGGGTCTTTTTTTTCTTTTTTTTTAACCAAACAATTCCTCCAACTAATTCATCTAGCCTATTTCTTCCTGGGGCCGCCATCTGCACACTATTTATCCGATTGACTCCGTTCAAGCGCCATTCTTCTCATTTTTCCTTGCTCTTTCTAACATGTACCAACCCATACTTTCGAGAAGTCGACCAGGGCTCCCTTTTCCTCCCCCGTCCCCCTTCTCAAGGGGGCATCCCTTACCATTCTCTCCTAACCCGTCGCTCTAGGCCTACCTTCGCTGGACTGGGGCATCCTCTCCGCATTCCCTCCGTTTGGGCAGCTCACACGCATTCCTCCATGCTGGGGCATCTCTTTTTCTGATCTCTTCCTCTATAGCATCATTTGCATTCTGTTTTTCTTCGAAACCCTATTATTCTAATAGTATTTCGAATAGGGGCAAAATGTAGATGTCCAATTTGATCACTTCCATATGATCAAACGCGTCTCCTCATTCATCTAATTGCTCATCCCCTCTGTCAATATTAATTAAACCATTTGTTTAATTAATACCTTGCATCTTACATAAGAGTCCTAAAGTATTTAATTTAATAAATACTTTACCCCTTTTCCTCCTCTAAATTAAATAAATTTACCATTTTATTTAATTTAGTCATATTCCTTTTTTGGAATTAAAATTCATTTTTTAATTCCTCTTTTCTCTCTCATGGTCACATCCTCCAACTTTTGCAAGTTGGTCTCTAATCCATCTTAAATACCTCATCTTCTTCTAATTAACTAGGGTTAGCATGTGAATACCCTTAATCATCATTAGGGTCACATCCTTCATAATCTCCCACTTGCTTCTAATGAGTCATTAGTCCATCTAACTGAGTACTTGCACAACCTTGATCATTTGGTTAGCCTAACCTAATCCTCCTCCCACTTATGGCATGTGTCCTTAAGTCAACCTTATTAAAGGCTTTCTCCTTTTGGACAAGGCACTCCACTTTCCCATGCGAATTTTTAATTCACCTTTTAATCCCCCAAGGCACCCAAAAGGAATTTTTAATTCCTTCACTTCTTCCCACATGTCCTCTACTTATTCTTTATTCTTTCACATCTCCCCATGAGAATATTTGAGGAATTTTTAATTCCTCACATGTCCTCTCACCCATATGGGGACAAGGACCTCCTTTATGAGTAGATCTTGTCCAATCCCAAGGTACTTTGTACCCCCCTCCATGTCATGTACTTCTCATTCCACCTCATGTCCACTTCACCTTTTAGGGCTTCATCACATGCCACATGTCAAGATGTGAGGGCTTGTGAGTTCTCAACTCACCTTAACCCTACATCTTGATATTTGGTGGCTCAATCTTGGCCATCCATTTCCCCTAGGAATTCTCAAAATTCTTATAAATACCCCCTCCTTTCTCTCATTTTAGGGGAGATCATTTTGCTAGCCAAACTCTTGCAATTTTGTTTCTCAACTTATACTTAGCCATTTTCATGTTTTTATCCACTTGCACTCATCCTCACAACATCATTTACTTGTATCTTGTGCCATCCAAGGAGCATACACATCAAAGATCGAAGGGCCAACCAAATGATCGATTCGACACAAGGTATAGAGTTCCATTTTGTTGCTTTCATCTTGTGTTGTTTCCAACTTAGGCTAATCTTGAGGTGTAGGTTGTTTTGGTGTTTATTTGCACTCTTTTACTTGTTGCTTGTTTCTAACGCTCACATTCGACCTATCACACATTGAAATTTCAAATTTTAACCAAATAGATTTGTTTTTTAAAATAAACCTAGTAGGTTAGAAACTACATTCAATTTGCTGTAGATTCTATTCTTACATATTTTTGAAATAATATAGATAACTTATTCATTTTTTTATGTCAAGTTGCCTAACTCTAATTTTTCTAAATTTTTTGCCACTTAAGGGCCTGGCTTTTCCATGATGATCCTAGACATACCCATCAGCAAGTATTCTTTAATTTTATTAAATGTCTGATCACATTTCTCATCTCACTTGTATGCTATTCTCTTGTAGATTAGATGATAATATGGTATAGCCTTATTTGGTAACTGTGCTATGAAACAATGAATGGATTGGAGCCTTCCCTACAAACCCCTTAACTACTTCAATGTTCGTAGTGCTTCCATTCCAAGAATCGCTTTGAATTTTGTAGGGTCTATCTAAATTCCCCTCATTGATACAATATACCCTAGAATATTTCCTGTTTGTACACCAAAGACACATTTATTAGGATTGAGTCTAACCTTATATTCTTCTAGTCTATCAAAAATAGAGCCTAGTGCTACTATGTGGTCTTGACACTTCCTTGATTTGGCTAATATGTCATCTACATTAATCCTCTATAGATTTGTGGATCATTCCATGAAAAATAAAATTCATAGCCCTTTGGTATGTAGCTCTAGCATTCTTTAACCCAAATGGCATCATGTTCCAGTAGTAAGTCCCCCATGGATAGCTGAAAAATGTCTTATGCTAATCATCCTTGGCTATCATAATCTAATTGTACCCTAAAAACCCATCCATCAATTATAGAATTTCATACCCTATCATCATATCTACAATCATTTCTATGTTCGAAAGAGGGAAATAATCCTTAGGGAATGCTTTGTTTAGGTACCTAAAGTCAGTGCAAATATGGATACCTCCAGTGGGATTAGAAATAGGTACAAGGTTTGAAACCCATTTTGGATTATCAATTGGTCATATGAAGCCAACGTCATTGAGTTTCTGTAATTCAAGTTTGACTAGTAATGTGATCTATGGATGCATCTTTCTCAACTTCTATCTAATTGGTTTCACCCCTGGATAGATGGATAAATGATGAACCACAACCTTAGGATCAAGATTGAGCATGACAGCATAGGTCCATGCAAAATTTACCTTCCTTGCTTTCATAAATGTAACTAGAACTTCTTTTCAAGGATAACTTTAAGAAACCCCCCTTGGCAAAGGTGTAAAATCCCGATGAATCTTTCCTTTTATTTGAAAAATATATTAATTTTATTGGCGAATCTATGCACATTATTAAAAAAAATTGTAAAATCTTGGCGAATCTTAATTAATAATTGGTAAAAATAATAATCATAGTGGCGAATCTTGGCGAATAATCTCTAAAATATTAATTAAAATGGCAAATCTCCCCTTTAAAAAATTGCATGGTTGGTCGACGTAGTTCCCCCATATATTTTTAATTTTTTGTAAATATTGAAGTAGAGGCCCAAGGGCAGCAGCCACCGGTAGGGTCAAGGGGTATCTCCCCTTGCTGGGGTCAAGGGGCAGAGCCCCCTTGTGGGGGTCAAGGAGGCAATGCCCCCTCATGGGGTCTGGGAATAGCAACCCTAGCATGCTCCTGTCGCAATATAGGTGGGGTCAATGGTTAGAGCCCCTTGCCACCAAGCATAAATTCACTATAAAAAATGCATTGGAGCACACACGGATTAAGTATTTTTTTAAAATATCACTTTAAAATTAAGACTAAATGAAAAGTGAAATTTTTACCATTGATTAGATTTTTAATCAAATGGCTATTTGTTGATTTCATGCCCTAATACATATGTGCTTTTTAAAAGGCTTGTTGAGGCCCAAAATTTGTTTTTGGTCTAATTATGTGCCCTAATACATGTGTGCCTTTTAAAAGGCTTGTTGAGACCAAGAATTTTTTGTGGTCCACATGATTAGTTTTAATCGTGTGGACCAAAACAAATTATGGGCCTCAACAAGCCTTTTAAAAGGCACGTTCATATTAGGGTGTGGAATTAACTTACAACCATCTGATTAAAATGATAATTAATGATTTAATGGCAATAAATTAAAGCCCTATTAAAGCCTAAAATATCCCTAAAATTAAATGGTAATTTATTATTGTGGCGATATTGCCTCGAAATTAATGGTAGTAATATAATATTACTGGTGAATTTAATTAATATTTATAATTATAGTATAAACTACTGGCGAGTCGGTTCCAATGACACATCGTTTACATAGGCAAATTAATCGAGACAAAATTATTTTTTTGTAAAAACCTAGAAATTCAACATTGTTTTTAGCTTGTACTATTTGCCATTTCTAGAGGTCTTGATTTTAATTATTCGCCAATTGGTGAAGATTCACCACTAAATTTTTCCCTTCTTCTTTTTCCTTAGTCAAATGTGACTCTTTATAAAAAGTGATCTATGGTGTTTCTTCAGTTCCTAGATTGACTAGGTTGCACTTTTTTTCCAGTATTTGTGATTTTTCTTGATGAAAAGCACTAAGGGGAAGATTGAATCCCTCATCTTTCGGTTCCTCAGAGAGGTTTCCACCATCGGATATGTCATTTTTTTTACTATTTTTGGGTCACAAAGTGCCACAGTGTGGTTTCCCCATAGTATGCATGTGTGTCCAGTTCAATATCAAACCCTGATTTATGATCTCCATGTGGTAGAGTATCCCATAGTCCCATGAATTCACAGAGAGCCTCATTGTTTTTGAATGTGTCTATGATCGGTCATCCTCATTGGTCACAGTCTATCAGTTGAGGGTAGACAAGCTTAAGTTCAATGGTTTGGTTATTCAGTTCGAAATACATGGTAGTGATCATAAAAAGAGAGGAATCCTTCAATAACATGGGTAATTTAGGGATGGGATCCTCATCACACACATTGTTTATATAGAAGGTATAGTTATCTAGAGGTAGACCTATGGATATTAGTAACTAAAGAGGAGCTTTGACTTTTTTAACAGGGGTACTTTTTTCCAAGAATGGTTATCTTTTCGGGGTACATCCAAGACTAAGATTCTTTATGTGCTTCTCAAGAATAATGGGTTCTAACAAGCCATTGTCATTTTTCCCAAGCTTGCCATTTTTGTTATAACCTCATCCATACATTAACTATAGTCATTTGTTGTCATCATCCATGGGAAGATCAGGTACGGGCCTCTCATCTTGATACAATAGGCTTGATACATCTTTCTCGTCTACCACGTCTTTGCTTAGGTCTCCCCATTTTCTAAAGGTGGTAGGTTCTACTTTGAAGATTTGGGATGTTGTGTCAATTGGTAGTTGTTTCCCATGAGATATAGTAGACTGAGGTAATTCCTCTATCACAAAGGAAATCTTTTTAATTTTATAGTCTCCACACCCATTATCTTGTATTATAACCTTAATATCAAGGATATCTTGAATGGGAGGTTTCTTTGTCTCAGAAGTGGATGCTAGGGTGGATGGGTCTATATAAGGAGATGTGGGTCCCTCATCATTTTTTGGGACTTGAGGGACCTTGTAATAATTTTCCTCCATAGTTTTGCAATAATAGAATGGTTTGGGATCACCATGGACTGTGACTTCTTGGTTTTGATCAGGGAATTTGACACATTGATGGAATGTGGACGCCACAGCTTGTATCACATGGATCCCTATATTCCCTAGGAGGATATTGTATGGGAGTTCAAGATCAAGGACTTGGCATGTACTCCCCATGATTGTTGGCCCTACTTGAATAGGGAGTTGAATGGTGCCTTGAGACACCAGTGATACCTTTTCATTTCTCAATGACATCAGAGAATCCCAAATTATTTACCAATTTCAAAGTACAAATATTTAGACCTGCACCTCCATCCACCAAGATTCTTTTTACTTTTTTCTTATGGACTAGGACTTCAAGATGGAGTGCATGGTTATGAGATTGTTGGGTTGGAAGATCATTCTCCAAAAGAGTGAGGAGATCTGGTGTAGTGACATGTCAAACCATAGCTTGGAACTGGTCAGTGTCAAGACTTATGGGAATAAAAGATGCAGCCAATGCTTTTTCTAGGATGCCCCTATGTGTAGGAGAGATTTTCAACAACTCCATGATGGAGATTTGGGTAGGGGTTCTTTTCAATTGATCTAGGACAATATAACCATTAGGGATGAATTTTAGATTTGTGGAAGGTGCCTTGCGTTGTGGTGAAGGTCTTGGAATGGTAATTCTACCACCACGTGTGGTGACTCCACACTCGGCTCTAGATCCCTCAATGTTGACAACTGTGACCCATTCATCCAAGGATACAACAATATGGTCATAAATATGGTTTACATTGTTGTAGCTCTTTCCTTTACCATTATTGTTTCCTTTATTGTGATCTAGCATCATATTCATGTATATCTTGAGGCTTTTAATCCAAGCTTGTTGTTTAATGGTTATGGTCCTATTATCACTGAGATCTTGGATCAAATTTTTAAGTCGCATACAACTTGTCATCATGTGTCACTTTATCTTGTAAAGTCATAAAGTTGATTCTCATTAGACCATGGTGGTTTAACTTGAGGCTCTTGATAATTTTCATAAAGTGGGATTTTGATGAGATTTTCTTGCACTAGCTACTGCATGACAGATTCAATTGGTTCCCCAAGTGGTGTGTATTTTTGTTTGGGGGGATACTTGTTCCTTGGGGGTGGTCTCCCTTGATCATTTAGATTGTTGATAGTTTGATTGGTACATTTTTGTGATGAAGGGTTGATTTGTGTGTTGTTTTGGGGATTGACTTGTGGTTTTTGGTATGATTGTTGTTGTGTATTCTTCCTTCACACACTGATAATAAATTTGGCATCAACGATGCCATCGTTAGTGACATTTTTGTTCTTTTCCCATGTGTGAGGTTTTTCATTGTAACTGGTTGATGGTTGATTATCTTGATATGTGGGTGTGCCCCCGTGTGTAATAAGGGATCCTTCGATGTTGAGCACCTCGAGGATCAACTGATCATATGTTGTTATGCATTGGATTTTCAAATGAAAGGAAAAGGTCCCTTCAAGATTGGAGATGATAGTCCTAGTTTGTTGTTCTACTAGCATAACCCACTTGCTCTTGTTAGCCTTGGATCACCATCATTGCAAGAAGGATGCAAATGTTTCTCCATTGGCTTGTTTTAGGCCGAACAATTCTTCCAAGCTCATGTCCATGCCTATGTCAAATGAGTAATTTTGTATGAATAAGTCCAAAATTTCTTGAAAATTTTAAATTCCAAGGGGAGGTGGGAGAACCATTCCATTGCTAGACTAGCCAAACTGCGAGGGAAGAGCCACATTAGATAAGAATCGTCATATGCAACTTCTATATAGTATACATGAAATTCCCTGATGTGATCTTTAGGATTGCTAGTCCCGTAGTATTTTTCAAATTTGGGCATCTTGAATCCTTGTGGGAATGGAACCATCACAATGCTTATGTCAAATGGATAGGGACACAAATTCCCTTGTGATTTCGTTGTCTTTCCTTTTCGTATGTCTCTCACTTGTTGTGAGAGAAGTTTAATTTGTGTGGAAAAATAATTTTGTGGATCAAGTGGTGGGATGCATGTGTTTTGGGGTTGTATCTGTTGGTTCTTGTGGACAATGATTTTGGATTGCCCAACTACTTTAAGCTATTTCTAGGGTTTTTCACCTAAAAGGAGAAAGAATTGGGGTCCAAAATGCTAATTTCTACACTTAGTTTAATGTAAATGGAATGTAATATGTCTAATTATGATGCATTAATGCACTGATCTAGAAAGAGAATGATTTAATGATGCAAAACCTAAGAAATGGAGAATGCTAGAAAACACATTGTGATATGCAAAAACATCTAAAAATGCAAGTAAATGCTGAAATAATTGAACATAATTGGAGAGGTGCACCTAGAATCTGAGATTTGATGTGGAGAGATTCTAGAATCCTAAAAATTGACTTAAAATGTTGACTAGGACACTTACGCAAGCTAGGTGACTTAGTCCCAGTTTCGGGGAAAACTCACTAGAATAAGAATCTGCCAAATGGGTATCCAAAAATGCAGAAATCACTTTTCAAGCTTGGTAGTGAGACTAATTCACCACTTGTGGTGACTTAGTCCACCTATATATTTCAAGAATCTTAGGACATGATCTTGTAGCTTTAGGTCTGCACTTGCTTCTGCAAAAAACTAGATAAAAATAGTCTCCAAGCTTGAATTAGGTCTTTGTTGAATTGAATGACTTTGATGACTTCTTCACCACTTTTCAACACCTATTTCTTTGAAAAATTTTCCTACAAAGTCTACAAACACACATGTATGTAAAGAGGGAAAAATGGTTAAGGGTTAGAGTATAGGGGTTTTCCTTGGTCAAACCCCACTTTGGTAATCAAACGCTATGAAATGAAATGAAATGGAAAGAGAATGATAAATAGATAACATGCAATGTCATAAACTTACCAAAATCTTGATGTAGAAATATGAGGATAAGCAATGGATGACTTGATTATTCTTAGAGTGCTTGAATGCTTCAGAATGATTAAGTTAATTGCTTGAGTGAATGCTTGAATGAATATGTGTTAAAATGAGAGAAAAAACCCTTATTTATACTTGATTTTCTTAAATTTCCCAAAATAACACATCACAGGCTGACCTCAAGGGTTAGAGAACAAAATCCTGCTACAAAATTGAAATAATTTTAATTTTTGTGCCAAAAAAGGACTAAGTCACCCCTATTGGCGACTTAGTCCCACTTAACCAAATTAAGTGGGTGTTTGGAATTAAAGGGCATGAAATGTTATCCAATGGGAATATCCTAAAAAACACACTTAAGAAGGGTTGGAAAGTTTATTAAGGGGTCATCTAAACATGAGAAAGGGTTGAATTAGTGATAAAAAGTCTAGAAAAGTGTGAAAGTTGGTTACAACACTTTTAAATAAGACTTGGTAAGTGATAAAAATGAGTTAAAGAGGTGAATTATGATGAAAGGGTCCCATAAAACTATGAAAGTGAGTTACAACACTTCACAACACATTTACAAGACAACTTAGAAGTCTTAATGTTTCATAATGGTCCAAGACCTAATGTGAATGTGTTGACCACATTACAACATTAAATCTAGGAAAAACCAAGCCAAAGTCCACTAGGAGGGCCTAAGCATGAGAAAAATTAGAAAGGTTAATTTTTCCATGTCCACAGTTCTTTTTCAAGTAGAACTAGTAGCCTACCCTTATGCTTAAGAAACTTCAAGGTCAATGGCCAATGAATGAGAGCTTTATTTGCAACCTTTTCTCCCCTGCACTTCAAGCTTTGTTAAACCTAGGAGGGTAATCCCAATAGTAGATTTAGAGATGCTTGCATGCCAAAGTATCAAATACACTGTAAATAGATATTTCTCCTCCAATTGTTGAAAAGACACAGTACCCTAAAGGTTTGGCTGAACTTCATGACAATGTTTAATTCAAACATGAGAGATGTAGAGCATTAAATTTCACACACAAACAAACTGAGGTTGATAAGTAAATTGATTTAAAACTATGATTTTCTACTGAATTAATTAGCCAAATGTTACATGAATAGCACACTTAGATCAGTGCCTCATCCTTGGAATGGAGTAAATTTCAAGATCTACACAACCTGATAACATTTTAACACACAAGATCATTTAAGCTTTGACATTATTGCATTAAAGGACATCAACATTTTATTCTAAACCATAACTTCTTATCAGAATCCTAGCACTTAATTCATATGAATCTACAACTTCATTCAAGCATTTATATTAATTCCTTGAATTAATGGGAAAGAAAGAAACCACATACCCATTGGAAACCACTGGAGATGAACAAAACAATAATTGATTATATTTATTCATAACTCATAAAACAAGCACATAGGAGAAAATGGTTATGAATTTTCACCATTTTGTATTATTTTTCCTGTATTGCTTATCAAAAATACATATGCATTGACCAATTCCAACCTAAAACAAAACCCTAAAATGTTCTATATTCACGTTACATTATTCTCTGTGACTAATTACAAAACTAGCTTACAAAGAATAAAAAAAATCACTTAAGGAGAAAGAAACCCTAAATACACATCAAAAGAAGACGCTTGGAAAACTTAGGCTCTTCAACAGAAAAATATTCTCCACCTTGAAAATTCATCATTCTTCTTTATTCTACAGTTGAAAAATATCCTTTCTTACATAAAGATTTCACCTCTTTATCCATTTTCTACTTGTTGCTTGAAAACTGGTTCTTCATAAAAAAACTTCTCCCAACAAAGAAAACATTTCATACAGTGAATATTTTATTCACTCTATAAAATTTCACCTGTGTATAATTTCTATTTTATTTTGTTGGCATTGTATGTTTTCCCTTAACTTTTGAAGATTATATCAGGCTATTTAAAATACATATTCAACCGTGCCTCTTATTCACATAGCAAAGTAAAATGTTGATTTTACTTTTATACCCAAGGTTATTGCTTTTATTAAAATCTTTTATATTTTTTCAATCTATTGGTAAAAGAAACATTAAATAATTCCCTTAATATTTTACCTTGGGCCCACTTTGAAACCTCTCACTCACCCTTTCACATTTTAATATTCTAAAATCCCCTTTATACTTTTCTCATGCCACCACATGTAGCTCACCCATACACCCACTGCATTTTATAAAATAATATTTTACTTTGGCAGTCTGACGGGAAAACCTTCTTCATTTTCAACTCCCTGCTTCCCCACCAGATGATGCTTCCATCAGCATTGGTTCCCATGAGCGAGTGAGGAAAACCTGTTTCCTGATCTACAGCTCCTTCATTCCACAACTTCATCATGCCCTACTACCTCTTGTTTACTCAGCGACATCAAGCATAGGCGTTTCCACAGCCAACTCATTGTATTTGCATAAAATTTAATTTTACAATATCAAATTCACCATATTCAGCTGGTGCACTGGTTGCCACTGTAGCAAAAAAGACCTCCTTATCCCTTTACAACCCCTCACAAGGAAATTACCTATCCCTTGATATCATTTCCATTTCTTTCAACTATTTCTCATAGTTGCCAATCAAAAAATTTGTTGCAATTAATTGACCCCAATACTTGAGAGTTGCTCGATCATATGCTCTGGCTGCATTCTCTTCCTAATCAAAGCAACTGAGATATACTTGTTTACCCTTGCAGTTTCTAGTTTTTAAGAATCGAACAAATAACCCTTACAATGAAGTTCTCTAGTCGCCCAAAGATAGGTTTCCTCTAGTTTTATGCGCCAACAGAGAGTTTCCTCGAATAATTTTGATACATTTACACTTGTAGGCATAAAATGCTCTATGCGTTGGATTTTCATTCACAAAATATTTAAACAATGATGTTTTCTGCTACAACATATTGATCCTATGTAAAAATCTCCTTTACAATATTAAATCGCTTCCTTAGTGCAATGACTGTCCATTCACATCAATACAACCATTGAGCCATTTGAAAACATGTTTCCATCGTGCCTTAGATCCCTCCCTTATGGTGAAAGGCTGCAAGAAATTTCCAAGTCTCTATGATGGCACATTAGCATGGTTCTTAAGCCTCCTTAGATGTGTTGCCTCATTCTGTGGATTCTTTATCTCATTGCAAAGAGCTACAAATTGATTCCACCTTCCAAGTGAAAAGGTCATCAAAAGAATTCGATTAACCTTATTTCACTATATGCATCTACAATTATGTCTTTTTCCTCAAGCCAATCATCTATCCTCTGTTCCATGCCTTCATTTTCAATGCCCTCAAAATGATCATCTATATTCTTTGCATCTGATTTGCTCGATGCAGCTTTAACTATTTCTTTGCTTGAAAACATTCATTTGTTTTCAACTCCACATTTCTAATCATACATGAATCATTTGATGCACTTTTTATCCTTTTTAAAGCTTGCTCCATCAATTCAAACCCTAATCTGATCCCCTTTTAGGCTTGCACTCTTGGCTGCACAACATTTAAATCATGGAATATTAATTGCTCTTTTGTCATTCTTTTCAATGGTGCTTCCAAAATCATATATGTTGTACCTTCTAAGATACTGTTTGATAAATAAGGCTCTCCATTCAAACAACCTTCAAAAAAATTTGTCATCTCATAAATTTTGGTGTTCTCCTCTTGTTTTCGCATTTTATATTCTTGAAAAAATGGTAATAGTGATCACTTCTTGGTTGTTTTCCATTTCAAACAATAGTCTTATTTATTTTATGATGCCACAGGATTTCTTTGTAGAAGAATTCTATTCTCTCTTGATTGTCATTTTTGTGCATCCATTTCCTAACTGCAATACTATACAAATATGCCATGTCTAGAAGTAAAGTATTTGATTGGTAAATGGGAGAGGGAAAGATTGACAAAAACCCAATTTCCAAAGACACCAAGTGCCTTGTGAGATTTCTTCAGAATGAAATCCTTGCAAAAGGTGGATTGGCAATAAATTGCAAACTTAGTTGGATCTAACTTCAAACTTCAAGTCATGGCTGATTGAGGCTTTGGGGCCTAAATTCCTTTGACAATGATAAAAAATAATATATAAAATTCAATAAACAAGTCAATGCATATATCTTCTTCAGGCATGCAACCATTAGGAATCTACAAGAAGGCATCATAGATTCTAACAAAGAGTATGCCAAATCTCCCATAAATCTCCTTATGTCAAACAAAGCTTTTTTGCATTTGAAACCTTGAAGGAAATTTTAGTGTGCATCCCTTCACGTGCTGACCTATTCGAAGAAAATCACTTGAAGTGATTTCCTCAATGCAACACCTACAATTTCATGATTGTGCAAAGCATGTCAGGTCCCCATGTGGGGCCGGCTAATTTTTTTTTCGTTTTGAAAAAAAATTCACTTTGAATTGATATAAGAATGTTTGCATATGCATCTGAGGTGAAATATTTGAAGTGGGTAACCATCAGAATCCATTTTTAGGCACTTTGTACTATAGTCAAAATAGGTCAAGTGGCTTCTAGAATTGCCCTGGGAAACTAGTCAAATGACCTCCTGGAGCCATGAAAATTTATAGACATGCAAACATTTGAACTAAAAATGCAATGAAATAAATGAGTCAACAAAACATATCACGAGGTGCAAGCTATTCAGTGTCAAAGTAGCCTACTTTGACTTTTCTTCAATTGCACCTGTTCAGAACCAATCAGGGCTCACCAAGTCACCACTTTGAAAAAATACCAAACCATCTGTCGAGGAACTGCCACTAGACACACTAGGTCATTTGGGTACAATGAGTAGGTGTGCAAGAGGGATTTCCTTCAGTCAACATTTTATTACTAGATTTTAAGGGTCAAACTTGACCACCTTGAAACATTTTGAAAATTTAGATGCAAAAAGTGAACAAACTGCATTTTCTTTTGATCTCAAAAAAATAGCAAATCAGTTCATTAGGCTATGAAACTAGACCAAGGAGCCCATGAATGTGGGAAGAATGCAGGGAAAAAATCCCTTTCTCATGAAAATCACCTAGCTATGAAATATTAGCTCGAAGAGGAGGCCACTTCGCAGGACAGAGTTTTCAAACAACAAAAAAGTCCCAAAACTCTTCAGCTTTGCATTTCAAAAACCTATCAAAACTCATCACGATAAGATAAAAATTAACATGCATGTTACCATATGTCAAATCAATATGTCCACTAGGGGGTTTGGCATGAAAATAAACTGGATTTGAATTGTGACCCTCCAAATTAGGTCACTTGAATAGATTTTTCAAGGGCACTTCTGAGTGCATAGGAAAATTTTCAACATAGGCACTTCAAATTTACAAAATTTGAAGGTGCCATCAGTATGGTTACTTTATTGATGAGTGGGGTGGTTTGTGTGTTCATGGGAGGCTTCTATAAGTTTTGTGTGCTAGCAATGCTTGTTGGTATAATTGTAGTTGTTGTGCCAACAATGCTTGTTGTTGGTATTGCTTATGTTGTGCCAACAATGTTTGTTGTTGGGCTTGTAGCTGAGCTGCTTCTTGTTGTGCTTGGTATTGTTGAAAATCTTGTTGATAAGCATGTTGTAACAAGGCTTTTGATTGGATTTTTTGCACTTGATATTGAGCTTGGGCCTAAGCTTGAGCTTGTTGACCGACTTGTGCAGCTTGGGTGGCCTGTGCGTCTTGTGCAGCTTATGCATATTGCAATAAAGCTTAGGCAGCTTTCCGTGCTTGTTGTGCGGCTTGTTGTTCCTATTTTTTAGTAGCTTACATGACTTTTTGAGTTGGGAATCGTTGAAGTGCCTTTTGATAGGCTTGCTAGGCTACTTGCAGTGTGATGTTGTATTGATTTTGCATGTTTGGATTTTGGTGGTGGAGGTGGAGGATTTGGAATAGTGTGGGGTGGTGTGATGAGATTTTGTTGAGGTGGTTGTGGAGGTTCTTATTGAGTGATGATAAGGGGTTGTGTGGGAGGTGGTATGGTTGATGTTCTAGGTCCTTGGGAGACCACATTTTTAGGGTGTTATAGATGGTGTAGTGATTATTTGGGTTGCTTGGATTGATGCCACCTGGTATTGTGATATTGGTGGCATGCTTAGAGTATTTGGAATGTTGTCTTGATTCATGATTGGAGGATTGTTTTGACTTGATTGATTTTGGATTGGTATGTTGGGTAAAGGGGGTTGCTCTAAACCTTTGATTGGTGTGGATGTTTATGTTAGAGGGGGAAATAATGGGATGATTGGTGTTATGTTTCCTTACAAAAGTGATGATGATGCATTAAAATTTTCCATTTATCTAAACGTGTCCTTGTGATACCAAGGAGAGAGACTTGTGTATCAAGAGAATATGTTGATGATGCAAAGGTGGGAGGATTGTTTGTATCATGGAAAATGAGTGGGATGTTTTGGGTCTTGAGGGATGATATTTGGTAGACCCAAGATGGTGTTTGCATCCAAGTTTTTGTTATTTACAAGGGAATTTTTTTGAAGAGCTTAGAGCAATGAACTCCCCTTGGTAATCATGGGTTGACTTGGAGCATGAGATGATGTTGGTTGTAGCTAGGATGGTTTGGATGATGTTTTGCAAGGAAGCTGTGAATGATACTGGTGGCATATTCCCAAGAGGTTTTTCCACAATAGTGCTCACATCAAAATTGGAAGGGAGTTTAGCCCCTTCCTTTGCTAATGCTAACATGTATTGTGTAGGATTGAGTCTCATAATTGTGTTGACAATTTTTTGTGTCTCAGGATTTTGGACTAGCTCCATGATTTCGTCTTGGGTCATTCCTTGGAAATTATTGGTGACATCCTCCACTTGGCAACCTCCCTCTCTATGATCTTGTGGTAGTTGAGGGGGGTTAAATGGAGGGTTGGTAGATTCCATGGGGTTGTATTCTAATGCAGTTTGACTCAATTCACTTGAAGTATACATTTCTTTGTTTTGTTCCATGTTCTTCTTGTGTTGAGATCTAGTCTGTACCATAAAATAAGGATCAAATTTTAGGAATATAGGAGGTAAACCTCTAACTCCTTTGGTTGGTCTAAAATTTAGGTACAAAAAAGAAAATCTAGGATGTTAAGGATCAAATGATGGTGCTGAGATAAATGAAGGATGAATGATGTGGATGTTTGAACTTTTAAGACCCTTCGAGGAATACTAGAATTTAGGATTTTTTTGATTTTTTGATTTAGATTTGGTTTGATTTGATTTGGATAATGGACTTATAAATCCAAATATGTTAGATGTTATCTTGGAATAAACTTTTACACAAGGATGATAATTTAGCTAGATGTATGAGGAAGGATTCATCCACACACCCTTAGCCAAACAAGGTGATTTTGAATTTTATTTGAAGGATTTACCAAAAGTATAGTATGAATGATTTTTCCAAGGTTCTAAAAGTTGTTTGTGAGGTAGAATTTGATTGATGATGTGACAAGTGAAGGTGTTTATTTTGAACCTAGATGAACCTAGAGATACTTTTGTTTACAAGACCTAGGTATTGAAGAACATGCTATACCTCTAAAAATTTCAACCCTACAATGTGAGATACTGAAAACATTGGAAGAGACCTGGATTTTGACAATAATAGAGTGAATATGAATTTGGGTTGTCCTTTGAAGCATGTTTGTAAAAGTTATAGAGTAATCTATCTCTAACTTTGTAAAGTGTTGAACGATGTTTCTTGAGATCCCTTGGACTAAGATGCTTATGACAATTGACAGACTTTGGTTTGGGGATTTTGACTTCGCGGGATGTCATTAGAACTAAAAAAAAATGTGGGGTTCAATTGTCTTTTATCTTTTCTTAATGGATTCTTTTTACCACATCAACACTTTCTTGCTTAGCTTTTCAAATTGAATGTATATGTCTCAACTCCTTTTCATTCCACAAGGTCCATTATGTGAAAATAAGGAATCAAAGGAAAATTTTTCCTAGGTTGAATTTAGAGAGAAAAAATTGAGATTTAGGCCCAAATACTTAGAAGCCTCTGAGGATAGAATCCCTAGGGACAAGCAGTAATATGTGGACCCTTCAAAGATATTTGTTCTTCCAAAGGGTTTGAAGTTTTGATGACTTGTTGAATGTTTTTTTAAAAGTTTTAGATCCAAGCAAAGTATTTGATTGATTCACAAATTGCACCACCCTAGGATTGAAAAGAAAATATTTGTTAAGTCCCCACTTGGATTTCTCCAAACACTAAGACAAAGCGAATAACTAGAGATTTGGCGGCACTAGCTCTTGTCTGCAACACACACTTCTCAAGACCACCAAATCTCAAAATCCTTAAAATCTAAAGATTAAAAGGATTTATTCTATTTCTAATTTGAATAATACAAACATGGAGTGGTTTTAGAATGACCATTCTTGCACCAACAAATAGTAAGAATTTTGTCTTCTAGACAAATTGGTTCTTAGTCAGGGTAATCAGGGACATGGCACCTTGTGAGCATCCAACAAGCAACTAAAGGCTTTAATCAATCCTACTAGGGGCTCTTATACTTTTTACAGTATTCCCTCATTCTGAAAGACACTATAAGGCTAAGGCCTACATACCATGACAACTTGACAGTTTATTCTTATCCATTTATATATTGGCCTAAGTGAATAACCAATTGGAGTCACCTTTGAATTGTTCTTAGGAAAGCCCCTCTAAAGGTAACAAAAGTGAGGGAGTACACTTTTAGTTCAACCACCCAGTTTGCGTAAAGTGTAAGGAGGAAACACACACAATGTCTCTTTTTCACACTAGCATGCTTTGTTCAATTTTTAAACATAAACTTGAAATGTGTAGGTAATTTTTTAGACGACCAATGTTACTAGAATGCTTTTGATTCTCAAGATTGTTGTGAAGCGCAAGAGAAGTGCATACGCATTCCAATGACACAAGTTGCAAAAAATATTACAAGACAATGGAAACACAAGCTCTTTTTAGTCCTCAAAGTAATGACGAATTCTTTTTAGAGCACCAAAAGCAAGTATGAAGTTGTTTGCTCAATTTTAACCCACAATCCAAATTCTAGTAAGTTTCTAAGGTTCAATTTTAACCAACTTTGACAAAACTTGAGTTGTTTGTAAATTTTATGCCAAAAATAAATCTAGTTGGTCCTAGAATATGAAATAAAATGTAGAATTGAAAAGCCTAAGCTATTAAAATGAGAATTAAGAAATGATTTTATGTCTCCAACTCAATTTTCCTTCCTTTCCTGCAAAGGTGACACTGTGCAACTGGCAAATGTGATGCTCTGTTGATAAGCAAAGGAGACACTCTATAAAGGATAGAGACAATGAATGCGGCACAATTTTAGAAGCGACACTCTATGAAACAAAAAGTAAAGAAAAAAGATAGAAGGGTCAAAGGTGAGACTAAAGCATATGCGACGTGACAGAGGCTAGCAAGTGTGGCAAAATGGAACAAAGGTGATGCTATTTTTGAAAGCGATGCTTTGGAAGTTCACAAAAGTGACGTTGTAGGAAAATGCGATGTTGCATGGGTCAAAGGCAATGTCACTCCCCTGTAGCTACAAAAACAAGAAATTTGAGGTGAAATTCATCAAAACAAAGTGGTTAGCCCTCCTAGTGCCAAAATGTGAACACCAAACCTGCAAAAGCTAACATAAGATCAAAAAACACTTGTTAAACATGTTAGAAAGATCAATCTAGTGTTCCCTATGAGATTCTTGGAAGAAAAAAGATGAAAAGATGAAGCTAAAGCATAAAATAAAACAAGAAGAAAGCATGTAATCAACTAAGTTCACCAAAGCTCAATCCCATAGGGGGATTGGTGCTCCTTAGATGTGGAAAGAATCCCTTTCCCAATCCCAATTGATAAGCTTGATGTTGAATATGATTCCAAGTGTAGAAATGATGCTAAATGGTGATAAATTATAATGATGAAAGTGATGGATTGCTATGAACTCAAATGCCTATAGTGACAATGCTTGAATTTGTGGATCCATATTATGAAAAGGATTCCTCTATATATAGAAAGAAGGGTTAAATAATGAGAGGATTTGTTGAATATAGGATAAAATAGTAGCTAATGATAATGTGCCAAGTGTCACAATTCTATTGGAGGAAGGTGGAGCACATTTTGGGAAATGTGTGAGTGTAGGAGGATGAAAGAGAAATTAATGAAATTGGTTGAGGATTTCAAAGGTTGTAAGAGTAACTGAATGAATGATGAGATTGGAGAGGATGAAAGAGAATTTATTATAGATGTGAAAGCTTTTTGAAAAAAATTGGAGAGAAATTGAATGAGAGGTGGTTGAGAGGAATATTCTTTGGAATATGCCTTTGTGAGGGAAAATAGAGGAATTAAATAATTAATAAAAAATATTTTCATATGCAACTTGGTTAGTTGACCATGGGTTGATTTAACTCTTAAGGAGTTAAAAGCTAGATAAATTATTAATGATTTTTAGAAAGGTGATTTAGGATTAATTAATTGGAGTGGACTAGGATATTGTGACATTTGATTTGATTGATTTTAATCAAATGAGAAGATTTAAGGGGATTTAATTAAATGATTTGATTTAATTAAATATGATGAAAACTAGTCAGAAGAAAGGTGAATTAATCAATAAAATTAATTATTTTATCAATAGCTAAATTTGTTGAATTTAAGTAAATAATGTGGGTATGTGCAGGATCATGATGGGCCAAAAAGTGGCAATATAATGGGTACATGGCTAACCACTTTTTTCTTACCAAAAATTGATGAAACAAAAAGGGTTTTTAAAGGAGATTCTCAGCTTTCCACCAATATAAATTATGCTTTATTTTGAATTTAATAAGTAATTATTATTCATTTTCTATTTGAATTATGACTAAAGTCCTGATTGAAAAACATCTATAGCTTTCAAACGGTATCACATCTTTTTAATCCAAAACATGCGTCACATTCTATGCTTTGCATACTATAGGATTAAAAAAATAAAAAGTGAATTTCATGAAGTTTTGACCAAGTTAAGGTGGTCAGACATACGATTTTTTATATTTTTCAAAAAGTTGTAATAAAAAATTCATAATTAATTATTTACCTCGAAAAAAATTATAAAAAATATGCATCACATCGGGACATGAGTCCTCTACTTATATCTAAAATCTTATAAAAAAATATTATCATTTTATTGTGGTTAGGGTGGTCAGATAGACACGTACTTATTTTTTCCTTGAAATTTAAGTACTACTGCATTGACATTTCAAATATATATATATATTTTAAACAAACCTAGTAGTTTAGAAACTACATTCAATTTGCTATAGATTCTATTCTTACATAATTTTGAAATAATATAGATAACTTATTCAAATTTTTATGTCAAGTTGTCTAACTCTGATTTTTATGAATTTTTTGCCACTTAAGGGCCTAGTTTTTCCATGATGATCCTGCATATACCCATGTTGATTATTTAATTAATTGGTTAATTTGAGGTGATTTTGGAATAAATGGTGTTAATTTATCAGAATCAGATGCATAGCATTAATCAAGACCTTTTCAGTGTCTACAAATAGTAGAATCATTCACGCTCTTGCTTCTGAGCTTCGTGCACAAGTCCCTATTTGTCCTTTTTCAATGTGGGCCCTAGATATCATTGGAAAAATTTCACCTCCTTCCTCTGTTGGACATACATTTATAATCACTACAACGGATTATTTCACAAAGTGGGTGGAAACAATACCCCTTTATTTGACAACTGTTGATGTAATATGTCATTTTATATTGGAACACATTATTGGTCATTTCAGAATCCCTTCCACCTTAGTTTCAGACAATGCAACACCATTTAAGAACAAGGATGTGAAGAAATTTTAAGAAACATTCAACATACAATATCACTTTTCAACACCTTATTACCCACAATATAATGGTCAAGCAGAGTCAACTAATAGAACACTTGAGCCAATCCTAAAGAAAACAATCCACAAAAATAATAAAGATTGGCACATGCAGCTAACATATGCATTATGGGCCTATTGTAAGAATGTTAGATCATCAATTGGACATACACCTTATAACCTCATCTATGGAACTAAGGAAATAATTCCTTTGGAGTTAGAGATCCCTTCATTAAGAATAGCTCTTCAAGGGATTATTGATGATGATACATATAGAGAAGAATAGTGGCATCAACTGGAAATGCTTGATGAATAGCGCATCAACACACTTGAGCACCTTCAAGCTTATTCTAAAAGAATGCAGCATAGTTACAATGATATAGACATAAATGAAAACTCAGTCCTAATTGGTTAAGACCCTATAGACATAAATGAAAACTATGGATTTGTAGCTTACACATTAATAGAAATTGATGGAACACCTCTCAAAGATCCTATTAATGTTGCACATCTCCGTTGGTATTATGTCTAATCCTCTTTAATAGTGTGAATGATAAAGCAATGGTGTTAGAGTTAGTGGATAATATTCCTTATGCTCTCACATTTCTTCATTCTTGAAAAACAATTCTTTGGATGTCTTGAATACTATTTTTATTATCTAATTCATTTTAAACAATTACTTTAGGTTTCATGCTATTCAAGTTTATTTCATATGTTGTGTTAGGTTAGATCCTTATCTGCATTTAATAATATTTAATTAGATCATAGGTGCATTTAATCTAGCATAACATACTTAATCGAAAAGTTGCATCTAAGAGAAACTAGATGGAGTTTTAATTATATCACATAAAACATGTTAAATCATGGAGACATTCATTAAATAGTCTTACAAATATTATTTAATTAATCACATTGCCATAATTTAACATTCAACACAAAAACAGAAGTAATAAAACATCAAATGATCATATATATATATATATAAAAGTCTTGTGTACATGTCATAAATATATAAAATGCTATTGAGGGTTGTGATTGCTAGATCCATCAAGACTTGGTGATCACATCAATATAGTGGTGGTTTGTCGGGAGACGGTGGTGTGCAATCACGATCACAATCTGTCGAGTGTACTTAGAGAAAACTGTAAGCCTCGTACTTGTCCAAAGGCCTTCTAACACTCCCTTATTATTTGATCTCTCTCTGCCTGAAGCCTAGATACCTCTGACTGTAGTCTCTTGAACTCTACTAAGGTCCGAGTTGACTACACATCTTGGACATCATCTTGGTGGACATGCCCCCTAAGACTCTCATACACTACCCACAGTTTGACCTATTGCATGAACAACTCTATTCCCGCTCCATGATGGGTGAGGGAACATAGTCTTAGTCAGTGGCCTCCTCGTCAACTAATGGAGGAACTATCTCTGCAACCATCTAACAATAGAGATCATGAAGATCTCTCACAGACCCTACAAGATAGAAAACATAAATGTAATCAGTACAAATCATGATATATATTAAAGCATAAAACATAAGCATAAGCATAAAGCATAATAGTAAATAAAATATCATCACCTATCTCTCTAGTAGGCTGTGTGAAATCAACCTTGTCATGTGTAGGGGGCATGGACAACATGCTAGCCTCTCCATGGCCATGGGTACTAGTACCTACTGCAATTATTTCTTGTGATCTAGTAACATGAATATGAGATGACTCTCCCCACTCGTGGCCCACTGGGTCCTCATCTTTTGTCTCACCACCTTCACTCATGGACTGCTCCTCCTCATCATCCCCCTCCTCATCCTCCCCCTCTTGGACATCATAGTTAGGATCTACCTCCTCATCATACTCCTCATCTATCACATCTACAAATATGTCTACAACCCTATAGCGTCTCTCCTCGGCCTTGTCCTCCACCTCATCTCCCTCATCTGGGAGTGGTCCTACATTTCCTATCAGCTCATCCATCGAGAATATGGGAGTTGGTCATGCTACTTTCCACAACTCCTCATAGTCATTTATGGAACCATGCCATCAATATCAGAGACCAGAGGCATATCATAATCTAAATACTTGGATTCACTGTAGATAAAATCCTCTATAGTGTACTGTCTAGAATCATCAGGTCTCCGTGCACTCCGTACTGACCTCCTAAAAAAGGGTCATGCCCTAGGTGCTATCTGGACCTGACCAAACTATGATGCAATCATAGTAGAAAGGTCATACTATGTAATCATGTCTTCCAATCAAGAACCTACCCATCTACAATCACCTCATCTACCGAATCTCATCCCGTCGCTGTAGCACAAGCTGATAAGGTCTCCAAAGGATCCCATCCTCCTCTAGCTAGTTAAAATGAACTCTCCAAAAGTGCAAATCACCATACTACCAATTTTTTTGCAAAGGATAGATGAAATCTTGAGGATTCCCCAAGGTTTTCAAACATGGGAACCCTACGAGCTTGGTACATGTGATATGCTCTAAGCACCACACCTGCAGAAGCAATACAATGTACATTGTTGTCAACCTCCCAAAATACAAATCATCCAACATCATAGTATAGATGTGCTAGGATATTGCACCCCTAGGCATATATGGTCATCCCTCCAAATGTGCTCCTCAACCATTAGGGATGAGTACTAGTGCTACTATTAGCATCATAATCCTCATAATCATTGTGGCCCATGAGTATAATAACATTGCTAGATCTATCAGTGGCCTCACCCTCTCATCATGCACTAGTCCACCAAGGTAGTATTGCATGTTGTATTTCATCTCAAAAAATGACCACTTTGCTAGAAAATGTACTCAATCACCTTGAAACAAAACTCAAAGTATATGGTGTATGTCATCTAGTGTGATGGTCATCTCACTAGTAGGTAGATGAAATGTACATGTATTAGTGTCCCACCACTCTGCTAAAGCTATCAGCATAGGATCATGGTACGTCATCGAGGGCATGAGGTACACCCACTATAATCCTATGGTCTACAAAATATTTGTATCCTCCATTGAAAGAGTGGGGTTAAGTCTCAAAGAAGGATAATCTATCTGCCACCCAGACACTAGCACAAACAGGTGGTAAGCTAACAAAAAAGAAAAAATATGTGCTATAAGCAATCTAAACTCTTATTTTTACATCAACAATCATAAAAGTGTACTAAACTTGTTCTAGTGTACTTTTGTAGAGGATTTAGACACTTTAGATCCCTATTGGGACACTTTGCGAAAAGAAGGGACACTTTGCAAACTTTTTTTAAGGCCCTAAATTAACCTAGAAATGTGTAAAAATCATCAAATAAATGAATAAGGACAAGGCTAAGGAAAAAAATCAACTCACCTAATGATAGTGCTCATCGTGTGCCACTTGGCCTCGTAGGACCTCCAGTCTCACAAGGCTGTAATCTCATCAGCTTGACATATTTAACTACTCTTCAATCACTCTCAAGCTACAAAAAGGTAAATGATAAAATAGTTAGAATTTACTTTACTTTTTTCTCTTATATAAGTTAAAATTAGGGTTTTTACTCTATTAGGCTTAAAAATTGCATTTCATTCAAATCAACATAACAGGTGCTAGAGAGCTCCTTTTTTTACACCGTTTGTTGCATTAGAATTGTGATTTCGCCCCCATTCTCATCAAATGTCTATCATCATGTAGTATGGTACTTGGAAATACCCTATGTTATGACTTACCATATTTGATGTGGCTAGATTGCTACCTTGATTCCACCTCCATAAAGCAAGCAGAATCAAGGGGGGCATACATCTCCCCCTCCAATTTGATTTTTAGAGGAAGTTAGATAAGAGGATTTTTGGACATTTAATGAATTTGTGTTGCATGATGTGGTTCCTAACATTGTGGTTTTGCAGATAGCTATAGTATGGGATCCGTTTTCTCATATGAGTATCCTTTTATGAAATAAAGTGCACTATTTGGATTCCTTTAGCTTACATATACACATAGAGTTATATGGGAGCTAAAGTGGGGGCAAGATGTAATAAAAAAAATTGACCCCCCTTCTTGGAGATAGGGTAATTTCTCATTTAATATGGAGGTCTCTTTTAGTACTTTTACATTAATCACCCTTTAATTCATCATTAATAGGCCCCTAAGACCCATTCTTTTGGATCTCGAGGCTTATTTCACTTAAAAATATGAAAAATCACTTAAAACACAAAAAATCTCAAAAGCCCGCCTCAAAAAGCTAAGGTGGGACTCATTCACCAACTTGGGCGAATGAGTTCCCTTAGGTGGGACCCATTCGCCAAGGGTGGCGAATGAGTCCCATTTGGGGTATTTTTCAATTTTGAGTGGGATTCACCATTTTAATTCAAATTTTTGGTGGATTTCAATTTTTCAGATCTAAATAATGATCAATTAGGTGTTAATTCCTATATAAGCATGTTTCTAAGTCATTTTTATCATCTAAGAAATTTGAGCAAGCATTTTTCAAGAGATAAGCATCAAGATTCTTCAAGTAATCTTTCACAAGAGCATTCAAGTTTCAGAAGCAAGTAAAGTTGATGTCTTGGAGCAGAATTAAAGTGTTTTTGTAGGTCTTCAAGCTCACTTTCATTCAAGATCTAGCATTGTCAAGGGTTGATCATGGTTGTCTATGGTGAATCATGATGGATTGTAGGTTGGAGAGATGCAACTATCCATCAAGCCAAGCCTAAGGACTTGTTCCCTAAGTGATTCCATCCTCCATTATCACTCTACATTCAACCTAAGGAAGGTACAAGTATCATTAAAGCTCATTTAGGGATATTAGAAATCTCCTCAAGTGATTCATTCATCTTCATATTTCCATTCTTGCATCATATTCTTACACATTAGAATAGGATTGTATCATGTTTTAGATTTCTTAGTCTTAGACACACTTAAGGCTAGGGTTTTCATGCACATTTAATTATTTCTATCAAGGTTTAATTACAAAACTAGGGGTTTGACCAAGGCAAACCCCCCATTATCAAATCAAGTTTAATTTTTTTTTGTAGGCATTTTCATAGATTTGGATCCGAAACTAAAGTTGGAAGGAAAGTGAAGTAGTTGAAGTGCATATTAGAATTTCAAATTCCTGAAAAAGTGGAACATGTATCTTTCACCAAGAGTGGTGAATGAGTCCCACTGTAGCTATTTTCCAAATCTATTTTCAAATACAGATATATTATTTCCTAAAACAAGCTTCCATACAAAAATCTAGATCTAGGACTATGACCAATGATATAGTATACATTAACTACACCTGATCTAGATGAATTTGAAGCATATTTAATCCACTAAGTATCAATCCCAAAGATCATTCACTATAAACAAAGACAAATAAGCCATTAGAACTAACATTCTAAATCATGAAAGCTTGACAAACCTCTAATCTAAGACATTGAAACTTATCCTATTGGTGAGTGGTGTTGCATTAATGTGGAATGGTGACCCTTTCCTAATCCCTTGGATAATAAACTTGTTTCAATCAATTTTATTAAAGAAAACTAATGAAACCATTGATAGATGTGTATGAAAACATTATTTAAAGCGAAATGAACATGATGTAAGTTATTTAACATGATTTATGCTAAGATGATCAATATAGGTGTATGCAAAGCTACACTTAATATATTTAAGCTTTGAAATACTAAAATCCTAATTAAAAAATAAGTTGAATGTATGCATACATGTTATCATGGGACCTAAGCTAATATTCAAGTAAATAAAGCTAAAATGATGCTAAATGTGAGTGCAAGTGCAAATGATTTTAGCATCATAAGTGTTTTGCTAAAAGATGGATCCATTTGTCTCCAAATAGTGTTTTATTTATAGGAAAGCAAATGAAAAATGGAGGGCTAAAATTGAAAAAGCTAATCAATGGTAAAAAAGGAAAGAAGATGGAGGCATGGATCGTGGATTCTCATCAAGGGTTGAAAATGTAAGTTGATATTTAAACAAGGGCTTACATTCATCCAAACAAACACACTTTCAAAACTTGCACAAGAAGTCTTGTAAGTTAACTTGCACATGAAGTTTTGTAAGAATATTCCCTTTTTTCCAAATATGTGAGAAAATAGAATATTCTGATGGGTGAGGGAAATAGATATTTAGCAAATTAAAACAAAGTTTAATTGTGCAAAAGGGGGAAGGAATACTACATGGGAATATTCCTTTTGGAGGAATGTGCAAAGGAGGAATATTCTTTTGGAATATTCCCTTGTGTAAGAATTGGCTATAAAGGTAGCCACCCAAGATCTAGAGGCCTAATAGAAAGCACAAGCATAAGAGAGATAGAAGAAATATGACAATAATAGACTGTATTCTTATCAATGAATGAAAATATGATGAGCAAATGTACATAGGAGTCACCTTGGTTATATAGCAAAGGTGAGAACATAGAAGGGCATAAGATTATGAAAAGTGTCATAATATTATGACATGAGACAACTGTAAAAAACTATCACTCCACCTAAAGTGGAAAAGTGATAATGTGATAATCACCACAAAAGGTGGAGAGATAATCACATGATGTGTCCACAAAAGGTGGAAGTGATAAAGTAATGACATGCCAAGTCCACCAAAAGTGGAAAATCTCCAACAACCTCCTATGTGGTCCCTAAGTAAACTTAACTAAGGTGTAATTATGACCTAGGACAAGGTACAACACTTTTAATTACACCAACACCCCCCCTTAAGTGCAACTTGGGGAGAATGTGCACAAATGAAAACAATGCAAGATGGGTCCTGACTACTAGGCCATGTTAGGTACTCATGTAAATATGCAATGCAATCTCTCATAAAGTGGAGAAAAAGAGAAAACCACGTGGGAAAAAACTCCCCCCCAAAAGAGAGATGAAAGAAAACAAGAACTGAACTCAAAAAGATGAGAAGGAAAAACCTCAAAGTGAGGAAAAAGCCCACCCCAAAGAGAGAATGAAGAAGTCAAGTGACCTCCTCAGATGAAAGATCCCACAACCCCAAGAGAGCTCGCAAATGATGATATATACTCTCAGTGAAGGGTTTGGTGAAGATATCTACAACCTGCTCTGTTGTAGGACAATACTACAAATCAATGACCTGCTCCTGTATCAACTCCTGAATGTAGTTCATATGAATCTCGATGTTTTTGGTCCTCTAATGGTGAACCAAAATCTTCAAGATCTAGATGGCACTTTGATTGTCACAATGAATGACTGTAGGACATGGAATAGTGAAGCCAAACTTGGTGAGAATGTTCTAAAGCCAAATAGCCTCAGTAGCAACATTAACAGCCCCTTGATACTCAACCTCAATCGAAGAAAGATAAATAGCATGCTGCTTCTTACTCTGCCAACAAATGGGGCCTAAACCAAGATGAAAGTTTAGCCAGAAGTGAACTTACGATCATCAAGATCGCCAGACCAATTAGAATTTGTATATCCCACCAAGGTAAGTTTTGTACCTGCTACGTAGTGAATCCCATGATGATGTGTACCCTGTATGTAGTGCAAGATGCATTTGGCTACTTTCTAATGAAGCTCATGTGGTTCCTACATAAAGTGTGAAACCATGCCAACTGCAAAGGAGATATCAGGGCATGTGTGATTCAAGTAGATGAGATTCCCAACAAGCTGACAATATAAAGTGGCATCAACAAGTGGAGTAGAACACTTAGCCTCAAGCTTGACTCTTGAAAGAAAGGGAGTCAGAGTAGGGTTACAATCATCCATGTGAAACGAAGCTAGTAGATCAAGAGCATACTTGGTCTGATAAAGAGAAATCCCAAAAGTTGACTGAGTGATCTCAATCCCAAGAAAATAGTGCAAAAGGCCCAAGTTAGTCATAGAAAATATGTCTTGAAAAGTAGATTTGACACTTCCAATGATGGATGAGGTACTCCTTTTAATGACCAAATCATCAACATAGAAGACAAGTAGCAAGTGAGAATCATCCTATCACAAAATGTAAACATTTGGATCTGAATGACACCTCATGAATTCTATTGAGAGAAGAAAGGAATCCATCTTGGCATACCAAGCCCTAGGGGCATGTTTGAGGCCATAGATAGACTTCCTCAATCTGCAAACCAAAGAAAAATCCAGTATGAATCCTTGTGGCTACTCCATGTAAATCTCCTCATGAAGATCCCCATGAAGAAATGCACTCTTCACATCCATTTGATGTACAACCCAACCATGAGCTACAGTAATAGCAAGTGTCAAGTGAATGGAATTCATCTTAGCAATGGGTGCAAAGGTCTCAATATAGTCAACACCTAGAACCTATGAGAAACCTTTTTCCACAAGCCAAGCCTTATATTTATCCACACTTCCATCCACTGCATACTTAGTCTGATAGATCCACTTACATTGAACCATCTTTCTCCCCTTCGGAAGAGGAACCAAATCCCATGTGTTGTTCCTCATTAAGGAACTATACTCTTCCTCCATTATTGAATCCCATTCAAGAATTCGTGAAGCCTCCTTAAAGGATTGTGTATTTGAAGCACTAGCAATATAAGCATGTGGAAAATATTGATTTTGTGTCTGATTCCTTCGATTATCTGAAGGATCCCCAACAAGAGAACTTGCTGACTCAAGATTCTATCGAGCCCAACGAGGTCTAGTAGGAGATGAAGGACAAGGTGCCTCAACTGCAAGTGGACCCTGCAAAGGTGTGAACCTGCGAGTCAGAGTTGAGGATGAATCATCATCTGAGTCACTATCATCACTTTCCACTATGGAGGAAGGAAGAGGAGGATTAGAGACCAAGCTAGGAGAGCTTTCCTCAAAGTGAAAACTCCTCTCAATGAATAGCTCATGTGTATTTGGATCCAAAAGTCTATATGCCTTAACACCTTCAGGATATCCAACAAAGATGCAAGGCCTAATCTAAGGTTCCAATGCCTTGCGCTTCTCTGGTGGTATGCATGCCCAAGATGAACAACCAAAAACTCTGAAGTGTCTCACAATCAGTTTTCTACCACACCAAGCCTCAAAATGAGTCATACCATTCAAAGCTTTATGGGGAACCCGATTTTGGATGTGAGTGGCACAACTGATAGCTTCTGCCCAAAATTTTGGACCAAGAGAACAAGCATGAATCATGCAACTATCCATCTCCTTAAGGGTTCTATTCTTCCTTTCAGCTACACCATTCTATTGTGGAGTGTATGAAACTGAATGCTAAAGATCAATCCCCTCAAGAGTACAAAATTCCTCAAGTCTATTGTTCACATATTCCCTTCCATTGTCTGTGTGAAGAATCTTGACTTGCTTCCCTGATTGCTTCTCTACATGAGCCTTGAAGGCTAGACATCTGTCAAACACTTCACTCTTGTGAACAAGAAAGTAGACCCATGTGAAGCGAGAGTAATCATCAATGAAGGTGAGGATGTAGCAGGCCTTGCTAAATGATGGTACTGGAAATGGACCCGCTACATCACTGTGAACCAACTAAAGAACTTCCAAAGCTCTCCAAGACTTCCCTTTTTCAAAATTCTCTTTTGGATACTTACCAATGGAGCAACCTGAACATACACCTTCTATAAAGCTGATTTGAGGGAGTCCCATTACCATAGCCTTGGAGCTATGCTATTGAAGATAGCGGTAATTGAGATGTCCAAACCACTCATGCCATAGCTTAGTTTCTAAATTTGAATGAGTGAGCAAGGCTGTAGAAGGAGACTTAGGCACAAAGTGGGAGAATGAGTAAATTCATGTGTTGTGATTGGCTTGTCCCACTACAACCAAGGCATCATCCTTAAGTTCTTTAACTAGAACTGAATTTGGTAGAAACTCAAATTTCTTGCCATCTCCAAAGTGAGTGATTTGGTAGATTGAAAGAAGATTGGCACTCAAGTTAGGAACATAGAAAACATTCTCAAATGTTCCATTATCCATGGCAACCGAACGTTCACCTTCAACTTCCACTTGAGTATGTTCTCCTATGAAGATGTTGCTTTTTATTCTTATTGGAACCCTTCCCTTGAGTCCCTTGATTAGCCACCAAAGCTTTAGACTTTGAAGACTTGAGAACCCCCATGCTTATCAACTTTGCTTTCTCGAACATCAACATTTATGTGAATGCATCAAATGAAGGCATAGTGAAAGAACTACCCACTATCAATAGATAGGTTTGGAAGCTAGAAACAAATGCTACATATTCTAATGGAAGCTTTCCCAACAAATTGTAGACCAATTGTGCATCCTTCTTATCAATACCACAATCCTTAAGCTGCGCTCTTAGCTCATTTTCCTTAGTGACATAGTCTTGGATTGTATCAAAATTCTTGGGATATAACATTGTGAGATCATTGTCAAGCTGATAACCTCTAATCTCATCAACTTGGCCATACAATTGACCAAACTTTTCCCAAGCCTCTTTGATTGTTTTACACTTTTCAATTTGAAAGATAAGATCTTTGATAAATATTTCCTTAATGTTCCAAGAGCCATAGTAGTTTTAGTGAGCCAATCCATATGAGCAACAGGATCAACTTTAGGATCAGATGGTGCAACAATAGTTCCATCAATATAATGAGTTAATCCTTTTTCCATTAACTTACTCCAAGCATCAATTTTCTAAGAAGCATAGTTATGTGGAGTTAACAAAGGAAACTTAGGAGAACCCATAGTAGAAAAATTAAAGAGAACAAGATAGAGAGAGAGGCACAATCACACAAGAAACCCCCCCCCAATTTCACTCAATCAAAGAACCCCCCCAAAAGAAGATGATTTGGCACTTTATACTTAGTGCATGTACAATGGCCACTTGCAAGCCAAGAAAAGTGGGCTTCTAATTTTTAATGTTTTACAATATCCTTTATTAGGCTACAATAGACTCAAATGACTAATACAAAAGACCAAACTGAGATCTTATCTTTACAAATGCCAAAATGGGCCAAAAATGACCAAGTGCTAAAAGTAAAATTTTGAATCACAATCACTACAAACTGATAGAACCACTATGAAGTTCAGAAAAAATCATGCACTTTCAAAAAAAATGACACCTGAAAAGGAGTTTGTATGAGCCTGAACGGAGCCCCTGAAGTTGCAAAAATGATGACAATTTAGCTACACCTGTGAGAAATCAAATTTCCTAGAAAATTCATGCACCAAAATTAAATAATAATTGGACCACTATGAAGTACACAAAAAATTAGCCCAAATAAAAAAAAATTGCACCAAAAAAGGCCTCAAAATGGCCAAGATACGAGCCTCTAAAAATAAACTACAAAATCAAAAGCTTCAACCATGAGGGGGTCTAATTTTTTAAAAAGTGGCTGATGCAGTGCTGATGTCAGCAAATGACGAGCTTAAATTTGATAGTCTGTAGGGCATCAAAAAATAATATTCGACCCTCAACAAAATATTCGCTAACGGGTTGACTTTGACGGAATATACTAGGCAACTGACAAAATATTCTCTCGTCGTTTACAACCACCAGTGGAATCTACAACCTGCAATATTCTTGCAGAATATTCTCCAAAATTTCGTTGGTTATTTTGGATCTGCCACCAACAGTTTGGAGAAATTGCTAGATTTATTAAGTTTATCCGCTGCTAGAAGTAAATCACAGTCGCTAGTTTATTTTACCGGTCGTGTGTTGGATGTGAAGGGGCCACGGGGTGGTGGGACCTCTTGCCTACCCCACGTGGCACTCTATAGGGGATTTGTGGGTACTACTAGTAACTGCACAGGCCGGTACTGTCTGTGGTACCCTGCTTGCGCAAGGTACTCTAAATTTGTTTTTTATTTTTTATTTTAAAACAAACTTTTCAATGCAAAAAAAAATTGCGAATAAATAATTTTTTTAATTTTTATTTTTTTAAAAATAATTTCATAGAAAATAAAATAATATATATTTTTTGAAATATAAATTGTACCGACTACAATGATGGTTGGGCCGTATGGCTTAGCCAGCAAAAAAAATTCCTTGACGAACAACTTGCTTCAATTTAGACGAATTAACAATCGATTTATATGTTTTTTACCCTTGTGAGAACAATGGCAATGTCCTTTTTGGCTGAAAATGCTCCAAAGTGGTAGCTAGCTCCGTGATCTGGCAACCACCTCCAATCTTCAACCCTTTGTAGATTTGGCCTCCAATGTCCAACTGAGACGATACAAAAGGAAAATATGACTATCTTGGACACTCCAGATGCAATGGTGAGCTCAGATCTGATGCAACAAGCTCCCAAAATGCACCTGCAACATAAAGAAAAAAATGTAACTCTCAAAATATCTCTCCAAAATGATAATCCAAAGGCACTCCAATAGCTTTGATACCATGTAAGAATTGGCTATGAAGGTATCCACCCAAGATCTAGAGGCCTAATAGAAAGCACAAGCATAAGAGAGATAGAAGCACTATGATAAGAACCGACTGTATTCTTATCAATAAATGCAAATATGATGAACAAATGTACATATGAGACCCCTTGGTTATATAGCTATGGTGAGAACATAGAAGGGCATAAGATTATGACAAGTGTTGTAATCTTATGACATGAGACAACTGTGAAAAGCTATCACTCCACCTAAAGTGGAAAAGTGATAATGTGATAATCACCACAAAAGGTGGATCACCCTCAAAAGGTGGAGAGATAATCACATGATGTATCCACAAAAGGTGGAAGTGATAAAGTAATGACATGTCAAGTCCACCAAGAGTGGAAAATCTTCAACAACCTACTATGTGGTCCCTAAGTAAACTTAACTAAGATGTAATTATGACCTAGGACAAGGTACAACACTTTTAATTACACAAACACCTTGGAAGTGGGGGGAATTAGATTAATTAGTAATTGATAATTAAACAAAGGTTTACTTTATGCAATTAAGGGAATTTAATGATATTCATTAAATAAAATGATTTAATGAAAATGGGAGATATGATATGATATTTAATTAAATAACCTAGGGTTATTTAATTAAATAAGAGAACTTTAGGGATTTAATTAAATAATTTGAGTTATTCAATTTAATAGGATGGACTATTAGCATGAAAGAGGATGAATTAACCTAACTATGTGATGAGACAAAAAAGGTCTCATCTATTAGCCAAATAAAAGCATGTATTTTTCTTAATTATGAAGTTTATCAAGACTGGATATGATGAGGAAAGTAATAGATTTTTAATTGCACCAATCAAAGATTTCACAATATCTTAAAAATTTTGATCTGGGTTCTTGACATTTTTGGACAGAAATTCAAAGACAAGAAGGAAAAAAGACCTAGTAAATTTCACAAAAACCTAGTTCATAGATTGAGAGAAAACTTCACTAGTCCAATACTCTAGAAATCTACTTCCATTCTCTAGAATTTCTAGAATTTTTTCATCCATTTGCTTCTATGCTCTGGAATTCTCGAAACTTAGTGAAAGATCATTATGAAGAGGTTGAAAAATTTGGGCTTCTATGAGAAATTAAAGGATAACAATTGAGGGCATCTAGGGGGTAGTTCCAAGCATTAATACATGTTTTTGGGTTGTGCAAATAAATGGAGCATATCTAGGAGACAATTTTGGGTAGTTTGAACATTTTTGCAAGCATCTAGGAGTTGTTTTATGAGATTTAATGATGCAAAGGGAAATACATGAATTTTTTAGCAGTCAAATGTATTTTTGGAGCTTGTTTAGGGGCTAAAAAATATGCATATTTGTTTTGAATGACCAAAAAATATTGACTCAAAAAGATGAAGGAAAGATTCATCTTTTTCCCTCAACACATATTCCTATCTTCTAGCAAGTTGTTGCACAACAATTAAGACTCATCTTTGAGATTAGTTGAAGATAAGAATTCTATAAATTCATTGTAATCAAGGAATCAAATGGAGAAGAGTTTCATAAAATAATATAGTTTAGTTTTTAGCAGCACTTGTTGTTTGTAGTTTTATTTCTTAGTAGCAATTTCATTTTAAGTAATTACATTTCCAGTATTTCCCTTTACAAGTTTTCTATGATAAATTTGATTCTAGCAATTACATTTTCAGTATTTATATTTACAAGTTTCTTAGAATAGATTTAATTCCAACATTTCATTTATAAGCTCTTAGATTAGATTTGATTCCGACAATTTATTTTCATGCATTGTCTTTCAATTCTATTTGTGGAAAAAACATGGTATGCAATTGATTTATTCTCCCTCTTCCATATTTCCATGGACACTGCCCTGGGTTGACATTCATAAGTTAAATGATAAGGAAGAAAATGACATCATTTTTGGTGTTGTTGTTAGGGAAAGGTGTCATTAGGGAGTTGTTGATGATCTGGTGACAACAAGTCAAAAATATAGTTGGGAAAGTTTTTTTAGGTTTATTATTTTAGAAACTCCCCCCCAAAATAAAAGATCCAAAGGAAGAGGTTCTTGTATACAAATGTGACAACTCTTATGCAATATCCTCAACCAGAGGACCATAACTTCAAGCCTCAGAAAGAAAAAGACTATTGTTTGGACACCTTCAAAGTCTAAGGAGGACTGCCTGATCAGATATTTGAAGGACAAGGAGTTGCATCTAGTCATACATGCAAAAAAATGTGAGGAAGGATTGTAAGATCTTTCTAATCAACACATGCATCTACTAGAATCAATAATTATGGAGAAGACTGTCATTTTAAAGGAAGGAGGAGCATCAACGTTCAAATATTTAGTCATCTTCTTCTCATGGTTTTCCTCTTCTTTAAAAAAGTTGAATGCATGGATCCATCCTTTGAGAAAATGATGGTATTTGCCACAACCAATTAATGGTTTTATGTAACCTATCTCTACATCAATAAGTAGAGAAGGATAGAGTAGGTTTCTTTTCTGAAACATAAAAATAAAATCCCTAGAATATTTTTAGAATAACTCAAAATATCTTTAGAAGCATCTCCAGTGCACCTCCCAGCAAATCCCTAAAGTAATTGCAATAAAAGTGAAGAGATTGGCTCTAGAAGCTCACTATAATTTGTAGGAGGACTTGAAACATTTTAGTTATGGGGGAGATGATGAAACAAAAAAATGTATCATCTATTAGCCACTTAAAAACATGTATTTTTCTTAATTATGAAATTTATCAAGATTGGATATGATGAGGAAAGTAACAAATTTTTAGTTGTAGCAGTCAAAGATTTCATCATATCTTGAAAATTACAATCTGGGTTCTTGATATTTTTGGACATAAATTCGAAGACAAGAAGGAAAAAAACCTATTAAATTTCACAAAAACTTAATTCATATTTTGAGAGAAAAATTCACCAGTTCGATGCTCTAAAAATTTTCTTCCATACTCTAGAATTGTTCATTTGTTTGCTTCTATGCTCCAAAATTCTCAAAACTAAGTGAAGGATCATTTATCAAGAGGTTGAAAAATTTGGGCTTCTATGAGCAATTAAGGGATAACAATTAAAAACATCTAGGGGTAGTTCCAAGTATTAAGACAGGTTGTTCGGTTGTGCAAACAAATGGAGCATATCTAGGAGACAATTTTAGGTAGTTTGAACATTTTTCCAAGCATCTAGGAGTTGTTTAATGAGCTTTAATGATGCACAAGGGAAAGACATGACTTTTTCAGCAGTCAAATATATTTTTGGAGCTTATTTAGGGGCTACAAAATAGGCATATTTATTTTGGACGACCAAAGAACATTGACTTAGCCAGATGAAGGAAAGATTCATCTTTTTCCCTCAACACATGTTCCTATATTCTAGAAAGTTGTTGCACAATAATTAAGGCTCATCTTTGAGATTAGTTGAAAATAGAAATTATATAAATTCATTGTAATCAAGGAATCAAATGAGAAAGAGTTTCATAAAATAAAATGGTTTAGTTTTTAGCAGTAATTTCATTTTCAACAATTACATTTCCAGTATTTCCCTTTACAAGTTTTCTATGATAGATTTGATTCTAGCAATTACATTTTTAGTATTTCCTTTTACAAGTTTCTTAGGATACATTTAATTCCAACATTTCATTTACAAGCTCTTAGATTATATTTGATTTCAACAATTTCTTTTGATGCATTGTCTTTCAATTCTGTTTGTAGAAAAAGCATGTAATGCAATTGAATTCTTATCCCTCTTATGTATTGTCATGGACACTGCCTTGGGTTGACATTGATAAGTTAAATGATGAGGAAGATAGCGACACTCATCACTATTCCAATTAGATTAATAGATTGTGTGTGTGTGAAATGTGGAAATTATTAGTAAATCAACACAAACCTTAATGAAACGAATTATATCAAAGATTTGCAACAAGTAAACTACTCTATTTTGTAGTTAAACAAATATTTTAAGAACATCTCATTGTCTTATATTCCCAAGGATGTATTAAACCATTTGGCCCTCATATTTCTATGTACAAAATGGTTGTTAAAATGGCAAATTAGGAAATGAGATAATATTCAACATGCAAGCCAATTAAGTTCCTACATGAAACCATATGATGAGAATGATAATGGATACTATGATGAATGGATGATGGTGTTATATTATACAATGTAAATGCTATGATATGAAACGAAGATGATTCTAAATATGCTCAAATGCTAACTATGAATATACTAATCTAAAATGCAACTATGATGCAAAGTGGGATATAAAATGCAACTATGAAGCAAAGTATTATTCTAAAACTTAACTATGATGCAAAAAATGATATGAAATGTAACTATAAGACTCCAAAATAATCCAATGCTCAAATGATATTCCTGCATGATAGCTCTACTTTGAATGTGAATGATAAATGCAATGGCAGAAGGTTGTATTTATAGGCTTTTCAAGCATCTTGTGATGTGGCAAAGATCAACAGTCCAGATTCAAACAAGAGGAATGGATGGTGGAGATGAAGAAGAATCAAGAATGTGTCCCCTTGACCAAAGATAATATGCCAAATGGATGGAGGAATCTCTTGACCAATAGGCAGCATGCCAAATGGATGGAAGAATAAAGTGTGGGAAGAAAAGACCATGTGTTTGAAAATTGGTTGAAAAAGTGTGTGAGGAATAAGCCATGTGTTTAAAATTGGTTGAAGATAATTATAATTTAAAAATTACAATTATTTAATTGCATGTGACATTCATGAGGTGGCACAAAAATTTGTAGACATGTTCTTGAATTCCTAATCGGGATTAGTGAAACTTATTTAAATAAAACAAACTTATGGAAATTTATTTATTTAATTAAATTAGAAGAATATGATTTTAGATTTGGAGAATTAGAAAATATGAACAATATAAATAAATTGAGAATTTATTTATACGTAGTCGAATATTAATTAAATAGCTAGTATTTAATTAATTAAATGTTATGACTGATTTTAGGTGTATACATTTTTCCCCTCTTTGAAGTAATGTGTTTAGACATTGCTACAAAGAAAAATTTGATACCAATGCCAATAAATTTTTTTTTGGTGCCCCAGATGTTAATTTTTAGATATCGATGGATATATGCCCCATTGGGAGATAAATTGGCGAATTTTGCAATTTTTAGGATTTTTTGGAATTTTTGAAAATTTTGATGATTTTTCAATAATTTGATGATGATCTCAAAATTTTGTGCTTCATAAATGATTTATCTCCTGAAAAGTGATGTAAAAGCCACTAGGTGATGATCTGATTAACTAAGGCCCCTTTGAAAAATAAAAATAAAACAACCCCATAAAATGCCACTTAATTAACCTTTAAAAGGTTAAGAAGTTGATTAGAAAGTTCATTTGTGCAATTTGTGATTTGAAAACTTTGTGAGTGAGAGTGATTGAGAAAACATGGAGCAGAATGGTGATCCCCTACCACATGCACCAATTCAAGCGAATCAGGTGACACAACCACCCAATAGTGTATGGACCTCCGGTGAGTACCCCAAAAATTGCCTCGTATTTCATGCATTATGTTTTCTCACTTTTTTTCATTGAATTTAGATTTTGAATTATTTGCATTGATGAACCGAAATAGCACATACATAGACTATTATAGCACATAGGTTAGATTAGCGCTTACGGTGTCCGAAGTAGCACATATGATAGATGATTTAGTGCATAGGATAGAGTAGTGCATAGATGGCTTGAAGTGGCACATAGATGAATAGTTTTAGTGCATAGAATGAATCAACGAATAGGTGAACTTATTTAGCGCATAGATGAAATGAATTAGCGCATCCGGTATTTCAATGCATCGGGACTTTGTTCCGACATATCGATGAAATGTTCTGGTGCATGGAGTAAATTAGCACATTAAAGGTTTGTTATAATGCATTGATGAATTTCTCTAGCGCATGGATGTTTTTGGCGCATTGGAGCACTATTTTGGCACATTGAGTAAATTTGATGATTTTCTTGTTGAGACTCCTCGATTTTGATCATGTTTGATCGTGTTAGTCTATTATTTGATGATGATTGATGATGTTGATAGGTTAGATGTCCATTGATCTCATGATAGGTGATATTCAATGATAGGATGATGATAATTGACCTCATGATAGGTGAGGATCAATTATAGGTTGATTGATCCGATAACCCTCATGATAGGTGAGGTTGATTTAATTGATGAACCTCATGACAGGTGATGTGCATTGATTGATTTGATAAAATTCATGATAGGTTGAGTTGATTGATTTGATAAACCTCATGATAGGTGAGGTTAAAATTGATTGATCTGATAAACCTCACTATAGGTGAGGTTGAAATTGATTGATCTAATAAACCTCATGATAGGTGAGGTTGAATTGATTGATGAACCTCATGATAGGTGAGGTTGATTTGATTGATTGATGCTCATGAGATTTGATTAATGTCTCACCAGACATGATGAGATTGATAGGTTGATTATTTTGATTGATTGATGTTGGTTGATTGATTGACTAATTTGCAATTTTGTGATGATAGGAGCCTATGACTAGTTTAAAAATTAGAGAGTCGTTCTTGAGGACACGAGAGTTAATTCAACAGCTGACGCAGCCCAAGGTAGTCATTATTGTATGAGGGTATGTGCAGGATCATCATGGAAAAAATAGGCCCTTAAGTGGCAAAGAATTCAAAAAAATTAGAGTTAGGCAACTTGATGTAAAAATTTGAATAAGTTATCTATATTATTTCAAAAATATGTAAGAATGGAATCTGTAGCAAATTCAATGTAATTTTTAAACTACTAAGTTTGTTTTAAAAAATAAAATCTATTCAGTGAAAATTTGAAATTTCAATACAGTGGTACTTAAATTTCAGGGAAAATATAAGTATGTGTCTGTCTGACCACCCTAACCATGATAAAATGATAATATTTTTTTATAAAATTTTAGATATAAGTAGAGAACTCATACCCCAATGTGATGCATATTTTTTTGTAATTTTTTTCCAAGTAAATAATTAATCATGAAATTTTTATTACAAATTTTAAAAATAAAAAATAAAATTGTATGTCTGACCACCTTAACTTTGTCAAACATTCATGAAATTCATTTTTTCTTTTTTTAATCCTATAGTATGTGAAGCATAGAATGTGGCTCATGTTTTGGATTAAAAAAATGTGATACCATTTGAAAGCTATAGATATTTTTCAATCAGCCTATCAAGCAGGACTTTAGTCATAATTTGAATAGAAAATGAATAATAATTACTTATTAAATTCAAAGTAAAGCATAATTTATATTGGTGAAAATATGAGAATCTCCTTTAAAAACCCTTTTTGTTTCATCAATTTTGGGTAAAAAAATAGTCATCAACCACATACCCATCATATTGGCACTTTTTGGCCCATCATGATCCTGCACATACCCATGATGTAGTTTTTCATCGCTCATCAATATGCCCCAAATCAGGACCAACAAGGGGTTACTATCATCCTTAGCTGAGAGATGGCACAATGAGAATAATACCTTCCATTTTCCCATTGGTGAGATCATAGTGACTCTTGAGGATGTATATTAGATTCTATAGATTCTGGTGGTTGGAGAGCTTGTTATATATGATGCACATGAGGACGGTGAGACTGATGCGCTGCACCAGGTTTTTGAGGATGAGCATATATGCGGATATGAGATTCCCTAGAGGGATATGGTTAATTCATACACCACATTGCCTTCTGTATTAGCTAGTTTCATTGGAGGGCTCCTTTGTCCTGATCATAGGTCAAAGGGACTATCAGTTAGATGGGGCAAGATCGTAGAGAGCATGCTTGTACATGGGACTAGATATGCATAGGGTTGTTGTATGCTAACCCATTTGTACCATGATTTGCACTAGGTAGTTTATTTTTCAAGGGGCCAGTATATCAGAAGGAGTCACATTGCTCCAGGTATGGACCTGGGAGCACATAGTAGTCAATTGGCCCCTAGGAGATAGACAGAGGCCAACCATGAGGCCCTATGTTCACCTCTATGCAGGTCGACTTGCTCAGCCTAAGCTAGGAAAGTTGGAGTATTGGAGGAGGACTCTAGATGATTTGTAGTCCATTTTGTGGAGGCCCTATGTTGATTGCGAGTTGTGGCCAGAGGATGACATGGAGATGCCCTTTTTATCCCATTTGATTTATCTAATTGGCCAGACTCATTTTATCATCGAGTGATTCATGTTGTTGAGATTTTTAAGATAGGATGGAAAGATTTAGGGCATACCCCAGGGAGTGGCCCACTATGCACGACGATGGAAAGATTCTACAAATTAGGGGCCAGTGTTATCTTATGATGAAACAGTTCAACACTTTCAGGGTTTACGGGTCGTCCTTTGGGAGGTGCATCCAGATATCACTAATGCATCGAAATCAGATGAGTATTCCCATTATATGTTCATGCATTGATTCCCATGGATTACAATTCTAGATGATCCAACACCACTATCAGAGGAGGAGGGGGTAGGAGGTCATGGGCGGAGGTGGCAGAGAGAGGAGGTAGAGGAGGAGGAGGAGGAGGAGTTGTCAAAGGAGGAGTCAAGTAGCGATGACTGTTATGGATATGGAGAGGAGGAGGAGGAGGAGGAGTTTTCAGAGGAGTCGAGTAGCGATGACTGTTATGGATATGGAGAGGAGGGTGATGGTGGTGATGATGGAGGTGATGGGTGAGGATGAGGGCCAAGTCCCGATGTTAGAGAGATGAGAGTGCCTCACAAGAATAGGTACAAATCATACTGCCATCTTAGCAGTAGCAAATTTAGATTGTTGCATTGTAGGTGCAGGTTCAAACACTGCATGGATAGCTAGAGTAGGTATAGGCTTTTTTGACATAGGAACAAGGGCAAGTGTAGACTTTGATAGCTAAGAGGGATGCTACTAGGTAGTAGGTGCAACAGGTGTAGGCCCAACTTGCACAGATGCAGGCCCAGGTGTAGGGTTAGATTGCCACCTTGACTAGGGAGAGGGAAGCCCTAAGACAGTGGGCAGAGTAGGCCGAGGCTATTACCAAGAGGCTACAGTAGGTTGCAACGACTGTGGGTACATCAAATTATTTCAAAGAGATTGACAACACTGCTCAGGAGGACAAGTTCTACAGGGGCCAATATCATGAGGTGGTTCCTCTTGAGCAGCGAGAGAGCTTTGCATAGTCTCGGTTTGGTAGGTCCTAGTCTCACACTATTAGCATTGGTGTGACACAACTACCTCCTAGATATAGGAGAAATCCTAGTGCAAGTCTGTCAAGTGGAGGAGGTACTAGTCATGTGATGCCAACACCGTCTAGGGGGAGCACGACATAGCTCCAGTTATCGTTACAGATTTCAATGTATTTTAGACATGATGTTTACACTGTTATATATGTGACATTGATGATGTACCTCTTGTTGTCAAAATTTATGACACAATGCCATTTTTGATATTCATGTATCTCTTCCTACATTTGGATATCCTTGTACACTTTTACATTCTGATTTTTATATGATATGTAGTGATGATTATGATCTATGTGTTGATATGATGTAATATGATAGATATCTATGATTCATTTAATTTCTATGTTATGATGGTGATCATGATGATTATGATGGATGCATTTAATTTCTATGTGATGTTCTATATGATGCATGTGATGGATTTTATTATGTCAATGATATGTGATGTATTTGATGTTTTTTTTGTATTTTTCTGATGCAAATAAATGAATTGTAATGAATGCATGAATGTTAGATGAAATGATTGTATGATGGTACCTAATTCTATGAGTATTATGTATGCAATGATGATTATGTGATGTATGAAATGATAATATGATATGATAATGCATGATGGATGATTCTATATATTTTATGGATTTATGCAAATGATATTTTATACTATGTGAGATGAAGTTGATTATGCCAATGATATGTGATGGGATGTGATGCTCATATTGATTATGTGTGGATTTAATGATAATGAGATGTAATTATTATGTAAATGATGTGTATGATGCTTGGTGATGATGATATGATTATGTGATGCAAATGATTATGCAAATGATTATGTTCTAGGGTCTTAAGCTTAAATGAGTGAGTCTATCCAACTTCTAAGAGTTGTGAAAAGGTTATCATCAGTTGATTATTTGTTAAATTAAGCTTCAGAAAACCTGACATATTTCTGAATTCTTTTGGAAATCTCAAGAGACTCACTCATTTAAGCTTAGTGAACAACTTTCCTAATGCAACTATATGGAATGATTTTGAGATGTGATGCACATATTTTTGTGTTTTTTGATGCAAATATTATGATGTGATGCATTGATGGATGAATGATGTGATAATTTTTCTAATGTATGTAAATGATGATGCAAGTGATGTGCAATTAGATGAGAATGATGTGTGTTTGGAAATGTCAAGTGTACTTAATCCTTTAGTGCAAGAAATAACATCATTGTTGCAGCTTTGGAAAACCCCATAAATATAGATGTCAACAAATATGGATGCAACCTACTCTAACTATGTAGATCTCATATTCAAAAGTTGTCATTTGTAACAGCCGATTTGTTGTGATTTTTATCATCATTGAGCCTTTAAAATGTTGAAAGTGAGTACAAGCATCAATCGTATATTTAGGCCATGATGACTTGAGTGCTACTTCCACGATCTTTGATAGTGAAAGTTAACACAAGCATCTAAGTATAATTAAACCAAGATGACTTGAGTATTGCTTGCGTAAACAGACAAGATTTAACCTTTTTCCTATGCAAATTCAGAATGTCATTAGTGATACTTTGTAGAGCACGTCCCACAACAATTTGCACAATAATAATGATCAACTCATAGACAACAAACAATGAAAAATCATACTCCTTCCTAGCTCCTCTAGTTCAATACATCATTGAGGTTCTCCAGAGATATGATAACAAAAATAAAAGTATAACAATTGAACATTTGTGTTTAACATGATAAACCCATGATTTAGAAGGAACATCATGCATTTGAAGTTTGCTTTTAGTTTGATTGATTTGGCTTTTTTATTTTTGATGGTTCATGTGTTTCTAATGGTGATTGATGTTCAATGTTTGATTGAATAATGATCCTTGTGTTTGTTGTGTTTGTCCTACTACTATTTTCCTATTGGTTCAAGCTCAAATTTTATTGCCCTTAGTGAGATTAGAATTTTTTCCCCAGTCTAGGGTGAGACACGACCGTGATGCGAGGATATGTACATGAGGCTTTCTGATGATAGGGAGATAGATGGCGAAAGCGAATGGTGAAATAAAATGGTCAGGATTCTCAAATAGATGGAAAAGCTAGCCTATCAAAATAGTACCTATTGGTAGGTTTTCAGTACTTGTTTTTATTGCACTTTTTCAGACTTTTTGATTTTTTGGTTTTTTACTTTTTTTTGTATTTTTCTCTTTTTTTGATTTTTGATTTTTATTTTTGATTTTTTTATTATTACCTAGATGCATGTCTATCAGGTTTTCATCAAGGCAACCATTTTTTCAGGACATTTTATGATATTTTTGGTATTTTTCTAGAACTTTTTTAGATGCACTAGATGATTCAGGTGTAGAACTTCTTGAGATGCTAACTATTGAGGGGTTCATCAAAAAAATCATCTTTTCGTTTGGATAACTGATATGCTCCTGATCCAAAGACTGATATGATGACAAAGGGACTTAGCCAGTTTGGTTCAAATTTCCCCTTCTCTTGATCTTGTTGATTATAGGGATTCTCTTTCAGAACTAAGTCACCAACCTAAAATTTTCTAGGTTTTTCTCTATGATTATAGCTTTTGGATATCCTCTATTGATATGATTTTAGGTGATTCACTGCACATTGACGATGCTCATCCAAGAGTTCCAATTCATGTAACCTAGACACTCTGTAATCCTCATCTAAAATGATCCCTTTTAGTGACACACATAGTGATGGTAGCTCAACCTCAATAGGTACAATGGCTTCTGATTTGTAGACTATGACGTATGGTGTGTCTTTGGTCAAAGTGCAGATACTGGTTTGATAAGCCCACAAAGCAGGGTTTAGTTGAACATGTCAGTCACATCCAACATCATTGACGGTCTTCTATAAGATTTTTAGCATAGTCTTGTTTGAGCCCTTTGCTTGGCTATTTCCTTGAGGATAATATGGTGTAGAAAACCGATGTTGGATGTGAAACCTCTCACAATGTTCTTCAACATCCTAATTTTTGAAAGGTCTATCATTCTCAGTGATGATGGATTGAGGGATGCCATACCTACAAATGATGTAGTTCAAGATGAATGATGATTTTTTTTTTTCTGTGACATGGTGGTTAGGGGAACAACTTCAATCCACTTTGTGAAATACTCTATGGATGTGATAACAAATTTTTGTCCATTCGACAAAGATGGATGAATCTTGCCCACGAGGTCCAATCCCCACTAGAAAAAGGGCCATGTTGATGCAAAAGGTTGAAGTTCCTCCTCTGGTGCATGGATGCTATTGCCATGAATTTGACACTTTTGGCATTTCTTGATGAACTGAAAATAATCTATCCCCATAGTTGGCCAGTAATATCCCAAACAAAGGAGTTTCTTGGCTAAGGTTAAACCACTTGAATGAGTTCCACAAACACCTTCATGAACTTCTTGTAAAGTCATTTCAGACTCATCACATTCTAGACATCGGAGGAGAGTTTCATCAAGATATCATCTATAAAGGACATCCTCGATAAGGGTCTGTCAGGCAACTTGACAAATGAAGTTTCATTTTTGATTGCGGGATAGGTCAAGAGGGAGGATATTGTCTTTTAGGTACGTATAGATTTTCCCGTAGAGAGAAGTGTCAGCCTTAACTAGATGGTAGATAACTTGGGACTCATTGTTTTCATAAGATGGGTTGAATAGTTGTTCTACCATGAACTCGTAATGGGATCGTTTCTCTGAAATTTGCAAGAGAGAAGCAATGGTCACCATGGCATCGATGGCTTTGTTGTCACTTTGAGGAATTTGCTCAGATCTTATTTCCACAAAGTACTTTTTGAAGTCATCAACCATTATCTTGTAGGGCATCAGCTTGTCATCATTTGTTTGATAACCATCATTTACCTAATTAATGATTAGTTGTGAATCCCCATGACATGTAACTATGTGATCTTCCACTAAACTGCTACTTTGATTCCAATGATCAAGGCTTCATATTTGGCTTTTTTTTGGTGCAAGGGAACATTAGTCTATAGGATTTGGGAATGGCATGTCCTTGTGGTGAGATAAACAAGATTATGAAACTTGATCCATATTGTGTATAAGATTAATCAAAGAACAAGACCCATTGTTGTGGGTATGTGCAGGATCATCATGGAAAAAATAGGCCCTTAAGTGGCAAAAAATTCAAAAAAATTAGAGTTTGAAAAAATGACATAAAAATTTGAATAAGTTATCTATATTATTTCCAAAATATGTAATAGCATATGTAGCAAATTGAATGTAGCTTCTAAAATACTAGGTTTGTTTAAAATATATATATATTTGGTGAAAATTTGAAATTTTATATGTAGTAGTGCTTAAATTTCAGGGAAAAAATAAGTAGGTGTTTTTCTGACCACCCTAACCACAATAAAATGATAATATTTTTTTATAAGTTTAAGATATAATTAGACGAGTCATGTCCCTATGTGATGCATTTTTAAAAAAAAAAAATTCTAAGTAAATAATTAATTATGAATTTTTTATTACCACTTTTAAAAAATATAAAAACTCGTATGTTTGACCACCTTAAATTGGTAAAAAATTTATGAAATTCAATTTTTATTTTTTTAATCTTATAGTATGTGAAGCATAGAATGTGATGCATGTTTTGGATTCAAAAAATGTGATATCATTTGAAAGCTATACATGTTTTTCAATCAGCCTATCAATCAGGATTTTAGTCGTAATTCGAATAGAAAATGAATAATAATTACTTATTAAATGAAAAGTGAGGCATAATTTATATTGGTGGAAAGCTGAAAATATCCTTTAAAGACCCTTTTCGTTTAATCAATTTTGGGTAAAAAAAAAGTTGTCAGCCACATACCCATCATATTGCCACTTTTTGGCCCATCATGATCTTGCACATACCCTTGTGTGGACATTGTTAGGACATCAACATCTAGAAACTCAATGTTCATTGGATGATTATTTTGAAATGGTGCTTCAACTAACTAATCTATGATTACTTGTCCTTTGATTACCTTCCTATCGACATATTGGATGTCAAATTCACTCAGCATCATGACCCACTTAACTAGTCTTCCAGTTAGATTAGTTTTTGTAAGAAAATATTTCAATGGATCTATCTTGGCTATTAACTTGATGGTATGGGTTAACATGTAGTGTTGTAATTATTGGGTAGCGAACACTACTACTAGACAAGCCTTCTCAATGAAGGTTTAATTGATCTCATAGCCATTTAAGGTTCTGTTGATATAATGTATTGCCAGGTTTCTTTTCCTGTTCAATCTTCTTGTGCTAACAAAGCTCCCAATGATATCTTAGTTGTTGCTATGTACAATAAAAGTGGCTTCCCTTATACTGGTGGTACCAAGACAAGTGGAATCATCAGATATTATTTCAATTGGTTGAAGGCTCCTTCACATTTCTCATCCCAATGGAATGATACATTCTTATGTAGCAAGTGAGCGAAAGGATGAGTCTTGTCTGCCAATTGTGAGATAAATTTTTGAATTGATTCGAATCTCCCTTGCAGAGATCATAGCTATGTGATGTTATTGGGTGGTGGAATCTCCCTGATGGCTTTGAGCTTTGTGGGATCTACCTCAATGCCATTTTATGAAACTATATATCCCAAGAGTTTGGCTGAAGTCACCCCAAATACACATTTCTTTGGGTTTATTCAGACACTGAACTTTTCCAGCCTAGTAAAGATTTTATCTATGATCTTTAGGTGTCCTTATTTGGTGTAGGATTTGGCTAACAGATCATCCACATAGTCTTCCATGAAGGTGTGAATCATGTCATGAAAGATTGTCGGCATGGCATGCTGATAAGTTGCTCCCACATTCTTCAATCTAAATGGAATGACGTTCTAGCAAAATGTCCCCCATGGGCATGTAAAGGTTGTCTTGTCTTGATCCTCAGTTGCAATTTTGATTTGATTATAACTGGAAAAACCATCCATGAGTGAAAAACATACCATGTACTACTGTTAGGTCAACAATGATGTCAATGTTAGGTAGGGGAAAGTCATCTTTTGGGAAAGCCTTGTTGAGATCTCTAAAATCTGTGCATATCTTGATGCTCTTATCTAGTTTTGAAATAGGAACATTGTTTGATATCCATTCGACATATTCAATTGGTCTAATGAATCCCACATCCAATAGCTTCTTCAGTTCTTCTTTTACCAATGTGGCAATATGCGGATGCATTTTCCTTAACTTTTGTTTTACTGGTTTTACTCTTTTTGGTAGTGATAAGTGGTGTATGATGAGTTTTGGATCAATCCCTGACATGTAGACATATGACCAAGAAAAATTGACTTGTCTTTTCTGTAAAGAATTTGATGAAGATCGATTTTTCTTGATCTATCAAAGATTTTACTAGATGGAAAGTCTTCACTATTTCTCCATTGTCGATATTGATAGACTAAGTGGGTCCAATCAATACTTTAGATCATTCCTAAAATTGTTTAGGGAGTGTGTTAAATCTTCCATCCTTCAGTGCCTCAGAGAGGTTTTCACCATTGGATATGCTCTTTCTTTTTACTTTTTCTAGATCTGATACTACCATTGAATGGTTTTCACCATTAGATCTATTTCCTATATTATTCATTTTGTAGCTAGAAAATTTGACACTCTCCTAATTTGATGCCTCTTTATGATGTTCAATGGTGAAATTTATTTTAGGATTGGTGGAACAGAGGAAGTTGACAATGGCCTCGTCATTTGAAAATATGGGGATGCCATATGGCTCAATTTGATCCCAATATATAAGTTCAGGATGTACTAATGGTAAGGATTCGTTGGATTGGCTAAATTCAAATGCAATAAGGGTCTTGATGGTAATGTCTTTAGATTTTCCAATAGAGAAATTAATTTCTATAATGTAACTCTCCTTTGAATTATCTATTTTGCTTCGAGTCTGATCATCTTCGCTAGAATCATCAATATGTTGTGATCCTATTTCAAGTGGTCTATAACCTAAAATTTGACTATCCTCATGTATGGGTGTATACTTTTGGACCACATAAATTTCCTTATTGTGACAAGACTCTTCTGATAGTGAATCCCACTCATATTCATTTGAATCAATTTCATGATCATCACTAGCTTGTAATTATAGGATTATTTCAACAACTTGATGTTTGGTTCCTTCTCATGATTCCTCTCTATTACCCAATCCTATTTTATCCTTGGCTTGCATGCTGATAGGTTGTATTGGTTCTATGATGCCTTCTTTCCTTTTATTGATAAGACCTTTTCCCTCGTATCCCATCTTTTCCATGATTTCCTTTCCTTTGCCATACTGATTTATTTGTACACTTGAGGTGGATGCTTGTTATGATTCTTCATCTTTATATAACCATTTTAAAACCTCTTTGTCATCTGACTCATCCACTAATGTGCCTGCTCTTACAAAGGTTCCATCAAATAGTGTGGTTGATTGTGATGATTGTTGTCTTGATATCGATGGCTATCCATATGAATTTGGAGAAGATGAAAGTTGTGATAAACATAAGGATTGATGAAATGAATATTCCTCCATGCCCTTGTCTTTCAATTGAATCTTGGAAACTTGTTTTGATAAAGATTCAAGTTGACTGTCCTAATTTTTTGGAGTAGGATTTGATGTAATTTCTTTACTTGAGGGATTGACATCACTGATATCCTTATCCTTTGATTGGTCCTTTTTCTCAAACCACTTTGACAAGGCATTTATTTGTTTCCCATCATTTGATAAACCCTAAGTTGGAGCTTCCTTGTTGTGTGGTACAAAAGCATCTTGGGTAGTCTTGAGGGTGTTACAATATTGGGGGTTGTTTGAGTCAGCTACAATAGTGATTTATTGCCCATTGAACAGGAACTTCAAATACTTGTGATATATAGATGGTACTGCTTGTATGTCATGAATCCAAGGTCTTCCCAAGAGTATGTTATAGGCTAACTCTTTTTCTAACACTTGGCATACTATATCTTTGACCATTGGTCCCACTTGAATAGGTAGCACTATCAATCCTTGTGAAGATCTCTCCTCGTCATCATATGCTTTTATTCTGATTTTCCTTCTAGGATCAATAGTATTTTTTGAATAGCCTAGTGCAATGACAAGTTTCAAAGTATAGATATTCAGGCCAGCTCCTCCATCTATTAAAACACATTTAACATGGTGCTTGTGGTTTAAGACCTCAATGAAGAGGGCAACGTTGTGTGGATGGTTAATAGTTACGTCATTGTGTTTAGAAAAGGATAAGCAGTGTGGTATAGTCAAATGTCCCACCATAGTCTAGAATTGGAAAACCTCTAGGTTGTTTGGTACCGTGGTAGTGACTAGAGCTTCTTCCAAGATTTCCTTGTGAGCAGGTGAAATCTTGAGAAGTCTAAAATGGATTTATGTGCGGGTATCTTCTACAAATATCATCTTGCTATCAATTAAATCTTGTATGAAGTTCTTCAATTGCATGCATTCATTAGTTTTATGTCCTTTGTTGTGATGAAATTCGTAGAAATGAGCATCATTCCACCATGGAGGCTTAACTTGTGGTTCCCAATTTCTTTCCTCTACTAACATTATGACTTTAGCTTCAAGAAGTTATTTTTAATGATGATTTTGATGATTGTCCCAAAGTGGTGAACCTCCTTTGATTTGAGGATGTTCAATATGATGGTGTTCTAGATCCAACATTACCTTGATTGCTGCTTTGGTTGAAATTTTGGTTATTGCTTTGGTTATTGGGGGGATTGTTATTCTAATTAGTTTTGGTGGTGGCTATAGTCAAATTGAATATAGGTTTTTCATTTTGAATTTCAACTTCACCATCATTATTTCCAACATTCTTGTTTCATTGCAAAAACCTGGGTTTGTCACCACTATTGTAATTGTTCGAGGAGTTTGATGAGTTGTTTCCATTGTATATTTTGATGAATCCTCTCTTGAATAAAGCCTCTTCAATTTTAATCCCATTTTCAATCAAATTTTTGAAGGTTAGTGGAAATTGCAACTCCAATCTATAACTCATTTCATCATTGAGATTGTCAATAAAGATTTCTATCTTTTCCTTTTCAGGTATGAGATGAGAATATCGTGTAAATAACCTTCTCCATTTTTACAAGAATACAAGGAATGATTCACCCTTCTTTTGTTTCAAGTTACAAAGATCTTTCATGGTGATGTCATGTTGGAAGTTGTAAGAATATTAGGTGATGAACTTGTTGACTAATTCCTCAAAGGTGTTAATTGGTGGAGTGAGATTGGAGAGCCATTCAAGAGATTGTCCACTTAGACTTCATGGGAATAATCTCATTAAGTACATTTCTTCATATGAAAATTGAAGACTCATGGTTCTAAATTATCTCACATGGTCTATTGGATCAGTTTTTCCATTGTATTTTTCATACTTAGGAAATTTGCAATGTTTGGGAATGGGTATCATGTGGATAATTTGATCAAATGGATATGGAAAAATTTTCTTATATCAAGTATCATTTGTAGGTTCCCCTTTGAATATCAAGGATTTGTTGTTGAAGGTCCTTCATTTGGTGAGTTACAACAACCACTTGTTTAGGATCATTTTTGGGTTTTTTGGGTAGTTCTTTCAATTGATTCACATCAAAGTCATCAGGTAATTTGACACCTTGTTTAGATAACATGAGTAAGTATTTTTCCCCTTTTCTTTCAAAAATATTTTCTAAGTATTTGTGGAATTTGGGATCTTGTTTCGCATGTTGAATATCTTCCTCAGTTACTTCCTCCCCATCATTGTTGTGGATTCCATGGAAAGGATTCTCTTCAGCCTCAACCATGGTGTTTTGCGTCTCACTATTTTGAGTTTCAATTTTTTGTGTTTCGATGGTTGGACTTTCAATGGTTGGAGTTTCAATGTTTGAATTTTCAATGTTTTGATTTTCAAGTCCTTTTTCCTTGAGTTTTTTTTGTAACCTTGTTTGAACAGGCATACAAGTGTTATAGTTTTGACTAAAATTTTATCTAAGTTTTGGAAAAGTACCAAGGATTACAACTAAGTGCAATAGAATGAAAAATTCTAATGAGACTAAGTTTGATCTAACTATATAGCTTCATTTAGGGATGAAAGAATGATAAATCCTAATGATGAAACTAGGCTTAATAATCAAAGGTGTGATAGATTTGATGATTTTGGAACTTTGAGATGTTAGATCTTGGTTTAGTTTGGAGAATTCCACTTGTAGAGGTCAATTTTAGCAAGTTTAGACTCTATGGTACCTAAAGAATGATTCTAGACTTGATAAGATTCTAAAATTTTGGTTCAAACTATGAAACAAGGGACAATTTTAACTCTCGAGTTTTACATTTAATGGATGCACTAGAAGATTTGATAGATTGGCTAGAACAGAGGACAAATGTGGCTAAAAATTGCACAAATGCACTATAAGATTTCCTAGATGCGCTATAAGATTGGGTAAATGCACTGGAAAAATACACATATGCACTAAAAGATGGACTGTATGCATTGGAACAAAGGACATATATGCTATAATAGCAATTGGATGTGCTAAAAGATTTCAAAAATGTGCTAGAAGATGTAGCAGATGCACTGAACTGGGAAAATGATGCAGTTTGTTCAAAGTTTGTTTTATTTTTTACATTTTCTATTTAGAGACTTGGCTGTTTCAATGAATATTTTTCTGAATCAAGGTTTTCGCTTTCAACATGTGATGTTTTTGTTTGAAATTGGTTCAAAATCACATTGGTAAAGACACATCGAGCATGTACAACTTAGGCTATGTAGTACTATATTTGTTGAATTCTCACTTGGATTTTACTCTAGCTGTGCTTACTTATAGCGGATGATTAGATGTTTGAACCCACTAGCTCCCCTCGAGGACACTCACATCTATGGGGAAGCCAAGCATCAATACTCATGAATATCCCATGGAATATTTTTCATCTCTACTAAAATCTGCAAGAATGTGGGATGGATTCAAAACAAATGTTCTTGTACCAACAAATAGATTAAGGATTTTGGCCTTGCTACAACAAAAGGTTTTAATATAGAAATTTTGTTTGTGGGCGATCATCCATGCAGCAAGAGACCATTGCTTCCCTTCTTGTCAGAACAGTCCTCATGATACTTGAACTTTCCCCAAATACCCACATTTATATCCCAGTTGGAAGTCACTTGGCTTTAGCGTGTTACCGGTTGGGTCGTTCCCTTGGGTGATTACTTTTTCCCACAAGGTAGACCTTCTAAGGATAAAAGAAAAGTGAATGGGTCTAGCTTTTTTGGTCACCTAGTTAAGGGGAGAGCATATGCCTACCATTCATCAAGCACAAAAGACATGGTGTTCTTTATCCTTCTTAATTAAGCTAGATGCCTATTTTAAGTAAAAGAAAGCATTTAAACAACTCCATCCCCTGCATAAATCATCAGTAGTTTCATAAATTTGTCTTTGACCAATGTATAAAAGTACCTGCAAGCAGAAAATGTAAATTAGTTCTCGGATTTTGCAATTTTAGCCCAATGTGCTAAAATAGTCATAATATACGCTAAAACACCAATATGCTACAAGAACTAACTAGTGTGCTTGAACAACTACTCAATGCGCTAAAATAACTAATGAATGAACTAAAAAAAATACTCAATGTGCTACATAAAAGACTAAATGCACTAAAACACTCCATGTATGTGCTATAATATTTGTTAGATGTGTTGAAAAAAAGGTTGGATGCACCGAAACATACATTGAATGTGCTAGAAGACTCTTTGGATGCTCTGAAATAGAAGTTGGATGCACCGAAAGATTCATCATATGCGTCGAAAGAACTCACAATTGTACTAAAATGTCATGTCCAGCCTGTTTGCACAAAATTTTCTAGAAAATTGTTAGAAATGGGGTTCAGCCCCTTGGTGGATGCCAATTTGTGCGTGCGTGAAATGTAAAAATTATTAGTAAATCAACACAAACCTTAATGAAATGAATTATATCAAAGATTTGCAACAAGTAAACTACTCTATTTTGTAGCTTAACAAATCTTTTAAGAATGTCTCATTGTCCTCTATTCCCAAGGATTTATTAAACCATTTGGCCCTTAGATTTCTATGTACACAATGGTTGTTAAAATGACAACTTAGGAAATGAGATAATATTCAACATGCAAGCCAATTAAGTTCCTACATGAAACTATATGATGAAAATAATAATGGATACTATGATGAATGGATGATGGTGTTAGATTATAAAATGTAAATGCTATGATATGAAACTAGGATGATTCTACATATGCTCAAATGCTAACTATGAATATGCTAATCTAAAATGCAACTATGATGCAAAGTGGGATATCAAATGCAACTATGAAGAGAAGTATTATTCTCAGATTTAACTATGATGTAAAACATGATATGAAATGTAACTATACGACTCCAAAATTATCCAATGCTCAAATGATATTCTTGCATGATAACTCTACTTCAAATGTGAATGATAAATGCAATGGAAAAGGGTTGTATTTATAGGCTTTTTCAAGCATCTTGTGATGTGGAAAAGATCAACGGTCCATATTTGAACAAGAGGAATGAATGGTGGAGATGAAGAAAAATCGAGAATGTGTCCCCTTGACCAAAGACAACATTCCAAATGGATGGAGGAGTCTCTTAACCAATAGGTAACATTCCAAATGGATGGAAGAATAAAGTGTGGGAAGAAAAGACCATGTGTTTGAAAATTGGTTGAAGAAGTGTGTGAGGAATAAGCCATGTGTTTAAAATTGGTTGAAGATAATTCTAATTTAAAAATTAGAATTATTTAATTTCATGTGACCTTGGTGAGGCGGCACAAAAATTTGTAGACATGTGCTTGAATTCCTAATCAAGATTAGTGAGACTTAATTAAATAAAACAAAATTATGGAAATTTGTTTATTTAATTAAATTAAAAGAGTATGATTTTAGATTTGGAGAATTAGAAAATATGAACAATATAAATAAATTGAGAATTTATTTATACGTAGTCGAATATTAATTAAATAGCGAGTATTTAATTAATTAAATGTTATGACCAATTTTAGGTGTATACAGATAAAAATGAGGCAAGTAATTAAATATCTAGGCTAATTTAATCAATTAAGCAAAAAGAGGATGGATTTTAGGATGAAATGATGTTAGCTAGCCAATGTGATCCATCAAGAAATGTTTAGGTGTCTACATTTTTCCCTCCTAGCACCAAAATGTGACCAATGGCATAGTATAGGTTAACTACACCCGATCCATATGAATACAAGGCATATTTAACCCACTAAGCATCAATCCGAATAAGATCATTCACTATAAACAAAGACAAAGAAGCCATTAAAACTAACATTCTAAATCATGAAAGCTTGAAAAACCTCTAATTTAAGACATTGAAACTTATCCTATTGGAGAAGTGGTGTCGCATTTATTTGAAATGGTGACCCTTTCCCAATCCCTTGGATAATGAGATTGTTTCAATTGGTTTTATTGAAGAAAACTGATGAAACCATTGATAGATGTATATGAAAACATTATTTAATTCTAAATGAACATGATGCAAGCTATTTTAACATGATTTATTCTAAGATGGTCGATATGGGTGTATGCAAATCTACCCTAAATGTATGCAAGCTTCAAAAGATCAAAATCCTAATTAACAAATAAGCTAAATGTATGCATCTATGTTATTATGGAATCCATTAATGGAAGCTAAGCTAATATGCAAGTACATAAAACTAAAATGGTGTTAAATGTGAGTGCAAGTGCAAATGACTTTAACAACATAAGTTTGTTGTTAAAAGATGGATTCATTTCTCTCCAAATAGTGCTTTATTTATAGGAAAGAAAATGAAAAATGAAGGGCTAAGATTGAAAAAGCTAATAAATGTTCAAAAAGGAAAGAAGATGGAGGTGTGGATCATGGATTCCCATAAAGGGTTAAAAATGTAAGTTGATATTTAATCAAAGGCTTACATTCATCCAAACAAACACACTTTCAAAGCTTCCACAAAAAGTCTTGTAAGTTAACTTGCACATGAAGTTTTATAAGAATATTCCATTTTTTCCAAATGAATGAGAAAAGAGAATATTCTTTGGAATATTTTCATGGGTGAGGGAAATAGATATTTAACAAATTAAAATAAAGTTTAATTGTGCAGAAGGGGGAAGGAATATTCTATGGGAATATTCCTTTTGGAGGAATGTGTAAAGGAGGAATATTCTCTTGGAATATTCCATTGCAAGTGAGGGGAATTAGATTAATTGACTAACTCATTTGACTACAAAATCCAACGAAAATGTCCAAATAAATATGTATAATTTGATGTATCATTAGGTGCTTGTAAAATTTGATGCGTAATTTTCAAATTTTTGATAGTTTATCCCCGACGTTCATCAAAATTTTGATGAACCTGGGTTTCATCAAAATATCGGCTATCAGTTTTGTCAAAATTTTGACAAACATGAAAAAGAGAAAAAAAAAAATTGTGGCTGACATAAAGAAAAGTGAGTTCGCGCCTGATTTATTGCAATAGTTTTTTTTCCCTACTCGAGACAGTTTGTGGAGAACTAAGGATGATTTTCTTGGGAAAAATTAAAAAAAATTCAAGAAGATATCACCAGGTTGAGGGTAGTCATTATCTTTTTGCATAATTTAGTTGTGAAGTCAGATTTGTCGTTCCAAGTTTGAAAATCATATTTTAAAGAAACATCTCATCATATTTAATTTTTAGAGGTTTAAGGTTTTGAGAATTTCATGTCTAGATTTGGTTGTGTGGAATCACCATAGGATCACAACCAAGGAACAGATTCTTGTGACTGTAATTATGTGATCCATAACTCTATTGGTCATGTGGCACAGTTGTTCTATAACAAATATAGGATGCATTCATGTGTGACCCAAGTTTAATGTGGCTATGTTGTGATAGAAATGGACGCACTCATATAATGTAGTTAATTCAGGTTGTATAATGTAGGTGTCAATCATCATTGGGTGCATTTAGGTTGTCTCAAGTTTAATAGGTTAGGATGTAATTATAGCATGATCAAAGAGTGACTACCTCTTGCTACAATAAAGAGTTGCAATAAAGAGCCTATAACTCTAGTTGATATGCAAAGTGGTTGTGTTATATCAATTATGTAGTGTGCATTCAAGCACAACCCATGTTTAATGGGCTATTCTAGAGAGTGATCAAGATTTTCTAAAATTTATGAATGTTACTTAAAAGTGTATAGCTTAAACTACAAACCAAGTTTGTTACATACCTAAATGCAATCTTGGGTTACCACAAACTATAATAATGTGATATGCTAATAACCAATATGGAAAGTATTAAAGCAAGACCCATGATATATAGGATACATTTCCCTGATTAGGTTTACATACCTTAATGATCAAACACAAGCTTCCCACACACTCTAGGATACAATCCAAGATCATACCACAACTTTGTCAAGACAACTAATTTTCTGACCCAAGATTTAAGGTTGTTTTTTAATACAATAGAAGCATTGGTAAGAGCATGATTAGGGTACAAACCCTAGCCTCCGTAGAAACATAAACAATAACTATAGCGGATTAGTGAGGTTGCAATGCTAGAAATATTGAGACATTGTAGGTAATAACAAAATCTTGCAATCTAAAGATTGTAGCCAATAATAAGCACACTATGTAGCTTAGTGACATTTGTAAATGCAATCTATAGTAAGAAGAATGACAGTCACTTGAGATGTGATAGTCAAAAATAGGCTGAGCAGTGATAAGATAATAAAACTCAAACCTTGCATAGTAAAGTGGAGATTTTAATAGTGAGTTTCCTTAACCCTTGCTGACCTTAAGGGTTTTTCAAATGCTTTTGGTAGTGTTAGACAAGGAAAATACAATCAGGGAATGACTATCCAAATGAAGTAACATTGGTAATCATAGGTTCAATGTTTCTTCTTAGCCATTAATGTATAATGGAGGTAGTGGATTGCATGTTTGAGCAGTGTTTTGAGACTCATCAAAGATGGGAGAATAGTGAATAATACCTTGTGGACTGTGAAGTAGTGTCAATAAGGTTGAAAGATCTTAAGAACTACAATACCATGAAACAATGAGTCCCCTGTAGTAAGTAGGCAGTCTATAGGGCATAGTTTGATTTTATAGAAGGATGCTCATGAAAGAATCTTCAAGTGATAGTGAGTGAGTTGTTTGAGATTGTAGCTGAGGGTGCAATACCCAGTCTTAAAGGAAGTTAGAAAAGTAGTAAATGTGTAAGAAAATCAAATCGTACACAACAAACAATTCACAATGTTATCTTGCATAATGCCTTGAGTTTGAAGACAAAAATCTCATTGTATCTTCATGATGAAAGTGGTGACCTTAATGGTCAATCACTGGAAACCATGATTTTAAAACATGATATTGTGCTTATGGAGGCAACATTTTAAGCAAGGCAGTGATGGTGGTTTGGAACAATGGCAGGTATGAAGGACTTGTTTATATGCATACTATGCAGTCTAGCTTAAGACACCATTCTTAGAAGATATTGAAGGTGGATTATGGAACTCAAGGGTTACCATGAAAAGATTAAAGCAAAGACTAAGATCTATTTAAAAGCCATGGTCATGAAGATATTAAAGATGTCACTGCAAAACCCTAGTAGCTAGAGTGATGAATACAGTGCCAAAGAGGATAGTGCTAGGATAGATTTAGGAGATCTCCACATTATCTAATTACAGGGAAATAAAGCATTTATTTATTTTTTTAATTAAAAGAAATCATTCTAAACCCTATATAGGATACATTGATACTTCAAAAGCTTCTGAAATAATTTTAGATTATGCAAATATATGTCAAGTAAATACCTAGATTACAAATAGTAGCAGGAACAATGTAAGATTTGTTGAGTAGAGCAGGAATGAGATAAGCAGTAATGAATCCTATGCCTCCTTTCACGAACATCTCACCTTTCTATGTCATTCTTTACGGAACACTTCTCCATTTTGGTGATCTATGCTTGAAAATAATGTTTGACGAAAGGTTTTAGAGTATGCTTATTAAAATGAAAACTCCATTCTGGTGGTCTATGCTTGAAAATAAGATTTTGACAAAAAATTTAGGGTATGTTTATTAAAGTTTTAGAGTATTTTGGTGGGCTATATTCTTGATTCCTTAAATGATTTATTCAAATGGATTGTGACTAAATAAATGACTAACTATTTAGTCATTTTTATTTGTGTGACTAAATAATTTTTAATTAACAACCAAACTAGTAATTTATTTACTCATTTATAGCTGAGTTGCAAAAAATGAGTAGAATTTAGTCATTTTTAGTTGTTGTGACTAAATTTTTTAGTTACCTAGTCATTTATTTTCCAAATTCTACTAGTATGTGCTCCCTTGTGCGATTGGGGCTCTTTCAATGTTGAGGGCCCTAGGGATAAGCTCGTCATAAGAAGTGACACATTGCATCTTTAACTAAAAGGATAAATCCGTATTGACATTAGCAATGATGATTCCAACTTGTTGCTCCTTAGGAATGGGTCACTTGCTCTTACTATCTCGCTACCTCCATTGATGTAGGAAGTTTGTGATGAAGTTCAATATTTTGATTTTAGGAGTCTTAATAGTTGGAAATCATAGTAAAATTAGAATTTAATAAGTTTTGGAATTATCATTTTAAAGTGTTGTTTGGGGTCATTAACTTCAAACTATATTCTCTTTTGCAGGGGTGGTTGCATGCCAAATTTTTTTGGTGTAAAATAGTTAAGCTTGGTAAAGAAAAATCATGTCAGATAATATTAGTCCAGAAAAAAATGAAGAGACACTTGATAGATTGTGGGGTAGATTGAAAAGAAAGGGTGATGGGAAATGTTATTGTCGTTGCAATAATTGCAATGGCTTAAAGACGAGATGACTTTTAATCACAACAGCTGAGAGAAATTGTAGGAAGCATGGTCACATTGAAGGGGGGCATGATTATCGTCCATTGGTAAGTTGTTCATTATCTATGTTTATATTGATTGAATTTTTAAATGTTTATATCATTTTAAAATTATATATATATAATCACTTGATCATGATCATGGTTTATTTGTGTCTATCATTATTATAAAGGTGGGGGTAGATGATATGGATTATCACGGCCTGAAGAATGTGGTTTTGCAAGCAAACAAACATGTAGCTATGACTATCGAAGATGAAGTTAATGATCCTATGGAAGAAGATGATCATGCGCCAGAAAACATAGTTGAAGATGATGGTACAAATACATTGATCCATGACACATTTAGTGGCAGAACTAATCATGATGATCGGGATGACTTTGATAATGTTCATGATTTACCTGTACTTGAGAAGACATACAAGCCCCTTTATGAAGGCTCCCAAACAACTCTTCTCTCTGCTGTATTGTTGCTGTTGAACTTGAAGGTTATGAATGGTTTATCAAACATAGCAATCTCATGGATGTTAAGGTATGTCATATATGTCATCTTTTTTCATCTATTTTAATTGTTGTTAGTTCATCACTAGTAAATAAATGATGAAATATGTACCATTAATATTCTATATATTAACAAATAATTTTTTGTTGTAGATTGATTGGTGAATTTTTGTTACCACCATCAAATATTTTACCTCGCTCATACCGAGATTTATCCACCATTATGAAAGATATCAGAATGTAGTATCAAGCAATAGATGTATGTCCCAATGATCACATTCCCATAGATATCGAATAAATCAACTAACAAAAAAGGTGTCTCGCAAGGTTCTTTGTTATATTCCCATTATTCCACGTATGCAACGATTATTTAGGTGCAAAAGCTTAGTGCAATTTATGGATTACCATGCATGAAATAGAAGTGGAGATGACATTCTTTGAATGCCTACAGATGGTTCTTCATTTAGGGACATGGAGGAAAAATGGCCACACTTTAAAGAACCTCGTAATCTCAAGGTTTCATTGGGAGCATACGGTTTCAATCCATTTGGAGAGCTGAGATCTATTTACTCGGTGTGGCCTGTTTTTGTTATCAACAATAACATTCCTCCATGGATGTCAATAAAGAGGGGGCACATAATGTTGTCAATGATTGTTCCAGGTATTTTTTTACATCAATTTTCTTTAACGTAGTAGCATCTCATTTGTCTTATTTGTTGCATAATGATTTATATTTTTTTCATTCAATAGTCATGCACATTAATTTATTTATATTGCAGTAAAATGGTTATAATAATTATGTAATGTTTATGTTCATTCAACTAGGTAAGTACCAAGTTAAAGATATGAATGTATATATTGAGCCTCTTATCGACAAGTTACTAAAGTTATGGAATGGCATCACTATGTATGATGTCTCTAGACCAATAGGAATAAAACAATTTCAATTCCATGCAATGCTTGTATGGACAATTCATGATGCCCGAGGGCTAACACATTTTTGTGTTATGTTATGACGTTCGAATATACTTTAACAATATTTAATTTGATGAAGTAGATACCATGCATATTTTTAAAATAATCTATTCATTATATATAATTATAAAAATTGACATATTTAGTCCAATTATATATGATCTTGCAGGTCTTCAAACAAAGGGAAAATTTACATGTCCAATTTGTGGTCCAAAGATGAAATCTCGTCATTCAACAAGTTTAGGAAAGTAGGTGTTTGATGAGTATAGGCACTTCCTCCATAGAAATCATGAAATTATGAGAACCTCTTGAAAAGCGTCTTTTTCAATGGGAAGAGGAGACACATCAAAACCATGAAGAATGACACCTCGCCTATGGAAGTTGGAATATAATAAATTAATCGTCAAGGTTATACATCAGATCAAATTGTTTATCTATCATATATGATATGTTTTGAATTTATATTTTTATATTGTGTTGTGTTTACTCATACTGTAATTGACAATGATTTTCATTGTTAATTTGTTTAACTTATATGCTTCATGAGGTCATCAGACATTAATGAACTTAGGCTTCCAGGGGTGAAAAGTTATCCCATACAATTTAGTAGGCTTCCCTACTATGAACAACTACAAATTGTGCATTTATTTTATACAATGCATATCAGAAAGAATATAATAGAAACGTTATGGAAAATATTGGATGGAAGGCATGACAAAGAAAAAATTGTCAAAATTTGTAGTGACATTTAGGAAGCTAATCATGCAATGAAAAATGTCATTCAATTGAATAGTGATGGAGACCAAATTAATATAAGTGTCTTTCCTTGGTTATTAACAGAGCAGCAAAGCAATGCTATAAAAGAAGTCATACAAAAAATTTGATTTCCCACAGGATTTTCCGCGAACATAAACAATATAATAACAAGAAGGTGAATTGGGTTAGGGATGAAAAGCATGATTGGAATACCTTCCATTAAGGTAATTATTAGGTATGTATATACACTTGTATAGTAAATGTACTTTCAATGTGTTGTGTTTACTACTTTTGGAAAAATAATGGAAAGATCATTTTATAATTTTTGTAGTACGTTCTACCTCTATCTCTCCCAAACAACTTCGACAACAATGACAAGCAAGTTATATATGATCTTGTAAAATACATGAGGTAAGTAGTGATATTTGTTCAATTCATTGTATAGATCTTATAATTTCTATTTGTTTTACTTGTTATGTAATATATTGTATAGTGTTGTTAAATCTCGTTAATATATTCATTGCCTTGAATCCTTGCTTCAGATGGATGTCATCTATGAAAAATCCATAAAGAAGGTATAAATTATTGGAAGAGAAAAATTTCTCGTCTAATGTGTGAAATGAAAAAGTGTCTACTTGTGACATTTTTCAATGCACAAGAACACTACCTCATACACCAAGTTGAGGAGATTGAATTGTGTGGACCTATACACACAAGGTCAATGTGGATAGTTGAGAGGCACTTGAAATTTTTGAAGGCTTTGGTTAGACAAAGAGCACATCCTAAGGGTTCTATGGTGGAGGGATATATGGTATACCATACCATGGTATACATTAGTGAATATCTTCCAGGATTTGAAACAAAGATCCATGTGAATGCATTTAGATCTAACTCCATTAACAAATTTGAAGAGAAATTTTGATGGGGAAAGGTGGATTGAGGAAGAGTGAGGAATAAATTATAAGATGGTCATGGAGATTAATTGGAATACATTTTACATATGGTTTTATGTATATTGTACTTATTTAATTTTTAATCTTCAATATACTTCAATTATAAATTAAGGTCATATACTGTGGTATTTAACTAATTATACGTCGTTTGTGAATTTCAATTTTTTTTTTATACAGTTGGTTGAGAGTGGGGTGCACTAAATTTGTACATCACCAAAAATCTTGATTGGATGATGGTATGGATTGAATGATGTCAACAATCTGGTTTGCACATTAACATGGGAAGGTGTGGCTTCATTGGTTAAAGAAGCTCATTAATGGAGATTCCAATGATACACAAAGAGAAATTGATTTAGCATATGGTTTAAGAGATAAAAAGGTATGTATAAATATATTAATCACCCATATTATTTAATTATTTTCAATTATATTGATGTATATATATGTTGAGATTATTTTCTTTGCATACATTCGGCCAAGAATAAATATGTTTATCAACTGACGATATTGCAATAATTTTTACATGTTTGAAATATTGCAGGTGAAACACCACAAGGCTATGTGGTGCAATGTTCATAAATTTTGAATCAAAATGTTGGATGACATGAAGAAAAATTGCAATATAATTGCAATCTTTCAAGTGACTAATGTTTCATCTAGAAGCGACATACATCCAGAAGTCTCAAAAAATCGATACTATGGGATTTTGGATGATATACTTGAGTGTGACTTTAAGTCCTTCAAATTAATTATGTTCATCATCCTATGGTATAGGCTATGATTGATTGAAAATGATCCTGAGAGAAATTTTATTGAACATGATAATGGATTTACCAAGGTTAATACAAGGTTGATTGAGTGAGCTAGAAATGAGCCCTATGTTCTTCCAAGCCAATGTGAGCAAGTATTTTACTCAGAGGTTCCAGGTAAACTAGGTTGGTCATTTGTTGTTATACATGATCCAAGAGGAAGGCTGGTAAAGTATAATGTGGTGGAAGAAGAAGATACCGAAGAACTAGAAGATGATGTAGATGATGATTAGGACCAACAGTTAGTTGATGATGTCCCTGATGAAGATGTCAAAGAGGAAGAACTAGATCATGATGATGTAGGAGTTAATGTTCATGAAGATGATATCCGTGTGGATGATGACATTATCAAAACTGATATTGATGACAATGATGATGATATTACCAATCCTTACAATGTCAAATTTGGATCGGATGATGAAGAAGAAGATCAATGACATTGAAATGTATAAGTTATGCGATTATATCATCTATTTGATATTAATTTCTTGATAGAATTACATTTGACTTATGTGGTTACATAATTAATCCATGATGTTTTTAATTTTTTATGCCATTACATAATTAATTTAATGATGTACTTTTTAATGTTTGAAAGATCAAAAAATTAAAACATTTCAATAGTGATGTTAACAACCTGGAAATTAGTGTGTTTTATGTTTCATGTGATCATAAAGGATTAAAAAGTTAGTTGTAGAGGTGGTTGTTCAATGGTTGACGTGTAAAGGATTTTAAAAGGCATAAAGTGATCATTGTAATGCTTGTTGATGGTTGAGGATTTAAAATACAAGCTCTTGACATTCAAAAATCTATGTTTTTCTTCAAAATTTATGTATTTTTCCTATTATGCAGCACTATACGGTCACATGCAGCCATATTTTGATGTGAAATCAATTCCAAGTCATGAATATATGTGTTATCTTTGATTTGAATCTTATTTGAGGGCTTAAAGCGTTGATTTGAGTTAGAAAGCTTCATTTCTTTGCATACAGCCCGATTACCCTGTTTTTGAGGGTTTTGTAGTCCAAACATGATATAAAGGGGATCTTACACTTTTTGTGATTACTGTATCTTGTGTAAGAGGCCCCATGGATACTATTGTAATTGTAGGATGCATGAATAAAACATAGGATGAGAAATAAAGAAGGTATAGTTGTTGTCCTCAAGAGTTCTGTGAAGAAAAGCATGTGAAGTGAGAGGTTCAAGCCTAGGTTTTAACAAAACATGTATGGGAGATCTAATGTTATTAATTTTTATCCATGTGAAGACCTAATGGGTTGTTTCTGAATACTGAATATAAATGATATGCACACACACACACACACACACACACACACACACACACACGTGTGTGTGTGTGTGTGTGTGTGTGTGTGTGTGTGTGTGTGTGTGTGTGTATTTTTAAATGTAAATGTAAATGCAATTACTGGATGCTCTCCTAGAACAATAAATGCAACATATCATTAAAGAAATCTATATCTATGTATATAAATTTTTATTTCTAAATGCAAGTGTAAATGCAAATAGCATATGGTTTTGTAGTGTTATAGATACAACATATCCATAAATTAATGTAATTGAAATTCTAAAGTCTTCAACACATATAATATGAAATCGATCAAACTACTAAACTACATGAGAAATAAATGAAAACAGTAAATTCATATGTATGTGTATGTGTATTTGTAAATATAAGTGTAAAATAAATAAGAATGATGAAAATTATAAAAGAATACAAGGAAAGGTTCAGAGTTTAGAGTGGGAGAGAGATAGAGGGTAGACGGTTTAAGGGTTTAGAGTTTAAGGGTTAATAGTTTAGGGTTTAGGGTTAAAGGTAGAGGGTTTTATTTTGTTTTTTACACTGTAACTAGGTTGGTCTTCTAATCTACCTATGGGATTTCCAATTCCAATCAAGGGCAGCTCGAAGAACCTAGACCAATTGACGAGGACTTTGAAAAGCCTCCTACACTTTGGGCTCGACAAGACCTGGGAGGGTGATCCCTTAATGTGTTTACAACCTCTGCACCAATATCATAAACATCATTAACACATAACATATAATCCCATTGAATAGCTCAACACAATAGGATAATATTGAATACAATTAGATGTTCATCGATAATATCAACTATGTGGAGCATGAGATAACTAGTTATGTGCAGGATCATCATGGAAAAAATAGACCCTTAAAGAGCAAAAAAATCAAAAAAATTAGAGTTAGGAAACTTGACGTAAGAATTTGAATAATTTATCTATATTATTTTAAAAATATGTAAAAATAGAATCTATAGCAAATTGAATGTAGTTTCTAAACTACTAGGTTTGTTTAAAAATTAAAAAAATCTATTTGGTGAAAATTTGAAATTTCAATGCAAGGGTACTTAAATTTTAGGGAAAAATATAAGGTGGGTGTCATCTAAGACCACCTTAACCACAATAAAATGATAATATTTTTTTATAATATTTTAGATATAAGTAGAGGACTCATGTCCCGATGTGATGCATATTTTTTTGTAATTTTTTTCCAAGTAAATAATTAATTATGAATTTTTTATTACAAATTTTAAAAATATAAGAGAACTTGTATGTCTGACCACCTTAACTTTGTCAAAATTCATGAAAATCAATTTTTGTTTTTTTAATCCTATAGTATGCGAAGCATAGAATGTGACACATGTTTTGGATTCAAAAAATGTGATACCATTTGAAATTTATAGATGGTTTTCAATCAGTCTATCAATCAGGACTTTAGTCATAATTTGAATTGAAAATGAATAATAATTAGTTATTAAATTCAAAGTAAAGAATAATTTATATTGATGGAAATCTGAGAGTATCCTTTAAAAACATTTTTCGTTTCATCAATTTTGGGTAAAAAAAGGTCATCAGCCACATACCCATCATATTGTCACTTTTCAGCCCATCATGATCTTGCACATACCCAACTACAATAAAATCCATAGTAAAATATAGTCATTAATTTGCAATTTAGCAAGCTCTAGGAAAAACAATTATTGAACTACACAAATAAGTACAACAGATTAGTACCATATATATCCATTCAGGAGTCAAATTCATAAGCATCTAAGGTTTATGATGATTTAATACTATTTCCTGCTTATAAGATCACCAATATTGCATTACAATTTCATCATTATGCATTCTCACCCAATACTACTTATCAAATCCTTATACAAAACATATCCACCTATAATCCCATTCAAGCATTTTAATTAATTCCTTGAATTAAAGCTAAAATAAGGATTATACACACCACAACAATGAGATGAATGAAACAACCCTTAGTCATCTTATTCAAAATTCAGATATGCATATACAGTGGAGAGACATGAGTTTGAATTTATCATTTTAACTCAAATGCTTGTACTGTTATACAACATTAAATCCCCATGAATTCAAAACTGATTACATAATAACTTAGAACTTAAATTGTATTTCTCTCTAAAACCATTGGACTTTACAATTTGCTCTGCAACTTCACCTAGACTCAACCAAAAATGATTTAACTTGCTAACCCATACTTCTAGCCTTGAAATCCTTCTCATAGAAAATGAAGGAGAAAAAAAGCATTAGGCGAGAAAGTACACATGTCACTAGCCAAATGAAGCATCTAGTGATATTCCAAAAATTGTTACAACAACCATCACCCTAGAGAATATTCCCGTTCATCATGTTAGCTGAGGAAAATTGAGTCAACAACAAAAAACCACAAGAAACCTACACTGAGACCTCCATCAAAGCAAAATCGGAGGCCGTTGTAACTGCAACATCTGATTTACCACCCGTTAGTAATTCATTCTTTTATTCCTCCTTAGTCAAATATTTATCTACCCACCTCTGATATTCTTCATCAGCCGACCAGTCAAAATTAATTACCTCATTCACCTTGGAATTATAAGGTGTGTATTTTAGTGCTACCTAATTTGTATCTCTTTCAAAAGATTCCAAAAATGAGCTGGTACTAATGATTTTATCCATACAGCTCACCAACAATTTATAATCTGATTCATCACAAATTAATTTAATTTGATCATTGATGACCTCACCTACCTGAGCCCGCCACTGTTGGAATGACCTGATTTTCCCCTACTTATCAATTATATCAGGTAACAATGTGTTACCCCAATCATTGAAATTCTTCACCAACTCCCTAATCTTCCTACTCAAGTCATCTGGTAAGGTTTGAAAACCTTGCAATGATTTTACTAACACATGAGTAGGCTTTAATGATTAGGGCCTATTGTTTGTATCAAACCTTGAGGCCTTATACATGACATCCAAATCATTGGCCCTATGTATCCAATTTTCAATCAATGGGATAACTACCTCCTGATCCCTATCAATATTCTTTATTGCATCTAATAGCAAAGAATAGAAAGAATGTATAGATAGAAATTTATTATCAACTTTTTCATTCAAATTCCTTAAAATAGTAGTAACAATCTATTTTTGCTTTGAAAGAGATCCCTCGTCACTTACCCTCAAAGATTCATGTAACTCATAAATTCTTTGCAAGAGATACTTCTTTGTAGGATCAATAGAGCACTATGTTTCTTCATCAATTTCCTCTAAAGAAGGGGTGAAGGCAGAATTCTTATTGGGAGACCTTGGTGTGGAAATAGTTGGAGAAGCAAGAGGCAATCACCCTACTGTGGAAGGTAATGTACTGGTCCATGGAGCACTTAATGTCTCCCCAATCTGTCTATACCTGAACCTTTCCACCTCAGTTTGCAACTCAAAATTCCTCTATTGCATCTTGTTGTATTCTTTAATCAAAAGGTTATACTTCTCCATTAGGATTTTCTTTTCAGCCTCCTCCCTTTCAGTAGTCTTTTGGGCCAATTTGGCCACATTCACAGTTAAATTAGTGGCCTCGGTGGTTGAGGTCTCTGAAGCTCTCTTTATTATTAATCCCCCTCTAAAATTTGGATTAATGTCTGTAATATTTTGCTTTCTCCCTTTTGGTGCCAATGCCCAAATTGCCAAGGTTTCATACTCTTCATTGAAAGTAGAATCTTGAAGTGCTACCTTGAATTCTTCAAATTCTTGCAAGGGATGCTTGGAATTCATAATAGAATTAAAGGCCACTGTATCTTCAATGTCCAATTCAGGAAGAATCAATACACCAGCTTGACTCACCAATTTTTTTCCTTCCTCAGGAGTGATGTTCTTAAATTCTTCCATTAATTCAACTTTCACTTCCTCATTATTCTCCTGGTCTAACCTGTCAGGTCTTAGTTCTCTTCTCTCCTTACATTTATTTTGATATTCTTCAAACTTCATCCTCTATACCAATTGCAAGAATATAGGAGTCTTTAGAAATGCATTGTCATCTAGAAACTCCTTACATGCTTCCATTCTTGCATCTTGTACACTTTTTCCTTTCATATTTAAATCAGATAAAACCAATTCAAGTGGCCTAGGAGGGGAAGGAATACCAACCTACATGTCCTGATTAGTAACAATAATTTCATCCATCAAACTCTCTTGTGGTTGATCGGTTCTTTTCCTTTTAGGGCTTGGCTCAGATGGTGGTGATGGGGGACTATCTTCTAGTGATGACTCTAAATCAATGATCTTAATTGACCCAAGCACTTTGAATTCTGGACCTGTTTGTGAAGGAAACTTCATAATTTGCTTCCCCTTTCTGTCCACTTCTTCCTCATCACTGCTGCTATCCTTTTTTCTCTTGTAAATGGGCCACTTTTCTATAGGCTGGTATGTTGGCCTTATTTCAAATGGTCTGACACCTTGTTCTTGTACACCTAGACTTAGCTCTAAGTTTACTTTTTTGGTTCTCAAAGTGCCCATAATCTCTTTGAAGTTCTCCATCAGAAAATCAATTTTCTTATGGTGGGGACTAAACTCCAACAGTGGATCATATTTTGGATCCATGTTGTTCACAATATCTAATATCTTATCATAAGCTATCCATTTCTCTTTGTTCAACTCTTGCTTATTTAGGTCAAATTCATTTATGATCAGGTCCTCAGGAAAGTTGAACTCATGCACAAACTTGCTAGCCTTTATTCTTTGTCTAAAAAGGGTAAAAAAACCCTTAGGATCATTTTGTCGCTTTGGACCACATCTCAAATGATAATCCTCAAAGAATTTCTCAAAGTGTACCCAGCCTCCTTTTGAAAAGGAAAAATTAGATACCACTATATAATCAAGGAAAAATGTTCGCTTACCCCTCCCTGTGAGGTTGTCCTCATGGATACAACCTATCTACCACATAACTTCTGCAAAGCCCACTCTTGGTGGTACATTGTATGGCAGTATATGAGTGGATCCTTGAAAACCATATACCCTCAAAATAGTGATGACTGGTTATGGGATAATGTCACCCTAGTTATGGTTGACTTTAACTCTGGCTTCCTCCCCTTTGGCTTGAGGAAATCATGTAATTCCTCAAGAATCCTAGGTACATTCACCATCAATCTAGCCCTCAATCTGGAAGAAAAAAAATTATCAAATTGCAAATAACTAGTGCTTTCCTTATTACAAGATAAATATGCAACCCATATTTGTATTGGAAATCTTTCTCCATCAACCAATTTCCTTAATTTCATCTTCTCAGAGAAGAGGTCAACATTCTTGAATAAAAACATTTGCATCAACATAGAATACCAAAATAATTGAGTGTTGGTATCATTTTTCTACAGCTTTGACAGCCCCTCATGTATCCTCTGAGCCAAGAAAGAATCAAATTCATATGTGATAGAGAAGTTAGGGTGTTGTATTTGCACCCCCATGAACATGTATGCAATGGGCATCACCGCACGAGAACTGAAAACCAAAATCTAACACAATGAATAAAAAGTGTCCAGGAAATTATTTACAAAACAATTTAATCTGAAAGGTTCTTGGTCACTAGGGCTAATATGAAATATTGAACCTCCTGCCCTAGCCAGATGAGGTGGAAGCAATTTAGCTCTAAAAAGAGACTTCAACTTTGCATATTCCTGCTTCATTTCCTCAAGGTTGATTGGCACCAAGTCCTCACTCGGTTCACTCAAATAAAAAATCTATTGAATATCATCTGTGTTAATGCTTAACAAAACCTTTCCATCATTATCCCTAATTACCTATGTGATAGGGTCATATCTTGCAGCTACTGCCTAAGTAGGTCTACATCAGGGAAAACATTTGATACCACCAGCTTCCCCATAGCATACATCCATCCATTTGAAAAAGGGTGAGGAAAATTCCTCTGTCCATACCACAATCTGAACATTTCCAAACCTGTGAGAGGAACCCTAACATCGGCTATGTTGGAACAATTGTATACTAACCCCTCCCCCTGGATTTTCCCTCGCATCAGAACCAATCCCTTCTTTCTATCATTCGTTGACAAGGGAAATTGATCCAGGAAATCATCATACAGGTTTCTTTTTAAATAGTCAATCTAGCCAGAATATTGCTTGGGTGGTGCCATCTCAGACAAACTAGGGCTTCTTATAACTTCACACTTCAAATAGCTAGGACTAACCAGAGATATGAAATTACATAACAAAATATTGCAATTTCTCATAATTTAAATAAACTATAGCCCTAAAATGTTTTATCAACAATCCCTATGATAATTACAGAAAATATTTTCCTTAATTCAAGCATAGAGTGACTAGGAAACATAGAAATTAACTCATGGCTCTTTTCACATAAATCCAAATTTTGACTGTCAGGGTTCACAACCTTGCTCTCGGATCTAAAACTACTTTGCAAAATACCTGAATGCTTTGTGATACACATAAAATAGGAGAATTGAATGTATTTCAATTAAATTGTTCTAGGAAATGTCTCATCTACCATTAAAGCTCACTCGCATGCTGCATGAACGGCTACAACCATATTTGATGCATATTTAAATTCTAGTCGTCGATCCTTCAACACAGTCATCGGCCCTATCATTAACCCTTGAGCAGATTTTCCATCAAGATTATAACACATTTGTCAATTTGAATCATGTGCATCTTAATAGCACTTTAGTAACCCGCCTTTTAATGTATTTAAGGCCAGATTAATGTTCCATGGTATTTCCTTTATTCTTTCAGCTTCATCAAATTAGACACGTGGTGACCGCCCATGATATTGTGATCAATAGTGGGGCCATCATGGGATGGCGGGGAACAACTAAGATCAAATGGTATTTGATCAGCAGTCACACAATTTCATCCCCCAGAAGGACACGTGGCACCCGCTCGTGATATCGCAATCGGTAAAAATCCTGCAGCTTCCAATCACGCGATAGCGGGCAACCATTGATATCCGAAGGAAATTTGATCAATGGTAGCGCGAATTCAATCCCTTCTGTAAAATAAAACATTCATTAAAAAGGATGAGGGGACATCACTAGGCCAATAGTATGCAACGACATAAGTTTTTTTTTAAAGATGAAACACGGGGCCAACCGAGACTTAGGAAATAAAACCCTGCAGAGGAAATAAAGTATTAAAATCAAAGGGACTCAGCCTAGACAAACCAATATGACATAAGTTGTTTTAAAACCCCATCAAAAGTAATAGTGAAATAGAAAAGCGTGAAGTAAACATTAGGGTTTTACATGAAAACAAAGCTAAAACCCCAACCCTTAGAAAACTCGAACACTCCAAAGACATAAGGCAAGGCATGAGTGAAAAACAAGGAGAAAAATACTGAAGTTCCATCAGTGGCTCCAGTTGGGGATGTTCATTCCACTAGAATGAAGCGAGAATCCAAAATCTTAGCTAGAGTAGACCAAGATGCAGAGATGACCAAAAAGGGACTGTTCGAACAAAGCAACCCCAACTATGTACAAAATATATACAAAATATACAAACCTAAACTACTGTTCATGGAAAAGAATACTTCAAGTGAAGTATAACTTCAAGAACTGTCCGTGAAATGGTAGTTCCAGAAGATATCCTATCATATCTTGGAGGAAGTACGAATCTTCACCCCACTTACCATTAATAAAAAATGGACCCAACTAGATTGCATCAAATTTCCTATGTTTCCCTTTATCTTCTAGTCTGGCATTCCACATTAAAACCAAATGTCCATCTTTGAAACTCCTTTCAGTTTCCCTCTTGTCATACAGATTCTTTACTTGCAACTGCAACTTTGCATTTCTCTTTTGAGCTTCCCTCCTAGTTTCATCTAATTCTATAAGAGCTTCCACTCTCAATTGCATCTCATCATCAATTTCATTGTCATACATCTGGAAAAACTTATACATTTCCATTAAGTTATTTTGGGGCAACTTAGCATTTATCCCATAAACCAAGTCAAATGGGGCACAACCTATTGCCTTCTTCATAGTTACCCTATCTTCCCAAACTACTAATCTCAGCTTAGAATCCCAAGCCATTTTATTCTAATCTAGGATTCTTTTAATAATCTTCATCAAGCTTTTATTGCTTGACTCTGCTTGTCCATTTCCCTATGGGTGGTATGGTGATGAATAGGAAATTTGGATTCCATGCTTCTCACAAAACTCTATGTATTCCTCAGATCTAAACCACATTGCATTATCTGACACAATCCTTTTTGGACATCCAAATCTAGTCAATATGTTGCTCATCAAATCCTTTAATGTGTTTACAACCTTTGCACCAATATCATAAACAACATTAACAATAATAGATAATCTCATTTAATAGCTCAACATAATAGGATAATATCGAATAGAATTGGCTATTCAATGACATTATCAACTATTTGGAGCATGAGATGACTACAACACAATCCCAAGATAAAATAGGTCATTGATTTGAAATTTTTAGCAAGCTCTAGGTAAAGATGAACAAATACTGAATTATACAACTTAGATCAGTGCCATATATCCATTGTGGGAGTCAAATTCATAAGTATTCAAGGGTTTATGATAGATTTAACACATAACATATACCATCCCTGATAAAATTGCATTGCAATCTCATCTATATGTATTCTAACCCAATACTACTTATCAAATCCTTATACAAAACATATCTGCCTATAATCCCATTTAAGCATTTTAATTAATTGCCCTTGTTGACAAATGATAGGAATAAGTGATTGGTTTTGATGCGAGGAAACACCCTAGGGGAGGGATTAGTGTATAATTGTTCCAACATAGGTTGATGGAACACTGGATCTTTCCTCATGCTTGGGAAACCTTTCACCAAAAGATGCCATGAATGCACCTTACCCAAATTATGCTTTAGGACCTCCATGCATATAAACACAAGGATTGTCATTTATCATCTTGTAGCAGTGGTACCTAAGATGATGGTACTACCCCTCCCTTGGACATTTCTCTCTTCTTACAATTGGATAAATCAGTCCTCCTTTTGATTTTGTCAAAAAGATATGAAATTATTTCTAAGCAATGCCTTATTGGGTTAATGAGATCACCAAAAGTCTAGGACTTGTCAAATGAAGGTATGTTATTGACACCTATCCCTTTGCTATTCAATTGTTAGGACCTAGTAATAACTATACATAGAGAAAATGAGATAGTGGCAACAACCATTTATATTATTTATCTCACTGCAATCCATTTCATGGCTATAGTCATGTTGTCATCCAGTGTAGATTCATATTTTCAAATTCATAGATAACATGAAGAAAAACCTGTAGCCTTTAATGGTACTGCTCTTATTCATGACTATGCTCTATTCCCTTGAAGCACCGTGATTTATGATGGTTTTTATGCTGAATATCTTCATTAAAACACCCTTTTGCAAGTATATTCCTTCTCTATTATAGCCTATTGTTGGAATGGATGATCAATGGTATGAAAAGGTAAAAATAAAACTATGCTTTGCTTCCTTCACTACTTGTTGCTGATTGTTGATTTTTGTTCATATGCACTTGTACCATTGTAATGCTTGATGTCCTACATGAACCTGCATGGCTGTCTTGTAGCATAACCTCATAGTTTTATTTTTACCTTTTCATACCATTGATCATCCATTCCAACAATAGGCTATAATAGAGAAGGAATATACTTGCAAAAGGGTGTTTTAATGAAGATATTCAGCATAAAAACCATCATAAATCATGGTGCTTCAAGGGAATAGAGCATAGTCATGAATAAGAGTAGTACCATTAAAGGCTACAGGTCATGAATAAGAGCATACCATTAAAGGCTACCAGTCATGAAAAAGAGCAGTACCATTAAAGGCTACCAGTCATGAATAAGAGCAGTACCATTAAAGATTTTTAGGATGCTTGAACTATGTCTCCTCTTTTTATAAAGGATTGGTTGAAGATAGAAAGGCAATACAAGTCCATCTAAAAGAGGATAATGAGGGATGGTCACCAGAAGCAACTGAAGTTGTCCAGAGGATAAAATCTAAATGTCAATACTTACCAGTATTACAAAATCCTGTTAATTACTCTGATACCAGGGAAATTTATTGGAAACCCTAGGGCTCTGTCTATAGTGCATCCAATGTCTAGTCAATCCGCTTATTCCGTTGTTAATTGGTATCAGAGCCATATTCACATTTTAAGTCTATAATGCAAAACGTTGATATTGAGTCACAAGTTCAAAGTACTCTCAGAGAAGTCTATTGTCCATCAGGATTTAGTTTATTTGTCAAGATTTGTGCAGTCATTGTATTTTTTGTATTGTTTATAATTTGGGTTTTCGAAAGAGCTTTGCCTCATTAAGCATGCAAAGAAGTCTGAAGGAGATTGACAGTTTACAAGAAAGAAGCTATCACCAGTAACTGTGGACCCGCAGTAAGGCCGTAAATCCCGCTTTAGCTAAAGGACAGGCGTCAGGGTGTGCTGTAAGACGAAAATTGTAGCAGTGAACGGATTTAAAGCTAAATTCAAGTAAGTCCTATATCTCTGTAATGGCTTCACAACGCTCATTGAATGCAAGTGGTTCTCTTTCTCATGTGATCCACAATTATTTCCAAGATAAAGATGAATTTGTAGATGAATCTGGCAACTTTAAGTTTCCTGATATAAAGATTTCTGATTTGTATCCCGAAAAAGGCATTAAGGCTAAGATGATGAATTCTGTTAGGCAGTCAGAAATAAACCTTAAAGTCTCTGGTGTAGGTATATGCCCTGTGTACTTACCTTTCTTATTACCTGAAGATATTAAGCGATGGAAAAGCAAAAGATTTTTCCATGTTCATTTCTCATTAGTAGATATAATTCTGCACCCACATTTCAATTTTGACATTGGTGCCGAATACTTTGCAACTCTCATAGATACTCGGTGTAGAATCTGGGATCAAGCAGTTATCAGTCAGTTTAAAGGTCGTCTGGTCAAAAATTCTGATGAAAACAAAGGTGGTGATGCTGTAATGTCTGTTAGACCAAATTTCACCATAAATCTAGATGACAAATATGTCCAGTCTGCTTTCTGTCTCCTTTTACAGGTTAAAGGAGTTGTCCTCCAACCAGATTATGTATATGCTACTGTAGGTGGTAGGTGTGTGTATAGGCTATTAAATACTATTTTTCCTCCTTCAAAATTTCCGGCGGGGGTAGGTTATACAGAATCCAATGCTAATGTCGACGATTATGGCTGACATATAGATTCAACTGGATTTGATATAGGTTTCCCTATTCTAGAGAAACTGATCAATAATGCTCAACCTAAATTCTAGAATCTCCCAACGTCTTCTTCTGGTCTATTCACAGAAAAACCCAGGCAGCAAAGTAGAAGACTGGCAAGCATTGACCTTCAGGCAGTCCCTGAAGAAACCTTGTTTACACAACCAGAAGCCTCCACCAGTGGTAGATCTCTTCTACCCTCAAGATCTTATTCCATGTCTAAAAATTTCCCTAGTACATCCAATAAACCTTTTATGGATTATAACCCTGAAGAATCCATAGGTTCAAATAATTTCCCTTTATATAGACAACCATCTAGAAACTCAGAAGCCACACTTTCTGATTTAAGCAGAAACCCAGAGCTAATGGAAAAATTAGCCAGACAGGTTAGTAAAAGACTTGCCCTGACATCAAAAATAGAGCAACAGTCAGATCAGAAAGGAAAAGGTATTAAATTGACTAAGATGGGAGAGAAATCTTGTATGATGAAAGAAAGATTGCCAAAGGCAAAACTCCCTAGAGCTGGATCTAAGAAGAGACATAAATACAAGATGGAGCTAAATAATCAGGAACAAGAGATTGCAAGTTATGAACCAGGCAGGTGGCCTACTCCTGAACATTACACAGTAATAAATCCTGAGAAAAACAAATGGGGAAAATATGAAGCAAGACTTCATACTGAGATAGGAAGGAAACAGAAGAGTTCTGAAGCTCAGAGAAATTGGATGTCACAGTGGATGATATCAGCACAGGAAAACATAGATGACATGGTAGTAGATGTAAGATACTCTGTAGATCAGTCTTTAGATACTGTAAATAAGATTGATATTATTTCTGAAGATTAGCAAAAGCATTTTTCAGCTCTTAAGAATGTAGAACACTACTATGGAACTCTATCTAATGATATCACTAGCATTGATTATAATGTTACTCAAACACATAGCAGTGTAAAAAGAGTTTCTTCCTCCCTTGAGCACCAATATAACTACTTGACTCATATATATGACAATCAGCAGAATTTTGAAAATTCTATAAAAATAGCTGATGCAGATAATAAAGTTCTCTTAGAATCCATAGCTAAGAAACTTGAAAGGGTCAGGTTATATACAAAGAAAATAAGAACAGCTCAAACGGGAAAGGATAGTTCTAGTGAAGAAGACAGAGATGGAAAAGGAAAAATAGTAGAAGAAAAACATAAAAAGGTTTTAATTCAAAGAAGAAAACCTTTACATTCTGAAGAAGATAAACCCTCTACTTCTAAAAAGATCTCCAAAAGAAGATCTCTTCATGAGATTATGCCAAAAACCAAAGAACATACTTTGGGTACAAAAGAAAAGGAGTAGCCTTTAAAAGATTGGATAGAAGAAGTAGGTGTGGAAATAGAACAAGAAGAACCAGTCTTTATGGAAGAACCTGGTTTTGCTAATAAAGAGTCAGAAGCTGATCCTTTGGATACTGACACATTAACAATTTTTGATAGTGATAATTCTAACAATTCTTCTGAACAATCTTCCTATGAAGATTATGACTTAAATGTTTCTGAGTATAAAGAAATTGAAGGAAAAGAACCATGGGAATCATTCAAGAAATTGACCCTAGAAGTAGAAAGAGAAGAGCCTGTTTCAGAAAATCTGAGACCTGAGCAGATGCGCCCTTATGCATCTAGTGGCTACATTCTTAACATTGATAAATTGGTCAATCCTTATGAAGCTATCTGTACTTGGACAGATACTTTAGAAAATCTCTTTGAGAGAAATGGTTCTTGGACAGAACCTGCTAAGGTTCTCTATTCAGTCAGATTAATGTCTGGTAAGCTCTGAAACTGGTGGAATAATTTACCAGACCAGGGACCAATGCCCAAGCATATCCCCACATCTCCCACAGATCCTATTCTAGTAGATCCAAAAAATTTGGGAAAGGATGATATCTTCCAGGCTGGATTTGATGAGTTCAAATGGTTATTAACAGATCTTTTCTATGATGACATCTCGAATCAAGCTCTTGAGGCTAATAAAATTCTGCAGTCTATGAAGCTCAAAAACTTAACAAATTTTGATGAGTACAATTGTACATTTGAATCATATATGGTTGTAGCTAATAAAATGCATGACCTTACCACAAAACAATATTATTTGAATTCACTTCCTTGTGGTTTAGGTACATGGGCTCAAGACTATATCATCAGAAAAGAAAATAAACAGCTAGATGATGTCAGTTTTCCAACTGTGAAAAGATTAATAAGATACAAGCTGGAAAAACAGTGTCTACTAGGAGCTCTTCAGCTAAATAAAGAAGAATATAATTATACTTGTAATTTGAAGGAATTTTGTGATCTTCCTCCAATAAATCAGTTAAAAGATTTTCAACAACTGAAGCAGTTCAAGAAGAAAGGATGTGGCAAGAAATGCAAGTGTAAAAATTGCACTCGCTCTAACTACCATGAAGGTGAGTTTACTTTCAGAAGAAGCAAGCATGATAGAAATTCTTTTAAAAAGAAATATAGGGCCATTCCCTAGAAAAGAAGAAGGTTTAATAAGAAACCTCCATTTTTTCTTAGGAAAAGAAGTAATTCTACTCCTAATGGAATAAAGTGATTTATCTGTAAAGGTCCACACTATGCTACTAATTGTCCAAAGAAGTTGAATCCTGGTACAAAGATATATGTTGTGTTTGAAGAATAGAATCCAGGATGGGAAGTAGTAAAAAGTAGCATAGATGAAAAAGATTTATATGAATTAGTGGAAATTGTTCCTGAAACAAATTATATGCTCAGATTTAAGGATTGTAATAGACATTCAAAAAATTTGTCTAATTCTGAATCTAGTTCAGAAAGCTCTAATCCTGATGAAGATTTTTTGACTTCTTTATTAAAACATACATTGCAAGACCTCAAGGTCCAGATCCAGATAGAAAAGTCAAAAGATCCTTAAAAATTAGCAGGAACAAAAGAAGAAAGAAGAAAAGTTGTTCACCAACATCTCTCCAAATTAAATAATTTGGAATCAGAAAAAGCTGAGGTTGAAAAACAGCTTAAAGTGCAGAAAAAACCCTCTAAAAGGGAGGCACGAGATTCAGACCATGGATATAAAATTCCTCCATGGAAAAAAGATAAAGAAGCCTCTAAAGCTTCTTCTTCAAAACACAAACATTCTTCTGCTGACCCGAATATTATTGCAATCTTTAAAAAGTTTGATTTACTAATCAATGATGTTACAGATCTCAAAAGATTGCTTAAGTCTCAACAAAAGGAAATCAGAAATCTCTCTGCGGAGGTGGGAGAAATTAAAGATCTACTTTGTAAGGCAGATTAGCAAGTTGAGCCAGATAGAAACTCAGCAACAGAAGGTCAGTCTGAACACAGCAATACAAGCAATAGTCTGATAAATAGATCAAGAGATAGAACATGTTCATTATTGCTTGCAAATAATGGAAATTATATCAAGATTAATTTTTGTTTTCCTGGATATAAGAAGATACCCCTTGATGCATTTATAGATACAGGTTCGTCAAGATCATTAGCTAAAACTAATGCTATCCCTTCTCATTTTTGGAAAGAGAAGTCAGATCTTCCTCACAGCTATGCCATAAACGGTGAAAGAATAAAAATGGGTAGATATGCTCAAGATGTACACATTGAAATAATGGGTAAAATGTTTATTACAGATTTCATTGAATATAATGGGTTAGAAGATGATGTCTTATTAGGATTTTTGTTCCTTACAAAATATGAACCTCTTCAGTTCTGGAAACATAAGATTTCTTTAAAACATGAAGATGGGCAAATTGAGATACCCACACTCAAAATTGTCAATCATAAATTTGACAACAAAGGGAACAAGAAACATAAGATATCTATTAAAGAAGCAGCAGAAAAGGCTCCTGATATCTTCAATGATATTAGACAAAGTTTTGAACAAAATTGTTGCAGCTTAAATCCATTACAATTCTGGTCCCAGGATCACGAAGAATGTGAAATACAAATCAGACCAGAGTATACATCTGTAATCCCACATGAAGCAACATATCTGATGAGCCCAACAGAAGTTCAAGAGATGGATGAACAACTTGATGAGTTGATAAAAGGTAATTTCATCCGTCCAAGCAAAAGTCCTTTCGCCTGCCAAGCATTCCTGGTAAATAAAAGAGCAGAGCAAATCAGAGGAAAGAAAAGGTTATGTATCAATTACAAACCTCTCAATGAGATTATCCTTCCTTTTAATTATCCTATTCCTTTCAGTACTGACTTGATCAGAAGAGCTGCAAATAAAAAGGTGTTTTCCAAATTTGACTGTAAGTCAGGTTTTTGGCAAGTAAAGGTAAAAGAATCTGACAGATTCAAGACAGCATTTTCAGTCCCACAAGGACTTTATGAATGGAATGTAATGCCCTTTGGTTTATGCACAACACCTGCTTACTTTCAAAGACGCATGGACCAAGCCTTAAGACATTTAAAAGAATTTTGTGCTGTTTATATTGATGATATACTTATCTTTTTAGATTCAGTTACTGACCACTTACAACACCTTGAAGATTTGTATGCAGCTATCAAACAACATGGAATTTTCCTTACAGCAAAGAAATTGGTAATTGGCCTTAGTAAGATTGATTTTCTTGGTCTAATATTGCATAATGGTCAGGTACAACTCCAGCCACATATTCTGCAGCATATTCAAGAATTTCCTGATTTTCTCACTGATAAAAAATAGATCCAAAGATTTTTAGGATGCTTGAACTATGTCCCCCCTTTTTATAAAGGATTGGCTGAAGATAGAAAGGCAATACAAGTCCATCTAAAAGAGGATAATGAGGGATGGTCACCAGAAGCAACTGAAGCTGTCCAGAGGATAAAATCTAAATGTCAATACTTACCAGTATTACAAAATCCTGTGGATAATCTTCCTCTATTTCTTTATACTAATGCTTCTAACAAAACATGGTCTGCAGTTCTGATACAGGAAGAAGAGAATGGGAAAAAAGAATATCTGCGGATATAGATCTGGTACATTTTCAGATACACAAAGCAGATATCATATTTATGAGAAAGAAATCCTTGCAGTTAAAAATGGTCTTGAGAAATTCAAGATATTTCTTAAACCTGTACATTTTGTGGTAAGAACAGACAGCCAAGCAATGAGAAGCCTGCTGAAAAAGCGACCTAATAAGGATATAGCACAAGGTAGAGTGGCCAGGTGGTATTTCGAACTCCTTAGTTTTGATTTTGATATAGAATGGATCAAAGGAGAAAATAATCCACTTGCTGATGCTCTCACACGAGAACTTGCAGGATCTATTTACACTGATCTTGAGTTCTTAGGATGTGAATATTATAGGCCAGATGGTGCAGCAATCTACATGGCAGACTTTGGCCATGGAAACATTCTGATGCTTCCAACTCTCCCAAAATAAATAATAATCACTTTATTAGAAACATATTTTCTTAACAGGTGGTTCAGAAATGTGCAGAGACTCATCAACTACAATCATGAAGCAATTCTGGTTGATTCAGATGAGGAAGAAGAATTCAAAAATGAAATTGGAATGGCAGATGCTCCAATTAAATATTGGTGTGGCCGACAGGCGATACATATCAGATTTGGTGCATTCTTTGGAATGAATTGGTCCAAAAAGAGTAAATTGAATCTTTTAAAAGCTATCAAATTTGGGTTTATAACTCGAATTAGTTTTGACCAAGTTCTTTTTGAAGAATATGCAGATCTTATAGGAGCCAGATTTAATGTTGACATGGAAGAATTTCTTAATCACTTATATCCTGGTTTTTATCATACATTTTGTGACAGTCTAACATCTTATTTAATGGTTTATCCAAGATCAGGATATATGTATCCAAGAATTGAATTATATCCCCTTACTGCACAATGGAGAGCTAAAGTCAAAATTCAGAATATGGAGATTGCCTTGAAACCTGCACTTCTAGTAACAAGAGTCGAAATGGATATTGCTTACTCCAACGATTACATGGTCCAAATCGACTATGTTTTCAATCAGAAAGACAAAGACTGGGAGCGAGCATGCGAAGATCTACCTACCGAGTTGTTAGATCCTATACCCTTTTGAGGTTAGCACATGGGCTTGTCTGTGCCGTGATGTCACCCACGTTAAGACGTGACAATAGGATGCAACCCTATTCACAAAAAACAAGATCCCCATAGTGACTTTTGGGTGTAAAGTCGGCATGTATGTGACATGTGTCTTAATCACGGTTGTTAACTTTTCCTGTTCACGCCTTTTATCATGGCTACAGAAAAGTTTGTCGGTTGGTTCTTATCCATGTTCATGCATTTAACTTTTGGGTGTTGCTACGGATAATATGCTCTTATGTGTCTCTTTTCTATGGTCGGATTTCAAATTTTGTAAAGAGATGGTTAAAGATTTGCTTCGATGGAATCAGTCTCTTCCTATAAGAGGACCTCGAAGACGCCTCTCTAGACACACCGAGTTTGGATTAGAAATCTGAGTCTTAGAAGAGTCTTAGGTATTCAGACTTATGCTCTCTCCTGCGCCTAAGTGTGATCTGGATGATCAGAATCTAATATAGTATGTAATGAGTTTTAACTCTGGAACAAGCTTTGAATGTAAAATTTGCTTATTTGTCTTTTTCCTCATCTGCTTCTTATCTGTGATTGGATTTGGCATTTACCATTTCACTTCTTAAAAGGTTTATAAGTTATTCCACTTATTCCGCTGTTAATTGGTATCAGAGCCATATTCACATTTTAAGTCTATAATGAAAAACGTTGATATAAGTATGAAAGACGTTGGATGCAATAAATTTCCCTTAATAAGTTTTTGAGCTTAACAGACATTAATCTGACTGAATAGAGAACCTTAGCAGGTTTTGTCCAAGAACCATTTCTCTCAAAGATATTTTCTAAAGTATCTGTCCAAGTACAGATAGCTTCATAAGGATTGGCTGAAGATAGAAAGGCAATACAAGTCCATCTAAAAGAGGATAATGAGGGATGGTCACCAGAAGCAACTGAAGCATTATAGGCTTTACCATTTAACATGAAGAAAAACCTATAGCCTTTAATGGTACTACTCTTATTCATGACTATGCTCTATTCCCTTGAAGCACCATGATTTAAAATGGTTTTTATGTTGAATATCTTCATTAAAACACCCTTTTGCAAGTATATTCCTTCTCTATTATAGCCTATTGTTGGAATGGATGATCAATGGTATGAAAAGGTAAAAATAAAACTATGCTTTGCTTCCTGCACTACTTGTTGCTGATTGTTGATTTTTCTTCATATGCACTTGTACCATTGTAATGCTTGATGTCCTACATGAACCTGCATGGCTGTCTTGTAGCATAACCTCATAGTTGTTGTTCATATACACTTGTACTATGGCCTTGGCTTCCAAAATGAGACCTCTCCTAAATCATAACTCCTTAATAGTCATTTGTAACTTTTTGTTTCTTGTATGCAGTCATGATCCATTTTGAATCAATCATGATGACCAAAACCCCTACATGAAAGGTTATGAGCATAGAAATTGTATCTTGATCACATGATATGAGGGTTCCATTTCTATCATAAACCTATTTAATGACATGTTTTCAATAGGCATATTATCTATGTCAACTAGAGTTGATGTTTTTTGAATGTTTTTTCCTTTTATGCCTTTCCTTAAAACATCATGCATTGAATGTTATCTAGCAACTTGTTCACCTAATGTTTGATTGTGAAGGCCTTGAATAGAGCCTTATGCAACTTTAGATTTTTTTTTTGTTGTTTTCCTTCATGAGACCATTTTAGCATGCATTGTTGGTTGTCCTTATCAATGAAAATGACCTTTACCTATTGCATTCACTTTCACTAGTACACCCATGAATGAATAATATCAATCCCCTTTGCCTCTTGTAGCTCTTGCAAAGGTGTTGTCCTTGTACTTGTATCATGACCTTGATTAAACCATTGCTCTTCTTTTGTTATATGTAATAAATACACATAGTCTAATTTTATCTTTATTGGATAGCCACCTGTCACATATGTGGGTGACCTAACAACTCATGTTCCTATGTGATGTGTGACTGTCCATAGGGTTATGGTGAGATGGGATTGACAAAAACTTGAAATGATTCCTCGTTGTTTGAAAGATGCATAATTGAACTTGATGCATCTATGAAGTCACTTCCTTTATAAATAGATCATGGATCTTCTTAAGAAGATTGAAGGACATATCAACACAGTATGTTGCATCTTTTGAATCTATCCTTTCCTATCCTATCTTATGTTCCTTTCCTATCCTGTCTTATGTTACTAGTCTTTTATGGTATTGGGAAAATCCTAAGGTTGGGGTTTTGTCTTTGACTAAATCCCTCTATCTCTCTCCCCTCTACCCATAACTCTAAACCCTAAACCCTTAACCCTTAAACCCTCTAACCTCTCTCTCTCTCAAGTCTCTCCCTCCTACACCCTCTCCCTCTCTTAGGTCTTTATCTATCTCTCACTCACTCTGTCTATGTGTCTCCCCTCTACCCTTAAACCCTAAATCCTAAATCCTTAACCGTAAACCTTAAACCCTTAACCCTTAAACCCTTGGCCCTCTATGTTAAACTCTATACCCCTTATCTCTCTCCCACTCCCTCCCTCTTTCCCTCTCTCTCTCAAGTCTCACCTTCCCAACCCTTTTTCCTCTCTCAGGTCTCTCTCTCTCTCACTCACTCTTATCTCACTCCCCTCTACCCTTAACCCTCTACCTTCTACCCTCTACCCTTAACCCTATACTCTTTATCTCTCTCCCCTCCCTCCCTCTCTCTCTCACTGAATCCCTCTATCTCTCTCCCCTCAACCCATAACCCTAAACCCTTAACCCTTAAAATCCAAACCCTTAAACCCTCTACCCTCTACCCTCTCTCTCTCTCTCAAGTCTCTCCCTCCTACTCCCTCTCCCTCTCTTAGGTCTCTCTCTCTCTCTCACTCACTTCCTCTATGTGTCTCCCCTCTACCATTAAACCCTAAACCCTAAAACCCTTAGCCTTAAGCTCTAAACCCTTAAACCCTCTACCCTCTACGTTTAACCCTCTACCCCTTATCTCTCTCCCACTCCCTCCCTCTTTCCCTCAAGTCTCACCCTCCTACCCCATCTCCCTCTCTTAGATCTCTCTCTCTCACTCACTCTTATCTCCCTCCCATCTACCCTTAACCCTCTACCTTCTACCCTCTACCCTTAACTGTCTATGTACTATCTATCTCTCTCCCACTCATTCCCTCTCTCTCTCACTAAATCTTTCTATTTCTCTCCCCTCTACCCTAATCCCTAAACCATTAACCCTCAAAATCCAAACCCTTAAACCCTCTACCCTCTCTCTCTCTCTCTCAAGTCTCTCCCTCCTATCCCCTCTCCCTCTCTTAGGTATCTATCTATTTCACTCACTCCCTCTATGTGTCTCCCCTCTACCCTTAAACCCTAAACCCTTAATATTAAAACTTAAACCCTTAAACCTTAAACCCTCTACCCTCTACGTTTAACCCCCTATCCCTCTCTTAGGCCTCTCTCTCACTCACTCCCTCCCTCTCTCTCTCTCTCACTGAATCCCTCTATCTCTCTCCCTACTACCCATAGCCCTAAACCCTTAACCCTTAAACCCCAAACCCTTAAACCCTCTACCCTCTCCTCTCTATCAAGTCTCTCCCTCCTACCCCCTCTCTGGCCCTCTCCGAGGTCTCTCTCTCTCACTCCTCTCTCTATCTCTCTCCCTCTCTACCCTTAACCTAAACCTTAAACCTTAACCCTTAAAATCCTAAGCCCTTAAGCCCTCTGCCCTCCCATCTCTATCCGGTACTCCCTCCCTCCCTCTCTCTCTTTCTCCTCCTAGAGATCTCTCACTCTCTGGGTCTTGGCCCTCTACTCTTAACCCTTAAATCCTTAAATCATCTACCCTCTATCTCTCTCCCACTCCCTCCCTCTCTCTCTCTCAAGACTCTCCCTCCTACCCCCTCTCCCTCTCTTAGGTCTCTCTCTCACACTCACTCCCTCTATCTCTCTCCCCTCTAATGGAGCTTTATATTTTTGCTCCTTATGTTCCATTCCCACCCTTCCTAGTGTTACTAGTGTTTCACGGTGTTAGAATTTTCCTTGGGTTGTGTTAGAACTGTAAATTTTGAATATTTTATGGCTGCGCATACCTGTTACTTCCCAAAAAATGCCCATACCCTAAGCACATGAATCTATTTTGCATAACAAATTTTCCCATATTTTATCATTTGGTCCCATAGAATCCATCTAACCCTTAGTATTTTAATGTATAATTCATATCGACAAGAGATGGTGAGGGTCTCCTCGATCCATAAAGAATTCTATACTAATATATGTCTTTTTGCAGTCTATCAGCAAGACATTGGCAAAGTCTCACTGATGTTTTCATTTGGTAATACACATCGGCATGATGCAGTTTGCAATCTTAGTGACACAGGGGTCCTATCGACAAAATAGTGGTCAATAGTGTAAGTCATAATGAGCTTATTTGTGTCTTACCGATCGTGGTACAATTCTAGAGCATCTAAAATGAATCTATAATATTCTCAACAAGTTTCCCAGAAAAGTGTTGGTGGTAAGGTTAGGGATAGGCATAAGATTATATTTAGGGTTATGAGTAAGGTTAATGTAGGTGATTAATGAAAGATAAATATTTGAATTGGGGATACGATTAGGGGTTGTTTTTAGATTTAGATTAATGTAGGTGATTAATGAAAGATAAATAACCTTTTTTCTCAAAATTGTAACCCTGACCCTAACCCTCACCTTTATCCTATCCTTATAACCCTAACCATGACCAAAAACCTAACCCTAAATTTTTTTTTATTAACTAGTTGCATTCACTCTAATAAACCTAACCCAAACCTAAACCTAACCCTAGCCCTATCCCTAACCCTAATCCTAACCCCAAATCTAAGCCAAATATAAAAAAAACCGTTAACCATAACAATAACCCTAAGGTTACTATCCAATTAAGGTTAAGGTTCTATGATAAATCATTGGGTTAGAATAAGGGTAAGGGTTAGGGATAGCCTGGTTATAGGATAAAAATTAGAGTTAAAATTATATTAATGAGTAGGATTAGCATTATGTTAGGGTTATGGTTAGAAAATTAGGGTTCAAAACCCTAACACTAACCCTAACAAAATCCCTAACTATAATCACAATTTTAATCCTAGTGCTAACCATAACCCTCACCCTAACCATAAACCATAATCCTAACCCTAACTCTAACCAAATCCCTAATTGTAACACTAAACCCTAACCTTAATTGCATATCTAATCCCAACCATAACTAGAAGTCTAAATATAAGCCTAACTATAAACCATAAACCCTAATCTAACCATAATCTTAACACTATTTTTCCTAATCCTAACCCTAACCCTAATTAAATACCCAACTCTAATCTCAATCATAATTTTACCTCTAAACCTAACCCTAAACCCAAGTGACCTAACAACTCATGTTCCTATGTGATGTGTGACTGTCCGATAAGGCTATGGTGAGAGGGGCTTGACAACAACTTGAAATTCTTCCTCATTGTTTAAAAGATGCATAATTGAACTTGATGCATCTATGAAGTCACTTCCTTTATAAAAATATCATGGATCTTCTTAAGAAGATTGAAGGACATATCAACATAGTATGTTGCATCTTTTGAATCTATCCTTTCATGTCTTGTCTTATGTTCCTTTCCTATCCTGTCTTATGTTACTAGTCTTTTATGGTATTGGGAAAATCCTAACGTTGGGGTTTTGTCTTTGACTGAATCCCTCTATCTCTCTCCCCTCTACCCATAAACCTAAACCCTAAACCCTTAAACTCCAAACCCTTAAGACCTCTACCCTCTCTCTCTCTCTCAAGTCTTTCCTTCCTACCCCCTCTCCCTCTCTTAGGTCTTTATCTATCTCTCACTC
>VDFB02000015.1:247892073-247984842 GCA_007258455.2 Sequoia sempervirens
ACATCATCTTGAGGATTGGGAGGTGGAGTGAATGTGTTTGGAAGTGGTTGAGGTGTTTGATTGATGGGTGGAGTGTTGGGTGTGTTGGTGGGAGTTTGTTGCAAGCTTTGTTGTGTGATTAAGGCTTGTTGATATGCCTACATTTCTTGTTGTGCCAACAATGCTTTTTGTTGGTCATGTTGTTGTTGTGCCAGCAATGCTTGTTGTTGGTCTTGTTGTTGTTGTGCCAACAATGCTTGTTGTTGGTCTTGCTGTTGTTGTGTGGCCAACAATGCTTTTTTTTGCGCTAGTAATTGAATTGCTTCTTGTTGTGTTTGGTACTATAGCAGGGCTTGTTGATATGCTTGTTTTTGGGTTGCTTGCAATTGTGCCTAGTATTGAGCTTGTGCTTGCCCTTCTTGAGCTTGGTATTGGGCTTGCGCTTGACCTTCAGCTTGTGCTTGAGCTTGTGCCTGTTGAGCAGCTTATGTAGCCTTTATAGCTTGAGCAACTTGAGCAACTTGAGCTGCTTGCACAACTTGTTGTTGTTGCAACAAGGCTTGAGCTTGATCATCCTATTGTGCTTTTTGTTCTTGTTGTGCTTGTTGTTTGGCTTGAGTTGATTGTGCTTGTTGAGAAACTTGACTTGCTTGTGCTTGTTGTGCAGATTGCATGTTTTAGGCTTGTTGTGCTTGAAATTTGTGATATTCTTTTTGATAGGCATGTTGTACTACTTGCAATGTGATATTATATTTATTGGCCACAATTGGTCTTGGTGGCAGTGGTGGTGGAAAATTTAGAATGGTGTTTTTTGTTGTGATGAGAGGTGACGTTGTATTGATGGTGGGGATTTGCACGGTGGATGGTGTGATTGATATGCTTGGTCCTTGAGAGACCATGTTTATGGATGGTGTGGTGACTGCTTGGGTTGCTTGGATGGTTTCCATCTGTTGTTGCGATATTGATGGCAAGATTGAGGATTCAGTATACTGTTTTGATTGATGATTGGGGGGTTGTTTTGACTTTGATTGAGTGATGGTAAAGGAGGTAACTCCAAATTGAGAGGTAGTGCAGATGTTAATGACAAAGGTGGAAGTGGTGGAAAAATGGGTGGTGTGCTCCCTTGTGAAACTGATGATGATGAGGGTTCAAAGATGCCCCCTTGTCCGAATAGCCCACATTCTCCTTCCGAAGTCATAGGGAGAGATGTTTGTGTGTTGAGAGGATATACCGACGATGCGTGAAAAGATGATGATGGGTCATTGGGGTCTTGAAAGGTAAGCAAAGCATATGAGTGTAGCGAATTTTGAGGAACAGATTGACCCAAGATGGTGTTTGTGTCCAAATCTTGGTTGTTCACAAGGGGGTGTGTTTATAGTGCATGAAGCAATGAGCTCTCCTTGTTGACAATTGGTTGAGTTGGAGCAATGGACGTTGTGATTTGAGGGATGGTTTGAGTGATGCTTTGAAATGGAGGTGTGGATGATGTTGGGGGTGTGGATGAAATTGGGGGCATAATCCTGAGAGGCTTCTCCACAAGAGTGCTTACATCATAGTCAGAAGGGAGTTTAGCCCCTTAGCCAATTCAAGCATGTATTGGGAGGGATTGAGCCTCATCATGGTATTGAAAATTTTGTGAGTTTCATTTTTTTGGACCATTTCAATAATTTCATCTTGTTTCATCCCTAAGACATTGTTGGTGATGTCTTCTACTTGACCTTCCTCTTCAGAATCTTGTGGAAGTGGAGGAAGATTGAGCGGGGGATTGCTAGATCCAACGAGATTGATTTTGAAGGTGGTTTGACTTAGGTCACTTGAAGTTGATGTTTCTTTGTTTGTTTCCATGTTCTCCTTGTGTTGAGATCTAGCTTGAACCATAAAATAGGGATCAATTTTTGAGAATGTAAGAGATGAACCTCTAATTCTTTAGATTAATCCAAACTTTAGGTGCAAAAAAAATAAAGTCTAAGATGTTGAGGATCAAACGATGGTGATGAGATGATGAGATATGGATAATTGGTGAATGATTGGAACTCTTAGGATACCTTGAAGGAGATCCTAAACTTTAGGACTTTTGGTTTGATGTTTGATTTGATTTTGGATTTTAATTTTGATTTTGGATTGATTTTATTTTATTTTGATTTTGATTGGATTTGGTTTGGATAATGAACTCATAAAATCTAAGAGGTTGGATGTTGTCCTAGATTAGATTTTTCCACAAGATGATAATTTGACTAAGTGTGTAGAGAAGGATTCATCTACACACACCTAATCAAACAAGATGATTTTGATTTGATTCAAGGATTTGCCCAAAGTTTAGCATAAAGGATTTTTTCAATTTTTCCAAGAGTTTTTTTCTAGCTGAATTTTAATTTGATGTTTGAAGATGGATGAGAGTGTTGATTTTGATCCTAAAAGACTTAGAGAGATTTTGTTTACTAGACCAAGGTGTTGAAGAACATGTTAATACTTCCTATGTGAGATACTCAAACCTTTGAAAGAGACTTGGATTTTGAAAATAGTAAAATGAATACAAATTTGGATTGTTCCTTGATGCACATTTGTAAGAGTTGAAGGTCAATATTTCTCTAAATTCGTAAAGCATAGACAACCTTTTCTTGCGAGCCTTTTGACTAAGACCTTTGGACTTTGGTTTTTGGATTTTGATCTTTTATGAAATAATTTGGAAGAGCACATGTGTGAGGTCCAATTGTTTCTTATCTTTGCTTAATGATTACATTTTACGACAAACACTCTCTTGATTAGGTTTTTCAAACTAAATGTCTAATTTCCTAATTTCTTCTCATCCCACAAAGTCCATTATGTGGAAATCAAGGAAATTAAGGAAAAATTTCCCTATTATTGACTTTAGTGGGAGAAAATTGAGATGTACATTCAAATACTTCAAAGCCTCTAAGGATAGGATCCCTAGGGCAAGCAATAGCACTTAAATTTTGTCAAAGGTATTTTCTCTTCCTAAAGGGTTTGAAATTTGATGTTCATGTTGAATGTTTGTTTTCCAATGTTTTAGATCCAAGAAAATTGTTTTGATTCCAAGAACATGCACAACCTATGGATAAGAGGAAATATTTGTTGAATCCCCACTTGGATAAATCTAGCTGCACTTATTCTTGGTGGATGATTAAAAGCTTGACCACACTGGCTCCCCTCCACAACACTCACTTCTATGGGTCATCCAAGCTTTAGTACCCATGAAAATCCCATGGAATACTTTTCATCTCTACCAAGAACCGCAAAAAATGTGGGGCGGCTTTAGAGGTTTGACCTCTTGCACCAACAAATATATTAAGGATTTGGGCCTTTAAACAAAAGGTTCTAGTATAGGTATTTTTTTTGTGGGGGATCATCCATACAACAAGAGACCATTGTTTCCCTTCTTGTCAGAACAATCCTCATGATACTTGAACTTTCCTCAAGTACCCACATTTATATACCGATTGGAAGTCACTTGGCTTTAGCGTGTTCCTAGTTGGGTCATTCCCTGGGGTGATTACTTTTTCCCACTAGGAAATCCCTCTAAGGATAAACAAAAGAAAGCAAGGACATCCGTAGTTTGATCAATATTTGTTGAGAAACAAAGAGAGAACACACATGATATGCTCCACTCACACTCGCAAGATTTTTTTCAATTTTAAGAATCCAAATTGAAGTGTGGAGGCAATCACTTATACAACTTAATATCATAAAAATCATTTTGATTCTCAAGATCTCCATGCGGCGCGAGAGAAGTGCATACATCTTTTAGATGATATTACTTTGCATAAGAGATCACAAAACATAAACGCACGTGTTCATTTTAACCCTTCAAAGCAAGAATTGGATTCTTTTTAAGCACCAAAAGGAAATATGAGAGTTGCTTGTTCAATTGTTAAGCCTTAAACAAAATCTAGTAAGTTTCCTAAGGTTCCTTTTAATCCATTTATTTTGTTCTTTTAAATCCCAAACAAAAATTAGTGAGCCCTAAAAAGCATGTAGATGACAAAAGTCCTTAGAAAAGGAATTACAATTCCTCCCCAAAGTGTTTAGAAACACTAGATATAATGAAATGATGATGCCATTAAGAAGCCTTCATTTTTGTTTCCTCCCTTCACTTTTGATCAAGCCAACCTACAAAAACTGGTTAAAACTACAGAAACAGAAGCCAAAAACTAGTTAGTAGTCAAAAGCAACCAAAATGAAAAAAGAACATGTTGAAATTAATTTGAAAAGTTTCTTTTACCCAACTCTAGTGGCGCAGTCTGCAAACATGATGTAGTTTGAAGAAGTCAGTGGCATTGTATAGCACCACTGGGGACTGATAGCAGCGGACTATGGAAAACTAGTGAGCACAAATGTGGCATTGTATTGACCAGCGACACAGTTTGGAATTTGGATGCTCAATCAGCTCAAGCGTCGTTGTTTGGAATTTGAATTTCTGGGTGGGAAGAACACAACATCATAGTTTGGAGTTTAATAGCGGCACTAAATGGCATTGTTGGACTGATGGCAACTTAGTTTCTCTATTAGCAGTGTTGTTTTCCTATAAACATAAAAGCCACGAAATTTCACAAAAAACATGTTAGATTCTTCAAGTTCTCCCTCCTTCTAGCACCAAAATGTGAATGGTGATGTTAGACCTACACAAACACAAATAAAAATCACACAATTAGTCCATTATGCAAGTTAAATCAACATTCCCCATGGAATTCATTTGAAATGCAAATAAACAAGAAATAAGTGAAGAACACAATAAAGAAAGCTATTAAATCCTATCTAATGCAAAAAAACTCTCAATCCCATTGGGGAATTGGTGCCATTTTGATGTGGAAAATGGCCATTTCCCAATCTCTTGTAAGCTTGAATGATGATTTGATGAAGATTTGATGCTTCCTTGGTGAAATTCTTGCATAACCTAGCTATAAAAATGTGAAAATGGATGAACAATGGATGAGCAAATTCAAAATCTCAAGATAATGTCTTTGCATCAAGTTGTGGATCCAAAATCCAAATGAGAGCCTCTTATTTATATATGAGAGTGATGGAGAATGAGGAAAAGTGGATGAATGTGGGACAAAAGACCAACCAATAGCATGAAGCCACTTGTCAACATGTGAGTGGACAAAGGTGGAGCACATTTTGGTGAATGTGCAATTAAATGCAATTAGGTGGAATTTCAAAATGGATGTAATGACAAGTTGGAGGGAGAAGAAAATGAAGTTAATGCCACTTGGCTCAAGGCAAAGGACATGTGAGAAACTTAAATCCCTTGTTGGATGTACAAACCCTTTTGGAGGGATTTTTCAAACTTGGAGAATATTTCATTTTTAATGCCTTTTTGAAAGTAATTAAAGATTTAATAAATCAATTGAAATGATTTTCATGAGAAATTTGCAAAATTCTAGAGGATTTAAGTGATTAAGACTAGCATTAATAGGGATTTGATTAATTAAGAGGGAGATTAGTTGATTTGACCATTTTGACTTAGGCTTTTGGATTAATTTAAATCAAAATGAGAGGAATATGATTTAGATTTAATTAAATAAAGATTTTGATTTATTTAATTAAAGAGGGATGATGCTAGATTAAATCAAATAAAGATTAATTTATTTAATTTAATAGAATGACTTTAGAGATTTAATTAAATAAAATGAATTATTTAATTAAAGAGAGACTATAGAAGCTAATTAAATAAAATGATTTATTTAATTAATAGGAGATGATGACTTAATTAGATAAAAAATTATTTATTTAATTAAGAGATGAAATGTGATAAATTTAATTAAATAAAGATTATTTAATTAAATGACTAGCAAAGGAGATGATTCAGAACGAAGCAGTGTTAGTAATCAAGATCAAGTGTATAAGATCAGTCGATACATTTTTTGTGTCTACAACTTCCTTGTTTATTATGTGTGGCATATCCAACCACTTGAATTTGTCATGAATTCTTCATAGCACATATTTAACCCACTCATCCTCATTACAAAAATTAGGAAAGTTATTCCATACATCCAATTTCTTCTCCATTAAGCTCTCGTATTCGTGTTTTAATTCAAATTCATCTCCAGTCAACACATTCACCCAATATTCCACCATCTTCAGATGATCATTCTATTCCATTTTAGTATCAATGTACATCCACACATCCTCTATGTACATTACATTGTATGGAACCCTTGAAAATGCTCCTTCAAGGTCTGATTTCATATATTTGAATGGGTTCTTAAATTTAGGTATCGATCGCTCTAGAACATCAATTACTTGAGGAGTAAACATAATGAATCTTCATAGAACTAGGGTTTGTAAAAAAATTGATAAATACCTTTGGATTTCATCAGTAGGGTGTCAAAAAACACTTTGAAATCACTTCAAATCACCTTTTATCTTCTTTCCATTTCAATTTTTTAGTTACAAATGACTAACATATGAAAAATTAAATATAAAGTCTTTTCTAGTTACCTAATAAGCATTTATTTCAATAGATAAAGTTAGGTTGAAAAAGTTGGAAAATTTTTACTATGTCATCATAGGCACCTTCAATCACTCTGCAAATCTTCACAACATGATATTTCACACCGGAGATACCATAAATAGTTCAAACATGTATATCTACACATGTACCAGTGTGTTGAAGGCATCAACACCACATATTTGGTAGGGGCATTGAATGTTTTTTGTTAAATCTCCCCCTAAGCCAAAGCTCTTTATCTAGTTTTTAGAGGAAATATCTACACCAAAGGCTGGTACAGACTCACTCTTTACCTTATTCTCTTCCCTTTTATTCCATGTCTTGTTAATTTCCTTATTCATCTCAACCAGATCAACCTCCTTTACTAGATCAATCTTCTTCTATGAAATAGAGGGTTTCACATTCTTTCTTCTGCAAAAATTAGCTATGTGTTTTGGTTTATTGCATTTATGACATATGACACTTTTTTGTTGAATAGACTTACTTCTTTTCATTTTAAATCTGTATTCAAAATCCTTATTCCTAAATCCATTGCATGTATAACAATAACCATTAAATGATTGAAACATTATACCATTATTGTAACCATTCATCATCTAACTTTTTCACTCACTAGCTTTATGACCAAATCTATTGCATGTAAAACACTGAATGAGAAAGGATTGAATATTCCCATTCATTCTAATTCTATACTCTACAACTCTATGTCCAAATTTATTGCAAGAGTAGCAGTAACCATTAAAGGATGAACACCTTTGTGCAGTAGGTTATCTCATAGGATACCTTTTGAAAACCTTTTTCTGGCTATAGACTTGTTCGATATTGCTCTTCTTATCATTCTTCTTTTTAGAATTTTTTAAAGTTTGATTCTCCTTTGAAATTTCTCCTTTTTCAAACCCTAATCCTTCTTTTTCCTTAGAAGCCTTTTTTTTGCAATAATTTCATCAAGAAAGGTGGAGCTCTTCTTGAATTTGTCTTCTTGAATCTTTGCTTTCTCTATATCTGATCTCAAAGTCACAATCTCTTATTCAAGCTTTGAACATTCTTCAGATTTATCTTTCAATTTTACATTCAAGCAGTCTTCAACTCTTTTCCTTCTTCAACTTGCACTTTTAGACTAGTGATTATCTCATTTGATTGTTTGAGCTATTCATTTTTTTCCTTGAATATTTCTTTAGCTTTCTTGAGTTGTTCCTTAAACTTTTTGATACACTCATCTACATCATTAATATTATCTTTCAATTCTCTATTCTCACATTCTACTTTATCTAGATCATCAAGAGCTGATTTGAGTTCTCCTTCCATATCAACTTCACAATCTTCTTCAATAAACCCTTCAGGGATGAGCTCTTTCAGAGGGATAGGATACTTCCTTGTAGCCATGTGTTCAACCTCCAAGATCTACCTCGGTGATCAAGCCAATAGAAGGAACCAAGCTTTGATGCCAATTGTTGAAGACCCAAAATATTGAGAGGGGGGTGAATCAGTATTCACTGAAATTTATAAACTTCATCAATTTAAACATACATTCAAAGCATCACATTAAACTTACATTAATAGAAAGGAACATATACAACATGCATCACATCAAGGAACATAAGAACACCAAATTTATGTAGAAAACCCTCGAAAGGGAAAAACCACAGTGAGGATTAGCTCACAATATATTATAACTAGTTACAATGGAGATTACAGAATGGTGGACTCACCGTCTAAGGACTCACTATCTAGAAAGAAATAATCACTTGTAAGTGGCTCACTGCCTAGAATAGAAAAAGATAGAGGAAAGGGTGGCTCACTACCAAAGTGAACTGCTAATAATGCATTTGCAACACGTTAAAGATAAAGTTCTAATTAATCTATGAAAACTAACTTAACACACTTCATACATCACCACTACACCTTTCACACTTCAAAAAACATCAGATTTTCCAAACAAACTCTACATGCACTCACCTCATCATTTGCATAATGAATCAACCTTGTATATATACCCCAACCAACCAAAACATCAATTAGGTCTACCTAATTACATGAACTGTGTACCACATAACCTGTCGGCTTAAAAATTTAACACACATGCCTTGTGAAGGGAACAAAAATGTGTACACCTCCAAAATAGGTCAAAATGACCTATAATCACTCCCATAAATATGCTCCTTACATACTTCAACTCCACACAACCCCAAAATCCTTAGGTTAGCACCATGTAGAAAAAATGGTGAAGCAATAACTGAATGAACCAACTGTTCATTCACAACTCGACACGTGGACCACCAAAACACTTGCCACTTGGAGCACACATATTTTTGAAATTTTTAAACACTTCCTCAAAACCACATAGCATGATATTCATCTATGGTGGAATGTGGAGCATTCCAATATGCACTCTATACCAATCACTTTGTCACTACTAATCTCAATACTCTGTCAACATTATCTTCAATTGCGGAAGACATACAACCTTGAGACTTTGGATCTAAACACCTTCAATACACATCATCAACTTCTCAAAATTGCATGACAATATATTGCATAGTGGAGCAATGCGGACCACAAAATGATTCACTATAACACTGAAATTGTACTTTGAGACAGTCAATTATCCACACCATTTGATCTTCTCCAGACTAGAAATTTTGTATTTCTACAATGAGTTGACATCAATGACAACACCATACACCATCCATGCACCATCATTCTCATGTTTCCAACAAATATGATTTGTTGAATGGGATGGATGTTGAAACATGAGAAGGGATGAAAATTTAAGGTTGTGAGATATGTGATGAAATGTTTTGGGTGTGAGATGGGATTTTCATATGCAAGTGGGATGTGGGATTCAATGGATTCAAATAAAATGGGGATTTTAGAAGGAATATTTGAAGGTTCATGATGACTAGAAGAAGGTGGGATATATCTGGGATTATGATGAATAGAAGGTGGGGGTGTAGAAGGAGGTTGTTGGGTGATTTTGGGAGATGTCAAAATCGTGGGGTAATTTGACACCCTTATTTACTAGCATAAGGATATATTGGTTGGGTTTCTTCATGATATATCTATATGCATTAATTTCATAGATTGGTTGTCTTGAGAAAAGTATTCTAATGATGTGGGTGAATCTTGGTCACTTGAATCTTAATCATGTATGATGTAGGATGGGAATGGGAACAAGCTCCCCTTAGGAACTTGATGGAAAACCTCTTCAAAGAACATGCCATTTGATAATGATGGGAAATCTTGGGAGGCCATGATTTATTTCCTTGCTTGGGACCTTATGATACACATCCAATAGAGAGATATCTAGGAATAATTGGATGGGAAAATGATTAATTATGATGAGATAGACCTTGGATTTGATTGGATTGAAAGGATAATGAGGATGTATAGAAAGGGGATAATGATGGAATGGAGATATAAGACCAATGGTGTATCAATTTAATCTAGATCCTTTGATTGATAGTGATGATTTTTCTTACATTAGGCTTGGATAATCACCTAGGCAAGGCTTGGATTTGCTTACTTAAGCTTGGATAATTGCTTAAGCAAGGCTTAAATAAAGGATTTTTTTTACCTAAGCTTGGATAATCACTTAGGAAAGGCTTGGATGCTATTTTGATAGATAAATTTGGGGAGCCAAATTCCCAAGTTAGGACAACCAAAATGACAAGGATAAATCAATATACTATCTAAGATAGGAAAGTTATCAAGAAATACACAAGCTAGTGGATAAAAAGGATTAGGATCTAGATAATACTCTTGAAAAGATTAATTTTGATTAGGATATGATGTGGACGAGGATTGGATGATAATATTGATCAATGATTAAAGATAATGGATATGAAGGATTGGATAGTGAATGATGATAGATGATGGATTGGAAAGGATGGCATAGGGATTGGATTGGAAGATCATAATGATCAATGATAAAAGTAATGATGATAGAATATGATAACGATGGCAAAGATTGGATGATTGTTGATGGGACCAAGGTCTATGGATGAAGATAGTGATGAATAGGTTATGATAATGGATGAAAAAATGAGATGAGGGAAATATGGGGGTTTTTGGATGGATATGATGGAAATGGTTGATGTTTTAGGTGAAATGATGGTTTTGATGAATGTATACAAAGGTCAATCTAGCAATTTGAGGTTCTAAAGTGGTCAAATGGTAATGAAATGATAAAGGAAAAAATTCATGTGACAGAGGCACCACTCTATGTATCAAAGGTGAAAATCTATGAGATAGAGGTGTCTTCTTGTGAAATAGAGGTGTAGTTTCATAGAGAACTACATAGAGGCACCTCAGGATGATATACAAGAATCGAAGGATGCAATAGAAGTGTAGTTTAATAGTCTAAGATTTTTTTGATAATTTTTGCAATTGACAATAAAACAAAAAGACACATTGGCTGACTTGACTCTCAAGGTGATAAGGATAATTGGATTCATTAATTTTGCACATGAAAATGTACCAAGCATGTGATAGCACAATCCTATATTTATTCAAGTAAGTGTGTTAACTTAATGTGGTCCCACCAACTAAAGGATAATATCTCATGATTGGTGTGATATACATCTCTTTCAAGAGTCTATAGCTAGAGATCTAGTGGCACAAGGCCTCACCTTTTCTCTTTCCTTGGAGATCCTAAGATCTTGCCCAAAGATCCTCTACCTCTACTCAAGAAGATACATGGTGAGTAACTTTGGGCATGATATTGTACCATACACCACACTAATCAATAGCCAAAAAGTCTTAAAGGCTTCTAGATACAAGGTACTTAATGGATCTATGAACAATGATCTCATCAAACAGTGCCCAAGATTAGGAGGATCTCTCCTCTCATCACCAAACAAGTCTTGGTAGACTAGGGGTCTTGTGGCCTAGCTTGAATGTTGCTAGATACACTTTGAGGTATGGATTTCACTTCCCCACCTTTGTATACCTCACCAGAAAATACATTTGAGGTCATCCTTGAGGTGATCAAATCCCCAAGTAGGCCTCCTAATGGAAAAGACTATACTAGGTGTTTTGATAGGCCAAGATCGCAAGAAGTGCAAGGGAAGAGAATACACAAAAACTAGTAAGCCTTAGGATAACACTTAGAACATAAAAGAAATGAAGAGATGTGAGATTTTTGATCTCCAAGATCACATGAAGTGCAAGGAGAGAATATACATCTACAAACCTTTCTAAACATAAAAAACAATATTCATTAACCCACTAAGCTACTTTAGATGCCTATATTAGTGGAAAGTAAAGCCTTGGACCAAAAAAATTGCATTAAATCATTAGTAATCAATGATAATGATCTTTGAAAAGAATTAGATAATTGCACCACTTGTTAGTTACAAAAAAAATGAAGGTTAGATGTCAAAAATAGCTCAAAAATCCTAGAAATTGAAAAATGGAGTAGAAGCATAGTATTACCAAATAGAGGCACCACTTTATGCAATATATGCACCACTTTATGAGGTAAAGGTGCAAATATGTGAAACAAAAGTGTCAGTCCAAAGCCTCAAAATGACTTTCGAGACCCAAAAATGATGTTTTTCACCAACCTAGTTGTGAAACCTACAAGATAAGGCTATGTAACACTAGAAAATATGAATATCTTGCCAAAATATTTTAGATTATATGCTCAAAAGATATAAAAATAATGCAAACCCTAGATTTGAGCCTATAAATCTTGCAAGAAACCCTAGTTTAACAAAACCATAATTATTGCATTCAAAGAATGAAACATGTAACAATAAAGTGTTAGGATGATGATATCCTACAAAAAAGGTCTCAAAGGTTAGTCAAACCCTATATATATTTTAAAATGATCAAATCCAAAGCACATAATAGAAGCACAATTATAGGTGATGAAAGTGTAGCTTCACATAACAAAGGAGCCTTTTTTATGAAACAAAGGCATAGCTATGTGCTAAAGAGGTGCCTTTCTATGAAACAAAGGTTCCACTTTACAATCTGGGACCTAAAACCACTTTCTTCATAACAAAACATCATAAAAATTTCACCAAAAAAGGTTAAAAAGGGACATGGGTCCCACCAAACATGCCAAAATGAAGAGGGTGGAAAAGATTGAAAGTAAACAAAATGGAAGATAAAGAAATGCAAAGAAAAATACCTTCAACAAGAATTTGTGTTTCTCTGTTGTTGATGTAAATAGGTACTTTTACTAACTAGTTAATGAGTGGGGTCCTATGTACATGTTAAGTCCACTTAGGTCCTAGGCATATTTAAGTTGTTTAGACAATATTCCATTTTTTCATATTTTATTAAGTACTAGAGTCCTAGGTCATTTAATGATAGCTCGTGTCATTTAATAATGACACCAATCATTTAATGTTTGGTACTTCATCACACCTTGTCTATATAAGCAAGGTTATTGTACACTTTTGTAATAAACATCATCATCATATTTGATAGATTTTAATACCAAGAAATTTTATTTCTTGCATAATCTCTTATGGAAGGTTTCATTATTTTTGCAGCTGGTCCTAGGATAGAGCTAATTTTCAGCTCTTACATGGTATCAGATTGTGGTTGTTGGCTCCTACATGGTATCAAATCACAGCCTTAAAAATTCCTTCTTAGATTTGAGTGTCGAGTTATTACCAATGAGAGAACTTGGTGAATTTCATTAAGGTTGAGTATGATCTTCTCTTGCACCCTATGGTGATTTGGTGAATCAACAAAAATTGAAAAAAAAAGTTTTGGAGGTTTCCTCTTTGTGGATTTTATCGCAGGTTGATTTTGGTGCATGTTAGAGGTAATCTAATCTCACCATTGACTTCAAGGTGTCTAAGAAAGTCAATATTGGCTTTTGTTTCATGCCAAATCTATGACAATTTGAAGTTGGGAGATGGTTACCATATTTAGGAGGTAGCTAAATTTTTGGAGCACATTGGGCTAAAAGAAACCCTACCATTGCATTCAGAAGGCCCAAAAACCCCTATTTTCATATGAAAAATTTCATATTTTGAAGAAAATATATTTTTGGCGATTTTTTAAAATTTGTGGTTGACTATTTTAATTTTGATGATCAAATGACCATCATAGAAGACTGTGTTAAATTTGATGGTTAAATAGCCATCATACTAGCACTTGGTCCTATCTTCCAACTTCTAGTCACATGGGGCAATCACCCGCCAGCCCTTAGGGAGCTTAATTTTGGCCTTTCGAGCTTTAATTTGACAGTTTTTTAAAAATGACCATAAATTTTGACTGAGGTATCAAATTTTTGAAAATGAGATATCATTGGAAAGTTGGTTCTGAGATATTTCTAGGGGTGTAGGTATTATTATCATATTTTACTCTAATATTTTATTGTTGTTTAAATTCAAATCTCCCATTTGGATCTCTAAGCTCATAACGTTTTTCCTAGATCTTCATTTTTCATCATTTTTGTAGCATTAGAAAGGTATTAAGGAGCTCTATCATTGTGCTTGTGCACTTTTTCTAGATTCATCCACATATATTATTTTCATTATTTTCACATTTGGCATTATGACTAATTACTTGGACATCCTAACTCCTGGAGAGGTTATGTCTCTTTAGGAAGGCTTCATTTGCAACAAAACATCATGTTTGAGGGTTTCTAATTGTTGTTGAAGGTTTTAGTCTTTATAATTTTGGATATTTCTCCTAGTTCATTATGGGGTTTTCATTTCAACCTTCTCTGATTATGTCAAAAACGGGAAACTAGAAATAATCGAGAGATGGCATCATAAAACATCTTTGATGGCTTCATTTGTTGCCACATTTGTATGGTCTAGTTTTCCCTCCAAGTAGTGGTAGTAAAGAAATTTCTTGGAATTGCAAAAGGGATCATGTCTTAGGATTTATTACTATTAATGTTGATGATGACATTTTGAATGCTATTGTTCATTTTGAGTGTCCTCATAATCTTTGGACTAAAATTTGGGAGATATATGGAGATCTTGATACTTAGCCATTCTTAAATGATTGTGTTTCAAACTGTCTTGTGTCTCTTCATTTTTCAAATGGATACCCTATGATTATGATACTATTCTAGAGTTTGAGTATTTGGAGTACTTTGAATCTTCAAATGAGGATGACAAGGTTTCTTCAGATGTTCCTTCTTCTCCTTCAAAGACGGTTGTTGATCCTTCAGCTTCATTAATTCCTTATGTATATTCATTGATTGAGGCTCCCACCATCCTTGTCTAGCAGGACCATTTATCTTTTGTTGGTGATTCATTGAAAACTTCCAGTGGTTCATTCCAATAGGTATCTAATTGTCTTCTTGATTGGGATTCCTATCTATTAGGAATTGGATCTTTGTTCATGAAATCTAAATTTTAGATTTGGAGGACACACTTGAGGGGTTATATCTCCTCTTTGATGACAGTGATTGCACTACTATTTTTAAACCATCATTTTCTTTGGATATTTTTCAACATCAATTTTCACAAAGTTTTGATTTCTCAACTTCTTCTTTGATTGGGAATGTACCTAATTTGATTATGGCATCAAAATATTCAATGGAAAAGGAGACACGTGAGCAACTTTCAAATACATCATACATGTTTATGCTTCTTTCTATCAATTCCTATCTATAATGGGAAGCATTCATGCATTTGTACTTAGTTTTGTTTCTTTCGAAAGGGAGACAAGTTGTTTGTCAGTATTGGATCATTTTTTTCCTTCAGGAACTTACCATTTTTGTAAGAGATTACACATTATAGGGGCTACATAGTCTCTCTCTTTCTCTCTTATGGGGGGTTATTGATTGTATATTCATGATGGATGTAGTCCTTGGGGTATCATTGAGTCCTCCATCTTTCATCCTTGTTTGTATATTTTCTCTCTTTTGGAGAGGGGTTTTTCCCATGGGGTTTTATCCTTTTCTTCATTTATGAGAGATTGCATTTGTATTTGTACATGGGTACCCAACATAGCCTCATAGTTGAGACCCATTTTTGTGTCATTTGCATAATACTACTCCTTAAGTTGTATTTAAGGGGGCATGTTGGTGTAAATAGGTACTTTTCTAACTAGTTAATTAGTGGGGTCTTGTTTATATGTTAAGTCCACTTGGGTCCTCAAAATATAAGTTGTTTAGATAATATTTTATATTTTTAGCTTTTATTAAATCATATTAGTTCTAGGTCATTTAATCATGGCTCGTGTCATTTAATAATGACACCAATCATTTAACTTTTGGTACTTCATCACACTTTTCTGTATAAGCAAGGTCATTGTACTCTTTTGTAATAAAACTCATCGTCATATTTGGTAGATCTTAATATCAAGCAAGCTCATTTCTTGCATACTCTCTTGTAGAAGGTTTTCATTATTTTTGCAGGTGGTCCTTGAATAGAGCTGATTTTCAGCTCTTACACGGTATCAGAGCGTGGTTGGATCTTGAATGTTATAAGATCATGATTGACTCTTACATATCCTTGATGAGTATAAATGGAGTACATCCTTATTCCATTTGATTTTCTCTTTGATTTTTATTTTTGGATTGTTTAATGTTCTAGCATAAACTTGATATGATTGATAATGATATATCAAAATGACATGTAAGTATGATAATAGATTCTAAATATCAAGAGCTCAAAAGAGTTAAGAGAGATAAGAGGATATGATAAATGATAAGAGCCTCTATATATAGAGCCTTGAAGAGGCAAAATCAATGGCTAGGAATGATTGATGATGGATGGCTAAGATTGAATGAGGATTAGGGTTTGGATCAAAGATACAATCATATGGTAAGTGGCACATGATGGATAGAATTTAGGTTTAAGATTGAAATAAGGACAAAAATCCTTATGGGAATGGCTAGGATTAAGAGGTTTAGATGAGATGAGTGGATATGATGAAAAGTTAGTTTGACTTTTGACGAGATGTCTAGGTTCAATGAATCTAGACAAAGATCGTTAGTTAGACATGTGAAGGAGACACTTGTCACATGAGAAAAAACTTAGACTATGATCCATGTGAACAAGATGGAGGAATAGGATTAGATGGAAAAGGATAGAGGATAAAGGAAAATTAATTAAATAAATAAAATATTTAATTAATTAATGGGACCATGTGAAGGGAACATAATTATGTAAATGAAATATTTATTTAATTAAATGATGGAAAAAGATGGGAAAGGATGAAAATAATTAAATAAATAAATATTATGTATTTAATTAAAGGTTTAGGATAGGCTAAAATTAGGTGTGGCTAGGTAAGGTCAGATTTTAGGTGTCTACAATAAACCAACTTAGCACAAGAATGTGTTACTTGATATGTAATTATATTATAAAATTTTGTTGAAATAGGTCTCAAACGAAATGAGAATTGACATGGAAATACAAAATAATATTTTTCTTTTATAATAAGAAAATAAAAATAATATCAATAAATAAATTTTTATTTTATTATAAAGAGGATAAAATCATTTTAAAAGAAAATAATAAAATATTTTTTTTTAAAAGAAAGAAATGAAATCAATGAAAGATATAAGAAAATATTAATATTGAAACAAAAGAAATAAAATCCAAAAAATGTAAACTCAAATTATTTCCCCCACATCCCTTCTCAATTTTTCCACAATTTTCATGAATGTCTAAAAGTTCCATTTTTCTAAAAGTTTCAAGAAAAATCTAAAAGGAATAAAATATCTTTCATTGTCAGGCAATCTCCAAGAGATAGAAACTCCACTACATAAGACTATTTTGTTTGCATTAGATATTCTTAGTCAGAGGCTTCATAGCAATCTCACTATATTATTCAATTGCAGATCAACCTAGGATTTCTTTTGTTTCTTATGAGTGGATGGCATTTATATCAAGAGTAAAGGGTAATGCAGGAGCATCCAGTGGTGTAAGGGCAATCTTGCATCACCCAAAAATAGTTAAATTTCAAGTTTCTCAGTTTTTAGATATTTTTACATTTTTGGATACCCTTTTCGTCATAATGAAATTTCCAATTTATGGTTTTTATTTTCTATTCTTGGGTGGAAAGATATTGCAGTTTTAGTTTCCCAAATTTGCACCTGAAAATCTTCTGAGTTAGATTTGAGGCACTTAGAGTTCCTGGATCAGCCCCAAAACTTGCCAAAATTAGTGTAGCATATTTTGGGCACGTTATTGACTTCGAGACCTTTCCAACGGTTCAAACGGTTCGCGAATCAGAGTCCCGGATCAAAAGTTATGGCCCCGGGAAGTTGGCGCAATTTCTAGAAGATACAATTGTAAATGTTCTTTTGAAATTTGAACTTCAATTTGTAATTTTTCGGCGCCAAACCGCCTAAACTCAAATTTGAATGTTGTTTTGGCTCCAAACTAAAGAGGAGCTCTATTTATGGGCGGGTTTCTAATTTTTGGGTAACTTTTTGGGGACAAGCTCGCATATTGTGAAAGAGTTATTCTGTAGCTTTCTGTAACTTGCATGTGTTGTAGAACTTGGGGATTTGAGATCCTCTGCATGTAAGAAGCTCCATTTTCTGAATAATAAAATTATTCTCTTGTTTGTGGGTTATTTTCTAAGTCTTGGGCTGCGCCCTCATCAAAGGGTCAAATATTGGGTACTCGTATAAATATTGTAGCCCTTATCTTTTATGGAATTGAGTATGTATCAATTCAAGGAATAGTTGATTGGTTATGCTTGGGAGATTCAAAAGAAATAGGTGAAAATATGTAAATTGTTAGTTTTGTTCAACATTTTGATAATGTATGAATTAAGTACAAATCACATATTATGGGAATTATAAAATATAAACATGATTTTGTTTGTTTTCCTTCAATTTTTTTAAGAAAAGGGCAATGTTGGGGTAGGATTACGAATGCCACATTTCAAATTTTCCAATCTATTTGAATGTATGTAGTAGGTGGGTGCATGTATATAAAACTCTTGAAACTTATTTATATCCTTAATTTTAGGAAATGTGATATGGTTTTAAAAAACTTAGGGAGATGTTTGGAGGAAGACTTTTTGGGTACTTTGACTTAAACCTTGAATGTTGTTATTTTACTATAGTAATTAGTTTGAATTATATCAAGTTTTAGAAGTCCTAGTATTTTTTTTGTGCAATTTAAAAAAAAAATCCTTTCTTAAGAGTGAGATGAGTTGGATATAAATATATTGGTCTTGTACACACTTAAAAATGTCTTGATCATGTCACACACCGATATTTTGCTCCTAACTCACTTATTTTCATCTATTTCATTAAAATAATGTCAATTGTTTAATTAAATTCACTATTTTCTCCTATTAATCGAATAATTAATTTTATTTGATTAATTCATCCTTCACACTAATTTTCCTCTTTTTTGACTAGATAATGCAAATTATTTAATTAATGTCATAATCCTCGTTGATTAAATAATTCTTAATTGTTTAATTAAAGCTCCTAATTCCCTTTACTTGCACAATTAAATAATTTCTAAATTGTTTAATTGGTTAATTTACTCTAATCATGCAAAGAATATTCTCATGAAATAGTCCTCCCTTTAAAATTCAAATATTTCCCTCTAAATGGAAATATCTTCCACATACTCCTAAAATTAAGGGATTTATTATTGTCTCAAGCAATTTGGACATTTGATTAAAATCCTTGATCAATGTCATTAGGCATTATCAACCCTTGATTTGATCTTTGATCCATGCCATCTTCTCTCCTTCAATTTCATCCTTTGATTAGCCAATTCAATCTCAACCTTTGATTCATTCTAAAAATATATAAATAGTCTTCATTTTATATGAATTCTCATTCACAACCATTTGAGCAAAGTTACTCTACTCATTTTTATACTCACCTTTGAGCTATTGGGATCAATTTTTGAATCAACCTCACTATTATCAACCATCATCAAATCTTTTTCACAATCAACCATGAATTAGGCTTCGAATTCAGCACTCCACATCTAATTCAACATTAATCCCCCAATGGGATGAGGTTTGTAATACTAATTAGGTTTTTTATTTGAATTTATTGATGTTTCATGTTTTCATTAAGCTTTGCTAGTAATTTTAAGAATCTCATTGGAATATTGTTTAATGTGGTCATTTACTTGCTACTTAGTTAATTCAATTGAATTTTATCTTGTTAATCTTCCATGTTCACATTTTGGCACACCCAATGGGATCCATGTCCCTAGCTAACTTGCTTTTGTTTGAGTTTTTTAGACATTGAAAGTTCAAGAAGCAGATTGACGCCTTTGCAAGTTAAAGGCTCGTGCCTTTGCAAATAGCAACACCTTTGTCTAACATATTTTCATTTTTTTCTTGCAAGTTATAGGTTGATTCATATGCGAGAAGCAACACATCTGTCGAATAGTGGCACTTCTATAAATAACCAAATCAATGCCTCTATCTGATAGAGTGGTGCATTTGCATGACAGAGCGATGCCTTTGCAAGTATACCAAGCAATTTGAATTTTTAGGGTTGCATCTGATTTCAATTTATTTTTTATTTGACCTTGATGATTTTGTTGTTTTTTTTTAGGTTTATGAGGCTAACATTTGCAATGGACTTCATGAAGCATTTATCAAACTAAAAAGAATTTGTTAACTCTTGTTGGAAGGAATGAAGCATGGATCAGTTTGAAAAGTATTTTTAACACTTGTTTGAAGGAATAATCATAGATATATTCCAATTTAAAGCATTAAAGTAGATTCACATTTAGCTTTGGTGCATAAAATTGAACCCTACAACTCTTATTTTTGGATTTGGTGTTTAAAATTGGACAATCAAATTGCATCTTTATATGGGGTTAAAATGAATATACAACTTTCATTCCTTAATTATTTTGGTGCATAAAATGAACCAAACATTTACTTTGGTGCACGCTTAAAATGAAAAATTATATTCTTTGTCTATTGTGCTTGGTAAGTTGGATGTGAATCCTCTCCCCTTGTGCCTAATGTGATCTTGGGTGAAGAGAAACATCCTGAACTTACGTTTTATGTACATTGTTAGCTAAAGGAAGTTGCTAGGTATCCTCTCCCCTCATGCCTAGTGTGATCTTGGGTGAAGATAAATAGTAACAAGAATCCTTCCCTTTTTTAAGTAGGAAGCCTCCCTTGAGACACATCCTTATGAAGAACTCAAGGTTTCAACCTCAAGCAACGTTTTTGAGTGCTCTATACAAATTGGATGAGAGCGAAAGTTGTAGTTTGATCTATGCATGTAGTATACTAGACTTTTTCTAGAGGACTAAGTTTTTTTAGTTCCTTGAGGAGATGTCTATGTAGCCAGTAGTGTTCATTGATAATCCACCCACTATGAACAATATTTTTAGAGGCTTAAGACTTTCAAATTTCTTCTATTAGTGTTGCAATTGGATAGCATCATCCCATGAATTTACTTACTATGTGCCAACCATAGTTGAGGCAACAAAACTCCTTGCAAGGAACTTTTCCTTCCAAGGTAAGAGGTGTGTTGTGTATGTACGCATACTCTAGTTTCTCCTTCTATGTGCAGTATTTTATTAGCAGACCCACTTTTATAAGATAAACCCAACCTAAATACTAAATAGGTTGCATTTCATGTCATGTTTTCATGTAATGACCTTGTGACACCAATTAGTATGTTCTAAAAAAATCCAAAAACCTAATTGAATCAGTCCACGTGTTGTATATTGTGTTTTTCAGAAGTCAAATATCAAAAAAATTAGGTCAACTTAGATTTTTGAAGATATCTGAGCAAATCAATGCATTTTCCTAAATAGTGTGATGCTTTTGCACAAATTGACACTTTTGTTTGCATACTGACGCCTTTGCACATCATGGTGTGTTTTTTAGGGATAAAAAAGATTTGTATAATGACACCTCTATTTGGATAGTCTAGTGCTTCTGCTAAGCAATGACAACTTTGCAAATATCAATGCCTTTATAGCTAAACAGAGCAACACCTTTGCCAAAATTTCAAAACCGCAACCTTCAATAAATTACCTTTTGGTTCAAAAACACTCAACTCATTAAAATTAATGCAAAAGCAATATTGGATCACTAATAGCACTCAAAAAAAAAACACAATTTCATTCTCTTTAACATCTTGAAGCTTTTGAAAACACCTTTTAGGTTCTCAATTAGGATCAAACTTCAAACAATCAACACCAACCATCAAACATGACAATTTGAATTTTTGACACAAATTTCTTAGAATTAACTTTTTCATCATATCAACTAGTCTAGCTTCATGTTTAGAAACAATATATTTCTAAGCATTTAGTTGAATTGGTAAACATCTTCTAGAAAAACTCACGTTGGAGTCATGATTCTACTCCCAAGGTTTGCAAGTTCATCATCAACAACATTAAACACATCTAAAGATTGAGTCTAAACCTTATCAAAATTGAGATTTTCACACTTATTCACAAAATCACCCATCATTGGTCTTAAACCTATTAAAGTATCACTAATAGAAAAATTTCAGGCTACCAAGGAATTTCAAGAAAATCATTTACACCAAACATCTCCCAAGGTTGATACAACTTGTATGGTTACAACTTGGTCTCAACACAAAAGGAAAATGGAAATAAATCCTAGTGTTCCAAACATTCCTACCACTACAAGTGCAAATCCAAGTGGTTCAAATGTTCCCATTTCTACCAATGCTCCTACCAACATAGGGGTTAGTGATCAAACTTTTATAATTCCACAAACAACTTCTCAAGGACAAGAAATTCCTCTATCAAAGAAGATAAAAATGTCAACTCAACCATCTCAAGGTGAAACAATTCACATAGAGAATATCACTAACAAAAAACATGACTTCACTCTTGAAGAACTCTTAGAAATGAAACAAGACCAAGAGTTTATCAAAGTGGTAGAGGCAGTGATAAGTGAGAACCCCAATCAATATGTTGATACTGTAAGAATTGGCTATGAAGGTAGCCACCCAAGATCTAGAGGCCTAATAGAAAACACAAAAGAGAGAGAGACAAGAATATGACAAGAATAAATTGTATTCAATGTCAATAATATGAGATAATGGTACAGTAATTACATAGGAAACCCCTTGGTTATATAGCCAAGGTGAGAACATAGGAGGGCATAAGATTATGACAAGTGTCATAATCTTATGACATGAGACAACAAGGAAAATTTATCACTCCACCTAAAGTGGGAAAGGATAATGTGCTAATCTCCACAAAAGGTGGATCACCCACAAAAGGTGGAAGTGATGAGGTAATGACATGTCTAGTCCATCAAAAGTGGAAAATCTCCAACAACCTCCTATGTGGTCCCTAAGTAAACTTAACTAAGGTGTAATCATGACCTAGGACAAGGTACAAGACATTTAATTACACCAACAGATACTTGCACAACAAGGTGCTAAACTACCCCCAAATTTGACATGAATCAACTTAGAGAACAACCAAAAACATCAAATGTTGGAAAAACTTGTCAATAAGGAAATGACCCCTTGGTACATCATGTTATTGAACAAGTACCTAACCCATCTTCAAATACGGTAGGTCAATCCATGGTTAGATCTCAAGGGATAGATCAAAAAAACTTCACAAGTCAATACGTGAATCCCTTGTACAATATTCAAAACCTAGGGAATCACACAAATTTGGGAATTCAAAATGCCAACATTCCACCCATATTTAACACCAACATTCCATCTACATTCAACACCAACATTCCACCCATATTCAACACCAATGTTCCACCTACATTCAACACCAACATTCCACTTAACATCCAATGCTCAAAATGTTCATACAAATATCCCTAGCATTCAAAATTATCAAAGTCAAAATCAAACAAACCCACAACAACATCAAGTGACTCAACCTCAAATGTCACAACAACCTCAAGGTTCTCAACAACCCCAAGGTCCTAATCAAATTTCACAACAACATCAAGGGTCTCAACATCAAAATAAAAATCTACCACCTCCAAATCAGCAATACAAAAATCCACCACATCAAGGGTCCCAATATCAAAACAAAAAACCCACCATTGCATCAACATCAATCATTCCCTCACAACACCATTTCACAAAATCAACAAAATCTCCAATATCAACAATCACCAACACAACATCAAAGTCAAACTTTGTAAAATCAGCAATATACCACATTACAACAATTGACTTTAGGGATGTTGAAGGTGACTTTAGTGGTAGATTCGTCCTGGCTGCTATCGACGATGGCCTCATGTGGCTCTGTTGGTGTGGTTGGATCTCCAGTCCAGGTGTTGCTCTGCGCTGCTGCTGGGGGTTCTTCGGTTTATGTGGGAACTTTCTCTCTTGTGCCCAATGCTAGTTTGGTTTTGGACAAGGGTTTCTCCTTGGGGAGTGGTTGCTTATGTTTCAGTGTGTGGTGTTAGGTTTGGTGCCTGGGGTTCTTGCGGATGGTTTTTCTGAGGAGTTTGGTGGCCTATTATCAGACCCTGACTGGCATGTACGGTTGGAAGTGGTGCTTTTTTGTTGTGACTTCTCTCCTCTTTCTCCATTTGTTGGTTTCCCATGTTCCCTCTGGTTTCATGGTGGGTTTTTTGCCTCTAGTTGGGGATTTTCATTGTGTGGGGTGGTGGTTGTTGGTTTGCTTCAAGTGGATTTTTTTGTGGAAAGTTTATGGCATGTTTCAAACCCTAACTCGCATGTAGGGTTGGGGATTGTTTTTCACTGTCTTGTTGGCTTTCTGCACTCTCTGCTTGGTGGTTTTCCTCACCATGTCCTCCTTTTAGGTCCCTTTGTTTCTCCTTTGGTGTTGATGCCGGTTGTGGTGCTTGGAGTTCTTGTTGAGGGTTTTTTGAGGATTTTTGTGGCATTATCTCATACCTTAACTGGCATGTTGGGTTGGAAGTGGTTTCTCATTGGTGTGCCTCCTCTCCTCTTTCTCTCTTAGCTGGCTTTCAAGGCTATCTTTGGATTTTTTGGGTATTTTTTGCCTTATGTTAGGGTGTTCTTGTTGCTTGGGGTACAGTTGTTGGTTTTCCCCTGGTGGAGTTAGTTGCGGATTGCTTATGGCATGTTTTAGACCCTGACTGGCAAGTAGGGTTGGAGGTTGGTTTTCATTGTCTTGTTAGCTCTCTTCTCCCTCTATTTGGAGGCTTTCCTTTCTTAGCCTGTTATCTCTTTATTGGTTTTGGTTTCTTGTTTGGGCAAGGATTTTGATTCTCTTTGGCTCCTATTTCGCTGCAATGTTAATTTTCCTTCTACTCCTAGTGGGGAGTGTTTCTCTTGGTGTGGGGTCTCTTATTTGGTTGTCTATCTGTTGGTTTCTCTAAATTATTGGCTCTCCCTAGTGTAGTCCTTCAAGTTCATTTTTAAAGCTAGGGGTTTGTTGTTGTTCGAGGAAAGCTCTGCTTTTTTTTGTTGCTCCAATTTACCTTCTTTCCAAAGGATTTTTTGGTGGTCCTTGCTATGGGTGAAGTTGATTCCCTTCATTTTTTTTAGCTATGGTCTTCTTTTGAGGTGGAGACTACTCCTTTGGAGGTGGATCCCTCTTCTATTGAGTTGTGTTGTGGATCATGTGGGAAGCTCTTTCTTCTATGGTTTTGGGTCTCTTGTCATCCTCTCTTATAGAGGGGAGCCCATTCCTATTGAGGTGGAGGCTAGGTTGGTGTTGTGGGTGGACTGGTGTTGGGTGCTTGCTATGAATTTCTAGTGTTTTGATCATATTCTTCCCTCTCCTATTGAGGTGGGGAGGTTAGTTTTGTTGGACAATGTTGACAAGTATTTTGTTGTTGTTTGGCTCGTTTAGGCTGGTTACTTGGTTGTCTTTGGTTTTTCACTGATGGTTGATGTTGTTATGCATTGTGTTGTAGTTTGGTTGTTTCAGACTGATGGTTTCCTAGTCAATATAGGTTGTTTTTGGGGTAATACCCCTTGTATCTTATGGTTGGATTGGGCTTAATGTTCCCATCTTAACCTTTATTAGTGTAGATTGAGAGTTAAAGTTTTTATTTTGTAATCTACTTCTACTTGGTTGTTGTTTTCCTCTTTTTCTTTCTTTAGCAGCTTGTTCTCTTTGTGCGGGTTTCAAGTCCCTGTCAAAACCTACTTGTTAATGGTTTTGGGTCCATTCAAACCCTGTTGTTAATGGTTTTGAGTCCATTCAAAACTTTTTGTTAATGGTTTTGGGTCCATTCAAAACCTTTTTTCCCCTCTTAATCTAAACAATTGAAACATCAACAACAATAGATTGCTCAAAAATAATTAATGTCACAACAAAATCTTCATCAATCATCATACATCAATTCACAACAACCAAATCCATCACAAGAAAGCATGGTCCCTCAAAATCAATATGGATCTCACAATGTATCTCCTCAACATCAAGGAAGTTATCAAATGGGTCCTATGCCTCAAGGAAATTTTCAATATCAAAATGATCCTTTCCCTCAAGGAAATAATCAATCTCAAATGGGTTCATATGGCATGAACGTCCCACCATACCAAAATCAAAATTTACACATGTATAGTCCAAATGCTCCACCCATGGACTTATCCTCAAAATTTCAAATGTTAAATCAAAAGATTCAAGACATTCAAATGGGGAAAACCGAAAATTCGTATGCATTTAAAGATCTATTCCCATACTTGTTTGTGTTGGCAACACAAGGGCAGACAACTGAGAGGGGGGGTGAATCAATTTTCACAGAAATTATACTTATTAAACTTATTCTCAGATTCTATAAATAACATGAAAGCATAAACCATCACCACATCAAAAACACACATAACACTAGGAAATTTTACGTGGAAACCCTGTTAGGCAAAAAACTAGGGTGGAGGTTAGTCCACAAGATTATACCCTATTAAAAGTATAAAAGAATTATAAATGGAGAATGCACATGCATTCAGGCACACTGCTCAAATACAAAAATTATTACTTCCCAAAGGAAGACTCACTAGCTTACAATAACATTCGAATTACATCCAACAGATTTTGAATTGAGAAAATAACATCTTCTAATGCCTGATTATAGTTTTGGTTAAGCACATAAACATCTGCTCACTCTTCTTCAAACTTTACTTCTACCTTTCAAAGATTACAACATTATTCACACACAACACACAACATTCTTCGCACACCATTCCTTCAAATGGTATACACAATCGATCATATATATCCACAACTAAGGATAACATCAACTACATGTCAAACCAACAAAATATAAAATGTGTACTAATTGTCAGTCCAAATCAATAAACAATTATCAATGCGCACCAAACAATGTCAACCAAAACATAGTAAGGACCCTAAACAACATCCTCAAATATGAAACACCTTAAAAAATTATGCCTTGAAGATCTGCAATACGCTACAATCACCCTGTTGGCCATGATCATGAAAAATATGAACTCACAGAAGAAAATCAAATCGTGAGTACAACAATCAATGCGTACCAAAAACATAGATAGAGCACAATCTAGAAACATCCATGAGAATCATGAATCACCACAGAAGCATCCACAACAACTCAAATTACTAGAATCACATTATCTTCTTTCAAGAACACCAACTGAAGCAATAGAACAACTGTCAGAAAAAAGATACTCATAACTCAATCAAATCTTCATGAGAACCTCTAAAACTTCATGTGGATAAACTAGACATACTTGTCAACAAACCCTTTAATCCACAACCTCTTATCATCAATATACTAAGCTATCCACCATACTTATTTTATTATAATTTTCTTAATATCCTCGACATATACAACCTTAAAGACATTAATACCAATAGTGTTGACATCAATGACAACCACATATCAGAAATATCCAACAACCTCCCCCTTTGGCATTGATGGCAACACATGATGTGAAAAAAACACCATCAACACAATGTTCTCTTAGCACTTACTCCCCCTTATATTTTGACTCTTTTCTCCTTAACTCTTTCATAGTTTTTCACATGACTCTTCTCCCCCTTTGACATCAATGACAAAGGTGCACATTATCTTTCTCCACACAAGCTCTAAACTACATTTTTGAACATCTAACTACTCCCCCTGAGTAGCAGCCACCACAACATCAATCTAGATCACAAGATATGACTATGAAGCGCACAGACTGATGCAAGTCAATGCATCTTAATTCTGATTAGGAGGGGTAATCACTAGCTTCCCTCTGAGATACTCAAAATTATCTTTAGGAAAGGGCTTGGTAAAGATATCTACAATTTGTTCCTTAGTGGGCACATACTCCAATCTGACTTCCTTTTCACTCACCTTCTCTCTCAAAAAGTGAAACTTGATAGATATATGCTTGGTTTTTGAATGCAACACCAAATTCTTAGAAATGTTAATTGCACTTGAATTGCCACATAATATAGCAATAGGTTCATCATACACAACTCTGATATCTTTCAACATCTACTTCATCCACAATACTTAAGTACAATTGTTAGCAGCAACAATGTATTTTGCCTTCACAGTAGATAAAGAAATGGCATTCTGCTTCTTACTTAACCATGAAATCAACTTCTTTCCCAAGAAAAATGCACCACCACTGGTACTCTTTCTGTCATTCACATCTCCTTCCCAATCAGCATCAGTAAAGGCACTCAAATTAAGGTCATCTTCTTTAGGATACCATAGGCCAAAATCAACTATCCCCTTCAAGTACCTAAAAATCCTCTTTATAGTTATCACATGAGATTCCTTAGGATCAGCTTGAAATCTTGCAACAATGCATACAACATTCATGATATCAGGTCTATTTTGAGTCAAATAGAGCAATCCACCAATCATGGATCTATATCTAGTTTAATTTGTTTTAGGAGAATCATCATCTTGTGTCAACTTACATCTGATCACCATAGGTGTACCAACTAGCTTTGAATCTTCCTACCAAACTTCTTTAGAAATTCTTTCACATACTTGGATTGAGATATAAAGATCCCTCTATCTAGCTAAGTAATTTGCAATCCCAAAAATAATTTCATTTCTCCGATCATAGACATCTCAAACTCACCCTGCATCTCATCAACAAACTTCATTTACAAACTATCATCTCCTCCAAAAATGATATCATCAACAAAGAATTCAACAATCAAATCTTTATCATGATTAATCTTGAAATACAAATTACTACCAACAGTTCCTTTATTAAATCCAAGCTTCAAAAGAATACTTGTCCAATCTGGCATACCATGCTCTTGGGGCTTGCTTAAGTCCATACAATGCTTTCTTCAACTGGAAAACCATATCTCCCTGATCAGTCAATTGAAATCCATCATGTTGCTCAATATACACTTCTTATTCTAGTTCACCATTTAGAAATGTTGACTTGACATCCATCTAATAAACCTTGAAGTTTTTGTAAGCAACATAATCAAGAAATAGTCTCAAAACTTCAATCCTAGCAACAAGAGAAAAAGTTTTTTCAAAGCCAATTCCTTCCATCTAAGAATATCCTTTACACACAAGTCTTGCTTTGTTTCTAACAAATTCACCTTGCTCATTTAGTTTGTTCTAAAAGAACCATTTAGTTCCAATTACATTTTTGTCCTTAGGTTTAGGAACAAGAATCCATGTATTATTCTTCTCAATTTGCAGTAGTTCTTCTTTCATTGCTTCCACTATTGGATTTCAATTGTTTATGTGTTAGTTTTTCCTTGATGCCAAAATTGTTTTATGAGGTTCATGGCATCACTGGTTCTATTCTTTGCATTCTTAGATTGGTTGATATGCAGTTGCATTGGTTGGTGTAATGATATGAATGTGATGATATGCTTGATGGTTGTTGATAGGATATGAATGTGATGATATGCTTGGTGGATGTTGACAAGATGCATTCTTAGCTTTTTTTGATACATGATGTTTACAATTGGTTCACATGGTGATTTACATGGTTGCTCATGGCATGCACTTTCAAATTTACAAGTTGGTACTGATGTTTGACATGTGTTTATTACATCAAGGCATGTTCATTATAGTATGATTAGGGTAGGGCATGTTCATTATAGCAGGACATGCATTTATTTTAGAGCATGCATTTGCTTCAGGGTATATATCTTGTTTCAAATATATGGCATGGTTAATTAGGTATATCCAGGTTGATAAATTTTAGATTGTGGTATATTCAACTTGATCTTTTGCAAGTTTTCTTCACATGATATATGAATGACTTCTTATTTTTGCACAAAACATACAATTTTACAAGAAAATGTAGATTACAAGTTCAATTCACTTATATATATCATCTTCATTGATTATTTTGCTAAAGGGGTCTTCAAGACATTTATTCATGGTGTCATAAAGCATAGAAAGTCATATGACTTTGGACAACTTGTATTTCATTGTATTACATTGGTTTATATTTTTTTAAAGGATCTCATAGTTGATATGGCCTATGTTAAGGATATTGAAATATCTACCATTTACACCATAAATGGTGTCGGTAACTTAAGAGACATGGGACTTTTATTAAGAAAAGAAAAATGAGCCCTTGTCAGGCACACTAAAACGTGAGGCAAACCAAGATAGTCAAGCATATTAAAGTTTAATGTTTTTTTTTTAAACTTTGGTAAAGAAATTTTTGTTTTGGTGCTTAGTTTTTATCACATTAAACATGTGATATTGAAATTTTATCATTTTAGTTGGTAGCTATATTTGACTTAGCTGTTATTATTGTGTTGACGTTTTTATCAAAATTATTATTTGGCAATACTGATTGGAAAGGTTGTGGATTTCAAATGGTTATGTTTTGTGTAAAGTCTTCGAAAGACTTGAAAGGAAGGAAAAACTAGGGCAAAAGAATTTGAGTGGAACCCTAGCCACCATGGACATTTTGTTTTTCAGCAGAATATGTAACTTGTTAGTATTCTGATTAAGAAAATGAGTGTCGACTGTGAAAGTTGGATGATTGTTGACTGTGGAAGTTGGAAAGAGAAGCGACGAAGCTTGTAGATGGAGGTCTTCAGCTGGGTAGTTATGAATCGGTTCTTCTGGTATTTCTTTGTTTATCTTCCTCCACAAAGAGGTATTAAAGTAAAAAAAAATTACGGGCTTTAAGAAATTTTGTTAAGACAACAATTTTTTAGATTCAAAGGTTAATGACATTGTTTTACTCTGAAACCCTTGATTATTCTTTAGCAAACAGATAAAGGGTTAATGCATTTAGGTATCTTGAAGAAAAACAATTATTGCAATTAGTTTTATTTGGAAATTTTGATGAAGATTCATGAGAGTATATGTGTATTTTTGTATACATAAACTATGGTTGATCATTGTTGTTGTGGTGGGGAATTTTAAGGATTAGTGTACAAAATTCTGTAATGAAAGTATTGCAAATATGATGCATAGTATATAACTGATATGTCTAATATTTTAGAGATTTCAAAATGAATCTTTAGGATATTAGATGTGTTAGAATGAAAGGAATACATGAGTTGAATTGAAATAGAGAAACCCTCTGATACTTTATTGTTTTGAGTTTTGTATAATTAGTTGGTGCTCCTTGGAGTGGATGCTCCTGAAATGTGTAGAGTTGGTGCTCTATCTAAATAAAGAAAGTTGTTTTTGAGTGGTTTTTATTCCCCTAGATGGTTTTCCACTCAGGAAAAAATTATGTGTTGTGTGGTGATTTCATGTGTGTGATATCTTTCTTATCAGTCTGATTTTAATGTGTTTTCAAATGTATAATTATCATTATTTCATATTTTTCATTGTTATGCCACATTTCATATCAATCTTTCATATGTGTCAATGCACATTTCATGCATAAAAGGTTCTATTATTAATGCGAGCTCTGATACATGTGAAAGTGTTAAGTTCATCATCTGTTAATGTTTCATGCTTGATTCATGGTTCATGCAAATACAATATTGTTCACGCATAAGTCAAATTTATTCTTTGAACTGTCATTTGGTGTTTTCATTTAAAATTCAAGTTCACTTCACATACTATCATTTGTTCTCTTGGTTGAAAATCAAACAAAAATTCTTGTTTTTTGAAAAAATTGTGACTTTTATAAATCACCGATTCATCCCCCCTCTCAGTGATTTCAGCCTTCCAACATCCACCTAGTGTTCATCTTTGCATGATTCATTAACACTATTAGGCTCAATCTTTGAGATAAAATAGTATTCTTCTATAATTCTTCTCCTACTTTGAACACCATTGTTCTTATCACCAATAATCTGATCTTCTAAATGATTTAGTCTTACATACCTTGGATTCTTAGAGTTTTCTTGAACTTCAGGCTATTGTGATCTCACTTCTGCACTTTCACTAGTTTCTTCCTCTTGATTTTCCGCATGAACTTGATTTAGAGTCTAGACTTTCTTTCCTTTAGCTGAATTGTCATTTTGATCATTTGAATCATATCCACATGTTCTTGTATGGTCTAACTGTCTTCATCAACCTTGAGATTATCACTTTCAATTTCCTTCCTCAATCTCTTATTGTAGCACCGGTAGGCTTTACTTTTAGTAGAATAACCAAGAAATATTCCTTCATCACTTCTAGCATCAAAATTTCCTATATCTTCATCTCTTTTGATATAGCATTTACTCCCAAAGATTTTGAATTATCTAACAGTAGGCTTATTACCATACCATAGCTCATAAGGAGTCTTACCAATATCACCTTTGACATGTACCTGGTTGAGAGTATAAATGACAATACTCACAATAATATCGGCAATATTCAACAGTTTGATCAAAACATCACACTGTACCATTTCCTCCAAATTTTGAGATATCTAAATTTCAAAAATACAAAGGATGTGGTAATCAAGAGAAACATGTTAGAGATTTTTATGTCGCATGCATGTAAGTATTGTATAATGATTCATAACTTATGTATCTCTTCCCAAGAAGTTTGGGAGGGAAATCCATAGAGTGGTTTTCATATTTACCCCAAGGAATCAAAACATTTCAAGAGATTATAGATAAATTTGTAGCACACTTTTCCTACAACATTGACATAGAAATAACCTTGGAGGAGCTTTACACTCTTAAAAAGAGCAAGGGAGAATCCTTTGCATCCTTCTTGCAAAAGTGGAGACATAAAGCAAGTGTAATAGCCCATGCCTGAGAGACAACAAATTGAGATCGTTGTGGGAAACTTAGATGCAGATTTTGTCTTTCAACTAAGAATAAAATGTGTCACAACATTTGAAGAAATCATATCCAAAGGTCTTAACATTGAGAGGTCCCTCATTGCAAAGGGAGCAATAAAAATTTACAAAAATGACAACCAACCATCTAGTTCCAGTGAAAAACCCCAATTTTGCGCCAAAAATAAGAATGTTACTAATGACGGTGTGGTGGATACAAAGGTTGTTATCAAGACACCATCAAACCTAAATACACAAAAAAACACACAACAAAATGTTCAAAATGAAAATCCTTCACGAGGACCACTACCAAGATAAAGAAATGCTCCTCAAAGACAATTCACTCCCTTAAGGGAATTTATTGAAACGATGTTAAAGAAGTTGATTCATTCAAAACACATTGAACTTCCTAATTACCGCAATTATGTTGAACTAGAAATAAAACCATTCTGGTACAATGACAAGTATTTTTTCCAATACCATCACACAAAAGGTCATAAAATAGAAAATTGTATCAAACTCAAACATCTCATCCAAGATCTTATTGATCAAATAGAATTCCATGTCGATCAAAAGTTAGGGAATGAAGATTTAGGAATCTATACAAATCCAATGCCTAATCATGGGAAGGCCAAAGAATCCAGAAAGATACCAAGCTATAACAACGTAAATCATACCTATGATAACATAGTAGGGCATGTCCATGCTACTCATTCTTCACAATATTATGAGTTGGATGTGTATCAAGAAACTTTCCTAGTGTACAATCAAGATCAATCAATAGTGTCTAGTAATGTTTCATATCGAAATGGCATTAAATATGTCTCTGATTGAAACATAACTCCCACATATGAATTCACGATTAGCCATATTGAGTAAGTTCCAAAGCAACATGAAACTTCCATCACCTCCTTAGGACCCATCAAGACTAGCAAATAATATTTCATCCATGCTACACCGTCTACCCAAGAGTCATGTCAAGAAGATAATCCTAAGTATGATGAAAGTTGTTCTGAATCAAGTCAAGATCAGGGTATCATCTCTTCAAAACATTATCATGATATCTATAGTGTTTTCCAATCTATTAGTGGCAGTTGCTCTGACATAAGTCCTAATGAATAACTCACTACCTCAAAATACTATCATGACTTAATGAATATCTTCTAATCTATCCACGATTTCAAGAACGATGACCATACTCATATACCAACTCCTACCCATGAGGTGCTTTGTTCTGATGGACATGTAGATGATCATCCAAAACAAGATTCTCCTACTCTTGACATTCCTCCAAATGATCAACTGGTGATAGAATTTTAGGGTGATAGTCCAAACACAAATTCTAAAGAAAACTCCTATATTGATTGTGAATCACAAACATTTGTCGAAGAAAAATCAAAATCTACATCTACTATTGCCAGTGAGGATTCTCAACAGAGCATAAGAGTAACATCATGTTTCCATGAAAAATCATATTCAATGGCATTTTTCAATGAATGCATTATCGAGGTAAGGGATTAGGACTACATACACATAATATCTTGGAATCAGTAAAGATAGTCAACACTCTTGAGCAGTAGGTCATTGATTATTTAGTGGTCAAAGAATCCAACCATGTTAGCAATACCTTCATAGTATTGGGGAAACTTTATCTACTACAAACATCAACATAGAGATCATGAAGAGTCCTTATGATAAAACTTCTACCAATGCTACAACTATCCATATTATGAATCACCGCCCTCACATCTTTCCACCCACTAATTGGGACCAACCAAAAGAGAAAATTCTATATCAAAGAAAAGAGAGGGTCATCAAAGAAAAAGAATTATCAAATCAAAATGGAAAAACAAAATTCAAATGGATGCCAAAGAAAAAAAATTCATCCCTATCAAACCCCATTAGTCAAAGAAACTATGGGGAAAAATGAAAAATGGAATTTCATACATCAAAGATGTTCACAAATGTAAAAGAAATCTTCAAGAGTGATGTACAAAGTGTATCAAGAAGTTGGTCTTAATTCCATTCAAAATTCCATATCCACCTTCCATTTCTTATCATCCCAAGTTTAGATAGTCAAAGGTTCCAAACTATCAACCAATCCATCTCCCTCTCATATCTCTCGTCATATTCCATCATCCACTTTGACATCCATGGTATCCAATTCTCACATTGATTGTGTCTTGGCAGCCACACTTTATCATAAAGAATTTAAGGGTACTCTATCATGATGTGCACATCTAGATGACGTTAACTTCAACATTGACAAGGTAGATAGGAATTCACAAAGGTTACATACAAGTGACCATGTCTTGGAAATAAACTCCTCTAAATGGGATACCGTTGGTACATCATGACAACAATAGTATCTACATCAACACCAAGTGGTTCAACATGATCCAAACCTTCAAAAATTCTAAAAAACCAAAAATGGAATAAATCAAGAAAATAATAAAGAGAAGAATCATCCTCCAGTGAAAACCACTTTAGTGGTACTTTGGGCAAGTACCATGATGAAAACCTAGTGAATAAGTGTCATGAGTAGAATTGAGCATATACATACGCCATTTCAGGTAGAAGCATCTCTAACATTCCATCCACTCTACCATTCATCTGATCCATTTTCATCCCAATATATGAAAGTTTCTTTATCTTGACTGAGGTTCGATGTACACCTCAATTTTTTTGAAGTCACACTCTTGACATTGTTTTTTACCGTTGATCCCATTTTTAAGTCTCATACTCTATATCTTTCATTATCCTAAATGCATCCTTTGCACACTTATGCATTCATTGTCTTGATATATGGATTTTCTCATGAAATATCATACATTGCTAGACATTGGGGACAAATTCTTGCATATTGCTTTCAAATAACTATTGATCCATGTCCTATATCTCACAATGTGATATTGACATTGTGATCTAGGTATCATTTAGAAAATCCCAAAAACATTCAAAACACATCAAAAAAACCAAAAAAAATTAAAACATCCTCAAAATCCAAAAACATCTAAATCATCTTCAAAATCCAAAAACATCCAAATCATGTCAAAATTAAAAAGCATCCAAATCATTTCAAAAACATCAAAACCAAAAACATTAGTCAAACTACATTTCCTCTACATGTGTACATAGACAAGGCCATCATCGATGAGCCCCTAAGGCCTAGGTTAGTCCTTTAGGAGTCTGGTTTAATAAATTGTCACTTGTCAAGAGTCAATCAAACTATGTTGCATTTTTGTGTGTACATAGGAAAGGTTATCTTTGATGAGCTCTCGAGGGATAGGTCCTTCCCCCCTTAGGTCATGTTCTTTTGGTCTAACTTGAAAATAAAGACATTTGGAAAACTTTTGAAAATTCAAAGCAGCCTCAAATAGCTTCATAAAATCCAAAAAAACCTCAAATATCTTTATAAAACCCTAAACAACCTCAAACATGTTGAAAACTCAAAACATCCAAATGACCTCAAAATTCAAAAAATAACCTCAAAATAAAATATCAAAAACATTAAAATATTACAAAAACAAAATCACCCGTCCTCATCTCATCTTCACCCACAATAAATTGATCATTACCTTCAACCTTTGGCAACACAAATGGAAATAGGTTTCATAAATTAGTGAAACAACTTAAATATTTTTCTTTATATCAATGGGTTAAGATTTTTCTTTAGGACACTGATATAAACAACTCTAAAATGTTGGTTCAATGTCCTATCAAATAGTTAGAATTAATCAACATCCAATAGCATGTCCTATAGATATATCTTTCCTATAATGGAAATCATCATTGGAAATCATCCTAAACAACATCCTTTCGCAAGAGATATGAATAACATTAACTGTTTGTTCATTTTGATTTTTTCTTATGATTTATTTTCTTGGTCCATTATGATGATCTCTCAATGATGACTGCAAAATGATTTAGAGAGAATGGAATGGGGCATTGATCATTGCTTATGTTTGTTGTGTTTTTTAGATATTATTGTAATACAACCTTGGTGAATACTTGTCTTGCATGTGCAAAGGTAGTCTCAAGTAAAACAATGGATAAGACATATCAGGTTCTTCATATGTTTTGTGCATTATATCCTTACTTCAATGGCTTCATTCTTTTGCATGATCAAACAAGGTTTCTTTATGTCAAGTATGAACAAGGATACTCCTATCTATTTTTAGAGTCAAATTCCATGCATTAGATACACCATTATCTTGGTTTTCAATACCTTCGTGCATCATGTTTATTTGTTATATCAAAAATAAGGATTGCTATGATGAAATTAAGCCTAATCTAAAGAGAAAAAACAAATATCATCTATCATATCTCATCACACATCCAATAAAATCTTGAATAATCATAGGTTTGTTGAATACTGAATCAATCTATATACAATGCTAATCTATTCTATCATTTTCATTCTATCTTATTCTTCTATCTCTATCTTTACTAAATTTATATCCAAGTATCAAATATCTATGTGATATACATCAAAATATACATGAGGCTACCCATGGTCGATGAATGTCTATACATCATAAAATTTGTCTACATCAAACATCTAAGCTTTCTAAGATTTATCTTTTGTCCTCTATGTAGCTAAACCACTCTTGTAATATTATCACAATTTTGACCTGAAAGTCAGTTTTTTCGCTCAATCTCTTGAGGGAGCGGCACATTAGTATTCCTTTGTCCACTAGGGAAAATCGGGGCATCTAAAATTTAGAAAATAAATAAATTTTGATTTGAGCAGTATTGGTCTAAGCAGTATCAGTCCTTTGAAGCAACGCAACAAGTACCTCGCTTCAAAGATGGGAAAAATGTAGACACTTAAAAATTTCTTGATCATGTCACATACCAAGATTTTGATTATTGACACCATTTCTCTCCTAACTCAATTTTTTTCATCTATTTAATTAAAATAATGTCAATTATTTAATTAACTTCACTATTTTCTCTTATTAATCAAATCATTAATTTTATTTGATTAATTCATCCTTCACACTAATTATCCTCTCTTTTGATTAAATAATGCAAATTATTTAATTAAATGTCATAAATCCTCTTTGATTAAATAATTATTTATTGTTTAATTAAAGTTCATAATTCTCTTCACTTGCATAATTAAATAATTTCTAAATTGTTTAATTGTTTAATTTCCTCCAATCATATCAAGAATATTCTCATGGAATATTCCTCTTCAAATTCAAATATTTACCTGCAAATGGAAATATCTTCCACATGCTCTTAAAATTTAAGGATTTATTATTGTCTCAAGTAATTTGGGTCTTTGATTAAAATCCTTGATCCATGTCATTAGGCATTATTGAACCTTGATTTGATCTTTGATCCATGGCATCTTCTCTCCTTCAATTTCATCCTTTGATTAGCCAATTCAATCTCAACCATTGATTCATTCTAAAAATTTATAAATAGTCTTCATTTTATATGAATTCTCATTCACAACCATTTGAGCAAAGTTACTCTACTCATTTTCATACTCACCCTTGAGCTATTGAGATCAATTTGTGAATCAACCTCACATTATCAACCTTCATCAAATCTTTTGCACAATCAACCATTGATTAGGCTTTGAATTGAGCACTCCACGTCTAATTCAAAATTAATCCCCCAATGGGATGAGGTTTGCAATACTAATTAGGTATTTGATTTGAATTATATTGTTGTTTCATGTTTTCATTAATCTTTGCTAGTAATTGCAAGAATCTCATTGGAATATGGTTTGATGTGGTCATTTTCTTGCTACTTGGTTAATTCAATTGAATTTAATCTTTTTAATCTTCCATGTTCATAGGTCCTTATCAATCTTTTATTGTTTCCTACATGTTTTGTGGCCTTCACATGAGTTTAATTTGGTTGAATTAAATACAACATTCTTTATGTTTCTTTGTCTTTGTGTGTTGTAGAAAGCTTGCACTTTAATTTTCCATTTTAGTGAATTCATGTTTTACCTTTCATAAATTCACCTGAAGAAAATTTGTGAGTGTAAATTCTAGTGGGATGAGAATGAGAAAATGAGTAATTAATATTTGTTTCACATTGATTTCTTAGAAAATTTCTAGCCACTTTAAATAGATATGTAGGAATCATAGAAGTGAGTGGAACTTTTCATGAGCATTTCTTATCAAAATGAAGATAGTGTGTTCATCACATCATTATTCATGGGGCTTTTTCTATATTTACATAAAACTATGCTTACAATCAGGTTTGAAAATAGGATGTTTCCTTAATAGAAGAGCATAATGAACTTGGCATCTCCAAATCCTTTTAATAAAATATTTTTCTTACTTGAGGTTTATTGGAAAGTTTGGAATTATTTAGTGTCCTTGAGGTGTCAAGTGGAGGACTAAAACATTTAGGTTTCCTTCAAAAAATGGTATCAATTTCTCTTAAATATTTTTTGTTTATTAAATAGAATTGTATGAATGTTATGAATCTTGTTTAAATTTTCAAGTTGCTTGTTATATCGATTAGTGGGAATTGACCTCGAAACATTATAATATTTTGACTTGGATCCTAAAATTATTTTATAATACCTCTCTTTACTAATTATTTAACATTTGGTTCATAATACAACTAATGCATTTCATTGCCTCTTGGATCTCATTAAATCCATTAAATTTCCTATTATGAAAAATCCATAATACAAGATCCCTTAGTTGGGAATCTATCTTCATTTACTCTAAAAAGACAAGTTCATTATATAGCTGTGTAATATTCTTACCTTGTTACCTTGGCCTAGAAAGACTATTTTTTTAAAGGATCATGATAACAACATTAGCTAACTTTCAAGGATCAATGTTAAATTATATATATATATATATAGTTTAAGACTATCATGTTATCAAAATATTGTTGTGGGTAAAATTATTGGACCTAGTTGTAGAGAAAACTTCTCGCACATGTTTAGGTTTCTTACCAAATGTTTTATGGGCTTTATTGTTTTCTCTTCTACCTTTTCATAACATATTGAAATTTGAAATCAGTCTCATAATGTAAAAGTTATGAGGGTTTAAAAGTTGTTTTGTTTCACTACAATCAAAATATTGGGATTTCAATGGGTATATTATACGTAAAGGTATTATTATGTAATTGAGTGAATTTATTAAATGTATTATCCATCCATTTATTCTATAAATGGTTCTAGATTTGGGAAAATTTAGCAAAGGAAGAAGACCTCTTATCCCTAAACTACCTAGGTCAGGTAGATTAATTTGTAGGTGGATATAATTATAGTTCCCCAACATTTGCTTGCTAAGTATAATTCTTGGTTGAATGGATTTAGGTTGTATTGTAGACTAGATCTTTTGGTGGACTAACTAGAAGACTTTATTTAATTGGAAATATTGTTCATTTAAATTTTAAAAAGGTAAATATCAATTGTAGGCTTTGTTTTTTGGTATTGTTTATCTATCATAGTAAATGTCGAGATATCATAATGAGATGATTGGGACATTTATATTGTAAACATCATTGTTGGATTGTATTTTTAAGTGTATTGTATGGTTCTATGTACACTCTCTTTCATAATATATGTGATCATTGGACATGCACAATTTTGTGTGAGCATATAGGAAGGTTGTTTGTTGGTGATTCACTTAGTGCCTTAGATTTCATCATGTATGTTGGACACATTTGATTAGATCCTTTCTAATGGGTCAAGCTCCTCCAATGGAATAGCATGGGGAAGCGTGATGCTTTGATGCATGAGCATCCAGTGGTGTAAGGGCAATCCTACATCACCCAAAAATATTTTTTCCATTTATGTTTCCTTTGTTAGCTTTTTGTAGATGTTTTTGCATTTTTGGATACCTTTTTCGTCAAATAAGAGTTCCCAACTTTTAAAACTGCCTTTCTACTTTTTCTACTCAACTGCTATTTTTAGAAATTTTGAATTTGAAGGCACGAGGAGGAAAAAATTTAAGGGAAGCTTCAGGACAAAAAAATAAACACTTTGGTAAAAGAACTAGGTCAAGATCATTCATGGTTTGAAAGTTATTCAAGTCTTAGTTTTTGCTTTTTTTCCCCGAAAAATCTTCTGAGTCTATTTTGAGGCACTAAACGGTCCCATAAGGACCCAAAAATTTCTGGAACTAGCAGACCTATTCTTAATGCATTCTTCACTTTGATACCTTTCCAATGGTTCAAACAGTTCGAAAAATGGAGTCCCAGATCAAAAGTTATGGCTTCTGAAAGTTGGTCGATTTTTGGAAAATTGCCAATTTTTGAATTAGGACTCAATCTTTGAATTTCAAATTATAATTTTTGGTGCCAAACCACCAAAACTCATAATTTGAATGTTGTTTGGATCCATAATGGAAAAGGATCTATTTATGGGCAGGGGGTTTTCTGATTTTTGATAGCTTTTTGGGGAAAAGTTTGCATGCTGCAAAAAGGGGAACTTCTGTAATTTATGTAATTTGCATGTATTGCAGAGCTTGAGGATTTGAGATCCTCTGCATGTAAGAATTCCATATTTCTAAATAAAATATTATTCTCTATTTTGTGTGTGATTCTATGTCTCGAGATATCACCCTCGTCATGCTTCATGGCAAAGTGAATTTCACCTTGATGACAGTGTTTTACTCTACTTGAGATAGTTTGTGGAGAACTAAGGATGATTTTCTTGGGAAAAAACAGAAAAAAATCAAGATATCTCCAGGTTGAGGGTAGTCATTGTCTTTTTGTAGAATTCAGTTGTGAAGTCATATTTGTAGTTCCAAGTTTGAAAATCATATTTTAAAGCAACATCTCAAACAACTCACTCACTATCACTTGAAGATTCCTTTCATAAGCATCCTTATATGAAATCAAACTATGCCCTATAGACTGCCTACTTACTACAGGGGACTCATTGTATCATGGTATTGTAGTTCTTAAGATCCTTCAACCTTATTGACACTACTTCACAGTCCACAAGGTATTATTCACTATTCTCCCATCTTTGATGAGTCTCAAAACACTACTCAAACATGCAATCCACTACCTCCATTATACATTAATGGCTAAGAAGAAACATTGAACCTATGATTACGGTTGCTACTTCATTTGGACAATCATTCCCTAATTGCATTTGCCTTGTCTAACACTACCAAAAGCATTTGAAAAACCCTTAAGGTCAACAAGGGGGTAAGGAAACTCATTATTAAAATCTCCACTTTACTATTCAAGGTTTGAGCTTTATTATCTTGTCACTGCTCAGCCTCTTTTTGACTGTCACATCTCAAGTGATTGTCATTCTTCTTACCATAGATTGCATTTACAAATGTCACTAAGCTACATAGTGTGCTTGTTATTGGCTACAATCTTTAGATTGCAAGATTTTGTTATTACCTACAATGTCTCAATCTTTCTGGTATTGCAACCTCACTAATCCGCTATAGTTATTGTTTATGTTTCTACGGAGGCCTAGGGTTTGTACCCTAATCATGCTCTTACCAATGCTTCTTTGTTTTTTATTAGGGCTCTCTCAATGTTGAGGGCCCTAGGGATAAGCTTGTCATAAGAAGTGACACATTGCATCTTTAACTAAAAGGATAAATCCGTATTAACATTAGCAATGATGATTCTAACTTGTTGCTCCTTAGGAATGGGTCACTTGCTCTTACTAGCTCGCTACCTCCATCGTTGTAGGAAGTTTGCGATCAAGTTCAATATTCTAATTTTAGGAGTCTTAACGGTTGGAAATCATAGTAAAATCAAACTTTAATAAGTTTTGGAATTAGCATTTTAAAGTGTTTTTTGGGGTCAATAACTTCAGACTATCTTCTCTTTTGCAGGGGTGGTTGCATGCCAAATTTTTATGGTGTAAAATATCAGAATTATTAGATTATGTTACCTATCTATGAATAAAAGTTATTGGAGTGTGAGTTTGATATTTTTTGAAGATCTAAATAGTCAAGCTTGGTAAAGAAAAATCATGTCAGATAATATTAGTCAAGAACAAAATGAAGACACTTGATAGATTGTGGGCTAGATTGAAAAGAAAGGGTGATGGGAAATGTTATTGTCCTTGCAATAATTGTAAGGGATTAAAGCCGAGATGACTTTTAATCACAACAGCTAAGAAACATTGTAGGCAACATGGTCACGTTGAAGGGGGGCATGATTATCATCCATTGGTAAGTTGTTCATTATATGTGTTTATATTGATTGAATTTGTAAATGTCTATATCGTTTTAACATTTTATATATATATATATATATATATATATATATATATATATATATATATATTATCGATAAAAGGTCATTATTTTATTAGTATGATTAAAAAAGCATTACAAAACATAAAGATGCTCAAAAATCAGAGCCCCCCAGTAATCATCAGCTAAATCTCAACCCGATAAACTGGAGAGAGCTACCCAAAAAACCTTGCCAAACATTGCATCAATCCCACCATTGACCCAATTAAACATTACATCCACAGGGATTGCAAGAGGCAAAACAACATTCACGCCCAAAGGCTTAAATTAAACATTTCAAAATAGGAATCGCCAGCCTTCTACAAAACAAAACCTTCATCCACCTTTCTGCATTGTTCATCTTCATATTTGCCTTCTTGTCACAGCTTTCCCTACATCCTTTCTTCCACTCCCCCCACGCTTTCATCCCACCACAAGCTACCTTTCACCAAAAATATCTTTGACCATCACCAAAAAGGCCATCCTTTTCACTTAAACACCACCTCTTCCTGACCTCCCTCCCTGAGCTCTTCCTCTATGAACAGACTGCTTCCGCCTTGGGATCTGATGGAGATGGGTAATGTCCCTCTGTTCTGTAGCTTCTTGTTGGCACAATACTAACTTTAGGTTCTCCCAGGCTGCTAAAATTCCCAACTTGTAGACTTCTCGGTCCACTCTCCTCCGCCATCTCAAAAGGAAATTAACCCTTCTTCTATGGCCTCGTCCATATCCTCAATACCTTCTGAGACATCATAGCCTTTACCCAGTACTACCCACTCTAGTAGCGACTCCATTTTCCTGAGTAAATCCTCCATAAATAGTGACTTCATCACCCATTTTACCACCTTTATTTCTTCATTTAATTTGAGACCCCACGCAAATAACATAGAGGCAATGTCCACATTCATTCTACCTCTATGGGTGGCCTCCATGAAATGCTCACCCAAAGCCTCCAGGACTGCCTCCACCACCTCGTTGTGAGGATTTTTCAATAAAAACTTCAACCTAAAAGCTGACACTGGCCCGAAAAAACCTTTTTGTTGAAGTTTCATTGAGAATCCATACATTGCTTCCATTTTTACCCTATTTTTGCATTTTTTGTTTTTTTGTTTAAAAAACAAAAAACAACCAACACCTCTCAACCACTCCTTCACCAAAAATAGAAAGAAACAAGGCTGCTTCACTTTTAAAAACCCCACCTACAAGCCAACCTATCTTTTCGTCTGCCCTGTCTAGCCCCTGACAAAACAATTACATCACTTGTTGCCACCTCCGCCTGACCAGACTTAAGAGTAACAAAGAAGAGTACCCAAGAAAATCACACTTAGATTATTTTGTCCTGATACCGAAATAGAAACTGATGGGCGCCAGTCATGCTTAGCCCAACTCGCACCAACGATCAGTAAAATAAATATGACACCGGGCACATCAATAACCATTTTTACTTAAACAGTACTTTCCTAACTTCGCATGAAAGGTTGCCCGTCCAACCTCGAACTCCACCAACTGGTTCCAATCCCTCGTGCAAAAGAATTATGGCCATTCTGCTAGCAATACCACCTAACGAAAATCCTCAAAACAGGTTTCACCAATCACTTCAAAGGATGTCACCCACTTGGAAAGGAAATCTGCTTCCCCATTTCTAGCTCAGCGAATGTGACAAACTTTAAAATTGTGCAGATAAAAGCCTGCAGGTGTCACGCCGAAGCCCCACCATTTATGATCACTTGAATAATAACCATAGAGTCTCCTTCCAAATGCAGATTTCTAATCCCCAACATTCTTGCCAGTCCTACAGCCAATAAGGCCACCTTATCTTCAGCAACAATATTTGTGCCATCCTCTATCTTTCTAGCTCCAAAAGCTATCAAGTTACCTTGACTGTCATGAATTATAGCCCCTGCACCTGATGGCCCCAGGTTGCCCTTGGCAGCCCCATCTAAATTTTCTTTGAGCCACCCTTCTGATGGATTTTCCCAAACAACCTCCTTCACAGAAACTTGCACCCCATTCAACCCCACTTCCGATTGCCTAGGCTTTACCTTTAGCCCTGGCCACACCCTTTGAAACCTATTGTCCTCCACTAAAAAAGGACAATTTTGAAGTTGAAGTTGGGAAGTCGTTGAATTCACTACTTCCGTGATTGCTTGATCAATTATATTTTTAATCCTAGGAACCATTTATTTTTTATCCTCAAAGATCCTTTTGTTTCACTCCTTCCATAATTCCCAAATCACAAGAGACGGGCTTGTCACCCAAACACTTGAGAAAAGAGAATAACTAGGGGGTGTGGCCATCCTTCAAAGACACCCTTCACAGAGTTTTGAAAAGGACCTTGCCAACCAAGATTTAGCCTGAGGGAATCCCAACAAGCAGTAGCAACTTTGTAGTGTAGAAGCAAGTGATCCGTTGATTCTTCTGCCTCCTCACACAAAACACACTTTTTCAGACCAACAAACCCCAACCTCTTCCTCCTTTCACCAGATAGAATATGCCCCTTCACTGCCAACCATGCAAAAGCACCTGCCTTGGGAAAACACTCCTTACTCCAACATAATCTTTTTGCCCAAAAGATCTCACCCTCTAAAGAGTCTACAAGCTGATAGCCAACCTTGATTGAGTAATTCCCTTTCACTGACCCGCACCAAACCACCTTGTCAATAGTGTTTGTAGGTAGAACTTGATGCCCCCTAAAAATATCCTTCATTTTTTGAATTTGAAAATGTGAAAGCTCCGCAAAGGCCACTTCTTTCCATCCCCACTTCTGGCCGAAAGAACTCCTTTTTAGCTAAGTAATTTCTAACTTTATCACCCCACCTTTGGATAAAAAATTGTCTTAGCTCCTATATTCCTTCCTCCTCCCTTAAAATTGGATACCCATTCCATGAATCATCCCAAAACTTGGAATTTAACCCATCCCCAATCTGCCAGGTAATATGATTAGTAATTACCATCCTACAAGAAACTATAAAGTTCCAAATATTTGATCCCTTCATTGGATTCCTAATGGTGAAAATCCGATTATCAGCCATAGATTCCAAATATTTTGCTTTCAATATTTTGACCCATAGGAGGTCAAGGTTTGTATAAATACTCCACACCAACTTAGCATCCAGAGCTTCATTCATCAAATTCCAATCTCTTAAACCAGCCCCCCCTTTTGCTTTGGTTCTAAAAATCTTCTCCCATGCTAACAACGGGATTTTATCTTGATCATTTGCACCATTCCAGAAAAATTTCCGAATCCGCTACCCTATTAATTTCACCACCTTCTTTGGTATTTTCAAACACATCATGGAGAAGACTAGAATGGCCGAGATCACACTTTTTAACATGAGAATACAACTAGCAGCCGTTAGCCATTTACTTTTCCAACCGTCCATCCTACTTAAGCAAATGTCCACCAAATCTTTCCAAATACCAGTTTTATTGGCTCCCCCAAATAGAGGTATACCTAAAAACTTACTCGGGAGTGATCCAACACACATCCCCAAAATCCTACAAATTTCAAGTTGTTTAGCAATGGGAACATAAAAGAAAAAAATATCTAACTTCCACCAATTGATGCATTGACTGGAAGCCCACCCATACTCATCAAGAGATTCTTTCATAACCTGAGCTTCTCTATTGTTTGCATCCCCCAACAGAAAAGTGTCATCAGCAAATTGAAGATGTGAAATTGGATCAACCCCTTCCGCAATGGAAATTTCTTTCCACTGCCCACTACACCTTTTCTTAACTATCAACCTCCCTAAAGATTCAACCAATAAAATAAAAAGGAAGGGAGAGATGGGATCTCCTTGCCTGATCCCCTTACTGGATTCAAAAAAAACCTTGAGGGTTGCCATATTATATATATATATATATATAATCACTTGATCATGATCATGGTTTATTTGTGTCTATCATTATTATAAAGGTGGGGTGCCCTAGGACAAATGATATGGATTATCATGGCCTAGAGAATGTGGTTTTGCAAGCAGATGAACATGGAGTTGTGAATATCGAAGATGAAGTTAATGATCCTATGGAAGAAGATGATCATGTGCCAGAAAACACAATTGAAGATGATGGTACGAATACATTGATCCATGACACATTTAGTGGCAGAGCTGATCATGATGATCAAGATGACTTTGATGATGTTCATGATTTACCTGTACTTGAGAAGGCATACGATCCCCTTTATGAAGGCTCCCAAACAACTCTTCTCTCTGCTATATTGTTGTTGTTGAACTTGAAGGTTATGAATGGTTTGTCAAACATATCAATCTCACGGATGTTAAGATATGTCATATATGTCATCTTTTTTCATCTATTTTAATTGTTGTTAGTTCACCACTAGTAAATAAAGGATGAAATATGTACCATTAATATTCTTTATATGAACAAATTATTTTTTGTTGTAGATTGATTGGTGAATTTTTATTACCACCATCAAATATTTTACCTCGCTCATACCGAGATTTATGTGCCATTATGAAAGATATCGGAATGGAGTATCAAGCAATAGATGCATGTCCCAATGATCATATTATATATCATAAACAACAAGAATTTGCAATAGAATGCCCGAAATGTCATATTAGTAGATATCGAACATATCAACTAACAAAAAAGGTGTCTCGCAAGGTTCTTTGTTATATTCCTATTATTCCACAAATGCAACGATTATTTAGGTGCGAAAGCTTAGCACAATTTATGGATTACCATGTACGAAATAGAAGTGGAGATGACATTCTTCGAATGCCTGCAAATGGTTTTACATTTAGGGACATGGAGAAAAAATGGCCATACTTTAAAGTAGAACCTCGTAATCTCAGGCTTTCATTGAGAGCAGACGGTGTCAATCCATTTGGAGAGCTGAGATCTATTTACTCAGTGTGGCCTGTTTTTATTATCAACAATAAGATTCCTCCATGGATGTCAATAAAGAGGGAGCACATAATGTTGTCAATGATTGTTCAAGGTATTTGTTTACATCAATTTTCTTTAACGTAGTAGTATCTCATTTGTCTTATTTGTTGCATAATGACTTATATTTTTTTATTCAATAGTCATGTACATTAATTTATATATATTGCAATAAAATGGTTATAATAATTATGTAATGTTTATGTTCATTCAACTAGGTAAGTACCAAATTAAATATATGAATGTATATATCGAGCCTCTTATTGACGAGTTACTAAAGTTATGGAATGGCTTCACTATGTATGACATCTCTAGACCAATAGGACAAAGACAATTTCAATTCCATGCAATGCTTGTATGGACAATTCATGATGCCCTAGGGCTAACACATTTTTGTGGTATGTTATAACGTTCGAATGCACTTTAACAATATTTAATTTGATGAAGTAGATATCATGCATTTTTTTAAAATAATATATTCATTATATATAATTTAAAAAAATGACATATTTAATCCAATTATATATCATCTTGTAGGTCTTCAAACAAAGGGAAAATTCGCTTGTCCAATTTGTGGTCCAAAGATGAAATCTCGTCATTCAACAATTTTAGGAAAGTAGGTGTTTGATGAGTATAGGCACTTCCTCCATGGAAATCATAAGTATTGAACTAGTGAAAAACATCTTTTCAATGGGAAAGAGGAGACTACATCAAAACCACGAAGAATGACACCTCGCTTATGGAAGTTGGAATATAATAGAATTAATCGTCAAGGTTATACATCGGATCAAATTGTTTATCTATCATATATGATATGTTTTGAATTTATATTTTTATATTGTGTTGTGTTTACTCATGTTGTAATTGACAATGATTGTTGTTGTTAATTTGTTTAACTTATATGCTTCATGAAGGTCATCAAGGCATTAATGGCCAGCTTCCAAGGACTAAAAGTTATCCCAAAAATTTAGTAGGTTGCCCTACTATGAGCAGCTACAAATTGTGCATTTGTTTGATACAATGCATATCAGAAAGAATATAATAGAAACATTATGGAAAATATTGGATGGAAGGCATGACAAAGAAAAAATTGTCAAAATTTGTAGTGACATTCAGGAAGCCAATCATGCAATGAAAAATGTCATTCAATTAAATAGCGATGGAAACCAAATTAATATAAGTGCCCTTCCTTGGTTATTAACAGAGCAGCAAAGCAATGCTATAAAAGAAGTCATACGAAAAATTCGATTTCCCACAGGATTTGCTACAAACATAAACAATATAATAACAAAGAAAGGTGAATTTGGGTTAGGAATGAAAATGCATGATTGGCATACCTTCATTAAGGTAATTATTCTGGTATATTATATACACTTGTATAATGCATGTACTTTTCAGTGTATTATGTTTACTACTTTTGGAAAAATAATGAAAAGAATATTTTATAATTGTTGCAATACGTTCTACCTCTATCTCTCCCAGACAACTTTGACAACAATGTCAAGCAAGTTATATATGATCTTGGAAAATACATGAGATAAGTATTGAGATTTGTTCAATTCGTTGTATACATCTTATAATTGCCATTTGTTTTACTTGTTATGTAATTTACTGTATATTTTTGTTAAATCTCGTTAATATATTTGTGCCTTGAATCACTTGTAGATGGTTGTCATCTAAAGAAATCCATAAAGAAGATATAAAATATTGGAAGAGAAAAATTCCTCATCTAATGTGTGAAATGAAAAAGTGTCTACCTTCAACATTTTTCAATGCACAACACTACCTCATACACCAAGTTGAGGAGATTGAATTGTGTGGACCTATACACACATGGTCAATGTGGATGGTTGAGAGGCACTTGAAATTTTTGAAGGCTTTGGTTAGACAAAGAGCACATCCTGAGGGTTCTATGGTGGAGGGATATATGGTATACCAAACCATGTTGTACATTAGTGAATATCTTCCTAAGTTTGCAACAAAGATCCATGTAGATCGCATTTGGGATCCCAACTCCATTAACAAATTCGAAGGGGAGTACTTGATGTGAAAAGGTAGATTGAGGAAAGTGAGGTAATTATAAGATGGACATGGAAATTAATTGGAATACATTTTACATATGGTTTTTATGTATATTGTACTTATTTAATTTTTAATCTTCAATATACATCAATTATAAATTAAGGTTGTATACTGTGGTATTTAACTCATTATACGTCATTTGTGAATTTCATTTTTTTTTAAGAGTTGGTCGAGAGTGGGATGCACTAAATTTTTACGTCACTAACAATCTTGATTGGATGATGGTATGGATTGAACGATGTCAACAATCCGGTCACGCATTAACATGGGAAGGTGTGGCTTCATTGGTTAAAGAAGCTCATCGTAATAGAGATTCCAATGTTACACAAAGGGAAATTGATTTAGCATATGGTTTAAGAAATAAACAGGTACGTATAAATATATTAATCACCCATATTATTTAATTATTTTCAAGTATATTGATGTATATATATGTTGAGATTGTTTTCTTTGCATACATTCGACCAAAAATAAATATGTTTATCAACTGACGATATTGCAATATTTTTTACATGTTTGACATATTGCAGGTGAAACACCACAAGGCTATGTGGTGTAGTGGTCATAAATTTTGAATCAAAATGTTGGATGACATGAAGAAAACTTGTGATTCTAGTATAACTGCAGTCTTTTAGGTGACTAATGTTTCATCTAGAAGCGACATACATCCAAAAGTCTCAAAAAATTGATACTATGGGATTTTGGATGATATACTTGAGTGTGACTTTAAGTCCTTCAGATTAATTTTGTTTGTCGTCCTATGGCATAGGCTATGATTGAATGAAAATGATTCTAAGAGAACTATTATTGAACATGATAATGGATTTACCATAGTTAATACAAGGTTGATCGAGCGAGCTGGAAATGAGCCCTATGTTCTTCCAAGCCAATGTGAGTAGGTATTTTACTCAAAGGTTCTAGGTAAACCAGGTTGGTCATTTGTTGTTAGACATGATCCAAGAGGAAGGCTGGTAAAGTATAATGTGGTGGAAGAAGAAGATATCGAAGAACTAGAAGATGATGTAGATGATGATTAGGATCAACAGTTAGTTGATGATATCCCTAATGAAGATGTCGAAGAGGAGGAACTAGATCATAATGATGTAGGAGTTAATGTTCATGAAGATGATATCTGTGTGGATAATGACATTATCGAAACTGATATTGATGACGATGATGATGATATGACCAATCCTTACAATGTTGAATCTGGATCGATGATACAGACAAAGAGTTGGATGAAGAAGAAGATCAATGACATTGAAATGTATAAGTTATGCGATTATATTATCTATTTGATATTAATTTCTTGATAGAATTATATTTGACTTATGTGGTTACATAATTAATTCATGATGTTTTTAATTTTTATGCCATTACATAATTAATTTAATGATGTACTTTAATGTTGGAAAGGTCAAAAAATTAAAATATTTCAATAGTGATGTTAACAACCTTGAAATTAGTGTGTTTTATGTTTCATGTGATCATAAAATAATAAAAATTCAGTTGTAGAGGTGGTTATTCAGTGGTTGACGTGTATGTTGGTTCTTTTTACAATGTAACCAAGTTTGTCTTCTAATCTACCTATGGAATTTCCAATTCTAATCGAAGGCAACTCGAAGGACCTAGACCAACTGACAAGGACTTTAAAAGCCTCCTACACTTCAGGCTCTACAAGACTCAGGAGGGTGATCCCTTAATGTGTTTACAACCTCTGCACCATTATTATAAACAACATTAACAATATCAGATGATCTCACTTAATAGCTCAACACAATAAAATAATATCAACTAGAATTGGTTGTTCATAGACAATATCAACTATCTAGAGCGTGAGATAACTAAACACAATCCATTGTATAAGATAGTCAATGATTTGCAATTTTTAGCAAGCTCTAGGAAAAGACAAACAAATACTGAACTACACTAATAATTACAACTTAGATCAATGCCATTTATCCATTGCAGGAGTCAAATTCATAAGCATCTAGACATTTATAACAGATTTAATACATTACATATAAGATCCCTGACAATATTGCATTACAATTTCATCAGTATGCATTCTAACCCAGGACTACTTATCAAATCCTTATATAGCACATATCCACCTATAATCCCATTCAAGAATTTTTATTAATTCCTTGAATTAAAGCTAAAATAGAATCATACACACTACAATAGTGAGATGGATAAAAAAACCCTTAGTTATTTCATTCAAAGTTAAGATATGCATGTACAATGGAGAGACATGAGCTGGAATTTTAATTTCAACTCAAATGCTATTATTGTTATACAACATTAAATCTCTATGAACTCAAAACCTATTACAGAATGATTCAAAACTCAAATTGAATTTCTGTAAAACCATCAGACTTTATAATTCACTCTGAAACTTCACCTAGACTCGACAAAAATTATCTAACTTGCTAACCTGTACTTCTGGCCTTGAAATCCTTCTTATAGAAAATGAAGGAGAAAACAAGCACCGGGCAAGAAAGTACACCTATCACCAATCAATTGGAGCACCTAATGATATTCCAAAATTTGTTACAATAGCCACCACCTTGAAAAATATTCTTGTTCATCATATTAGCTGAGGAACATTGATGCAAAAAACCACAAGAAAACCGTACTGAGAAAGTCGTCAACACAAAACTAGAACCGTTGCAGCTGCAACATCTGATCTGCCACCTGTTAGTAGTTCACTTCTTTTACTCCTCCTCATTCAAATATTTAGTTACCCAATTCTAGTACTCATCATCACTCGGCTAGTAAAAATTAATTACCTCATCCACCTTGGTATTATAAGGTGTGTATTTTACCACTACCTAATTCACATCCCTTTCAAAAGATTCCAAAAATGAGCTAGTACTAATGATTTTTTCCATACAGCTCACCAACAAATCATAGTCTGAGTCATCACAAATCTGCTCATCACTTTCAAATACCTGCCAGTTAATGTTGTTATCAAGAATTGATGGCCTAATAACCACCTTAACACATTGCCATATTTTATCTTTTTTGATATCACCTGCGATATCAAACTGTACTCTAATTGTTGCAAGTCTATCAGCATGCTTATTTTGATTTTGTGGAATAGAAATCAAATTGAAGGAATTAATTTTTTTAATTATGTTCCATACTCTATTTTTGTAAGACTTCAAAGCATCATTCTTGGCAACATTCAGCCCCCTAACCTAATTAACTATCAATTCATTGTCTCCATAGACTTTCAAATAGTCAATTCCTCTTTTCCTTGCCCACTCAAGGCCTTCAATGATTCCTTCATACTCAGCACTGTTGTTAGAACATGCAAAAGCAAAGTGAAAGGCTAAAAAGTACTTATCACCCTGTGGAGAAACTAACATTGCACCTCCACCTACTCCATTCTTGCTTCTGGAACCATCAAAAAATATTTTTCAAAGTTCACTTCACTGTTGCAACAACTGATCTATACCTTTTTCAAGGTTTGGAACCTTTGCATCAGGTTCAAGCATCACATAATTACCCATACCAGCATCTTGAATAAGATCTTCAGGAGTGTCCAACACATTTTCAGCTGCCCATTCATGTAACAGCACATCAGGAACAACTTCTGCTTGGAGTTCTTGAGCGGCATCCAACTAACTGTTAGTAAATATGACACAATTTGTGTCTGTAGTAGTAGAAACAACATTGATAGAACTTGGGTTATATGGCTCAATGTGATCTTTAGCCAACTTTTCAAATTTAATGGTAACTTTGGTTCCATATCTAGTTCTAAACAACATATGTGACCAATCAGCCAAAAAATATCCTCCTATTTTAGTTGTAAAATCTCTAGAGAGGCACAAAGCAAAGGTGGGAGATCTATGACACATGTATCTTGAGGAACAGAAAATTTCAGACAAGCATGAAGGGTAAGACTTAAGCCTTTTATAACACCCAATGTATTAACAAAGGTACCATCCAATTGAATCACTCCTTTCTCTAAAGGCTGATACTTTAGTCCAAGCTTGTCAGCAATTTTCTTTGGCATTACTGAGCTACTAGCTCCACTGTCTACCACACAGTTATGAACTAACTTATCACCTATGATTACAGACACATAAAATGGAGGTGGCTTGACTTCTTTTCCTGCCTCTTTGCTGGAATTTTTATCATTTTCTTGAGGATTATTTGTCAACATAGTTCTAACTTGACCTATTGGAGACTCAGATTCATCAGACATTTTCAAATTTGGCAAGGCTGACTGTAACATGTCTTTTTGACTTGGGATAGCTAATAAATCCCACATAGACATCGTTATGTTCATCTTTTTCATATTATCAATAATATTATAGCGTACAGCTGGGTTTACTTTATGATGTACCTTTATGCCAGCATGATTAGCTTGCAAGTGTGGCTACTCCTTGACTAGGAGTTGTTGATTTCTTTGCAAAACATGAGTTACTTGAGATGTAGATGGTTTTGTAGCTGTTGCTTTTCCTTTATCAGCTACTTGATCAAGCTCAAAAGCTCTTTTCTTTGCCCTTGTGTTAGCTACAATTGGAGAATTATCTACATTCAATCCACAAAATTCTTCACCTTGCCAGTTAAGTAGGGTAGTTTCATTGGTAAGTTGATCTTGGTGTTGTGGAGATGCATCATTGAGTGCATTTTGTTGTGAACTTGAAGCATTTTGTACCATAAGTGCTTGATTAATGAGTCTGTTTGAGCAAGTGGCTTGATTGTGAGGTTGGTTGCAAGGGTAGCACCACTCATAATCTGCTACTAATTTGTTTTGAATAGGGAAAAGATCCTTAATTGCACTAACAGGTGCTAGATTTTATGCCTGAAAAGGTCTTGTGTTTACATTATGTCTTGGGCCCTAGTAGTTGCCTTGATAAGCCTGTCTATTACCTTGATATTGATGTTGCTGACTTGAATTTTGCTGTTGATAAGGCCTGTTATACAATTTTTTCTTTTCCAAGCTCACAAGCTTGTTACCAAAAGTCTATAATAAACTTTTGATCTCCTGTAACTCATTTGAAGAACTCGAGATAGCAGTTTCTTGTGTTACAACAATTGGAACAGCAGCTGATACTGTTGGAACAGGTGGCAAAGGTACAAATGGTGGTATCTGCAAAGGGATATTTGAATGAATATATGGAAATATAGGCATTGGTGGCCTAGGAGCAAGTTTACCAACTTGTATTAGGCTATTTTCAGCTCTGATTGATGCTTCATAAGCATTCGGCAAAGAAACTCCTCCCATTGACTGTATTAAAACCGATATATCACTATTTATAGCTCTAAGATAATACAGGAAGGCATATTCACGTGAAGGCCTCACCGTAGCATGAATCCTATCCCATGTTCTTTGAAAATGAAAATTGAAATCCATCATTTTCTCCTGAGGGGCTCTCTGTATAGTTGTAAGTTGTTCTACCAAAGACAAGTTGTCAGACTTGTCTTGAAAATGTTTAAGCAACTTGTCTCCAAATTCATCCAAAGTTGTGATTGAGCCTACTGCTAAACCCCTATACCATTGCAATGCTTTTCCTTTAAGTGATGCAGCTAGCAATCTCACAGTAACATCCTCTTGAGTTATATGATGAACTCCACATAACAAAGCCACATCTCGTGTATGTTCAATCAGGGTAGTCTGATCTTCCCTAGTGAAAATTGGCAAGCTCTTCAAAGCTACCACTGGAATGTCATTGTGTTGTGCCAAATTTAATGGACTGCCTTGATTAAATGGCACAAAAGGCTAATTTTTGGGAGGAGCCATTAGAGGTGGCTAAGGTGGATTTAAATTTGTAAAAACAACAGCTAATGAATTTGCTGCTGCAGTAGCGCTTGAAGATGAAAACGTTGCAAAACCTATATGACTAGCAAATGAAATTGGATTGTTTGAAGGAGACCTTTATGTTCTAAGACTAGGTGAGGCTGAACGATTCTCAGTCTATTTTTTAGATGGTCTTCCTCAGCTCCTTGGTGGTGAAAATGCAATTTCTGGTCTAACACCAGGTGGTGTAGACTATACTCTCTTACAAGGAGGTACTCTTTTTGCTGCTTTGCCTTGTCTTCTGGGTGGTGATAGTTGTAAAAACTTGAATTCTCTAGAACTTCATGTTTGTACTCTTCTCATAAGTTGTGACAACATAACTATGTTTTTCTTTCACTTCACGGAGTTGCCAAGTATGTTAAAATAACTTCTGCAAAATCTGAAACTTGTTGGTTGCATACCAAACCAACAATATAATGTGGAACTGGTCCCACCGGGTGTGCCAAAATTGTTATCACTTGGATTTTGCACCCTGTTGAATGTGAAATTCAACAATCCAGTGGAACATGGGAATGATCTTAAAAAGTGTGAGACTTAAATAAGACCAAACCTCTAGAAAAGGCCGGCTTCCTATGTTGGTAATATCACCTAAACTACAATCTTATGAAGAAAAGGGAAAAAGGATATGCATGAACTGAAAAAACTAGTATTCAAAGAACTAAGGTGATACACCAAAACTACCTAGAGCCTGCATATACAGTTTGTAAGCACAATTCCAACAATGACTGAAACTGGATTACACAACTCACTTTTAATACATCTTTACATCAGTAATTTATAAAGAGGTTAGGATGCTAAAACTCTTAGAGGGAAATAAATCTCACAACTAGAAATGATTGCACTTAGAACATTAATTATAAGTTGCAATAACTTATATCTCTGCAAAAGGTGTTGAATTTGAGACAAAATCACAAGGAAAAGAACAAGATTTCATGAGTAATTCAATCAGTCAATAAATGCACACAATAAAGCATAGAGTGGGAAGGAAAAATAATCCATATTATTGATGTCCAACACTTTTACTGATATACATGCTCTCAAAATGAGTTACGAAACTTCTGCACTTTCTCCAAAGGAATTATAGAAGTCACAAAGCAGAAAGTAACCAAGTAAGAACTGTTGGAAATATGTGTCTCAATCTCATAGGCTGAAACCTCTAAAAGAGCCAAGTCGGTGTGACATCCATATTGTTTGGCCGACTAGCAGCTTTGGAACCTTGTGAAAAGTTTTGGTCACTGAGACCTTGTTTCATTCTTGCCGAATGGACCTATCGCTTTGACATGATGATCATTGTGACAATTTCTATCTCACTCTGCTCGGGGAGATCTCTGGCTGATGGTTTGGTTCCATGTGTTGGTCAGGGAGAATTGTGGCGACTATGTCATTGGAGTAACTCATATGCAACGGTATGAAGTCTTTTCAATATGGAAAGTCTCGCCAATAGTTATACAATTGGAGTCTTTGTGGTAACACAAAGGCTTCGGTGTGAACTCTTGGCAACGGGTGTTGGTCTCACCGATGCTATGGGGTAGTCTATTGTCGGTATGACTCTTGGCGACTATTTGATCTCGGGGTGACTTGAAGACTTTGGTAAGAACTCTCAGTGATAGTGGTAAGTCTTGCCAACTGTTGGACATTTCGGAATGACTTGGATATTGGTATGATGTCTCATCAAATAATGATGGTCCTATCGAATAGTGATACATGTGATGGATATCAGTATGATGTCTTGGCGACAAGGGGAAGTCTGAGTGATAGCTTGTGAACTCGGCATAACCTCTTGCTGATAGTGATGAGTCTGGCTGATATCGACAGTCAGATCTTGTAGCATCGAGGAGACACAGTTAGTGTCTCACCGACATGCGAATAAGGGTTGAACACCTTTGACCGAGTGATGACTATCCTACGTGGTGAGTCTACGACCAATCAAAGAAGCCAAATGGGAACTGTTGGAAGTGCATTTGTTGTGGCTGTTACTGAGAGGAAGATCGATAGACCATGGGCATCATGGATATACTTAGAGATTGAAGATTTTGATTGGTTCAATGAATAGTTGGATGAATGGTTGAATGAATAGCTCGATGAGTGATCAGTGAATTTGATTCTGAGTATTGTAACTTGAATGTTCTATACAAGGTTGGTCTATGATTATGTTGTTGTAAATTGACATTAGAGAGAGTGAAGCTCGTACTCTGTATGTAATTTTTTTTACTATAATACAAAGGGGTTTTTCTTGGTGTGGTGGGTTTTTCTCCCGTAAGGTTTTTCCCACGTAAATCTGGTGTTCATTTGTGTATGATTATTTCTCTGTTTCTGTTATTGCTTTCAAGTGTATCTTAATTGGTCTATAATTAAAAATTTAAAAGTATCTCTGCATTCTTCCCTGAGGTTTTGACATTAGGAGAGTTGTTTCCGCACCTTAGCTTTCCTTACAAGTGGTATCAAAGCCTGGCCAGTTGTGTTATCCTTGTGGGTACGTTTGGTTTTTTGTGTCAATTATGTTTCAGTGGGAGTCTTGTAGAATTTCAGGTAATTCGAATTACAGGTTAAGATGGCAAGCACGTCAGGAAAGATTGAAATTGGGAAATTCAATGGCAGCAATTTTGAGTTTTGGAAACTTAAAATGGAAGATCTGTTGATTGATTGTGATCTTTGGATTGTTGTGTTTGGAACAAATCCTACAGGCATGAAGCAAGAGGACTGGGACCTTGTATATAGAAAATCAAATGGGTTGATAAGGCTTTTTTTAGAAAACTCTATTCTTCTAAATGTTCATGAAGAAAAGACTGCATCTTCCTTTTGGAAAATACTGACAGCTATTTATCAAGGCAAGTCCTTGGTGAATAAATTGTTCTTGAGGAAGAAGTTGTACTCTTTGAGAATGTAGAATGGAGGGTCTGTTGCTGATCATTTGAATGCATTCAACATCCTAATTGCACAGTTAACATCTATGGGTGTGAAGATTGATGAACTCATTCACACAACTATATCCAAGATCTTGGGAAGTTTTGTGTTAAGAGTAGGAAGTTATCATTGATAGAGTTTAACTCTATACATTATAGTTGTTCCTCTACTCAACATGTCAATGTGGGAGACTCCACATTTTATTAAGAAGAAAATTTTAATGTTGTCGTTCCAATTATAGTATCTCTAATGTTAATGTGAAGTGAAATTGAAGTAATATCGGATCCAGAAGGAGTTTACTTTGAGAAGTATGTATTGGTTTGGAATTTTTGTGTTTAGGTCCTAGCCTTGGATGACCTATTATATGATATGCATTAAGAAGATTAAACATAGTTTGTAAATGTTTTCTATAAATCTACGTCGACTTGATATGATGCACTACATGGATAATTTTTTTAAAATATTATATAGTGCCAACAAGAGTACTTTTGATTAATTTGTTTTCATCTAATTAGGCCAACCTAATTGATGAATGAAATACCATTGCATATATATATAAGACTCTTTGAAGTAGAATGATAGATAAAATGAGGACAATGAGAAAGAAGAGAGATGTGGTGGAATACAAGGTGGAGTAAGTGAATATATGAGCCTAAACGATCTATCAGTTATGAATTAGAATCAAATTGTTGAGTGACTACTGTGCAAACCAGTACTTCTTATTCAGAGCTTCATTATAACTAAACCCTACACATAGAAGGTGTATTCCATTAGTTCACACTCTTGGTAGTCACACATAACTTTTTTATTCTAGTGGTTAGCCATATTTTGTATTTAGGTTGTGATCCTTTCAAGGAAAGTGAGTCCTAGCAATGAGCCATGTAATATACTGTATCCAGATATAATATATTGTGAGCTTATCCTCATTGTGGTTTTTCCCATTTTGATTTTTCCATGTAAAAATCCTAGTGTTCATGTGTGATGTTGCACTATTTTATTTCCATGTTCTCTCTTGTTGATTTAGTCAAATTTGTGATAATGTTTAATTGGATCTTGTGTGAATGGTTTTATGGACTACTCTTTCACCCCCCTCTCATTATTTAGGATATTCAACAATATCCATAGAAATGCTAGCACCTAACTAGGATGTGAGCATCTTGCACTATCATTCGTCTCATACATTAGAGTCCTCTGGTAGAGAGTTGCCTAGGCCACAGTTTCAACTCAAGAATTTGCTCACCTAATTTTCTAAACCACTTGGTTTGACTAAAGGATAGTGGAAGATCAATTTCCCTTCCTTTTCACCCCCCTTAAAACATTATAATTACCTTGAACAATCCTTAATGTGAGGTAGATCATGGCAACTAATTTTTCTAGACCCTCTTGTGACTTGGGGTCCTGAGCAGTCAATCCCCCTCCTCTACATTTTAGTGAACCCAACATGAAATTTGTAATATATGTTTCATTTTGTTGAGGTTCTTTCTATCATATCTACATAAGCTATGGGATTGTGTTTTGTGACACTTTATGAGCTTCACAACTTCATCCATGACTTTTGGATACATTGTTAGAAGAAGTGTGTGGCATCAACACTTAGGAATGGACTTTACAAGGGTCACTTTAGCTCTTTCCTCCTAGGAGATGGAAATTATGGTAGAGACAAGTTACATGAAACCACTCATTCCCCTACACCTCCTGCTTCCCCCTTGCCTTTACCTCTAGAGGAGAGAAAAACCATCTGTATTCCTATGGATCATCTCATGGCACTAGATAGGAGGCTATTGGATCTTGCAAATGACTTAAAGAAAGATCAAATCATGGCTTGGAATGCAAGGGTTCCTAATGAGATTAAATATATGTTAGGAAAGGATCAGATAGGCATAGAGTTTCTTTGTAGCCTTACCAATTTAGTGTAACTATGCATCCCCTCTTACAACATGTTGGTTATTTTTTTAGAAACAAACTTAATCTCAATCCTAACTTGTGAGCTTGCCACAACCCAATTATCAGCTAGGGTAAGGATTGGACAACACTTAAGTAGAGTAGTTACTACTTTACTTCCCTACACAGATGCACAATTTCATGAAAATCACTCATAATTACTATAGTATTTCCTATGAGTAACTACTTTACTTCCCAATTATCAGCTAGGGTAAGGATTACCTCCCTAGGAAATGCTTGGTTAAGAGTATTTCCTTACACAGATGCACAATTTCATGAAAATCACCCTATCAAAAGATCGAAACCTTAGATAGAAGTGTTACTTAATTTCAAGAAGTGCTCCTTCATACTTAGCATTGGGACATTGTAATTTAAAGTATATTGATTCATTCTTCATCTTAAATCTTAGACCCAATTCAATACTGGTTCAATTGACCATAAGATAAACTAACAAGATAATCATTGCTTTATCTAAGGAAAAAAAAAAGAATTATAACTAGTAATACACCGGTAATACAATCTTGATTGAAATATATGAATTATTAGACCATTAGAATCTCACTTTGTAACATCTAACTCACTATATTTTTAGAATATCACTTCCTTAATATATCCTATATGCCTTCTCACAAACCAATGAGCTAATTTTAGCATTCAATAATTTCATTGAATTGAAGCGCAAAACATATTCATACATTTTGTGCAACTAAAAAAAGACAAATGAAGTTGTCATTAACAATACTCATTCATAACTTGGGAGAAAACATAGATGAGAGTAAAATTTTGAAAAAAATAAAATTCTTCTTAATTTCTAAAATTTCATTGTAAAATATATTCAAGATTTATACACAGTATAATTTTCATCTTATACTTGCTTCTAATATATCTACTAGAGTACTTATTTACATTTTATTTTGGCACTAGAGCGAAGTATCTACTGTGACCTAAGTCTAGACTCATAATTATGAACTCTCTTCTTTCAACTATGAAATCCCCCTTTTATAAATAGGGGAGAAACAAGCACCCGATTGAATTACAATTTCAATTTCATTCTGAGTTCATTTCAAAAGTTAATTCCAACTAACTCCTCAAAAAACTCCCCAGGCAGTTTCACACATAATCATTTAAGAACGGGGGAGGCAAAAACATGTGTAGAATGTTAGTTGTCACTATCACAACATTCGTTGTTGGGAACAAAAAGGATTTGATTCATGTCATTTGGAAAACCTCCACATCATCTAGAAAACCTCAACATCAACAAGGGAAAGAAAAAGACAAACCATGGACACATGGAAACAAATACCTCCTATGCAACAACCCTGGTGTCATCAAAAACTAAATTAGGAGGTGACACTTCTTTAGAGTTGTCAGCATCTAAAAATTCCCAGCCACTGCTAGTCCTTGTTGCAATTGGAGGTATTACCAACACGTCATCATCAGAGTTATCATATGGCACCAGGGAATAGATGTATTGGCCATAGTTCAAGTATGTCTCAACTTCAACATCTAAAGGAGTGTTAGAGATCACAATAAGAGAATTTTTCCTTCCCCAACTCGTTCAATAGCTCTTTTCCTTCTTTTTGGCCTTCTTCATTGGCAACACCAGATCCTTGCATTTGGGCTCAATCGCTTCCCCTAAAAGGGTCCTATTTCTCAAGCAGTAAGTACTCTACACAATTGTCTTCTTTTTATGGCCTTTAGCCCTCCTTTTTCCCTTTGTAATTTCATGGGAAACCATGGTTTCCTACTCAGTTACGTCCTCATGGAATTCTAACATACTCAACCGACTAGACCTTCTAATAGGTGGGGTTGCCTCACCAATTTTTCCCATCTTGTCAAAGCATACATAATGATAATTAAAAGGTCTTTTGGTTCAACACCCACAAGAAAAACACCCCAATCCCAGTGATAATGACCAATTCAAGTAATAAAAGTCCTAAGTAAACCATAGAACTCAATTCCATACCAACCCCAACCAGGACGAGAAAATTCTACCACAAATAGACCAAAAACCCTTCACACTTAGCCTAACATACACTACAGGCTAAAAAGATAATGAGAATAATCATCGATCATTCTGCATTAAATAGAGATTTCAAGCATGCAAAATTAATGATGCAGAACTCCTTGCGTGATCGAACTTGCAACCTATCAATTTGGATTTGAATCTGACCGTTCATCTAAGAGCAATTAAAATTTCATCTAAGGTGGCCATGAGCATCGTTTTTCAAATATTATCAACTTGCTTCTTGAAAATAGCAATTTCATCCCAAATATTGAGACATTATTCCCTAACCTTGATTTAATCATACATGTCCTGACAATTTGGCATGTATCGCCAACCTAATATGTGCTCATCATTAATATCAGCGAAGTACATAACGCCAGTTTAGAGAGAAATTTTCCTTGCACTCCTCCTTGCTTCATCGCTAATCCTTTCATAATCCTGAGGTCCCCATTAGTGATGAAATTACTTATGTGATGGCTTTATGTTTGTTGGATCATCCTACTTTAAATTTTTATCAACACTCCTCCAGTTCTTTTGTTGATCCCCTTTTTGCTTTGTGCTAGATCCCCTAGGATGCTACCACATTACTTCTTTCACTAATGGTTATCACCTACCGTTGATATATTTTACCATCACTTGGCTCTATCAACAATGAAAAGATCTTTGTGATGGCCTTCTAACCCTTGATTTAATGTCCTAACTCCAGGTCACATCTATCCTTTCATCATGCATCACCAATTGAAACTTTTTCCCTAGGATCCCATCAACAATGAGAGATACTATGAAAACACCAGGTATTGGAGATGTGCACTTGCATAAAACAAATGGTTCCAAATATATCTCCCATAAGATCATATCAAAATTATTGAAAGAAAAAACTTTTTAGAAGGCACCAATCACTTATCGCTAATTTAGAACTTAAGTTCTAAGATAAATCTGTGATGAGAGATAAGGCCTTCATTCATCTTTGATTCTCCTCATATATTGTACAAGAAATTAGTGATGAATGATTTACATTATTTATAGGGTTCATCACACATCGCTATTGTGAGAACTACCTTTTACAGCATATCTGCGATCATATGGTGTGACATCATATCACTCATCGCTATTACAAAATTTTCTTTTTTAATGGCCATCCACGATGGGTGATTTGAACATATGGCTAAGAACATTGCTTATCGCTATTACAAGGTTGAAGGATTAGATACCATTGGAAATGAGTGATATCAAAGGGTAGTACCACTCATCTCTCATTGCTATTTCATAATGTAAACCTATAAATAAATCAGCAATGAGCGATATAGTTACAAAGGGACATTAGGACTTAAGTGAAATTTTTAGGCACGTGCCCATAAGTTGTTCTAAAATAGGGTACTTCTCTAGGGTGACACGAGAACAGTAGGTCCTCAACTTTGGAAACATGTGGAACAAAGGATGTAATGATCAAAAGATGATTCCCCTTCCCTTATGTGACAGACAATAGACACTATACAACGAACAGGAAAATAGAACGCCAAGCAACCAAAAATAAACAAAACCCTAAACCTCATATAAGAACCCTACAATAGATGTGACAAATATTTTTAGGTCAAAATTATTAGGGTTTAATATGAGCACTCCAAAATTTACAAAATTTTGAAAGTGCCATTAGTGGCTCTTTCTAGGGACGTTTGTTCCTTAGTGAACAAAATGATAATTCAGATCTTTTGGGAGAAGCAAACCAAGTGCCTACTCCATTGGGAAACATAGTCAAAAAGTCACCTCTTCCCCCAACTAATCTAGTTTGACAAGTCAAACATACTTGATGGCCCAAGGCCACCAAAAAAAATGTAGGCCTACTCTTACCTCTGTCATAAAAAAAGTTCTCATTGCACCACACTGAATACAATTTGAAAGCATCACTACAATATGCCCAACCAATAATGCTAGCATTTCTAACAAGTTTGCAACTACCATGCATCTGAGAATTAGGCATATCCTTAAAATACTATGATGCATGTGGTAGTAACTCATAATTTTTATCATTCAAAACATTGTTGATTTTAAAACAACCTTCCTCAATGTCTTGCCTATTACCACAATGCAAGGAACTTTCATCTAGCTGAAGAATTTGGCACTCATATTCTACCAAGTAGATGGTACTATCAAGCTCAATCTTCATAGTAGTTTGTGTGTTAAAAGTGGAACAATCATGGGGACTAATCACAAAATTATGCTCATCATGAAAACTTTTTTCAAGTGTTTGTTGAGAAACACACTCATACATTGGCACACACTGTAACTGTGCCTCAATATGCAGGTGTAGAGAATCATCAATAATCTCTACCCTATCTTATTGTTACTTACTTTGACATCTTCTAAACACAATATATCAACATCTTCAGAATTTAAAGCCTATTCAAAAGTGAGTAGTTCTAGTTCCAAAAGATAATACGATTTCTTCTTTAAATCAGCCTCTATATCCATATGAAAAAACTCATAACTAGGCTCATTTAAATTAGGAAATAGATACTCATTCAAATCTATATTGGGACTTTCATATTTTAGCTTATCAGATACATAAGCTTCATGCTTATCTATTGTTCTCAACTCATCAACACCAGTTTCTGAATTTTCATCACCCTACTTACATTCATGCTCATAATTCAATGCATCATTGAAATCAAATAGTTGTTTGTCATTACCCAAATTATCACCATTGTGACAAGCCTATTCATAACTGGAAGGAATACCAGATACCCATTTTTCATATCTTTTATAATAAAAATCATTATCACTATCAAAATCAATATGAATATGACACAATAGCCGAGGGTTACTCATATGTGCATATTTCAAATTTTGAATGGTCAACAAACTTGAAATTTTTTCACTACTCAATAGACCACAATCCTGGTCAATTCTTTCAACCATTTCTTCCTCTTGTCCTTCAATATAAACACATGCCTTACCAAGTTGCAAATTAGGAAAAATCAAGATATTACCACTATCAAAACTTAGAAACCTTATAGACTAGGTTTCATCACTGATTTGACCATTTATATCTTCTTGAAAATAGAGAGAAACACTTTCACTATCAGGATCAATAGTGGTTAACATGGTAACACTTTTAACCTCTTTCTTTTCAAGAACATACTTGTTCGGATTTAAAATTGAAGACATTTGATCATTTGTACCCATACAATTGTTTTTTTCATCAACCTATTTACCCACAACTAAAGACAGTAAAATTTTTATACATTCATTCCTTATTTTTTCCATATTCTCTAAGCATGTGTAAGCCATTTGCATATCCAAAATTTTAAAATCCTTCAACAATGCACTAGATCCCTCTTCAAAAGCTTCAAAATATAGATGAATGCAATCTAAAGTACTAGGTTTGAAACTTTCAGGGATTAGTGAAAGCATAACAACAAATATGTGAATAAAAGCAATTCTTGACTCTTCATTTTGTTTCTTGAGTTGTTTTAACTTTGTGACAAGATCATAAGGCTCTTTTGTAAATTCTTCTCTATAAGCATCCACTAGTTTATCCCAGCAAGGAAAGGACTTCTTAGGAAAACTTAAGTACCATTCCCTAGCTCTAGCTTCAAGTGATCTAACAAAAAATATCATCCACATACTCTAATCTACAAATGAATGTTTCACCATGAAATTATAGAAACTTTGGACATGTGCATCTCCTTCACATATATTATATCCATTAAACCTAGGCATCTACTTATAGACTCAAGATGGAATAATTTTAACCTTATAATCAATCCATGACAAGTCTAATTTGTCATATAATGAATCAAAAGAATTGAAAAAAGGTGTAACAACTTGACTAGAAGATCTAGTATGATTATCTCTTAACTGGTCTTGTATAGCAATCAAGTGCCTTTTGCTTAACTCTCTAACTCCCTTTTTGAATAAAACTTTCCATTTGACCTTATCCTAGGCTTATTCACACTTAGGTTCATGCTTCCTTTGTTATCAACTATCTGAGAGTTTTCAGACTTATGAAGCTTCTTGAAAATATGCAACCAAGTTTCTAATGGCATGGTTATTTATATTTTATAATCCATGGATGTATGCAAATTTAGCTTCAGCTAATGGTGCACAACCATAACAATGACAAATTGAAGAATAATTGTAAATAGATAGCAATATTTGAGATATATTACTTCATTCTAACCATCCATACTTGCTACTTTGTGAATAAAACTTCAAGTGGAATGGCAGTTGCAACCCCTATGACAGGTTTAGTAAATGAGAATATGTAGAGAAATATGTACCTTCACACATCAAGTCACTGCAACTTTGAATAGAGATTTTTCATGTTACAAATAGTAGCCCTTCATGGGTAAAAATTATAGATCAGAGTTGCCACCTCTTCAACAAGAGGAAAAACTTAAAAGCAAGGATATCTTTATCTCAGTTCTTCCTACAAAGTCACCACAAGGCCACACAAACCACCTTGCATATTTGAAACTTCTTCAACACTTGAACCAGATGTTCATTTTTGTCTTGACTCTTTAAAATGGTCTTTGACATATTTGTATCAAGGATACAATAGTGTCCCCAACAGAGTTTCCATTTCTATTGGTTATTTTGTTAGAACCAAAATTAATCTCAATCCTAACCTATGAGCTTACCACGACCCAATTATCAACTAGGGTGATGATTGGCCAACACATAAGTAGAGTAGCTACTACTTTACTTCTCTTCAAGCTCTGTGAGACCCAGGGAGGGTAATTCCCTATATACTCATAATATTTCATGCTTGGTTAAGAGTATTTCCTTACATAGATGCACAATTTCATGAAAATCACCCTATCAAAAGCTCAGAAAATCTTAGATAGAAGTGTTACTTATTTTCAAGAAGCGATCCTTCATACTTCGCATTGGGACATTGTAATTTAAAGTATGCTGATTCATTTTTCATCTTAAATCTTAGGACCAATTCAATATTGGCTCAACTGACCATAAGATAAACTAAAAAGACAATCGTTGCTTTATCTAAGGCAAAAAAAGAATTATAACTGGTAATAGATAGGTAATACAATCTTGATTAAAATTCAAGAATTAGTAGACCATTAGAATGTTACTTTGTAACATCTAACTCACTGTATTTTCAAAATATCACTTCCTTACTATAACCTATATGCCTTTCTCACAAACCAATGAGCTCATTTCAGCATTTAATCAATTCATTGAATTCAAACACAAAAAAAATCTATACATTCTATGCAAGTCACAAAAGACAAATGAAGTTGTCATTAACAATATTCATTCATAACTTGGGAGAAAACATAAAGCACAGTAAAATTTTGAAAAAATTAAAATTCTTCTTCATTTCTAATATTTCATTGTAAAACATATTCAAGATTTATACACAGTATAATTTTCATCTTATGCTTACTTCTGATATATCTACTAGAGTACTTATTTACATTTTATTCTGCTACTAGAGCTAAGTATCTATTGTGACCTAATTCTAGACTCAAAATTCTGAACTCTCTTCTTTCAGCTATGAAATCCCCTTTTTATAAATAGGGGAACAAGCACCCAGTTGAATTACAATTTCAATTTCATTTTGAGTTCATTTCAAAACTTAATTCCAACTAACTCCTCGAAGGACTCCCCAAGCAGTTTCACTCGTAATCATTTTAGAATAGGGGAGGCAAAAAACATGTGTAGAATGTTAGTTGTCACTATCACAACATTCGTTGTTCGGAACAAAAAGGATTTGGTTCATATCATCTAGAAAACCTCTACATTAGCAAGAGAAAGAAAAAGAAAAACCATAGACACATGAAAAAAATACCTCGTATGCAATGACCATGGTGTCATCAAAAACTAAATTAGGAGGTGACCTTTATTTAGAGTCGTCAACATCCAAAAATGCCCAACCACTCCTATCATTGTTGCAATTGGAGGTATTACCAACACATCGTCATTAGAGGTATCATATGGCACCAGGGAATAGATGTGCTGGCCATAGTCCTAGTCTATCTCAGCTTCAACATCTGAAGGAGTGTTAGAAATCACAATAAGAGAATTATACCTTCCCCGACTGGTTCAATAGCTCTTTTCATTCTTTTTGGCCTTCTTCACTAGAAACACCAATTCCTTGCCTTTGAGCTCAGCTGCTTCCCCTGGAAGGGTCCTATTTCTCAAGCGGCAAGTACTATGCACAATCATCTTTTTTTATGGCCTGTATCCCTCTTTTTTCCCTTTGCAATTTCATGGGAAACCATGGTTTCCTGCTCAGTTACTTCCTCATGGCATTTTGACATACTCAACCAACTAGACCTCCTCACAAGCAGGGTTGCCTCACCAATTTTTCCCATCTTTTCAGAGCTTATAGAATGATAATTAAAAGGTATTTTGGTTCAACACCCATGAGGAAAACACCCCAATCCCAGTGATAAAGACCAATTCAAGTAATAAAAGCCCTAAGTAAACTAGAGAACTCAATTTCATACCAACCCCAACCAGGACGAGAAAATTCTATCACAAATAGACCAAAAACCTTTCATACTTAGCCTAACATACATTGTAGACTAAAAAGATAATGAGAATAATCATCGATCATTCTGCATTAAATAGAGATTTTGAGCATGCATAATTAATGATGTGGAACTCCTTGTGCAAGCGAGCTAGTAGTCTATCAATTTGGCTCTAAATTTGGACTATTCATCTAAGAGCAATTAAAATTTCATCTAAGGTGGTCATGAGCATCATTTTTTGACTATTATCAACTTGCTTCTTGAAAACAATGATGCCAGATGTCCCAAATATTTACATATTATTCCTTAACCTTGATTTAATCATATATGTCCTGACAATTTGGCATGTACCTCCAACCTAATCCGTGCTCTTCATTAATATTAGTGAAGTACATAAGGCCAATTTAAAGAGAAAATTTCCTTGCACTCCTTCTCGCTTCATCGTTGATACTTTCCAAATCCTAAGGTGCTCATTAGTGATGAAATTACTTATGTGATGGCTTTTTGTTCATTGGATTGTCCTACTTTAAATTTTTATCAACAATCCTCTAGTTCTTTTGTTGATCCCCTTTTTTCTTTGGGCAAGATCCCCCAAGATGCATCCACATTTCTCCTTTCACTAATCCTTATCTCCTACCATTGATTTATTTTACCATCGCTTGGCTCTATCAATGATGAAAACATCTCTATGATGGCCTTTTAACCCTTGATTTAATGTCTTAACTCCCGATCACATCTATCCCTTCATTGTGCATTGCCAATTGATACTTCTTCCCTAGGATCCCATCAACAATGAGAGATACTGTGAAAACACCAGATCTTGGACATGTGCACCTACATAGAACAAATGCTACCAAAGATATTTCCCATAAGATCATATCAAAATTAGCAAAAGAAAAATCCTTTTAGAAAGCACCGATCACTTATCGCTAATTTAGAACTTAAGTTCTGAGATAAATTTGCAATGAGTGATAAGGCCTCTGTTCATCACTGATTCTCCTGATATATTGTGCAAGAAATTAGTGATGAATGGTTTACATTATTTATAGGGTTGGTACATCGCTATAGTGAGAACTACCTTTTACAACATATCCACAATCATATGGTGTGACATCATATCACTCATCACTATTACAAAGTTTTCTTTTTAATGGCCATCCACGATGGGTGATATGAACATAAGGCTAAGAACATCGCTCATCACTATTACAAGGCTAGAGGATTGGATACCATTGGCGATGAGAAATACCAAAGTGTAGTATCACTCATCGCTCATCCCTATTTCATAGTGTAATCTTGTAAATAAATCAGTGATGAGCGATATAGTTACAAAGGGACATTAGGACTTAAGTGAAAATTTTTGGCATGTGCTCATAAGTTGTTCTAAAAGAGGGGACTTCTCTAGGGTGAAATGAGAATAGTAGGCTCTTAACTTTAGAAATATGTGGAACAAAGGACGTAATGATCAAAATATGATTCCCCTTCCCTTATATGACTGACAATTGACACTATACAGCCAACAACAAAATAGAATTCAAAGCAACCAAAAATAAGCAAAACCCTAAACCTCATATAAAACCCTATAGTAGATGTGACAAAAAAAATTATGTCAAAATTCTTAGGGTTTAACATGAGCACACCAAAATTTACAAAATTTTGAAAGTGCCATCACAACCCTTGGTCAAGCATTAACCAAGGTCATGAGCATGATACCTACAAAATATAGATTAGTGTCTTGATGCCCATGGTGTTACTATGCATGGATAAAATGGGCCCTTTTTTAACATCTCTACTCCTGATCCACCCCCTACTATTAAAGAAAGCAAGATACCTCTAGTTAGCGAATCTATCTCAAGCCTCTACCCAACCCATGTTTCAACCCTTCTTCCAACATAGCCCTTCATCAATGACAATTTTGAACACTCCCTTTCCTTAGGGGATGGAAATTCGTAAGTTTGAGAAGTATGGTCATAAAGGAGACCCTAAAAAACACATCTCAGATTTTAACAAGATGTGTATAGATTTTTCACCACGATACTCTAATGGAAAACATCTTTCCATGGTCTCTCAAAGATACAACACTAGAGTAGTATTTTTCTTTTCTTGACAACTCCATATTTTCATTCAAACAACTTGTAAATCAATTTCTCTAGTAGTTCCAAGCTAACATCAATATGAAGATGACCTTCTTGGATCTCGTCTAATGTAAGAAAGGAGATATTGAGAAGATCATTGATTTCATTACTTGATACCAAGTGTCCTTCTCACAAATCTCTTACCTATTGCCCGATTTAGATGTATAGAAGGTGTTCATAGGCAACCTGCAATGATCTTGATAGGAGAATTTTTCCTTAATAAAGTATCCTTATTTTACACATTTTGTGTGGCATTGCAGGAGTATTAGTAGATGGTTGTTCAGTTTGGGGGATCTTCCTAGCACTCCCATCCTAAAGGAAGATCTACAATATCAATTTCAAGAAAAGGAAAATTTATTTGGAAATGTAGTCATTGCATCTAATGATAGAGGCCTCAAGCACAACAAATAGTTTACTAAATTATCTAAATCCTATTCTTCTATTATGCAAAAGCTATTGAAGGATAAGATTATAAATCAGAATATCCTCAACCTCTTAGAGAGCCTTATCCTGACTGGTATGATGGGAACAATACCATCATGTCCATAGGCATGATATTGAACACTGCGTGTACCTGTGTCAATAGATACATGATCCCATCAATGATGGTACTATCTACCTTGATGGTAAAAATTATAATGCAAACAAGTTTGTGGCTAAGGAAAATAGTGAATTATAAATCTAAATGGATCCATTTCTATCACATTTTGGTAATTTGATTATTAAACCTTCCATTCTTGGCTCTACCAACGAGGTCCCCTCTACATAAGTAAATGTGGTCTCACTTACTCTGACTCCTCCCCCTCAAGCTATGACTAGTTTTCCAAATGTGACTTTTACATCACAAGATTTACCCACGAACAACAAAGCCTCTACTTTATATATTCCTACTTGGAAACATTGTGATAAGAGTCTTTGTGGACCCCATGAGTCATGTGAATGTTATTATGGAGGAGACTCTTTTGTCAAATTCTTTACAAAGGGTGGAGTATGAGTAGACGAAAACTACTATACGTACACATGATGGCCAATCCTTCACTTTGTATGGCTCCACAACTCTTTATGTCCTACTGGTACCTAGGGTTGTGGATACTACTTTCAATTTAGTTTTGGAGTCTAACTTGTTTAGGGTGAAGTTAGGCATCGCTTGGATAGCTTCCATGAATGAAGTAATTTCCATTATTCATAAATTTCTAAATTTTTCTCTTTCATGCATTTTGTGCACAATATTGGGTATCAGCCATTGGTATCATGTAGGGGCTATTTGTTGGATCATTTTTGGACCTCCTTGGTTGGTCCACTTCTGCCAAGGACATATCTAATTTATCAGAACTATGTCAAGTATACAAATGAGGATAAGGTACAACCAAAAATGACTCACCTTGTAGTGCAACAACAAACTACCTCTTCCTCTCAAAAGGGGAAGGGCAAGCCTGCCTGCACTAAGGGTCCTTCTTCCTCTGTAATCTCACTCATTGCTTCCTCTTTCCCTACTACAGTGCCATTAACTTCCACTCCTATGTGTCTCTTAGGGATTCCAATGGTTCCCACTTGGTGGAGGGCCAAGCATCAGGTCTTTGACCTTCCTATCTTATACACAGTACCTTGGCCCATCTTGTATGGTAATGGGAAGGGTCACCATGGAGTTGCTCTTGCATCTTGACCTCCACAACCTCCTACTATACCTACCCCTAAGGTAGCAACTAGGAAGAGGCCCTCTGCTGAGGTGCTCGAGTCTATTCCCCCCTCTATTGTTGCATCTGGTTCTCCATCTCTTCCTCTTGTTCCTATCTAGGAGTAACTCCCTCTTACATAAATGGTTGTGATGGATACTTCTATGACTAAATAGGAGTCTTTTGTCCCTTCTTGGATTGCATCCTCTAGCTCCTAGAACTATAGAAATCACCTTGTGTGTGAGCATAAGAATCAAAGGAAGTCTATTGCCACTGAGTAGGTCACCTTGTAGAATAAGGAAGGGGAACCAACAATTCCTACTTCAATGCCTTCTATTATGTACTCCCCTTCCACCCCTTCTGCTTCACTTCCCTCCTCCTCAATCTTTTTTTGGCTCCCCCTATGAGCATGAATGATCCTCACCCCAAGAGGGTGCAATTGTTCATTCCTCCTTTTGTTGAGTCTCCTCTTTTGATGTCCCTTCCAAACATTCCACCTTTTGCAAAACCCATGGACATGTCAAACACTTCGATGGTGTTTGTTATGGTCTTCTCCTCTTCCTCCTTGTCCTCTACTTCATTTGTGGGGATCTCACATCCTCTAATGAAGTGAAAGTTGGAGGTTGACCCTACTTCTAATGGGGGTCAAAAGAAGGGTTTTCCTCCTTCGGAGGTAAGTTTTATGTTGGCTTGCATTGTTCTAATGATGGAGGAAACCCCGACATCCCCAAAGTTTTTCATTGCTCACAAGTATTTCGATGAGGCTAGGTGTGGATCTTGGATGCCTCCACCATCACCCACTGAGTTGACACATGGAACTCGTGTAAAGTGAAATTTCACCTCTGTAGATGATGTCCTAGATCTATCGGTGAATTTCAAGAGATCACTGACATTCACCTCATAGAAACTAAGTGAAGAGGACCTCGAGGGGCCCTCTTCCCTGGCTCCTATTGTAGGAGAGTCAGAGGGTACCCCCTTGACTTTCCACCTTTGCAGCCTTGTCTACCTCCCCTTATGATGATCTAGATTGGGAGAACAATGACCTCTTGGTTGATGAGGACTAGGGGGAACCTCTTCTTTATCTGTAGATTGGATTGTGCATGTGTGTGTTTTGTTGAACCCTCATGTTTTTTTTCTATGTTCCTAGAAGACCCTTGTCACCCTCATAGGTTCTTAGATATAGGAGTGTTTTTGTGTCATAAAAATTATTCTATTTGTCACATCATTCTTCTCATTTTTGTGCTTTGATTTTCTACAATTGGGGACAATGCAAAGTTTTGGGTGAATTTAGACCCCCCTTCCATGTTGACCCAATTTTAATTTTTTTTTCATGTTCCTTTCTTCACATAATTTGATATAATAGGGGGTTTATGATAGTTCATTTATATATTATTATACTTATCTATCTATATTTATGAGCAACTCTAAACCCAAAATATTAAATCCACCCATCTCTTGTTTGTTATGCCATGGTTTCTCCTTTCTTTTTATCTTTCCCTCTTCCTTGCTTGCTTTTTCATTTTGTGGTGCTTATATGTTGTCCCTCGTGTGTGCAATAACATCACTACGGTTACATCTCATCATGTCCCACGAGCCACAACATCACTTTCACTCTTTCATTTCTCTCCTTAGGATGTCACGTTCCTTTGTGGCACACACCATCCTAAGGGGAGCTATAATATCATTTTTATTTTCAAAAGATGTATTTGGTGGCCAATAAATCCATTTTTGAAAATCTCTATTTTTCAAAAATTGCATTCTTCAACAATGGTCCCTAGATGAATTTTTCTTTCATCACAGATTCGTAAGATAGAATCTAGACTTACCCTTGTGAGGGAACATTCCTTCTATCAAATTCCTTGATGAAATGATACAACTAACCATGCATCTAATTGAGTTGATTGCAAATGATAAATGGTGTGTGTGCAATGAAAAATGCATGTTATACTATCATATACCCAATTCTAACTCTTACAATTAAAAGAATGATATAAATTGAAACAATAAATTCATACATGTAAGAATGAGTGTAATTGAAGAGAAAACTAACCATGCATCTAATTGAGTTGGTTGAAAATGATTAAGGGTGTGTGTGCAATGAAAAAATCAATGTATGTTATACTATCATATCCCCCATTCTAACTCTTACAAACCCTTGGGTGATCATGTTAATATATTACACTAAGCAAAACTCAATTAAGGGGTTATATATAACTTCAAACAATAGTATGATACAAATATGCTAAACCCTTCTTGAAACAGTATAATAATAATAAAAATATATATAAACTTGAAATAACAATATGATACAAATATATATAACTTGAAAGTGCATCATGATACAAATAAAACTTAAAACAACATTATGATATATAGCTTGAAATAATAGTATATTCCTATAAAGGGTTTGAAATATTTATATCATACTGTTGTTTCAAGTTATATAAAAGATTCATAATGTTGTGTCAAAAATGGTTACCATACATCTAATTAAGTTTAATGGTAAATGAAGAAGGCTATAGGAAACATATATATCTATCTATTTGGGCAAAGATTGTTAGATTGTGAATAGTTTTGTTGTAACTATTTTGAAGGTTTCTAACTTGAAGAAAAAGTATGATTTTCATATAAACAACCTATCTATACATATTAGAGTCACTGTAATTGAAGAACAAATAAAGCATAGATCTAATCAAGTTGAATGTAAACCAAGAAGGATATAGGAAACTTATGTATCTATCTATCTCTGCAATATATCCTGGGATTATTCCCAAGTGTTAGATAGGTTCATTATTGAGGATATGGCAGGTTGATGGTTTTTTGTTGGTTGGTCTCTTTGGGCTGGTGGATGGTGGCCTATGGTTTTTTTTGGCTCTGCATGCCTATTCTGGACCCAACTCTTCTTGTATGATTTGTTTCTCTTGATTTAATAAATTTTTACCCTTCTCTCAAAAATATATATATAAGATAGATATATATAATAACCACAAGTTTTATCACAACAAATAGACTCTGCACAACTATTGACCCTTCTCCCCTAATCACTTAGAAATGAAGCGATAAAAACATTTTTTTTCCTTTTATTTTTTTTTACATCGAAGGCGTATCCAATTTGAAGAAGACTGAGCTAGGTTATGCAATCAACAACTAGAATCATCTGTTATACCATGGGAGATTAATGAACTTGTTTCATCCATTGATTTTTTAGACCTGAGGATAAATACATTATTAGACTTTCATTCTGATCACTACAGCCATGGTAAATTGTTTCTACAAATGCAACGAATATGCATTCAGCCTGATCAATTCATATTTGTGAGTATACTCCCAAGCTGTGCCAAAATAAAAGCTTTGGATTTTCTTATGGGAATCCATCAATGCATAATCAAAAGTGGATTTTGTTAGATGTCGTAGTTGTAAGTGACCTAGATGTTAAACGTGGAAACGTATAAAAGATTGATAGAATTCTTTAGAGACATTTCCTAATAGATTGCAATCATTGTAGGATATGCACAAAATGGCTTTGTTGAGGAGGTCTTGAAAATATTTAAGCAAATGCAATTTGTAAGGATAAAATCAAACTCCACAACTTTTGTGAGTATAATCGAGAGGGGTTTTTCACCAGATGTTTTAGTTGGAATTTCCTTGGTTGATATGTATTCAAAATGCTAAAGTGTAAAGCTAAATTCCATTATGCCAAATTCTCATTGCAGGAAATGAACAAAATGGCTTTTTTGAGGTCTTGAAAATATTTAAGCAAATGCAATTTGTAAGAATAAATCAAACTCCACAACTTTTGCGAGCATAATCGAGAGGGGTTTTTCACCAGATGTTTTAGTTGGAAATTCCTTGGTTGATATATATTTAAAATGCAAAAGAATCCAAATGTACTTGAACTATTTGAAAATATGCTTCAAAGAGATGTGATCTCATGGGAAACAATGGTTTTAGGATATGCACATTTGAAAATTTTTAGCAAATGCAAGTGGCAAGTGTAGAGCTAAATTCCACAAAATATGCTAGCATACTCCTAGATTGTGCCAAAACAGGAGCTTTTAAACATGGTATGGACATCTATCAAATCATAATGGAAAAGAGGTAATTTTCAAATGTTGTAATGGAAAATACCTTAGTAGATATTTGTCCAAAATATGGAAGTATACACAAGACAGGGCCTGCTTGATGTCATGCCTCAAAAGAATCTAGTTTCCTATACTACAAGGACTGCATGATATGCACAAAATGGTGTCCTTAGGCGAGGTTATAAGGATTTTCAAAGAAGCACGTAATAAAAATGATATCAGGATATGCACAAAATGTGTTTTTTTGAAAAATCCTTTGAAACTTTTAAGCAAATGCAAATGGCAGGTGTAAAGTCAAAGTAAACAACCTTTGCCAATATCCTCTTAGCCTATGCCAAATGGGATATTTAGGATAGGGCACGAACATCCACCAAAGCATAATTAGGAATATATATTTTTTAGACATTGTATTTGTGAATGGCGTGATAGACTTCTATGAAAAATTTGGAAGCATACACAAGGCACGTGAATTGTTTGACAAAATGTCTCAAAGAGAAAATGCCTCAAAGTGCATTTGGCAGGACTAAATCCAAACTCCACAAGCTTTGGTAGCAAAAAGCAGAACTTCATAACAGGGCATGAACATGCATGAAAGCATAATAAGAAGGGGATTTTTGTTTGATGTAGTTACAAGTGTCATGCTAGACATATATGAAAAATCTACAAAGTATAGACAAGGCAATTGTGTCTTTGATAAACATTTATGATGCTATGGGAAATGACTTTTTGGCTAAAGATATCATGTAACTTTGGCTAAAAATTTTGGAGAATCATTTCACTGACAAAAACTTGGTAAGATAAAAAGATGTGAAATATTGTGATTATTTGGGGGTGAAGAAAATCCTTTATTACAACAGGGGTATAGCCATCACATAGAAAAGGGGGCAAGTAACATATATGATGGGATATAACGAGTAGTGGAGGTAGAAAGATCCATTCTAGATCCTTCTTCATCAATCTTGGTGAAGGACTCTTAGTTTTTCCTTTTAGCTAGCTAGAAGGGGGGGAAAGAGGGAAGATCCCTAGTTTTGGGGAAAGCTTGGCTTGGTGTTGGTAAGAATCCTAGGAGAGGAGACTCGTAGAACAAGCCCCTACATGACACAATCTAAAATCATGGTAGACTTGCCTGAAAGCTTATAATGCAACACTTACATTCATAATAATGGAGGATCAAAGGTTTTATCCTTGCATATACTCATTGGGAATAGATTAGCTCACTTTAAGAAAATACAATTGGTAGGTGTAAGGTGTAACTCTACAACCTTTTCCAACTTCCTCCCAGCCTGTTCCAAATTGGGAAGCTTTGTAGCAGAGTATGGGAATCCATCAAAACATAATTGAAAGCACATTTTTGTCTGATGTTGTAGTCGCAAGTACTCTTATAGACATGCATGCAAAATTTGGAAGCATAAAAAACACGTCAACTGGTTGAAAAAATTCCTCAAAGATATGATCTCAGGGAATTCTATTATCACACAATATGCCCAAAATGGATTTTGTAAGGATTATTTCAAGCTTTTAGAATTAATGAAGTACTCTAGAACATCGTGATCATGTAAGCTTGTAGGTTACTAGCATGCAACCATACGAGTTTACTAGATGAGGCTTGTAATAATTGAGTTCTAGTATTTAGTGGTTGAGGTTGTAATAGTTGAGATTTATGAGTGTCTCTTTTTGCATTGCACCAACAATTGATCATTATGTGTGGATGTTTGACCTTCTTGGCCATGTTGGTTATCTCAAGAGGAAACTCTAAACTTATCATCAAAATGCCAATTAAACCTATTGGAGTTCTATGGATGTGTTTTCTTGGTGTTTGTAGAACACATAAGAATGCAATGCTAGGAATATCTACTATGAATCTTCTTTTTGAGTTGAATTCTAAAAATGCTACAACTTATGTTCTTCTCTCAAACATCTATGCAGAGAAGAGGAAATGGGATGAGGTTTAAATGGTATGAAGATTGACAAAAGATTAAAAAAAAAAAACATATATATTTTTAGTTGGATTGAAGGCCATAATCAAATGGGGACATATCACATAGACAAACATAGTAGATCTATGTGAAGTTAGAGAAATTATTTTTCGAAGATAAGGAAAACATGGTATTTTTCATATTCAAGACATGTACCAAATGATGTAGAGGGGGAGGAAAAATAGTGAGAAGTTGGAAATCACATTTGGCTTATTTAACACCCAACCAAGAACAACTATTAGAGTCATGAAGAATCTTCAAGCATGTGTTGATTGCTCCACTGCAACTAAAATTATCTCAACAATTGATGCAAGAAAAATTATTGTGAGAGATGCAATCCAATTCCATCATTTCAAACAAGGAAAATGTTCTCTTATAGATTATTGGTGATGCTAAATGAAGCAACCTATAAAACTAGTTTGTATTATATTAAGGTGCATTGTGCCATAACTGTAGTGATAAAGAAGGGACCTAGTATTATTTATAGTTTCTAAAAAAGTGGTTTTATCTAAAGTTTGGACTTTGGAGAATTAGACATTGTTGTTAACATCATAAAATCATATGTATAATATGCAATGTGTCACTGCCTATATATATTGATGGAGTGTTTGTTAAATATCTATTTTATGACACCTCCATTTTATCATGACTTAGACTTGTTTTCAAGAAGGAACATTTGGAAGGTGGAAAATGGGAAAGAATAAAAGAGGAAATTGTTAAGGAATAGAAATATGCTTGGAAAACATGAAATGTGAGAGAAGGGATTCAAATCAATCAGTGAAAAATTGGAAGAATTATCTTGGGAAATGAAGACATCAGAGTATTTTTTAGATTCAAGACATCCATTGAATGATGTGAAAGAAGAGAAACAAGAAATTATCCTCTGCTACTATAGTGAGAAGTTGGAAATTGCATTTGGGTTATTAAAAAAATCCCTAGATCAAATTTTAGAATCATCAAGAACCTTTTAAGTACATGTTTTGACTACCATAACGCAACTTAGTATATCTCCAAGATTAAAAGATAAATTATAGTGATAGATGCCAATCGGTTCCATCATTTTAAACATGGAGAATGGTCTTCTATAGACTAGTGATGATGCTAACTTGCCAAGTCAAGAAATTTGTAAAAATGGGTATGTGTTGTATTAGAATGCTCCATGCTAGACCTACAGTTGCTTGGGTAGGCCTATAATTAAGTTGTTTTACAGCAAACTACTTGTCTTGACCACATTTTTTTTTTATTTAGGCTTTATCTCTTTATCTATGTAAAGCATTGCTACACCATATTTTTATGCATGATTTTGTTCTTCTTTTGTCTACAGTGAAGTCAAGATTTAAGATTGTCTTCTAAGTTGGTTGGGGATGATATCTAGTAGATCTAATTTTTTTCTAGTTGGGTTTGTTTGGGGAAGAACTCAATCATGCCCATTACAATTGGAAGGATTGTGGGTACCATGGGGAACTACAATGTCTTATTTAGAAAGAAAATGGGAATTTGTGTCACAAGAGAAATGTCAGAGCGATGGCCTTTGTTGCCTATGGTAGGTTGAAAGAAGAGCATAAATTGCTCACTTTGACACCCAATGCCATTGAAAAATGAAGTCAACAAGGCATATTGTCACCTTGCCTTGTAGGATATTGAAATGCCCATTTAATTTTCTTGGTAATTCTTGAAAGAAAATAGGGGGAATGGGTTTTGTTTGTGAAATATTTTTACAATTGTTTGTTCCTTTGGTTAGGGTTTAGGTTGCTCTTTAATGAACTTCCATGTTCTTTTAAATTGTATTTATGGTTATTTGTTTTTGAAATAGTTTTACATTTTTTTGTTCCTTTGGTCAGGGTTTGGGGTGCTCTTGAATGGACTTCCATGTTCTAGTCTTATATAATTTATTTTTAATTTTTTATTGAAACTTTCATCATTTGAAATTTCAGTATCTCTATCTTCCTCTATGTCTATCTTATTACCCTCCTCTCTTTTCCCCCCCTCTATCTCTCCCTCTCCCTATTGCAAACATAACATGAGCTAGTTGTTAATGGACCCTGATTCTCTTCTTGATTTAGAGGTTTTGTTCCAATTATGTTGAGATCCCTGTGAGTGGATGTATAGTCGATTTGAAGCTATCAATTCTCCATTAAGACCTTTGTTGTGAAAAAAATAGACCAAAAAATTCTCTGATCGACCTTTTACACTTCTTCAGCGTACCCATTCTAATTTATTTAATTTTAATTTTTGCTTTTCTATGTATAAGTTACTGCAATTACTTTTATTTTGTATTTTGCGACATTTATCTTGATAAACCGCCGATATCACACACCGACAAAATTTATGATGAACGGGATCGATGCAAAAACTGATGACACCTCACAAAGTTTAAATTGAATGGAAAGAAGATGCAGAGAAGGTGGAATTGAATAGCATAGGTATTACTAGAGATGAAAGATGAGAGCGAATTGCGAAACAGAGAATGAGTGGTAAGGAATGCAGAATCATCTTTTTAGCTTTTGCTTTACTAAGGCGGGTGGAAAGAGGAAATAAAGAGTGAAGAAGCATCCTGTTTTTCTGTTTCAACTACTTTATTGACTAAAGCATGTGAAAGGCCGCGTACGATTGATTCTCTTTAACTTGTATTCCGTCTCTTCAAAAAGCGACCAATAGAAATATAGGTTTACGGAGAAATGCGCGTAGAAAGATAAGATAGCGTGTTCCTTGTACAGTCACCTCCTAAGAAAACACCGTAGTTAATTTAAGATGAATGGGAATATAATCAAATTTAAGCTTTGAATGGGAAGCATCAATTTACTTTCCATTGTCGGGTATGGGTATGGGTATGCGTATCGGCAATAATAATGGGGTAATACTTATGTTGATAAACAATATTAATATATTAAAAATATAAAAAAATTGACTATACAAATTTATAATAAATAATTTTTTATAACATGTTATCGTTCATATGAAAAATCTTGATCTTATATTTATTATTATTATATTTTTAAAAATAATTATTTAAATAGTCTTAAATGATGGGGAGTCAATAAGATCTTGAGTTTATATCTTTCTATCCAATTTAGATTTTTTTTAAATGAAAATATGAACTTTATTTAATCTTCACATAAATAAACACATTTCATTTAGCTAATTTGTTGTATTTTGTCATCATTGAGAAAATATGTGAATTAAGAGTAATTGTTACTTTCGAGTTATAAGATGATGTCAAAATATATTGTGTTTATATTATATGGAATGGTATGATAATTTCTAAATTTATTCATGATTGCTGTAAAATATGCAAAGCTATAATTTTAGGTACATATTATCCATAATCAGTCGCAACAATCTCTTAATTATTATTATTTTTAATTGAAAATCATCTAAGAGATTAATCATTTTGGAGCATAAGGATTGAAATTGTATAACACAATCACTAATGTGTCCATTTGGTTCCTTGAGCAAACTCAAAGAGGGAATTTTTTTTAGCTCTAAGGTCTATATTAACTTTGAATTACTCTAAGGACCCATTTGTCAAATTATCAATGAGTAAATAGATCCTTGGGGCATTGAAAAGAACCAATTAATAGCATAATGTTTAAGAGTCCTTAGAAATAAATTAGCCAATAGTTTACCCCTATAAAGAAAATCTATGCATGTTGAGCTTCATATGACCTTAGACATGTGCTAGCATCATCATTGCCATCATAAGTTAAAAATATAGTTCCATAAAGCACATAGCGATTGGATATACAAGACTCTCATAATATAATATTAGTGTATGTAAATAGAATTTTAAATTCCTCACTTTCTTTCCCATTATGTGTTGCATCCTCTTAATTCTCTACTTGTTATATATTATAAGTTAGTTCATCAATAGTGGAAGATGCAAGAGTCACAAGGGATGGTTGAGGGGCACTATGGTGTGTATAAGAGAGGATGTGTGAAGTATGAGTGATAGAAGAGGTGACAGGGTCATGAAGGGGAATAAAAGCATAAAGATAAATAAGGGTATGTATGGAGGTGGGTGGAGATGTAAAATGAGGGATATACATGCATGTTATGGGGTAGTAGATTTAGAAATGTCATGAATAAAAAAGCTAGTAATAAGTAAGATAGTCTTGGATGAGATAGGCATGGAAGTGTGATACGTCAAGGGAGAGGGAAGTATCTCAAGATAGGTAAAATTAGGAGGAAGGCTATATTGAAGAGGGAAAGTGGAGAAGGGATAAGCACTCTGTGGTAGAAGAATATTAGTGGAAGTGCTTTGAGGATGGTGATGGAAGGGGTAATCAATTAGAGGATGGATCAATGGTAGAAGTTGGAAAGTAGATAGATGTAACAATCACAATGGGTGAAGCGATCTTGGCATTAATTCCTTGGAATTCTATATTCCATATGGATCATTGATGAACACATCATGCACCATATCTACTAGCTATGTAGGATTTCCAACATTACCCAAACTATCAATCTCATTAGAAAATTATTGGTTGGTCACATGAGCATCATGATCATAATCTTTATTATCATGAAAGGTGTTCTAAACATGAGAATTAAAATAGGTTTGTCTTAAATTGGAATTGGTGACCACTGTTGACCCCCCATTGGAATTGTATACAATGAGAGTAGTAATGAACAACCAAAAATTCAAATAAATGATCACACTTGTGATAGAGAAAACAATTAAGAAAGAACAATAATGAAAAACAAATATGAAAATAGCCATCATTATACTTCATTTGGGATCAATGGATGTGTTGCAAGTGATTGGATGTGGATGATATCTGTTAATGTCTCACTATTTTCACAACATGAGGGTGAAAATAGATAATTGATCATGATAATGGTAGCATAATGATAACATGATATGAGATGATTGAAATGAGGGTGACAACCCTCCTTAAATAGATTTTTCTCAAGAGATAAATGGAGGTTTGAGATTAGAATATGGAATTAAGGATTAAGACTAAAGTTGCATAGAGAGGATTTGTAGACTTTTGGTATGCTTAGACATGTGTGAGAATGGAGTGGGATGAGGTAGCATGCTCACACATGCATGAGCATAAAGTGGATAAGGACACATGCCAAGAGATGAATGATTGAGATCATGATCTGGGTAAGTGCACAAAGTTGAGTCCACAAAATGTGGAATTTTTTTCCTTAGCCAAAAAAATGAAATTGACATTACAAAAATGGGATCCTGATTTTTAAAAATTGGGTTCCCATTTAGCCTCGGGATCCTGAGCCTAAAGTCCAAATGAGATCCCGCTTTTTAAAAATTGGGATCCCGTTTGTTAAAGGGTCCTGAACTGACGGACATGGAATGAGATCTCGATTATTACAAAACAGGATCCCGTTTATTAAAAATCGGGATTGCATTTTGTGATGGTACTTATTTTTTAAAAAATAAACAAAACTTTATTCTGCTCTATGAACGAGATCCCGATTTGGTGGGCGAAAATGACTGTTAAAAACAACCTCTAAGTATGCCTCCACCCCCACTTTTCAACTTTTTTTCATTTTTTATTGAAATTTTTAATAGAAGAATAGGCTTTACCATGTTTTTTCTAATTTATTTGGCATTTTAAGCATTTTATTTTGCATAATAGTAGAAATGATGATTTGTAGAAATAGATGAAAAAATGCAATGAAACCTAAAGATATTGAATAGAAAGGAAAAAATTAACCTTGAATTATATTTTAGAAACAAAATTTAGTTTTTGAAACCTAAATTGTTCAATCAAACCAAAAAAAATTGCATTTGAAAACCCTAATTGTAAGGAAACAAAAATTGCATTTCAAAACCCTAAATTTAAAAGAAATTAAAAATTGCATTTGGAAACCCTAACCAAGATTTTTGAAACCTTGAATTCAAATCAAACAAAAAAAAATTGGATTTTAAAACCCTAGTTTGAAATGAAACAAAAAAATTGCATTAAAAACCCTAATTACTTAGATTGAAACCCTAAATTGAATTGAAACAAAAAAAATTCTAAAACCCTAAATTAAAATCGAACAAATCATTTTGCATTTGAAAACCCTAATTTCGAGCTCAAGAATATTTTATAATGGAAAAAATTCATTTGTATTGCTTAAATGTTTTAAATTTCATTTACATTGTATGGAGAAAACAATATGTTAAACTTTACTTTCAATGTTAAATTATAATTAGATTAGAAAAAAATATGTTAAAGAATAGTTACAATTCATAAATTTTATCAATGTTTGTTTGCAAATTTAGTTAGCAAATTCCTAAATCCTTGTACAATCCATTTCCAATTGTCACTTAATTAGATAATATTCAAGATTCATTTCTATTTTATGTTTTGATCTCTCTTAGTCATGCCTTGTTTCCATTTCTTGTTTGCATGTGTTGTCTCTTGTCTTTTGACAATCTTAACCCTCATTCTAGTCAATTACTTGTTAATTAGGCTTCTAGATTAGTCTAAAATCTCAATTTGCACTAGTTACCTAGACACTAAAAGAATCTAAATATTTTCATTTTCTTTCTTTTAGGTTCTTTCAATTCCAAACAATCCAAAATAAAATACTTGATTCAACATTAACTAATTTTACATTATACATTTTATATCATAAAATTCATTTAAGTGGGAAATATTAATGATAAAAATGTTAAATAAAATAATCTTATATTCAATTAAAAAAAATCCATTTAAAATATACATCAAACTCAATCTTAATAATACATAATTATGTGTTTCTATTACAAAAATAGTCAATCTATTCATAAAATAAAAAATATTCATAAACTAGTCACTAACTTGCAAGTCCATTATTCCAAGGGCCACCAAAACTTCACCCTAAGTTCCCTAAGCCCTAAACGCTAAACACTGAACTCTAAAATCTAAACCCTAAACACTAAAGCATTCATTTTGGCCTAGGATCTTAAAATGAAATTTGGTTGCCTTAGGCAACTCCACCAAATTTTATTCCCTTAAGCCATGTAATTTTGTCGTAGGACCTTACTACATAGATCTCCTTAAGCTATCCTATTACACTAAACCCTAAACTCTAAACTCTAAACCCTAAACTCTAAAGACATCATTTTTACTTAGGACCTTAATGAAATTTGGTTGCCTTGGGAAACTTCACCAAAAAAATTTCACTTGAGCCATGTCATTTTGTCCTAGGACCTCACTAGACATAGATCCCCTTAAGCCATCTTATCACCCTAAATTATAAATTGATGTCTTAAGGGGTCCTACTATGACATTTCTTAAGAGGATCAAATAAGTTTTCAAAATATGGTGAAGTTTCCCAAGGCAACCAAATTTAACAATAATAAGTGTGTACCTTAATGTTTTACCCTACTCTAATGTGCAAAATAACTTTAAAATGCAAGTAATAAAATACTAAGGACACTTCAAGATTAGCCTAAAGAGTGATAAAACAAAGAGGAAAGTAGATAAAACAAGATGCAAATGATTTCACCTTCCTTGTTGTTGATGACTCCTTGGTTGTCCCTTGATTGAGATAATTTTGTGTGCTCCTTAGATGGTTTGTGATGTAGCTAGATGCAAGATTGAATGTGCAAAATGATCAAAATCGATGGCTAGATGATAGTGAATGAGTGAGAATGAAAATTGGCAGCATGTAGTTACTCAAATCCAAAAGTGTTGAAAATTCCCTTGAAGAGGGGGTATTTATAGAAGAATTTGAATTCTCTAGAGAATTCAACAGTTGAGATGCATCCAACAAGGCCAAGATGAAGGGCTATGGTGGGTTGAGAACCCACAAGCCCTCACATCTTGACATGTGGATGGTGAAGTGGCTAAGATGAGATGAGGTGTAAGTGAGGTGTCAAAAAGGTACATGAGGTGGAGGAAGGACAAGCACCTTGGGGAGTGAGAAGATTTCCACAAAAAGGGATTTCTTGTCCCCAAGTGGGAGTGAAAGGGACATTTGAGGAATTTTGGAATTCCTCAAAAATCTACATGGGAAAAGGAAAGGTGGTTGAAAACATAAATGTGAATTAAAAATTCACATTCTTAGGAGAATCTAAAGGATAAAAGGTGGGCTCCAAAAGGTGGGACTTGGTCACATGTGAGATTGTGACAAGTCTAAGGTTCTAGAAGCCTGGAAGGATAAAATGTGAATTAAAAATTCACATATAAAAGAGGGGAATCTAGGATAAATAAAAAGGAATTAAAAATTCCTTGGGTGGGGGGAAGAGTTGACCAAGGTACTAATTAGGTTTGACTAATTAGTAATTAGAGGATAATTAGGGGTTAATTAGGATTAAAGGCCAACTTGCAAAAGTTGGAGGATGTGACACATCCTAATCAAGGATTAGGCATGTGCACATCCTTAATGAAGAGATTAGGAAATGGATTAGGATTAGATGAAAATGACATGTGAGGAATTAAATAAATGTAATATTTATTTAATTTATTTGATGAAAAGAGGATTTAAGGAGGGTAAGGTATTTAATTATTAATTAAATACCTTAGGGATTTGGTAGAATTAAAGATATTAATTAAATAATAGTAATATTACTTAATTAACTCGGATAGGAGGATGTTTAGATGAAAAGTGATAAATTTGGATGAATTAAGTGTCCAAATTTGGATGTCTACGCTTTGCCCCTCTTTGAGATGGTGTTACGAAGTAGCATCATTTCAAAGAATATTAAAATATAGAACCCAGAAGGAGATGGTTAGATTGGAAAAGATGCCCCAGTCATCAAAGGGATGACTAGGAAGGAAGATGATGGGGGTGAAGATGAAGAGTAGGGATTGAGGATACCCCCTCGAGAGGACATGCGGCTTGAAGAGAACACGTGTGTACTCTCGAAATAGATGATGTGATGCAAGGGGAGATGAGGAAGATGATGCAAGGTGATGGGTAAGAGAGTAAGTGAAGTGATAGGAGATGATGAAGCACAAATGGATTTGAGGACAAAAGGTGATATTGCACCAGTCAAGGTACAAGCGAAAATGGGTTGATGATGGATGGAGTGTTGTCAATGAGGGAATTAAGGATCCCGAAATAACACAAGGATAGGGAAGGATACATCCAACTAAGTGGTATTGATGAGGGAAGGATACATCCCAAAACACCACTAAAGGATAGGGAAGAATACCTCCTGATGATGATGATGAAAGTGTTGTTGATGAGGGAAGGATACATCCCAAAACAACACCAAAGGGATAGGTAATGATACTAATGGATGATGATGATGATGGGTCAAGGCTGGTAACGAGACTGGGGACAAGACCAAGGATTTTACTAGGTGATTTGTACGAGATTGAATAGATGAGGAGAAGATTGATATGTGAGATGGAGAGAAGGATCTTAATATTTGGTTCGATATCCAAAGATTTGGACTGTAGACGGACGAAAGCTCAGATTAGGGGTTTGGTTAAGCTCAGATTGGAATAAGATTAAAGCTCAAATGAGGATTGGATTGAAGACTAGAATGATTGAAGGATATGATTGGATTGATTTTATACTGAGTTCCGGGGTTTAAAGGGTGTAAGGTGTTGACAATCAGATTTTTCCCAATTTGGCAATTTTCAAAAATTGTCAAATTTTTCCATTTTAGGAAACCTCATGGATAGAATTTTGTGAGTCCAAATTTTGTCCAAGAAATACCCAATAGTGAGATTGGAGGAATTTCCAACTAACATCCAAAATTTGAGATATGCATTTCGAGTTATGAGCAAAAATAATTTTTCAAAATGCTGGAAAAAAAACACTAAATTGGGATTTTGAGGGTCAAGATGAAAGTTTGAGGCCCCGAAAATGTGTCAAAATGGGTTCCAACGGTTTTCAGGGAAACCAATTGGGAATCCATTTTTCATCTCGTAATGCAACTACTCATCAAATTTCAGCTCAAACGGACACCCGAGTCAAAAGTTATGGCCTCCGAAAGTTTTGGTGTAAAAATCAAAAATCAATTTTGAAAATTTTAAAACATGGGTTTTGTTCATTAGGAAAAATAAGAAAATGGGTCGAAATTGGTTTAGAAAAAGGTCAAATGTAGCGAAAATCAAAGGGGAAAGAGTTGGGGCTGCCACCCTCTCCGCGGTCCTTCATCAGGCGCATATTACCGGGCTGAATGGGCGGGTGAAATGTCGGCCGGGTGGACTACCGCCACGGTCCCGCTCGCAGTGGTGCTGGCTCCATCCGGGGCGCGACACCCGCCGCTGTCTCACCTGGCGGCATACCACCGGGCGTCCCGGCCCCTACCAAAGCAAGCTGCCCCTATCTAGTGGAGCCGCCCCGCTGCAGCCAAGCAGGGCCATCCGATTAGGGGCAGAGCCATCCGGTAGGGGGGTGAAAGGGAAAAGAAAGCAAAAAATGTAAGAAGTAAGAGAAAGGACGAAGAGATAGAAAAAAAGATGGAGGGATGGGGTGATTGTGAAAAAGGATGAAGGGATGCAAGATGATAGAATGGAGAATGAAATGCAATTCGAAATGCAATTTGCCATCTTTTGGAGCACTAATTTTTGCTATAGCATAAGACACAAGATGCCAGGGTATGAAGAACCAAGGAGAATTAGTGTCTAATGCATAAAACAAACACAAGAGACAAGGAGGCTATCCCAACACCCCAAAGTCACAAAGACCTTGGTCGGGCCAAGTATTGAGATAACCGCAAACACAAAAGGATGCCTCAGCATAACACAAGACCTTGGGGATCTTAGTAGGTACTACGTGGGACAACCAAGAAGACACAAAATAGACATAAAAAGATCAAGATATGCCCCTATGTTGACTAGTCAAAGCACACCATGATATGATGGATCAAGGTGACCATGACAAGTGATGATAGGGAGCTCAAATGATAAACAAAAGCCAAAAGCATCAAAAGATCACAATCAATGTCAAATGTCCTTTGCCATAGGATCAAGGGGATAGATGGGATTGATGAGGTCTGTTAGGAAGGATGCATCCTGTTGAGACCAAAGATGATGGATACGAGACTAAAAAATTGTTATGACGTGGGATGTTCAAAATCGATTGGATCTCATGATACAAGTGGGTCTCATTTGTTAAGAACCAACTAGATAAGGGCATAGCTTGACGACATGATACAAGGGAGATAAGACATGAGATTGACACACCCTAAAGACCTAGGGGCTCGGGGGCCGATCAAAGATTAGCCTTGCCTATGTAAAAGCGCAGAGCCCTCGTAGTTTGAAAAAAGGCTGACGACTAACCAAGATGGAGACCTTGATGGATGGTAAAGATAGGATGGACAAAAGGAGTAAAGTAGATAATGGCGATCGATGAGAGACGATAGACGATTGACGATAAAGGAGCCCCGGGGGCTGATCAAGTGATCGACCTTGCCTACATGAAAGCACAGGGGCAACGTAGTTCGACAAGACCAAAGGCAAACAATGGATAAAGGATGATAAGATGATAGGATAAGATGATAAAAAGATGGGACTGATATGACAAGATAGGATAGACCTCTTGGATTGGATAGGATGATGACGATCACATAAAGCTCAGGGATGGGATAGTCATCCAAAGTAGTAAAATGACTTGGGAGGATGATATGATAGATAGATGAGTGATGAAAAGTGATAGGAGATTGGAAAGATGTGCAAGAGAAGCAGGGGTGATGACGATGAGATAAATGACATTGGGTTGCATGGGGGGAGGCCTATAGCCATATACCAATGACAAGGGATTATGAGATGGGATGAAGAGACAGAAAAATGAATAGGGAGATAGGGATGGGGGATGAAAGGGATGCTAGGATAGATGGATAGGGAGATGAAGGGATGCTAGGATAGATGGATACGAAGATAAGGATGGGGAGATGGAAGGGATGCTGTGATAGATGGATAGGGACAAAAAGATTGGGAGATGAAAGGGATGCTAGGATAGATGATGTCTCCAAGGATTATGTCACAAAGGAAGCAGATGCGCCCACTCTAGATATGTCATATATGAGGAGGCATGAGGGATAAAAGACAAGTGGATGGGAAGATAAAGGAGATAACTAGATGAGGATAGGATGGGTGGCTAAGGAATATGATAGAGCATGGATGAAAGGAATGTATACCAATAGGTGTCCAAAGCATGCATAGATAGGTGCCCCTATTTTGATCAAGATCACAAGAAGGATGGAGGGAATGGGAGATAAATGGGATATGGTGGTAGGATGTGGAAGATAGGTGGAATGGGGGGATTTATGAAGAGGACGGATAACAGGAAGACGGGTGCATAGCTGAAAGCATAGCGGATGGAGGGAATGCATATCAGGAAGTTGCCCCCAAGTGCAGATGGGGATTTATGCATGACGCCTATTTGCCAGGTTTTCATCATGGTACTTATCCAAGGCGCTTGTTTGCCAAGTTTTCACCATTGGACGAATTATTTCTCTTTACTATTTTATTTTATTTTATTTATTTATTTATTTATTTATTTTGACTTTTTGGATGTCATGCAGAAGGAGATGGGTAAGGATAAGGAAGTGGATAAGTAGATTTAGAAGACATGTGATAAGGATCAAGGTGTTATGAGCCCATGTTTGAAATGATTGTTAGATGTTGGTACAACCTTATTAGGCTAAATGGATTATGCATGAGGTTGAATTAGAGGGATTTGATGGGGTTGATACATGGGATAATGGATGGGATGCTGGAAAGGGTATGGATAGAATGATGGGGTGGATATGTGATGGGGAGATGTGTTCAGGACCAACATAGGCACATGTGGTGGTAGATGTGGAAAGATAATAGGATTAAGGGATGGAGAATGTGGGGATAATGGAGGAGATGGAATGGTGAATTTTGAGACATAATACCCAAAATAGACTTAGGAGATGAAAGGGGTGTATGATGAGCTTTTGGATTAGCGACTTTGGATGTTCTTACAGATTTTTCATGTGATGGCATTGCATCTTTTTTCTTTGGGATCCACATGGTTTTGATCTTTACATTGGTGGGCCTTTGCGGCCTACAGATTTGATTTGGATTTTGGATTTGATTTTGCTTTGCTTTAACATGTCTTTTAGAGGGGACATGGGAAGCTTTTGATTCATGTGGATGTTTAGATTGATGCATTTTTTCTTTAACAACCAAAGTTCTTTTAGTAGCAATGGGATGGGTGTGAGGAGATGGATGATGTGGAGTGATGGGGGTAGGAGTATGGGGATTATGTGTAGATGGAGGATGTTTAGGCAAGTGCCTTTGTTGATCCCATCATGGGGTATGTGAGAGGGATGTTTATGATGGATGAGATGGATAGGAGATGAATGGATGAAAGGATGGATAGGACGAGATGGAGGAGGTGATTTTGGGATATAGGGGCCTAAAATAGACGTAGGACCTGGAGGAAACAAGGGCATGGTAGATGGAGGATTGGAGATGGTAGATGGAGGGATGTAAGGACCCAAAATGGATGGAGCAGATGAAGGAGGAAGATGGACGGTTGTTTTGAGATGATACGATAGAGGAGGAGGGATGGCCACATATGATCTAGTGGGGCAATGGGAAGAGCCAATATTTCTTTTGGAAAAGGCTCGTTGAGGACGTCTAGAGGTTGTACCAACATTTTTGGATTGCGAGTCACGAATAGTACATCCAAGACCGTGTGGATACAAATGTTCTTTAGCTTGGATGGGCTCTATAATACCTTGCTCATGAAGGCCTAAACCTTTTCCTTGATAGGTCATTCTCTTGAGCATTCGATCTAGGATAGGATTTTTGTTATTCTCGAAGAATGATGTGAGTTCATTATGAGGTGGAAGAGGAGGGTTGGTGTATATGCTTTGTTTTTCTTCTGCGAGGAGACCACCATGGAGGAATGTGAGAGGACCAAGGGGATATGCAAGCGGTGTGGGGATAGCATTTTTAGGCGATGATGGGGGATCATGAGAAGGAGATGATGGGATAGCAACATCAAGAGAGGGGGTAGGGGCCATGATAGGATCTAGATTTGTGGTAGTAGGCTCATGCGATGGAGATGGAGATGGAGCAGTGGAAGCTTGAATGACAAGGGGATCATGGGATGGAATGGATTGAGGACTGTGATCTTGAGGTGGAATAGATGGGATGGTAGGATCTTGATCTGGAGAAGGGGATATGTTGGCATGCTTTGGATTAGACTCT
>VDFB02000015.1:247984942-248059889 GCA_007258455.2 Sequoia sempervirens
TCAAGTGGGGAAGATGGAGGGATGAAAGATTCATGAGGTTCACTGGAATGGGTTTTGGTGCTACTAGGAGTGGGAGGAGTGGATTGGATTTGGGTGGATCTAGGAGTAGAGGGAGTGGATTCAAAGTGGTTCTTGGAGTAGGAGTGTGGGGTTCAATGGATTTAGTGGTTCAATGGTTTCAATGGTTTGAGCAGTACTAGGGGTGGTAACGTCAATAATAGGTGTGGTATGGAGAAGGGTCTCATCACTAGTGACCGTGGATGATGGATCTAGATGGCATGGTTCCATGACTTCAAGATGTGGAGTTGGGAATGGCTTCTTTGTAATGAGTCCTTGGAGAACTTCTGAAATGAGAGATTTGCATATGGTTGGCTTGGCTAGGGTGGTAGAAATGGATGAGGGATTATGGATTGGTGGACTAAGGTTAGATGGAGGAATGGGATCAAATGTAGGACTATGAGTACATGGGGGATTAGAATTGGATGGAGGACTAGGAGTAGATGGATGAATGGGATTGGATGGAGGACTAGGAGTAGATGGAGGACTAGGATTGGATGGAGGGTTAAGGTAAGGATATTGGAGTGGTGAATTAAGATAGGGGGACATGGATTGTGGATAGGACAAAGAGGACAGTGGACAAGAAGATGTGGGGATGGACAGTGGCTGGCATGGGAGGATATGGATGGACAGTGGTGGATGGATGTATGGGAATATTGGGAAAGAGGATTATGATAGGGGACATGGATGGGGAATTGTAATAGGAATATTGTGATGGAAAATTAGGATAAGAGGATGTAGATGTTGTATAAGAGGATGATGTAGATGAAGGACATGAAAAATATGGGGATGAAGAAGATACTGGATATCCATTGTCAAAGGTGGCATAAGGAGCATGATTAGGCATGGATGAAGACATAACATGATACCTCATAGGAGTAATTGGATTTTGGAAAGTGGGTGGAGAAATCTTACTAGAGATGATAGTGTCAAGGGGATCTATGTTGTATACCTCTTGATCAACAAGACTTTCGTTATCAGTGTCGATGTAATTAGGGTTTCCCTTGACCACTATTGATGGAGGATGAGGATTCATGATGACGATAGGATAAAGAGGATGGATAAAAGATTTTGGATGGGAATAGATTAAAGCTCAAATCAGGATTTTGGTCAAGCTCAGATCAGGTTTGGACAAAAGCTTAGATTAGGATGATTGGATGGGATTGCTTTTGATTTTGATGGGATTCGATAAATGGATGATTGGATCGGGAAGATGATTTGATGAATTTGATTAAAGTACTAGATCAATTTGATTGGATAGGATTAAATGATTAGATGAAGATGATTGTATGTATCTGATTAGAAGAATGGATTGGTTTGATTAGATAGGAAGAAACAAAAGGTGCCACTAGATAGAGCTTAAAAAATTGAGTAATTTTGGTTTTTGAATGAAGTTGATTCGACATACGGTTTGTAAATGACAACCCTGGGAAGTTAGGGGCGTGTCCACCCCGTGATGCAGGGCGTGGCCACCCTGGGATGGTCAAATTCTTGATAGGAGGAAATGGAAGGTACCACTGGATAGAGCTTGAAAAAATAAGCAACTTTTTTTTTGGATGAAGTCGATTCGACGTACTGTTTGTAAATGACAGCCCCGAGAAGTCAAAGGGGCGTAGTCAGCTTTCTGCGGTAAAACAGAGGACGCCGCGTAAAATGGGGGCGCTGAGAAAAAACGGGGCGCTTCCACCTTTCTGTACTGATTATGAGTGGTGTTTGGTGATGTAAATGGTAAAAATTATGACGTTCACTAGGTGAGGGTATGGACTTTTGAATGGAATATGAGGAAATTAGAATGAATGGGCGGATTGAAGATGATTGTGGAGAATGAGTGGGGATTTAGAATGGTTAAACAAAGATTTGGAATGATAAGATGGAGATTTAAACGGATCAAATGGAGGTTTTGGGAGACTTAAAGTGACGAAACAGAGGCTTGGGATGATGAGATAATGGTTGGGAATGATTAATTGATGGTTTAGAGGCTAAACAGATCCAAATGGGGCGATTTTGGGTGTTCTGGAGGGCAAATCCGCCCCTCTGCAGTAAAACAGGGGCACTTCCACCTTTCTGCAGTAAAATAGGGGCGCTGCCACCTTTCCGCAGCAAGATCAGGGGTGCTGCCACCTTTCTGTAGTAGAATCAGGGGCGCTGCCGCCTTTTTGCGGTAAAATAGAGGGCGCTGCCGCCTTTCTGCGGTAAGACAGAGGGCGCTGCCGCCTTTCTGCGGTAAAACAGAGGGCGCTGCCACCTTTCTGTGGTAAAATAAAGGGCACTACCACCTTTCTACGGTAAAACAAATTTTGGTCTTGATGGCAATGGCTATGGCAAGGATGCAAAATGATAAAGTAAGGCCAAAGTATCAAAGATTTGATAGATTTTTCACAAGAAAACACTTCAAGCAAGCACAATCCTATGATTAATATTAAGGGTATGGCCAGGCAAGGTCTTAATCTAGGATGCACAAGGCTTCTAGGGAGTCCTCGATATACTCTCGGTACGTGAGGCACAACCGTGAACACTAGCCCGTCACAAGTGTGAGTCGGGAACTCCAGCGAGATACTGAAAGGCTCGGACCAACTCTTCACGTCTATCTAGGTATCACCCTAGCTTCGACGCTCCGCCAATTACGACGTGACTGGATTGGGGTACAACTTTTGTTCTCCCCCCTTTATATACCCCGCCGGTACGCATGGTTGGAATCGTCCCTTGGGGTGATGAAATCCCCAAGCAGGTCCTACTAAAAAGAAGACACTAACCACTTCCAACTACTCCCCATGCTCACACGAAGTGCAAGGGGAAAGTGAAAATAAATTAATGCCCCCTTGGGTAACACAAGAATAAACAATCACAACAAGCAATGAAGTTTACTCCCCCTAATTAGACTATGTTCCAAAACAACAAGGATAGTTTTTGAAAATCTGATCAAATAGATAGCCCTGCAAACAAATGTTAGGTGTCTTTTTCTTCGTTCTTGGTCAATTATGCCATAATATGCTGCAAAACGTTAGCAAAAACACCAATATTCTTGCCAAAACAATGTTAGAGGGTTACTACTTGAAAATAGCAAAAAACGAGAGCAAAAATACAGCTAAAATGACTTTTTTACCTTCCAAACTGTGTTGTTTTGGGGCGCTGTCGCCTTTCTGCAACAAAATAGGGGCGTTGCCGCCTTTCTGTGGAAAAGCAGAGGGCGCTGCCACCTGTCTGTAGCAAAATGGGGGCGCTGCCACCTTTTTGCTGTAAAGCAGAGGGCGCTGCCACCTTTCTACAGCAAAAGGTTAAAGGGCGCTTCCGCCTTTCTTCAGTAAGATGTTAGAGAAAAAGAGACCTTCAAAATAAAAGGGTGTATCCACCCCTCTACAGAAAATTTTCAAAAAAATAGGGAAATTTGTACGCCCTACTGCAAGAAAGTGTTAGAAAAACCTTCTAAGTGCACACCTAACTACAACAAACTATTAGAAGAACATGAAATTAACAGACATAGGGCACTGCCGCCTTTCTGCAGTGGACAAGAGGGCACTGCCACCTTTCTGCGGTAAAGCAGAGGGCGCTACCGCCTTTCTACGGTAAAGCAGAGGGCGCTATCACCTTTCTACAATAAAACAGAGGGCGCTGCCGCCTTTCTGCAACCTTTTCCTGCAAAATTCTTAGCAAAAAAGGGAGGTTAAATGCAAGAACCCATTTGTGGGTCCCACTGGGTGTGCCAGAAATGTGTACCTTAATATTTTACCCTACTCTAATGTGCAAAATAACTTAAAAATGCAAGTGATAAAAGACTAAGGACACTTCAAGATTAGCCTAAAGAGTGATAAAACAAGGAGGAAAGTAGATAAAACAAGATGCAAATGATTTCACCTTCCTTTTTGTTGATGACTCATTGGTTGGCCCTTGATTGAGATAATTTTGTGTGCTCCTTAGATGGTTTGTGATGTAGCTAGATGGCTAGATGATAGTGAATGAGTGAGAATGCAAATTGGCAGCATGTAGTTACTCAAATCCAAAAGTGTTGAAAATGCCCTTGAAGAGAGGGTATTTATAGAAGAATTTGAATTCTCTAGAGAATTCAACAGTTGAGATGCATCCAACAAGGCCAAGATGAAGGGCTATGGTGGGTTGAGAACCCACAAGCTCTCACATCTTGACATGTGGATGGTGAAGTGGCTAAGATGAGATGAGGTGTAAGTGAGGTGTCAAAAAGGTACATGAGGTGGAGGAAGGACAAGCACCTTGGGGAGTGAGAATATTTCCACAAAAAAGGATTTCTTGTCCCCAAGTGGGAGTGAAAGGGACATTTGAGGAATTTTGGAATTCCTCAAAAATCTACATGGGAAAAGGAAAGCTGGTTGAAAACATAAATGTGAATTAAAAATTCACATTCTTAAGAGAATCTAAAGGATAAAAGGTGGGACTTGGTCACATGTTGAGATTGTAACAAGTCCAAGGTTCTAGAAGCCCTGGAAGGATAGAATGTGAATTAAAAATTCACATATAAAAGAGGGGAATCTAGGATAAATAAAAAGGAATTAAAAATTCCTTGGGTGGGGGGAAGAGTTGACCAAGGTACTAATTAGGTTTGACTAATTAGTAATTAGAGGATAATTAGGGGTTAATTAAGATTAAAGGCCAACTTGCAAAAGTTGGAGGATGTGACACATCCTAATCAAGGATTAGGCATGTGCACATCCTTAATGAAGAGATTAGGAAATGGATTAGGATTAGATGAAAATGACATGTGAGGAATTAAATAAATGTAATATTTATTTAATTTATTTGATGAAAAGAGGATTTAAGGAGGGTAAGGTATTTAATTATTAATTAAATACCTTAGGGATTTGGCAGAATTAAAGATATTAATTAAATAATAGTAATATTAGTTAATTAACTCGGATAGGAGGATGTTTAGATGAAAAGTGATAAATTTGGATAAATTAAGTGTCCAAATTTGGATGTCTACAATAAGATCACACAAGATTATAATATGAATGAGATAAATCTTGATCTAGGTTGATCAATTTATGATTTAGGGTGATAGGATGGCTTAAGGGGATCTATGTCTAGTAAGGTTTAAGACAAACTGACATGGCTCAAGTGAATAAAATTTGGTGAAGTTGCCAAGGACCTTAATGAAATTTGGTTGCGTTAAGCATCTTCACCAAATTTTATTCACTTAATCCATGCCATTTTGTACTAGGACCTTACTACATACATCCCCTTAAGCCATACTTTAGGATGTCGTAAGGTGTCCTAATATGACATTTCTTAAGGGGATCAAATAAGTTCTCAAAATTTGGTGAAGTTTCCCAAGGAAACCAAATTTAACAATAATAAGATCATGCAAGATTATAATATGAATGAGATTTCATGATCTAGGTTGATCAATTTATGGTTTAGGGTGATAAAATGGCTTAAGGGGATCTATGTCTAGTAATTTCCTAGGACAAAATGACATGGCTTAAGTGAATGAAATTTGGTGAAGTTGCCTTGGACCTTAATGAAATTTGGCTGCCTTGGGAATCTTCACCAAATTTTATTCACTTAAAAGTCATGTCATTTTGTACTAGGACCTTACTACATAGATCCCCTTAAGCCATCCTATTACCCTAAAACCTAAGTCCTAAACTCTAGACCATAAACCCTATAGCATTCATAAATTTTCCTATATTAATAGTTAATTGTTTTTTTCATTCAAGTAACATGCCTTAGACATAAATGAGGCTTACATATTTTATCATTTGTATTCAATTAGGCCATTTATACCAAATGGTTTAAGGGTATTTCCTAAACATGTATCTTATATTTTGAAATTACAAATCTAATGCATGTTCACTTATATCTTAGAGATCAAATGGATCGATGCAATAATATTCACAATCCACCTCCACACCATCCATCTCCACCACCTTCACCTCCACCTCCACCCACTCGACCTCATAACCCCCTACCACCACTTGAAATCAATGGTGCTCATTTGTAAGCATGAATCAATACCAATGTTAGAACCATCCAAGATCAAATCAACATTATTCAAAACAAAAAATGTGTCACACCACCTATGAGGATGTTTGCATCTAGGATGCAGACCATTTTTTATGTTGTTAGGGATATGGATGGGATCTTAGATGAGTATCGATAATGGCTAGAGGAGAGGAGAACTTCCAATTTTGAAAAGGAAAACACAAAGAAATGAAGAGATGTAGTAGAGAGCCACAACAATTTCTAAATTAAGACAATGGTCTTATGGTTATGAATTTATGAATTTGGTTTGATGGATATTTTGCGTGATGAATTTATAAATTTGGTTGGATGAATATTTTTAGTGACGTGAATTTATGATTTTGGTTCTAGATGGATATTTTTAGTGACATGAATTTATGAACTTATAACAATGACTTCATAATAGTATATATTTTATGACTATCTACTAGATCATGATTTCTCTTGTTGGAAAAATGTAATATATATATATATATATATATATATATATATATATATATATATATATATATATATATATATATATATATGCGTTAGACATAAAATGAGCTTTTTGTGAATGTTTTGAGTTTATTTTTTAGTATGCACATGTATTAAAATTGAATAGTTATAGATCTTAAATTTTGAAATTTGTATGTATGTACATAGTTTAGTTGAATGATGTATGCATGCAAATTATGCATCATATATTTTACTTTAAATGTATGTACATGTTAAATTTTGAATTTTGTATGCACATTGTCAAGTTCAATCAATGTATATGTATGTGTATGTATATGTATGCACATCCTATTTAAAATAAAATTTCACATGTGTTTCAAATTTAACTATTTCTTGTAATTTTGTAAGTTTGTATGTTAATTTTGTATAATTTAATGTAGGTGCACTTATATCTTATATCATGGATCAATTTAACATAGATAATATCCTCAATCCACCACCTCAGTCACCTCCACCTCCACCTCCCGCTCCGCCTCCCCCTCCACCCCATCAACCTAATATCCCACCTCCAACACTCGTTGCATCTGATGAGGCTTGCTTGTGAGCATGCATAAATGATCAAGTTGCATTCATTCAAAATCAAATCAATGCTATGCAAAATCAAGCATTGATTCCTCCACATGTGAGAGGTTTTGCATCTATGATGCAAAACATTGTTGATTCCATTAGGATGATTGATTATGATCTAGATAGGCATTGACGAGAAAGAGAGCATATGAGACAATTTTATGTAGACAGTCTCTCCTATAAGCAAATTTTATGCCTTAAAATAACAAAATCCCACCTAGCCCCTTACTTTCTCGACCCTGTTACTCGACAACCCATTCCTCCCAATAAATCTAGAATATCCATGTGAGGTGGTGTATACATCCATAGATGAGTGCATAGTTTTGGAATTGATGGTATATGGTTTTTGACTGTCCACCACATGCTAATTGGGAGGTCTCGCTATAATTTTTGAGGAAATGATATGTAGAGTTTGTTATGGGGTAAAAGCCTAATTATTTTTATTTTAAATCATTTCAGGGTGTTGGTGGCGACATGCCACAACAAAGGTTAGGGGCAAGGGTTGATCCCCAACGCCTCGTGCATGCGCAACCCCTTGTTGTTGCTCTTGGTCTTGCCATTCCTGCACCTGTGCATCAATGTGCAGTGGTCTCAACATTAGGATCCCTTAGTATGCTCCCAAGAGACCTTGATCAACATGCTTCTGCAATAGTGAGTAGGGAGCATAGAGATGATGATGATGGAGGACTATTTTATGGAGTTGGTTTGAGTACCACTCCAGGAGTGTCAAGGGTCCCACATGTATGTACTAGTTGCCATCAATTATGTTATGGACCCAATCAGGCCACACCTAGTTTGGGTGGACATGGAGATTCTTGTGGTTCATCTAGTCACTTCAGTTCATTTGTAGAATTTCTTACAATAGACCATCACCCTGAGGACACTGCGACATAGGTATAAATATGCATCTACATGTTGATTTTATAAGAATTTTAATGAATGTATATATGAAAGAAAATTTTGTAATACATTTTAACAATCAAATTGTTTGGTGTACAGATGACACTAAAAGTGGGGCAATCATCTACTCTGATAATACATATATCAACACCAGTCCTAGTCGGCAACCCTTATGGGGTATTTTGATTTCAATTTTTTAAATTATATATGAAATAATTTTTAACTTGAGTTTTAAATTTATAATTGAATCATGAACATATGTTTAAAATATTTATACATTGGTTTAGGGGAGTCAATTGGCTTCCACGTCAATTCCACCTGAGGGGTTGTCAAGCACTCCTCCACTATCGGATGTTGTAGATCAAGGGTAGGTGCATTTATATTGTAAATTGTTTAACTTACATTAGTATAGTTACAATTATGAATTTTGAATTCACTATATATCAAATGTGCATGTACACTTGTAAATATTATAAGCATTAAATGTCTACATTTATGTCTAGATTGATACCACAATGAGAATGGGCATAAGGAAAACATTAGATGTTGCAGCTACTTGTGAGGCCTCTAATTTTTAGGTTGTTTAAAAAAAAATCTACACAAAATGTGCAAACTTGAATATATATATATATATATATATATATATATATATATATTAACCTAATTCAAGTATACATGCTTTAAATTTGATCTTGTAGGAATTTGTTAGTGCGACTTTCTGCCATGACTCAGTCATAGTTACACCTCCAGGAGGACATGCAGAGTAGGCTCCAGATATCATGGTAATTTAATTTTTTTATTATATTTAAAGTCAATTAAAAATTATACATTTGTGAATAACTTTTAATTTTAAATTTAAATTGAATATATATATATATATATATATATATATATATATATATATATATATATATATATATATATATATATATATAATATGAGCTTTAGAATACATGTTTTAAATTCTTTTTCTTTTATAGCATGAGACACATCTTGTAGTTGAGCATGTACAAACAAGTCCTAGAGAAGAGGGTGCACAACCTCAAAATATGATACAATTATAATATGATAAATTATAAATTAAATTGAAATAAATCATTTTTAATTGTAGAATTACATATAATTTCAATTTTCTTTGTCTTATTTATGTAGATTGATTCAAAGAATTTAGAGGTTGGTTTAGGTGCACCAGAGCATCCAGACCTAGATATGATGGTAATTCTATTTTATGATGAATTATAAATTAAATTGTCATTAAATCATTTTTCATTGTCTTACATCTTATTTCATCTTTCTCTTGTACAGAGTGTTTCAGGTCATCTGCATAGTTTGCATGTTGTGAAGAGGTCTCTTGATTATAGAGACAATACATAATCTAGAAACATGATTTTATTGGTTATATTTGTTTATTTCATGGACTACATATTTGGTTTCTCATGTACTCTGTTGGACTTTATATTTCAAGGCTCAAGTACTTAGTTGGACTTTAGTTCATGGGTTGTACTCTAATGGACTTTATTTCATGTGCTTAATATATTGGTTTCATGCACTTAATATGTTGTAAATTATGGGCTTTATTATTGTTTGAAATTTTAATTTACACATGTACATTTATGCATTTTATGTTCATAGTCAATACATTAATATGAAATTAAAGTTGAAATATAATTAATCAATGAACTTATTCAATTCATGTCAATCAATAATTAGTCAATAAATCACAATTTACAAACAAAAGCAATTTGTTTATATACCACAAAGGATGAAATTTTAAGAAATAAACAATACCATACAAGATTAGAGAACAAAAGCATTAATAAATTCTATAAATAATAGCATCCAACACTAATTTATAAGTTTTCAAAACAAATAATAGCATCCAATACTAATCTATAAGTTGTCAAAACAAATAATAACATCCAATACTAATTTATAAGTTGTCAAAACAAATAATGGCATCCAAGACTAATTTATAAGTTGTCAAAACAAATAATCATCCAATACTAATTTATAAATTTTCAAAACAAATAATAACATCCAATACTAATTTATAGGTTGTCAAAACAAATAATAGCATCCAACACTAATTTATAGGTTGTCTTAAGGGGATCTCTTAAGGGTTCCTAATATGACGTCTTAATGGGATCAAAGGAGAGTATAATTAAGTATGAATATTAACTGATATAAACAAGTATTATACTTTAGGGTGAGTCATCACAACAAATTATATAATTAAATATAATATTTAGGATATATGTGCTAATACGACATGTCTTAAGGGGATGTCTTAAGGGGTCCTAATATGACGTCTTAAGGGGATCAAAGAAGAGTATAATCGAGTATAAATATTAAGTCATATAAACAAGTATTATAAGTTTTAGGGCGAGTCATCATAACAAATGATATAATTAAATATAATATTTAGGATATGTGTTAATACGACATTTCTTAAGGGGATGTCTTAAGGGGTCTTAATATGACATCTTAAGGGGATCAAAGAAGAGTATAGTTAAGTATAAATATTAAGTGATATAAACAAGTGTAAGTGTGAAATAAGTAAATAAGTAAAAACAACTAAAACACTTCTTAATGAAACATTGTATCAAGATTTAACAGCAATTAGCTAATTTAAAGCACATAAAACTATTGAAAGCGTCTCATTGTTTCCTATCTCCAAAGATTTATTAAATCATAGAGGCCGCTTAGATTTGGTAAGCACTGTGACTATTAAAATGCCTATCTAGATAATGGAATGATGCTAAATGCAATGATCTAATGATTGATAATTATTCCTAGAAGATGTGATGGAGCTATTGTAATCTATACTAACATGAAACTATGATGAAAGAAGCTATAGTAATCTACGATGTAACCATGATATTGATTCTATTGATGTTATGATTGCTAAATGATGCTATTGCTATTGTTGTGATTGTTTGATTGCATGATTGCTATTCCTGCAAAGTAAGTTTGCACAAAGTTGGGATTCAGGATCATTTTTCATATAGAATGAGGTTGTATTTATAGACTTCCCGGCAACACATTTGCAAAGGGTAGCAAAACAAAGGCTCAGATTTGATCTGGAGAATTTGAATGGTGAGAGATGAAGAATTTTGAGCTAATCATGGGAATGGATCCTATTGGAAATATGTGCCTTAAATAATACAGGCTGAAACCTCCATTAGAGCCAAGTCAGTGTGACATCTTCATTGTCTGGCCGACTAGCAGTTTGATTTATTTTATTATGAACAGGTCACTATGACCTAGCTTTTGTCTTGCTGAAAGGTTCACTTTGGTCTATCGCTGTGACATAGTGTATTCACTATGACCTCTTAGTGCTCGGGAGACCTCTGGCCGATAGGCCATTCAATCGTGAATCAGGGAGACTCATGGCGACCACGGGCTTCGGGATAGCTTATAGCGGCTCGGTGAGAAGTCCCAACGAACAGTGAATGTCTTGCTGACAAGAATACATTTGATGTTTTTTCCATAACATAAGGGTCCTGGTGTGACATCTTAGTGATAGATGAAAGTCATGCCAACGGGGACACACTCGGGAGTCATCGTTGTAACACTAAGGTTTCATTATGAAGTCTGGGCAATATGCAAATGTCTCACCGACGGAGGCTCAAGTGTTAGCTATCGGAGTAACTCAAAGCGGTTGGGGAAAGATCTTGGTGAGACTATTAAGTCTTGCCGATAGCCGATGGCTATTAGGGTAACCCAAATGGTTCGGGAAGAAGTCCCGACAAATACTGTATGTCTCATCGATGATGAGGGTTCTTCGGTGTAGCTCTTGGTGAATGGTGGTCTCGATGTAACTTTGAGATCTTGGAGAAACCTCTCGGCAAAGGTGTTAAGTCTTGCCGACTATTCTTTGGAGCTTGGTATGTCTTGTGACTTCGGTATAACCTTTGGTGGCTCGCTATGATCTCCTAGCGAAAGCGATAGGTCTGGGCAACTGCTTGGTGTTTTGGCATAACACATGAAGCTCGATGGAACATCTTGGCGACTATGGTAACTTTTGGCGATACTGATATGAAGGTTATGTGGCATTGGCGAGACACTATTAGTGTCTCACTGAGATGCCAATACAGTGCAAATTCTGTTGACAGTTTGACCATCCGATGTGGCATCTCGTGGACGAATCAAAAGAGCTGAATTGGAATTGTTGGGAGTTTGTTCATTGTGATAGTTCTATGAGGAAGCTTGACAGCTAGGAATGACATGAATATTGTTTCTAATCTTTGTAGTGATTTGGTTGGTTCCATCAACAATTGTGTGTGAATAGTTCAAATTGTATCAGAGTGAATTCTATTCTGTGCTGGCTATAACTTGAAAGTTTCTATTCAAAGAATGTTCATAGTGATTGTTGCTATATAATGACACCAGAAAGATAAGTCTGGAATTTTTTATGTAATCTTCATTACTATAATACAAAGTGATTTCTCTTGGTGTGGTGGGTTTTTCTCCCATAAGGGTTTTCCCACGTATATCTGGTGTTCATGTGTGATTGTTAAATACTATGTTTCTGTTATCTACTTCATAGTGCATCTTAGTTGGACTGTAATTGTAAATTTTAAAGCATATCTGCATTCTTTTCTAAGGTATTGACATTAGGATAATTGTTTTCTGCATCTAATTTTCCTTACAAGTGGTATCAGAACTTGGCCAGTTGTGTTATCCTTGTGGGCATGTTAGGTTTTTTGTGTCAATTCTGTCAGTGGGAGTCTTGTAGAGTTTGTTATTTCTAATTATAGTTTAAGATGGCTAGTACATCTGGTAAGATTGAAATAGAGAAATTCAATGGTAGTAACTTTGAGTTGTGGAAACTCAAGATGGAGGATCTTCTTATTGACCGTGATCTTTGGATTGTTGTGGCTAGAGTGAAACCTACAGGCATGAAGCAAGAAGATTGGGACCTTGCAGATAGGAAGTCTAAGGGGATGATAAGGCTCTGTTTGGCAGAATCAGTACTTCTGAATGTTCATGAGGAGAAAAATGCATCTACCTTGTAGAAGAGACTGGTGTCTATTTATCAGGGGAAGTCCTTGGTGAATAAACTATTCCTGAGGAAGAAACTATACTCTTTGAGAATGCAGGAAGGAGGGTTTGTAGTTGATCATTTGAATGCATTTAACATGCTGCTTGCTCAATTGACATCTGTTGGTGTGAAGACTAAAGAAGAGGATCGTTGTATGCTACTATTGTGTTCTTTGCCAGACTCATGGGATCATCTAGTGATGGCTATTGGGAGTACAACATCTAGTTTCAAGATGGAGGATATTGTTGGTTCTTTGTTGTCAGAAGAAATGAGAAGGAAGTCTTTTGAGATGGCGAAGGAGGCCCTTGCTATCAAAGGAAGGTTAAAGGAGAAAGGTAAGAAGAAGGACAAGAAGTCCAAATCAAAATCAGAGGGGAGATCAAAGTCTCCTGGAAAAAAGTCCAAGGTAAAGTGTTGGAACTGTGGGCAACCTGGTCATATCCGAAAGGATTGTAAAGAGAAGAGAAAGAAGAAGAAGGGCTCTTTCGATAATGGTTCTTCTCATAGTGATGGTGACACCTTCATTGCAACCTTGGCTACATAGGCATCAAATGATGTCTAGCTAATTGATTTTGGAGCATCGTTCCACATGACATCTCACAGAGAATGGTTCATGAAGTATGAAGAATACGATGGTGGAAAGGTGTATTTAGCAAGTGATTCAACTTTAGAGATAGTTGGTCGTGGAAGAGTCAGAATATAATTCCCCGATGGCAGAGTGAAGAGAATCAATAATGTTATGCACATACCAGGTCTGGCTCAAAATCTATTGTCTGTAAGTATGCTAAATGATATTGACCAGTGTACAAGTTACGTTCTCTAGAAATGGTTGCAAGATGACTAGAGGTTCAATGGTGTTGGCTAGAGGTGCTTGAATTGGTACCCTGTACAAGCTAGATGCACAGGTTGTTCAATGTAACAGTGTCTCTGGAAAGTCACTAAAAGTTGCTCGTGGAGGTAAAGAGGGAAATATCCCTAATTATGTAAACTCTATGGAAGTAAAACTTCCTACAGAGAGGACTATGCTTTAGCACCATAGGTTAGGCCACATAGGAGAAAAAGGTTTAAAAACCTTGAAGAATAAAAACCTGGTTAAGGGGCTTGAAGATTGTAATTTTGAATTTGAATTTTGTGAACACTGTATCTATGGAAAGTAGCACCATGTTTCATTTTATTCCAGTCCTCATAAATCTTCTGGTTTGTTAGACTATATTCATTCAGATGTGTTTGGTCCAGTAGATGTTCCTTCTTTGTCTAAATCAAGATACTATGTGTCGTTCATTGATGATTATTCAAGAAGAGCATTCGTTTATTTTTTGAAAAGTAAATCATAAGTGTTCAGTCGATTTAAGGAATTTAAGAACCTTGTTGAAAATCATACTAGTAGAAAAATAAAATGCTTAAGGACTGATAATGGCAGTGAATTCTGTTCTGATGAATTTGAAAGATATTGAAAAGACCATGGAATTAAAAGACACAAGACTACACCTTATACTCCACAGCAGAATGGAGTTGCAGAAAGGTTCAATAGGACAGTGATGGAGAGAGCACGAAGTATGCTCAGTAGTGCTGGCTTGGAGGAGAAATTCTGGGCTGAGGCTGTATCTACTGCATGTTATCTTATTAATTGTTCTCCAAATTTTGCTCTTGTTGAGAAAACATCTTTGGAAGAGTGATCTGGTAAGAAGCCCTCACCTAGACATGTTTGTGTTTTTGGTTGTGAGGCATATGCTCATGTGCCGGATGTGAAAAGATTTAAATTAGAGAGCAAGGTTGTCAAATGTATTTTTATAGGATATAGCGCTGTCATAAAAGGATACAAGCTTTCGAATCCTGATACAGAGAAGGTTGTATACAGAAGAAGTGTAATCTTTCATGAGCTGAAACCTTCCACTTTGGATCTACAGTCAGAGACAAAGTCAGAAAATAGTAAGGATGTAGCAGCAATTCCTCCTACACCAGAGAAAGAGGAATTGAGAATTCAAAATGTACCTGAAATTGAGGAGAGCTCAAGCAGTTTTGAAAGTTCTGAAGAAGATGAAGAACCTCAGCCTCAGCCTCAACAACTGAGGAGGTCAACCTAAGAAAGGAAACAACCAGATAGGTATGGGTTCTCATTAATTGATTCTACTTGTGCCTATGCCTTGACTTCTAGCACTGATGATCCTAGGACTGTAAAGGAGGCAATTAAAATGTTTGATTCAAATTCTTGGTTGGAAGCCATGAATGAAGAAATGGCATCATTAGACAAAAATGAAACCTGGAGTCTGGTGCCCTTGCCTAAAGGCAGAAAGGCTATTGGCTACAAATGGGTATTTAAGAGAAAGATTGGTCTGGATGGCAGTGTAGAAAAGTACAAGGCAAGACTGGTTGCAAAGGGTTATTCCTAGGTAGAGGGAATTGATTATGGGGAAATATTTTCTCCTATAGCAAAGCTGACATCTATCAAATTTCTTTTGTCACTTGCAGTAGCATATGACTTAGAGGTTGAACACATGGATGTCAAGACAACATTTCTTCATGGTGATCTTGAAGAAGAAATCTATATGTCCCAGCCTGAGCATTTTGTTGAGAAAGGTAAAGAAAAACTGGTATGCAAATTAAAGAAGTCTCTGTATGGGTTAAAGCAGTCACCTAGAATGTGGTATTAGAAATTTGATACATTTGTATTGTCTTTGGGATTTGTGAGATCAAAATATGATCACTATGTATATTATAAAACTGAAAATGATCAAGTATTAGTTATTGCTCTTTATGTGGATGATATGTTGTTAATATGAAATAGCAAGCTAATGATTTCTGATCTTAAGTCTCAGTTGTCTGCTAAGTTCGAAATGAAGGATCTTGGTGCAGCAAGGTATATTCTAGGGATGGAGATAACCAGGGATAGGAAGAATAGAAAGCTTTGGCTCAATCAGAATAAGTATGTCAGGACTATTCTTGAGAGATTTTGTATGAATGATTGCAAACAGTTAGTTGTTCCAGTCATGCAGGGAACAAAGCTATCTATTGAGGACTGTCCAAAATCTCCTACTGAGATGGAGGACATGACTAGTGTACCCTATGCTAGTGCAGTTGGCAGTCTTATGTATGCAATGGTCTGTACAAGGCCAGACATTACCCAAACAGTGGGAGAACTTAGTCGATTTATGGCTAATCCAAGAAGAATACATTGGGATGATGTGAAGAGATTATTTAGATATTTGAAGGGGACTCTAGAATATGCTTTGTGTTATCATGGGAATTCAGATGAATCACAGAGGACTCTCAGCATTCATGGATATGTAGATTTTGATTGGGCAGGGGACATTGACAGCAGGAGATCCACCAGTGGATACATTTTCATGATGAATGGTGGTGCAGTGAGTTGGATGAGTAAGCGGCAAAGTTGTAGTCGCTTTGTCCACTACGGAAGCTAAATACATGGAAGCTACTCATGCTTGTAAAGAAGTTGTATGGTTGAAACATTTGTGTTCTAACATTGGTTTTGATGCAGGGGAAATAACAATTTTTTGTGACAGTCAGAGTGTAATTTGTCTGGAAAAGAACCCTACTTTCCATGCCAGGATGAAACATATTGATGTATAGTACCATTTGTATGAGATATGGTGGAGGATGGAAAGGTCAGTTTGGAAAAGGTTGATACTCTGGAGAATGTTGCAGATGCATTGATGAAGCCAGCGAGCACAGAAAAGTTCAGGTGGTGTGCCAGCTCAATGGGCCTTAGTGCCCATGATTTTTAGTAAATATGTTGTGCTCTGGAGGTGCCTATATGATCTTCATCAAGTGGGAGATTGTTGGAAATATGTGCCTCAAACAATACAGGCTGAAACCTCCATTAGAGCCAAGTCGGTGTGACATCTTCATTGTCTGGCCAACTAGCAGTTTGATTCATTCTGTTTTGAACAAGTCGTTGTGACCTAGCTTCTGTCTTGCCAAAAGGTTCACTTTGGTCTATCGCTATGACATAGTGTATTTGCTATGACCTCTTAGCGCTCAGGAGACCTCTAGCCGACATGCCATTCAATCGTGAATAGGGGAGACTTATGGCGACCACGGGCTTCGGGATAGCTTATAGTGGCTCGGTAAGAAGTCCTAGCTCGAATAGTGAATGTCTTGCCGATAGGAATACATTTGATGTCTTCACCATAACATAAGGGTCCTGATGTGATGTATTAACAATAGATGAAAGTCATGCCGACGGGGACACACTGGGGAGTCATTGTTATAACACTAAGGTTTCATTATGAAGTCTAGGCGATATGCAAATGTCTCACCGATGGAGGCTCAAGTGTTAGCTATCGGAGTAACTCAAAGCGGTTAGGGAAAGGTCTTGGCAAGACTGTTAAGTCTTGCCGATAGCCGATGGCTATCGGGGTAACTCAAATGGTTCGGGAAGAAGTCTCGGCCAACGCTGTATGTCTTGCCGATGATGAGGGTTCTTCGGTGTAGCTCTTGGCGAATGGTGGTCTCGATGTAACTTTGAGATCTCAGAGAAACCTCTCGGCGAAGGTGTTAAGTCTTGCCGACTATTCTTTGGAGCTCAGTATGTCTTGTGACTTTGGTATAACCTTTGGTGGCTCACTATGATCTCCTAGCAAAAGCGATAGGTCTGGGCACTGCTTGGTGTTTCAGTGTAACACATGAAGCTCGATGGAACATCTTGGTGACTATGGTAACTCTTGGCAATACCAATATGAAGGTTAAGTGGCATCGGTGAGACACTATTAGTGTCTCACCGAGATGCCAATACAGTGCAAATTTTTTTGACAGTTTGACCATCTGATGTGGCATCTCGTGGACGAATCAGAAGAGCCGAATTGGAACCGTTGGGAGTCTATTTGTTGTGATAGTTCTGTGAGGAAGCTCGACAGCTAGGAACTACATGAATATAGTTTGTAATCTCTGTAGTGATTTGGTTGGTTCCATCAATAGTTGTGTGTGAATAGTTCAAATTGGATCAGATTGAATTCTATTTTGTGTTGGCTATAACTTGAAAGTTTCTATTCGAAGAATGTTCATAGTGATTGTTGTTGTATAATGACACCAAAAAGATAAGTCTGGAATTTTTTTATGTAATCTTCATTACTGTAATACAAAGTGATTTCTCTTGGTGTGGTGGGTTTTTCTCCCGTATGGGTTTTCCCATAGATATCTGGTGTTCATGTGTGATTGTCAAATACTCTATTTCTGTTATCTACTTCATAGTGCATCTTAGTTGGACTGTAATTGTAAATTTTAAAGTGTATCTACATTCTTTCCTGAGGTATTGACATTAGGAGAATTATTTTCCGCATCTAATTTTCCTTACAGATCCTCCCCATGAAAACATATGGCCAGATGATAGTAAGAATTAGAGGAAAGAAATTGGAGAGGATTGCTTGCAAGTTTGTCTCCATAACTTTCCCATGAATGCGAGTTGAATTAAATTAGACATAAAATATCTAATTTTATTGGTGAGATATGATGAGCTGTAGAATTTGAATATTTTGGATTTATTCAAATTTAGGAAGAAATGAGATATTAGATTTAATAAAACAAACTATAGAAGTCTATTTATTAAATTAAAATGGAAGAAATAAACAATTAAATAAAACAAAGCATGTAAACCTATTTTTTTGATTAAGATAGAATGTTGTGATTTAAAATAGGAGAATTTGATAATTAAATAAAATAAAGTATTAAATTTGTTTATTTAATTAAGATGGAATAATAGAAGAATTAGAAGAATTAAATGTGAACTATATAAATAAATATTTCTATTTATTTAATAGTAAATGAAATTAAGGTTAATTAATCAAATAAGTTGTATTTAATTAATTAGATTATCCATACCATTTTCAGGTGTATACAACAAGTATTATAAGTTTTAGAGTGAGTCATCATAACAAATGATATAATTAAGTATAATATTTAGGATATGTGAATGCACCTCCATGTCTTAAGGGGATGTCTTAAGGGGTTGTAATACATCTTAAGGATCATATAATTGATTTAACACTAATTTATGCATGATATTTAGTGATTATACAATCAAATATAAAGTTTCAAAGTAGGAAAAAATGCACATTTAACAAACAAAATATATAGAATATTGATTTTGATACATAGAAGTACATAGAGTACATAATTGTGTATGTGCATGTATTAGTAATTTGTACAAAATGTTTAATTGTGTAAGTATGTATGTAAATATATGTGATCTCAAAAAAATATTTATAAAATTTGGATATGCCATTTCAAGAACATCTCAAACTCGTGCCCAGAATGTAGTAGGTCTTCACACCACCTGATATCAAAAAGGTACAAGCAATATCAATGAAATCATCAAAACATAAATATTTTAATTTATGTAAAACTATCTATATGTACACAACTCAAGTACCTGTATTTAAAAGTATTCCACACATGTGTGTAGGTTGAATCCAGGCATCCTCTCCTTTTTGTTTCAAAGTATGAGATCAATGCAATGATGGCTTAAGGATACAAAAAAGGATAATAAATCAATTTTAACTATTAATGTACAAGAAATATCAATATATAATCAAAACATGTATTTAAATATAATTTAACTAATAATTACCTATTTTTACTAAGTATTCCATGTTGTCTAGGTTGAATCTACATGGACTAGATCCTTTTTGTGATTATGGCTTAAAGATCTATAAAAGGACAATTTAAATCAATTTCAACTAATAACACACTTGACCAATATCGAAACATGTATTTAATCTATTTAAAAGGACAATATAAAACTAAAACTATATTTACCTGTATTTACTTATTCCATTATACCATCTGCATCCTCTCTTTTTTGCAATACATCTATGATTGTCTCATGCTCTTCCATAGAAATTGTCCATAACACTTTATTTGTAAGTCTTCCATGATACCGATCTAGTTTTATATTTGTTGCCACCACCAAATGTGAATAATGTATAATATTTTTATGTGTTGCATAATCTTTGAATGCAGGTAGATCATTCTTCCTTGTCAGGTATTTTCATAGCCAAGTTCCAACAACCACCACCGATCCTATTGGAAAACATGAAAACCATCATCAAATAAGTTCTCAAAATTTTCTTAAGGGGATCAAAAACTTGTTATCAAAATTTTCTTAAGTGGATGTCTTAAGGGGATCACCGTACCTATTGGATAATGATAGCCATCATCACTTCTTGAGGTGCTATTAACTCATGTTTAGTCTCCACACAACGATCCAACCAATATTTTGTTTCCTCTTCATTCCCCTTAGGCACAATAACAACATACACATGTTCTACAAGCAAAATTTGATTTAATAACTTGCATATATCTATATAAATAATTTAGTATTATAAAATAAATTTATAAAGAGAAATAAAATGAAATAAATTGAATTAAATTACCTTCTTGTACAAGGTCTGAAACATGGTCATAGTCTTTAGATGCAAACACTTGATCATTTTCTTCAATTGTTCTTTCATATTGATCGTGTGCTCGCGCAGGTGTCAATGATCTTTGCTCCCACTGTTCAACACATTTTTTATTTTCACATGTTTCCCAATCTCTTGAGATACAAAACTGACAAAAACATGCAAGCTCCCTTATCCAGATAGTCCATGTGCTTGTTGTCGAACTCTTAAATGAATGCCATTTAGTAGATCCACTGATTTTCTCATAGTTTTGACTCTAAGTACAATGTTCTCTTCTTCAACCAACCAAAAGAATTGATGAACTGTAGAGTACTCACTCAAACTAGGTGCAGATAATCTTGTATTACACCAATCCACAATCCCACGTGCATCTTTAAATTTTACTGCATCCTTGAATTTTAATTGTTCTCTAGCAAGAATTATTTTGACACACGTACCAACTCCATCATGTTCTCCTTTACCATGCTCAACTTCAAAAAAACTCCATATATGTTGGACATTAAGTTCCTTGTGAACCCTACTTAACCAATAGAACATTCAAGCATTCTTGAACTGCCTCGTACAATTATTTGACCATATGAGGTGTTCTATCATCTGGATTCCTCTTTCTCTTAAATTTCTATAAAATATATTGAAACAATATTGAACAAACTCTGACGAGTGTAACCGGTTGTCACTCAAATAAAAATGATACTCCCTTAAAAAAATTATATCATCCTTAGTGCTATCATTTACATGTCTATAAACAATATGGACAAACATAGCTACTTGCACTGAATTATAATACTATGATTGAATTTCCTCTTGCGGAACTAGAGTATATTGTTTGCAAAATCAACCACTGAAAGTATAGTACCAATTGGAAATGTGTTTCTACATTCAGCGAGTAAGTGCACCAAGATGGTTCCCAAAAAGGGGGCTTAAGTGGCCACTTTTTTTTTCTGAAATCAGGAAATGTTGACCTTGGACATGAAATTGAGGATAGTTACACTCAAAATTTTGAGATGGAGAAAAAACAAGGATCAAAGTTCTCTGAATCTACTTTCTAAACTACTAATTTATTTTGAAAATGATTGAGATTAAGGGGTTCAAAAGAGGGATGTACACAAATTGGTGTTGTTTTTGTCAAAAAAACATAACATAGCAACTCTTGTACGACCTAAGCACGGCGAACTTTTTTGTAGTATTTTAAAAATCACTACTTTCAGAAGTTAGCTAACAACATCTAGTTGATGCACAATTTTCTATAATTTTTTAATGAATATTTGATTTTTTACTAATTTTCTAAGTGGGCACTTCAAAAAGAAGAATTTTGGCCGTGCTCCACCTACAAATTTTTGAAAATAATTAATTTTTTTTTTTAAAAATTTGTAGAATGGAGTCTAGTTTCTAAAAATGTAATTTGTTTGAAATTTTGATGAACGAATAATTTATAACAAAAAAAACACCAAACACTACTTTTTGGCAAAAAATAGACATACAAACAAAAGAAATTATGGATGAAAGGCTTAACATTGTCAAAAAGTGAAAAAAATTACATTGTTGGATAGCTAAGAGAGAACCTAACATTACCCATGTTTTCGATTTTGTCGATATTGAACTAGATGCAATCTTGATGGTGAGCACATACCCGATTATGTGAAAAATTGTAGAATTTGCAAAAACACGTCTCTGGCCTTGTTGGGAATACCCTCCAAGCCTTTGGGTTGGTATTCCAAGGCAAGTACTTTCACTTTTTTCTTCTTTTTTTAATGCGAAATAATGCGTGTGCGTTATAACGCGCTCGCGTTTTAAAAAAAAAATCAAAAGTGGCCAAAAAATTGGTACCCAACTTCGTGCACCTGCTAATGCGCGAAATTGACCATCAATCCATCAAGCATGTTGAGAGTGCATGACATATTTTGGTACAATCTTATTCTTAAATTCGCTCATGAATGCATGCACACTAACTTTTTCTGTAACTAAATCATAATGCTTTCTTATTTTTCCATCTTTTAAAGAATAGTGAACATTCTTAAATTTTTTAACATTTACTACTTGTTGTCTAAAATTATTATCAACACTTTCATGCATACAAATTCTTAAGAATGAAAGATTTCCACAGCTAACATGCACTATTCATAAATACAAGAACTTAAATAAAACAATTTACCATTAGATCTTTCACAAAATAAACCTAATATAAACTCCATTATTACTTTAGGTGGCATATTAATACTGCGTTCATGTATAATCATGTTAGTATGCAAGGTACAACATATATATCAAAAAAATTCATAAAAATAACGAACTGAATATGCATTTTACAACAAAAAGATATCCATTTCTTATTAATTTTTACATACTAGGGTTTACATTTTTCAAAAGACCTTTGACTTATTTTAATATTACCAAGTAACACTAAATCACCACAAAATTTTCTATAAAATTTAGTTTGTGTTGTATCTAATAGGTGTTTTGAGTGAGGATCACAAACTTTGGACCCGACCCTTAATTTTAAAACATTTCTAGCATTAGATGAAACCATAGTATTATCATGCTAATATTTTTCGATAAAAGATTTAATTTCAACATTCAATTTCATATCAGACCTCAGGAGTTGACCACTGAAACTCCAACATTGGTTGATAGGATCATTTTCTATACTTTCTCTTCTTTTTGCCGCACTTAGCAATGTTTTAGGATGTATTTTTAAAATTTCACTAATATTACTTACCATTCTTTTATTCAAAGTTTCTTTATTAAAGTTATAGCAGTTGTTATAGCTCAAATTGCTGCATTTTTATCTTTAGATCGACTATTTTTCCCAATAGATTGAATAGCACTAGCAACAGTAGACATAGCATGTTTTAATGATTGATCTTTTCTTTTGGTTTAACAAAAAAGCCTAACCTTTTCATTATTTTCCTTGTTTTTTGCATTCTCATCAATTACATCATTAGTTGACATTGAAATGCAATTTTTTTACGATAAAAGAATCTTCTGTATATTCTATTCACATGTGTTCTTATTTGCCTCTAAGAAATTTGACTAGGAAGATTATCAAAAATATCACTTTCAATTTTTAAAAAAGTATTTTCATTAAATTCAGCATAACATTCTAGATTTTCATTTTCATTTTCAACTTCAAAACAATTTACATTTTCATCAACAAAATGGTTTTCATTTTCACTTTCATCAACAAAATGGTTTTCGTTTTTCATTTTCAACAAAAGGATCATTCTCATTTTCATTTTCAACAAAAGATTTTTCATTTTCATTTTCAACAAAAGATTTTTCTTTTTTCATTTTCAACAAATTCTATAAAAGTTTCATCTCTCTGAATATTATCAATGTCAACATAATTAATTCCAACATCTTGCAAAAATTCTACATACAAATTTACTATTTCACTTACATGTGGATTTGAAGATGTACCAGGATTTGTGCATATTGAAACATTCTCCATAGCATTGAAAGAGGGATTTGAAGAAATAGTAGGACTTGCTTGTATAATCATATTCTTTTTCCAAATTGACTTCTTGCAAATTAGCTTTGTCTACAACCATGGTATCCTTAATGTTTTCATCTTCAATAGTTGTGGAATTGGATGCTCCACCATCATTCATTGATTTAATTCTCATTCTTCTTTGTCTTTGTCTTTGTTTCTCCTCTCTCTTTACTTCAATTTCTTTAGGAGTCAATGTCTGCGTATCTTTCCTCTTATTACGAGCTTGTGAACCCATGATTATAAAATTCTCAAGCAGAAATGAATGTCAATAGTGAAATTCTTCAAAAAATTCAATCCAAATTGCAAGTTGAAGACCGATAAGGACAAAATTCTTCCTCTTGTGCTCCTCAAAAACAAGTAGAAAACTAACACAATTCCACTTAAAAAACTATTTTCTTCATGCCTCCTTTCAAAACTTCAATCCATATTGCAAGTTGAAGACCTTTTGTTCCTCCAAAGGAGTACAAAACTAACACAATTCCACTTCAAAAATAGTTTACATGATGCCTCTTTTGAAAAAATCAATCCAAAATGAAAGTTCACCACCTGTAAAGACAAAAGTTGATGAAAAATAGCCCAATATGTCACAGTCGGCCGTACATGTGAAGTTGTACACTTCACAGTAAACTTTGCCAGTAAATTAAAAAAAACTATTAAAAACAAATGGGATTTTGTTTTATAATTAGGATCTCGTTCCCCAATATTAAATGTGGGGACCATTGGAAAAGAAATGGGATCCCATTTATAAAATGGGATCCTATTTCCTTGTCAACGGTCACCACATTAAATATTAAGAAACAAGATCCCGATTTACAAAATGGGATCCTATTTCTAAAAATTTGAAATTCCATTTGCTTTCTAGTCAGGTTTTTGGCTTGTGCTCTAGTTTAGGAAAAGCATTAGGAATCCAAACCTAGGCCTTCAAACTGGTTTGACCTACAAATTGAAGATCCTAACAATATCAGAGAAAAATACCGACTTTAGACATATGGTTGGCAACTTTTTTTGTAGAATCTTTCGTTGAAATTAAAACCTATTATAGATGAGACAGTGTAGATTCCAAATATGTAATTTTTTTACAATTGGATTATTTTTTCTATTTTTCAATTAATTTCTAATGAAACTGGTCCATAAACTTTAAATATCATGGTTTTTTACTATTTTAATAACTTTTTATCAACATAACATTTTCACGAATAGATTGCACGAGAATGTACTTCAAATAATTCTTTTCAATTTAAAAAAAATCAAAAAATGATCTAAGTTTAGGTCATCTTATGCGTGGCATACATGACGATTTTTCAAAATGACAAATATGACTAGTAAAAATTTAACAAAAAAAATATTCAATAAAAAATTACAAAAACATATAAAAAATGTGCTTTAGTGAGTCACAAATCTTTTCGTAAAAGGATTTAGAAAAATACGATAATTTAGGTCAAAATATGGATGATGTACACATGCATGGTATGGTAAAAAAAAATTGACTTTTAAACAGTGGTTTATAGAAATGCCTATTGGAACTCAATTTGTACCATCTGGGTATTGAAATAAATTACATATTTGGAAACTAGACTCCGAGTACTACATTTTATGATCAATGACTTTTTTGAAGATTCCATAACTAAGTGCTTCAAATTTTAAGGTCAAATGTGTCAAATTCTGAAGATGCCAAAAAGTGGACTCAACTTCTTGCTAGCACCCATCCATGTAGATGGACTAGATGGTTGGGACTAAGGAATGAATTATTTGGTCCATATGTGGTGATGTGGAATTTACCCATTTTTCTAGTCATTGAGTCTCTCCTTTAGCTCTCTAAAGAGATCAAGGTCTTAAGAGTGTGTCACAAATAGTTTGATAGTGTTCAACCTCTCCTCGCCCTCAAGGTCTTACTTTTGGGTGGCCTTTAGGGGTACCTCAGGATGGACCTCTGGTGGTTCTTCAAGGTGGCCAACTTCAAATAATTCTAAATGGTTTCATTTAGCAAGGTTCCTTAACTATCTTTGGTGATTTCAACCACCCAAGAAGAAGATGAAGATAAAGATGAAAAGAGTTTGGATCCTCCTAACATCGCTCTAGACCCACTAATGTTGGGGTAGGTCAAGTGAAAAGGACCTGCCAACTCCCCCTTCTGCTACTGCTCTCACTACTTAGCAAATTTTTACTTTATGCTTTATTTTTCTTTAGGCTATGCCTTGTTTGAACTCTAAGGGTGTGATTTCTTATCCACCCACCATAACTTTGAATGTGTACTTTTATTATCTAACTTAATAGAAATGTTGAAACCTATCATCAAAAGAAATATCTTCTAATATTTTTTATATTTTAAAATATATTAATTGCCTCATTTAATTTCAAAATATTATAATTCAAATAATATATTATTTGAAAATTATTGAAAATGGAGGTAATTATGTAGCTTAATACTTTGTAAAACTATGAGATTGTAGATCTTAATAAGTGTTCTTTGTTACAAATTCTTTGTGGATGATTATATGTTTAGATTCATTTTACCATTTATAGAAGTAGATAGAAGATTGTAGAAGAATAAGACCAAAAGATAGAAGTGACACAACATATACTATGGAGAAACCCTTTTAGGAAAAAACTCCACCATCAGAATCAATAGTGCTTGTATTATTTAACCTTAGAACAAGATTACAATAATTCTTTATCGATCCTTGCTTGAGATGCTTCTTTTTCCTTCAACAATTCTTCTTCACAACTTGCAGTAAAATCTGATAGAACTATCTTCAACTTGCTACAATTTATAGACAACAATGAGCCTTGTAAACTCCAAAGAGTTTAAAATTACAAAGCACAAAGCTTATCTCACAAAACCTAAGCCTATTCTTTGCAAGTAGAGTTCTTCCATGAAAAACAATGTCAAACCAAGTCCTTCATCAATTTGGGCATCCAAAATTGAAGTCCTAACTCAACGTTGATTCCAAAGATATCTTGTAAGCTTCTTCTCAAATTTGGCACCAAAGAATGGGCCCACTTAACTCAGCCTTATAAAATATCTTATCATGCAAAAGTGTTAACTCCAAGATGCCAACTTCGGTGCCCAATGTGAGTCCAAGTCAATCTATGTTAACTGAAACATATCTCTCCATCAATTCATGCAAATAGGATGCATGATTGATCATCCCCACTTAACTGATTGTATCACCTATTATCTGTCATGCAACTCAAGTCATTAGTCATGCATTCCAAGTTAGTTGAAGTCAACTAGCATTCAACTGAAACTAACTACATGCAAATGAAGATAATTGAACCATAACTGAACTGAACTAAACTAAACTGAATTGAACTCTATTCATGTAAATAACAATTCCGAACTTCTAGGATCTTTATATGCATTACTGAAGTGTTATCTTTCTCCAAATAGTTAACTTAACTCAAGGTGAGTTCCACCTTCCATGTGGATAACCCATGTGCTCTTATTTTGTTGGAGCTCTTCTTGGGTGTCCCCACATGTTCCTATCATTTAGAATTAATTACAAATGTCAATTTACATGTTCATTTCATTCGAATTTAATGTCTTTCTAATCCTAGTGTTGGGAACGCTTTCCAAGGACTTAGGAGATACATGAAATACATTTAGAGTTGCAATTAAACAGAATCCTATTCCCAACATTCTCCCACTTGACATCATACATTGCAATTATTATAAACAAGGAATCATTATTATAAATCAAGTACAAGAGTCAAGGCCAATGGTCTTCCTGCACCAACTAATCAATCCATGCCAAATTCAAATGCAACCTACATAATCATGAAGCTCCAAGTAAATGATTAGTACTCAAAACCAAGAGAACTTATTTGTCAGAACTGGTTTCATAAGATAATCTACAACATTAATCAAAGTGTCAACTTTCTCAATTAATACCTTCCCACTCTCAACCATTTCTCACAAAAAGTGATACTGAACATCAACATGCTTAGTACGAGCAAGATACATAGGATTTTTGGCTAAACAAATAGCACACTAACAATCACATTCAAGTTTAACTTACTTGCAATTAAAACCAATACCTTTCCCAAGTCTTTGTAACCAAATTGCCTCTTTGGAGGCATGTGCAACCACCAAGTGTGTTGAACTCACATCCAAACAAGGTGTAGGCTTCTCAAACTTCCTGCTGAAATCTCATCAAGAGTAACCATCTCAACACATGTCTCTAACCATAAGAGAACTCAAGCCTCACCTATTTCTCCAAGTATCCATGAGGCCCTATAACCAACTAATCCATGCCAAACTCTAAATGAAACATGCACTATCACGAAGTAATCAAGAAAATGATTAATGTACCCAATACATAAGAGAACTACTACGATCAATGTTAAAGCTCCAATCATGAATTAGAAACATAAACATGACATCCATGATCTAACCATCTCCTCCAAGGAGATCACATGCATCATAACATACATAAACATCCTAGTCTCAAGAGAACAAGTAACATGCCAAACTCTAAACACATATCAAGAGTAAACCATGACATAATAGCAACCACTTTAAACCAAGAAAAAACATATCCCCAATCACAGGAAGATAACCTTACCAATGATGCATCCACATCACTGCCAACAACTCCCACTAAACTGTGGTATGAGCTACACATGGCATCATGACTACCATCCTCTTCATGAAGATCACTCTTTAGCATCAAACAAAGAGTCATCACTAACATTTTTACATGAAATGATCAATGCATGATTACCATCATCCAAGGATTCCTCTATAGAAGAATCAAAACTATTTTTCTTGTTCTTACAATCCTTCTTTACTTGTCCTAGTTGCCCATAATTCCAATACTTTACCTTACTCTGTCCTTCAGACTTACCCTTCCATTCCTTGTCTCCCTAGGTTCCTTTTTCTCAGGCCTACCTTTTACAAACAAGACATCTTGGATTTCCAGTTTAGACTTTCTCCTCATCTCCTCTGATAGAAGAGTAGGAATTATATTGTCCATCTTCAAATCTGCACCACTACCACTGATAGCAACAATTAGATTTTCCCAAGATTCTGATAAAGAAAAAAGTAACAAAATGCATTTATCTTCATCTTCTAGCTTTACATCTACATATGCTAATTGAATTAGAATCAAATTAAAAGAGTTCAAATGATTTGAAATAGAATCACCATCTTTCATCTTTAAAGAATACAACTGCCTTTTTAGATACAACTTATTAGTAAGACTTTTGGTTTGATAGATATCACCTATTCTCTTCCACAACTTATATGCAACAGTTTCTTCTAAAACATTCAAAAGAACAACATCAACAAGACATAATATTATGGTCCCTCTTGCGTTCTTATCAAGCTTAGCCCAATCCTCATCTGCAACCATTGTAGGCGACTTTGTCTCATTACCAATAGCTAACCACTGATCTCTCAAGGAGATCATTTTTAGTTTCCACATCTCATTATTAGATCCATTAAATCTTTCAATAACTAAAAGAGAATTAAAACTCATTGTAACAAATTTATGTTCTAAAATCAAAAATAACACAATAGTAAAAGCTCCCACTACAGCCAAAAAACCTTTAAAATTTTAAGAGAAAGGCATCTCAAACTATACCTCAACCATTAGCTTTGATACCAAATGTGTTGCAAGTATGAGCAAGATTTGATGGTGTTGTTTTGAATGTTGTCACTGATGTCAACACTGTTCAATATGTTGTAGATTGTACATGCATAGATGAGATGTTGTTGAGATGTTGTGAGTACATGGAGCTATCTTTATGGTGTTGCAGATGTGTTGGTTTGATGAGTTTCCAAGTGCTTTTGAGAAAATTAATAAAGAAGGGAAGTTAGAGTGATGAATGTGTTCAGAATGTGCTCCACATTTCTTCTGTTTTGATTCTATGCTTGTGTGAATCTAAAGGATTGATAATGGTGATCTAGTGGTGATATCTCTTGAGTTTTAGCTTCTGGTTTGATGCTATGTGAAAGTTACGTTCACCGGTATGTGAATTGTTCTGGCATAGTTGGTCTTCTATGGACTGAGAGAAATAGTTTTTGCTCCGCAATCCTCTACTATTTCATTTTAGATCTTGCAGATCTATAATATGTCTTGTGAAGGTATTTTTGGTTCTCTAGCAAAGAGGTTTGAAGTTTGGTGATTTGGAATACATGTTTCAGTGTTTTAGTGTGAGTTTGTACAGTCCAGATGGACTGGTGAAAGGTGTTCAATGTTTGAAGTTTGTTGCAATTGCTACAGATGTATCTGGAGAATTTTGAGATGTATTCTAGTGCATGCTAAAGCATGTTGTGGTGTTCATGTGTCATCTTCTTATTTGGAAGTGTGTACATTAATGTTCTTTTGGATTTTCATTAGGTTTGGCTGACCTGGTGTTTACACTTCATTCGAAGAATAAAATTTAATTAAGGAAGTGTGTGGTTGTTTCAAGATGTTATTTTTTATCTTGAAAAATGTTTTATTGGTCCACTCTCATTCCTTTCCACTGCAAGAATGTTGAGTCGCCGACATAATTTAAATTTATGAAAAGATGTAATTGTGGCTAACCTTGGAGAAAGTTTCTAAGGTTGAGGATGGTATAAAAGCAAGTTGAATTGTGAAGAGTTGTATGACAGTGTGATGCAAAGTGATGAAAGTGAGCCACAAATCATAAGAGTAGAAGTGTTCATGTACGAGTGAGTTGTGATAGCAGTTCTTCATTTTGTTGGATTCTTGAATGCAGTGAGCTCAAGGTTTTTGCAATCCTTATTCAAGCTATGAGTGTGTGTTAATTGTTGTGGTGGATCTTTTGTTCTATTTTGTATTTGTAGGCAGTGAGCCTTTGTACTTGGACAGTGAGTCCTTTCTGTAGGCAGTGAGCCTTTGTACTTGCACAACGGGTCCTCTTCTAGGTAGTGAGCCCTTGGCAGTGAGCTTCTGTATTCAGTTTTATAATCTTTATATTGTGAGTTAACCCTCACCATGATTTTTCCATTATTGGGTTTTTCATGTAAAAATCTAGTGTTCATTGTGTTAATTTACCTTTTGTTATTTGTGTTTCATGCTCTTACTTATTAACATAATAGTGTGGTTGTGGAATTAATAAGCGTTGAATTTTTAAGTTTGAATTTTGTGAACTGATTCACCCCCCCTCTCAGTTTTCATGCACATGTTATCTCGGTGATTGAAGAAATGCATGATAATAAGAAGTACATTTTAGAAAAGTTGTCCAACACCTTACAAGCATTTGAGATGAGAAAGTTCTAGAAAGAAGAAAAGATGGAAGAAAAGACAGAAATGGCATTTAAGGCAATGAAGATTGAAGACGAACCAGATAGTGATGGTGTTGATGAGTTGGAAGCAAACTTCACTAGGAAGTTGAAGAAAGGCACCAGAAAGTATAAAGGTATGTTTCCCTTTAAATGTTTCAATTGTGGTAATATTGGTCATTATGCTTCAAGATGTTCAAATAGAGATGTACATAAGAAGAACAAGGATTATAAGGATAAGGATAGAAAGGATAAGAAATATAAGATGTTGTACTATGTTAAAGAAGAAGCATGAATTTTTGATGATAAATCTAAGAATGAAGTTGATGATAGTGAATGCTTATTCTTAGCTTTGGAAAGTAAATCTATATCCACTAATTCTAGAAAATGTGTAAGCAAGAAGGCTCCAGAGAAAAAGAAAAATAGGATGGAAGGTACTTTGGTTACCACTTTTCATGCAAGACATGATGAAGACTATTGGGTAATTGATAGTAGATGTTTTAATCACATGATCGTAGATAAGAGTAAGTTCACTAAACTTAAGAAATATGATGGTGGTTTAGTTATGTTCGGTGATGATTCAAGAGCTAAGATTTGTGGGAAAGGTTCAATTAGTTTTGATGGAGTGCCAAATATTGATGATGTATATTATGTGAAGGGTTTTAGGCATAACCTTCTAAGTATTGGTCAGATGTGTAGCAATGGTTTTAGACTTGTGTTTTAGAATAATACTTGTAAAATTAGAAAATGATTCAAAAATGGAGATATGATTGTTGTTGGAAGAACTCATGGAAACATCTATCAGCTAAAGGGAGTTGATGGTCATTGTCTTGTATCTCAAATAAGTGAAAGTTGGTTATGGCACCAAAGAATGGGGCATGTAAATTTTGATAACCTAGTCAAAATTAGTGCAAAGGATATTGTTTAAGGGCTGCCTAGAATCACAAGACTTGCTAATGCCATTTGTAGAAGTTGTCAATTGGGAAAACATACAAGATGCAACTTTAAGGGAAAAGAACATTCTACTACCAGAATCCTAGAGTTAATTCATATTGATCTTTGTGGCCCGACTAGGATTGGAAGCCTGAATGGTGACATATTTCATGCTACTTATTGATGATTATACTCAAATGACATGGGTTTATTTTCTTAGAGAAAAGACTCAGGCTCTAGATAGATTTAAGGTATTCAAAGCAAGAGTGGAAAATGAAGTAAATTTGAAAATCAAGTGTTTGAGATCTAATAGAGGTGGAGAATTCACTTCTGGTGAATTTAATGCATTATGTGAACAACATGGCATAAGAAGATAGTTTTCTGCTCTAAGAACCCCTCAGTGGAATGGAATAGTTGAAGGAAAAACATTACAGTACAAGAAGTTGCTAGAACCATGATGAAAGAATCAAATGTACCCAATGCTATATTAAAAGAGATGAAAATATTGGAAAGTTTGATGCTAGATGTGATGAAGGAATATTTCTTAGATACTTTACTACTAGCAAAGCATACAGATTCTTTAATAAAAGATTGAGAAAGATTATTGAAAGTGCTAATGTGAAAGTTGATGAAGACGTATGCAGACCTATTGAGATAAGTGAAGTTGAACCTGATGATCCTATTTGTGGACATTTACCTAAGGAAAACAAGGAGAAGGAAGAAGAAGAGAAAGAAGAAAAAGTGGAAGAAGAAGAAGAGAATGATCTAGAACCTACTGTTAAGACTCCTAAGTATGTATAGAAGAATCATTTGGAGGTTCAATAGATAATTGGAGATAGAAGTGAAGGTGTGAAGACAAGAAGCAGAGTTGTAGCTGAATTAAATTTGTGTCTACTTTCTAAAATTGATCCCAAATCTGTAAGTGAAGCATATGAAGATGAGAGTGGGATGAGAGCTATGAAAGAAGAGTTGCATCAGATAGAAAATAATCAAACATGGGAACTAGTCCCTAGACCTGCACATGAATAAAAATGTGATTGGCTTGAAATGGGTGTTCCAGAATAAGTTAAATGAAAGTGGAGAAGTAAGGAATAAGGTAAGACTGGTATGCAAGGGATATTCACAAGTTGAAGGTATATATTTTGAAGAAACATTTGCCCAGGTTGTGGCCATAATGGAAGCTATTAGGATGTTTTTGGCATTTTCTACCCACATGGACTTCAAAGTGTATCAGATGTATGTTAAGTCATCATTTCTAAATGGTGAATTGGAGGAAGAAGTGTATATGGAACAACCTAAAGGATTTTAGTTATCTAAAAAATTGGACATGGTCTGTAAGTTGAAGAAGGTATTATATGGATTGAAGCAAGCTCCCAGAGCTTGGTATGCAAGATTAGACAGATACCTGACAAAGCAAGGATTCAACAAAGGTTCTGCTGACAACAATCTTTACTTCAAAGTGAAAGGTAACAAAATGTTGATAATAGTTGTATATGTTGATGATATCATTTTTTGTGGAAATGAGGGCATGTGTAAAAAGTTTGCTAAAGAGATGCAAAAAGAATTTGAGATGTCTATGATTAGTGAATTGAATTTATTCCTTGGTCTAAAAGTGAATAAAACTGATAAAGGGATATTCATTTCACAATCCAAGTATGTAAAAGAGCTATTGAAGAAGTTTGGGATGGATGATTCCAAACCAGTTTGTACTCCTATGGTGATTAGATGTAAACTAAGCAAAGATGATGAATCTACTAAGACTGATCAGAGCAAATATAGATCTATGATTCGAGGATTGTTGTATCTTACTGCTACTAGATTGGATATTATGCATGCAGTATGTTTAGTTTCCAAATTCCAAGCAGATCCTAGAGAAGCACATGTTATAGCTATAAAGAGGATATTTAGATATCTTAAAGGTACATTGGATTATGGATTATGGTATCCTAAGATTGATTATTTCACCTTGAGTGCTTATATAGATGTTGATTGGGCCAAATGTGTAGATGACTAGAATAGTACCAATGGTTGTTCTTTCTTTCTTGACGAAAGATTAGTTTCATGGTTGAGTAAAAAGAAAGGCTCAATTTCTTTATCCACTGTAGATGTAGAATATATTGTTGCAACATCTTGCTACACACAGGTTTTGTGGATGGAGCAAAATTTGAAAGACATTGAAGTGATATGTGATGAGCCTATTTCTATTTTCTGTGATAACACAAGTGCAATAAAAACTTCAAAGAACTCGGTCATGCATTCAAGAAGAAAACACATATCTATCAAGTATCATTTTTTGAGAGAGAAAGTGTTGGAGAATGAAGTTAGATTGGAGTATGTGACAATAAAGGAAAAAATTGCAGACATATTTACCAAGGCTCTTCCAAAGGATACTTTTAAGCATCTTATGGAGATGTTGGGGGTAATTGGCCCTCTAAACTAAGTGCACATGAAGGTGCATCATTCCAATGAATTCACATATTATTTATTTATCTGGACTGATAGATGGGCCTACTCCGCAAGGGGAGTAGAAATGGTTTTCATTGTTGCAATATGAGTGTACTCCTAAGGGGGAGTAATAAGATTTGTTGATCTTTTCCATTGATGTCAAAGGGGGAGAGAAATTCATGTGAAAAAGAGTTGTAGAAGAAGAGAAGGTGTTCTCTCGGGATATTGTGAAGGATGTTGTCTTTGATGGTTTTTCACATCTTGTGTTTCCATCAATGACAAAGGGGGAGATTGTTGCAAGTATGAGCAAGATTTGATGGTGTTTTCATTAATGTTGTCATTGATGTCAACACAGTTCAATATGTTTTAGATTGTACATGTATAGCTCATATGTTGTGAGTACATGGAGCTATCTTTATGGTGTTGTAGATGTGCTTGTTTGATGAGTTTCTAAGTGCTTTTGAGAAAATTAATAAAGAAGAGAAGTCAGAGTGATGAATGTGTTTAGAATGTGCTCTAGTATGCACTCCACATTTCTTCTGTGATGATTCTATGCTTGTGTGGATCTGAAGGATTGATAATGGTGATCTAGTGGTGATATCTCCTAAGTTTTAGCTTCTAGTTTGATGGTACGTGAAAGTTACGTTCACTAGTATGTGAACTATTTTGGTAGAGTTGGTCTTCTATGGACTGGGAGAAATAGTTTTTGCTCCACAGTCCTCTGCTATTTTTCTTTAGATCTTGTGGATTTGGAATATGTATTTTGAAGCTCTTTTCTATGCTCTGGAAAAGAGGTTTGAAGTTTGGTAATGTGGAAGTCATGTTTCAGTGTTTCAATGTGAGTCTATACAGTCTGGATGGACTGGTGAAAGGTGTTTAGTGTTTGAAGTTTTTTGCAATTGTTGTGGATGTATCTGGATAATTTTAAGATGTATTCTAGTGCATGATGAAGCATGTTTTGGTGTCTACATGTCATCTTCTTATTCAGAACTGTGTACATTAATGTTCTTTTGTGTTTTCATTAGGTTTGGTTGATCTGGTGTTCACACTTAATTCAAAGAATAAAATTTTATTAAGGAAGCATGTTGTTTTAAGATGTTATTTTTGATCTTGAAAAATATTTTATTGGTCCACTCTCATTCCTGTCCACCGCGGGAATGTTGAGTTACTGACCTGATTTAAATTTATGAAAAGAGGTAATTATGGCCGACCTTGGAGAAAGTTTCTAAGGTTAAGGATAGTATAAAAGCAAGTCAAATTGTGAAGAGTTGTATGATAGTGTGATGCAAATTGATGAAAGTGTGCCACAAATCATAAGAGCAGAAGTGTGTCTGTGTGTGAGTGAGTTGTCGCAATAGTTCTTCATTGTGTTGGATTCTTGAAGGCAGTGAGCTCAAGGTTTCTGCAATCCTTATTCAAGCTATGAGTGTATGTTAATTGTTGTGGTGGATCTTTTGTTCTCTTTTGTATCTATAGGTGGTGAGCCTCCCTGTTGGATAGTGAGTCCTTTCTGTAGGCAGTGAACCTTTGTACTTGGACAATGAGTCCTTTCTATAGGTAGTGAGCCTTTGTACTTGGATAGTGAGTCCTCTTCTAGGCAGTGAGCCTTTGTACTCAATTTTATAATCTTTATAGTGTGAGTTAACCCTCACCATTGTTTTTCCCTTATTGGGTTTTCCATGTAAAAATCTAGTGTTCATTGTGTTGATTTACCTTCTGTTATTTGTGTTTCATGCTCTTACTTAATAACATAATAGTGTGATTGTGGAATTAACGTGTTGAAGTTTTAAGTTTGAATTTTGTGACAACTAATTCACTCCCCCTCTTAGTTGTCCTACGCCTATTTAAGAAAATGTTGAAAATGGAGGTAATTATGTAGCTTAATACTTTGTAAAACTATGAGATTGTAGATCTTAATAAGTGTTCTTTGTTACAAATTCTTTGTGGATGATTATCTATTTAGATTCATTTTACCATTTGTAGAAGTAGTCAAAAGATAGAAGTGACGCGACAAATACCATGGAGAAATCCTTTCGGAAAAAAAATCCATCACCAGAATCAATAGTTCTTGTATTATTTAACCTTAGAACAAGATTACAATAATTCTTTATCAATCCTTGCTTAAGATGCTTCTTTTGCCTTCAACAATTCTTCTTCACAACCTACAACAAAATCTGATAGAACTCTCTTCAACTTGCTACAATTTATAGACAATAATGATCCTTGTAAACAATTACAAAGCACAAAGTTTATCCCACAAAACCTATGCCTATTATTTGCAAGTAGAATTCTTCCATGAAAAATAATGTCAAACCAAGTCCTTCACCAATTTGTGTGTCCAAAACTGAAGTCCTAACTCAACATTGATTCTAAAGATATCTTGTAAGCTTCTCCTCAAAGTTGGCACCCAAGAATAGACCCACTTAACTCAACCTTATGAAATATCTTATCATGCAAAAGTGTTAACTCCAAGATGCCAACTTGAGTGTCCAAGGTGGGTCCAAGTCCATCTCTATTAACTGAAACATATCTCTCCATCAATTCATGCAAATAGGATACATGATTGATCATCCCCACTTAACTAAATGTATCACCTATTATCTATCATGCAACTCAAGTCATTAGTCATGCATTCTAAGTCAACTGAAGTCAACTAGCATTACAAATTATTACATAGTGTGATCAGTAAATCACTTTGTTTCAAATATGAAAATTGCAAACATTTCACTTTAGGTCATTGCATTGCACTTTACTTACTTTCCATTGATAGCATGTTTTCTTTTAAGAGTGTCTTTGGTATGGTTAAAAATGGATTGCATATGTACAATATCCCCTCTTATGAGCTCAATTTAGAGTACAACAATTAGGTCATTAGGAAATAGGTTACTCATCCTTCTACTGTCTTTTCTAGTTATGGGAACATCTTAGAGAAAGCAGATCAAACCATTGACACAATCCTTCATATTACATTACCTATTTTAAACCATATTATCTCTCCCATTGGTGAGGATGATATGATACAAGAAGATACAAGCATAAACAATCATGAAAACCATAATTTTTCTTCTCCTGATACCTCTCCTACTAGTGACAAAGGTATCTTGGTGAAAGAAGATACAATCATTGAGGATCATGAATGTCTTGATTGTATCTCTCCTCCTCCCTCTTGGAAAGATATTATGACATAATACTATGAGATCATAGAAACATTTCTAAACATCCCTTACCTAGTATCCATTCATCCCTTGCTTTTGAGAATGTTTTAGTGAAAAAGAATGAAATCATAGATAACCATGACCATAAAATTTTTCCTTCTCCTAATGTATCTCCTCGATGCAAAGAAGATAATTTTGTGTTAGAAGATACACTTATTGTGAGTCATGACAATCTTGTTCCTCCATTCCATAATCCTCCTACGATTTGGAAGGATCTATTTGGTAAGAATGAAAATAATAGTTTTCCTTCTCTTGATATCTCCCCTATTTGTGATGAAGCTACTTTACAAAATCTAACCATAGAGTGTGATGGAAATATTCAAAGCTCTCCTACTAGGGTAGATAGTATGGCACAAGGGAATGAGACCTTAGAGAAAAATGATAAAGTCATGGACAATCAAATTGAACCTTCTCTTAATATCCCCACTATTGATAAAGAAGATATCTTGACCATTGATAACTCCCTTACTCATGATGAAGTCATTTTAAGAAAACCAACCTTTGAATATCATGAACATCTAGTTTTTAGTTCTCCTAAAAACTCTCCTCCTAGGGATGATATCATGGGGCAAGAAAACGATAACATTGACAATAGTGATATAGTTTCCTTAGATGAAAATGATGAAGTAACATTAGAATTTCCTTCACTAAGGGATGTTAATATTATTCAACCTCAACTCATCCTTTACCCACCTTCACACAAACCTCAAAATCAAAATAAACCCGAACTTATCCTCTACCCACCTAAGAATAATGTTTCACAACAGCTAAGTTATAATACTATTTCTCATACATATAACACTAGATACAATCCGAAACCAAGACAAACAAGTTAAACATCCATCCCATTTCCTAATCCTATCTTACCAGGTCCTCCTTTTTTTCCTCTACGAAGTGGAAAGGAATATGATCTTGTTGAACAACCAAAGAATACTCCTACTAAGATATCATTATGGGACCTTATTCAAGCCTCCCCTCATTATCACAACATGATTCAAAATCATTTGCGACAAGTTTCTATCCATTCTAATGAACAACCAAATGACATAACAAATATGATTCAAGGAATAAATGTTGACATTGTTTTCCACCACAGTGAGCTCCCTTTGGAAGTACAAAAACAATGCGATGCTTTCATGATAAAAGTGAAATATAATAGAAAGGAATAAAAAGACCCCTTGTTGGAAATGGCTCCACTCTTAATGTATTTAGCATAAAATTTTTGGATAGGCTTGGTGTGGAGAAATAAAAAAATCATGGTTCTTTATCAATTCGTGGATTCGACAATATAGGAAAGAAATTGCTTGGTGTGATCATTTTACCTATTAAAGTTGGAAAGGCCACATCAGAAACATTGATCCATGTTATGCCTCATGATATTTCATACAATATTATTTAAGGAATACTATGGATTCATCATACAAAAACAATGGGTTCCTTCTACTCTTCATCATAAAATGAAGCATGTCTACAAAAACAAGGTGTACATACTTGAAGCTAATCCTAAACCAAACTGTTGTTTGAACATTGAAAAAAAAAGAGAATCCTTTGAAAATATTGACACCAACTACACAAGTAGAAGCTATGCAACAAAAATAAAAAGAAAAACATATCAAGGAATTCACAAAGCTATTAGAAGATGATCGGGGTTCCTTATATTTCACACCAACATTCATGGGAGAATACAAGACCATAAACAAGGAATATGAAAAGGGAAAAGAAAAAGAGGTAATATAAACACAAAATTCAGAAGACACTTTGAAAGCATCCACCTCAAACAATTAGAAGAAGAAAAAAACTATATAACAAACTTTGATGAGATAGCCTATCAACAAACACAAAATCCAAAAGAAATGAAAAAGCTTTATGGAAATGGTTATGAACTAATGAAACAACTCAGATATAGTGGAAAAGGATGTGGTGCTAGAGAACAAGGTATCCATAATCCTATAGGGCCTCACATGCAAGAAAAGACTAGCAGTCTTGATTATTATCCCTCAAAAGAAACTTACAAACCTTCACTTGATATCAACGCCATCACAAAAGATAATTCTAAGCCAACTTAAACATTAGTGCATCCTAAACTTATAGAAACTAGTGGTCTTGATTGTTACCCTTTAAAAGATATGAAGAAATGCTTGCTTAACATCAATGTCATCACACAAAATACTAATGATTTAGGTTTGTTATATTTTACATCCTCCTTTCAAGGAGGGAAATAAATCTAATAATCTAAAGAGTCTTGTGTAGGTATGACACCTTGTACTAAGAAAGAGATATCTTTGTCACAAAATAATAAAACATCCTCTACTTTTGATCAATAGAGCATATTGATGAGAATCCTCCAAGATCATATGATATCTCTCCCTCCAAGAACATGAAAGAAATTTTACTACCAGAGTTCATTTTATGCATATCATAGAGTTTATGGTCATTATACTAATGAATGTAAGGATTTGGGTAACAAAATTCAATATCTTAAGGACTATGGTGCTATCCCTTGTGTTGAAGAACCTAGTTCCTCTAACTGATACTTATTTTCATCCTATTCAGCTCATCCTTGTCCTACACTAAGTTGGGGCAAGGGGGTTAGTTAGCATTGTCCTTGTATGTCACTAGCCATTGTCTCTTATGGCTAGTTGACCAACTTTCATGTATATATAAGGGAAATATTGGGATGTGGACAACATGCCTCAATTTGGCTTGCATGTGACATACTATCTTTTTGGGGCTACCCCTTATACATGATGTAGCTTCATTCAAAAACATATGACTTGGCATAGGGGTCTCCAAATAAGCTCTCATGTCTTCTTCTACTTTACAGAAATTTCTCACAACAACGGTGTTAGCAACCACTTTAAAGTGGGGGCATACATTGACACTTAAATGTTTCACTGTGTAGGTTTCTTTCTTCTCATGATGAATCCTTTTCTTGGTGGTGTAATTTGGTTTGATTTCCTCCAAGAGCATGATATTTCTTTAACTTTTCCTCTCTTGTAGACATTAAGAATGATGTCCCCTAAGAAGAGACCTTGCATGAAGTAATAAAAATACCTTTGAACACACCTTACATTACTTTACATTTACAATAATTGTTATATGGCCACCTTGCATAACACACTTTGCTTTCCTGTGGTGCCATCTTATTTTTGTATGAGTTCCAAGCATACAAAGTTTTGATTGTCTCATAAAGCTCAAAGATCATTATTGTGTGGCACCTTATCAAAGTTATGAGGATGTATAGCTTTGGTCTAGTTGTCTAGGAGATGAACATAGGCATGACTTACCATGCTCATCGTGGCTTGTTTTTGTAAGGAAGCTAAGGTAGAAAAACAACTTCTTACACTAATATTGAGAGGATAATAATGAAAATTTGTATAGATATTTAATAGTTATAGAAACTTAAAGATAAATAAATATAAATATCATGCATACCACAACACAATGATTTACATGGGGAAAACCCTTTTGGGAGAAGAACACCACACTCCAAAATCCACATAACATATTATTTAGAAATCACAAAGATTGCAATATACATGCAGCGAAAGCTTCTCATAGGAATATCACCACCAAAGATCTAGAGACAACACAATTGCTATCAAACTCTCAAAATATATCACCATCTAAAATCATAGTACAATGCCCTCATAAAGTAGGGTTACCTTCTAGGGAAAGACAAGCCAACAAAATATCCATCATTAGATCTAAAACCTAATAATTAGCAGTCTAGATTTATAATGTATCATTTATTTAATGTATATTTTTCATCTAGATTTTTTTTGAAAAAGTTAACAAAAAATTCTTTACACACATCCCACTCCTCCCCTCCACCCCGTGCTCCCATTGTATATTACACCTATCGATGTAACTAGGAAATATATATATATTTATATATATCCCATCAACAATAATGTTCTATATAATTGTAAGGTTGAGACACATTTTTCCAACAAATGTACCACTTGTCAAAAATCTTGCAAGAGAAATAGGAAGGAGTAAACACTGTCTCTTAATTGCTAGGGTCTGAAAGGCGCATAGTCTCTAAACACCATCTAAACTTCTTTGTGCTCACAGGCTTAGTCAAAGAATTGACAACATTCATCAAATTCTCTACCTTAACCAACTTCACCTTTCCATATTTAACCATATCTCAAACATAATAATACTATACATCAATTTTCCTGGTTAGACATATCACACTCTGACTGTCATAATAAATTTTCATGACACCTTGTTTTATTCTAATATTTGAACACTGTCTCTTAAGCCAAATGGATTCTTTACAAGCATGAGTAGCTACCATATACACTACTTCAGTAGTGGAAAAAACAACCACAACCTGTCACTTACTCATCCAACTAATTTCACCACCAAATTTAATGTAAGAACATAAGCACTGATGGATCATTTGCTATCAATATCACCTGCTCAATTTGAATCCTCAAAACCATGAATATCAAGGGAAATATTGTCTTCAATAAAATTGCTATGATATCACAAGGAATACTCTTAGGTACCATGTAAATATCTAAAGACTCTTTTAACTACATCCCAATGAACTCTACCAATATTAGACATATATCTGGAAAGAACTCCCATTGCTTGGGAAATGTTTTGTCTAGTACAAACCATAGCATACATCAAACTTCCAACTACACTCTGGTAAGGAAATTTTCTCATGTCTTCCATCTCTAATGGAGATTTCAAACAATCTAAAATAGATAACTTTGTTCCAATAGAAAGGGGAACACACAATGGTCTACAATCTTGCATGATGGGTATGTGCAGAATCATCATGGAGAAAACAAGCCCTTAAGTGGCAAAAAATTCAGAAAAATTAGAGTTAGCTAACTTGACGTAAAAATTTGAATAAGTTATCTATATTATTTCAAAAGTATGTAAGAATAGAATTTGTAGAAAATTGAATTTAGTTTCTAAACTACTAGGTTTGTTCCAAAAAAAAATCTTTTGGTGAAAATTTGAAATTTCAATGCAGAGTACTTAAATTTAAAGGAAAAAATAAGAAGTAGGTGCCCTCGTCGACCACCTAACCATAATAAAATAATAATATTTTTTTATAAGATTTTAGATATAAGTAGAGGACTCATGTCTCGATGTGATGCATATTTTTTGTAATTTTTTTTTCCATGTAAATAATTAATTATGATTTTTTTATTACAACTTTTAAAAAATATAAAAACTCGTATGTCTGACCACTTTAACTTGGTCAAAACTTCATGAAACTCATTTTTTCTTTTTCTAATCCTATCATATGCAAAGCATAGAATGTGATGCATGTTTTGGATTCAAAATGTGATACTTTGAAAGCTATAGATTCTTTTCAATCAACCTATCAATCAGGACTTTAGTCATAATTCAAATAGAAAATGAATAATAATTACTTATTAAATTTAAATAAAAACATAATTTATATTGTTGGAAATCTAAGAATCTTCTTTAAAAACCCTTTTTGTTTCATCAATTTTGGGTAAATAAAAAGTTGTCAGCCACATACCCCATCATATTGCCACTTTTTGGCCCATCATGATCCTGCACATACACTGATAAATCTATGTAAAATTGAATTGACATACTTACTTTGGCCAAGCCATAGCTTTTTGTTCACTCTATCTCTTTTAATAAATACATCCCAAGAATGTGTCTGGATACACCAAGGTCTTTCATTTCAAATTTAGCAGCAAGTTAGGATTTAAGTTATGAAATCATGCCTTTCCCTTTTCTGATAAATAACATATCATCAACATATAATTCAATAAACAGGAAATGACCACCATCAATTTTATAATAAACACAATGATTTTATTTAGAATGCTCAAATCCCAAACTCAACACATATGTATCAAGTTTCTGGTACCACATCTTAAGACTCTATTTTAATCCATACAAATATTTCTTCAATTTGCAAACAAATTTACTTTTACCTTTCACCATGTAGTTCTCTATATGTGTCATATAAATATCCTCCTCCAAGTCACCATGAAGGAAAGCAGTTTGAAAGCAGTTTTCACATCCATTTTCTCAACCTCTAAATTAGAAGCAGCAACAATAGAAAGCAAAAATCTAATGGATGCCATTTTTACAATAGGAGAAAATATCTCACCATAATCAACACCCTCAATTTGAGAGTAACCTTTCACAACCAACCTTTCTTTATACTTCCCAATACCTCCATCTGAACCAATCTTTTTCTTGAACACCCATTTGTAACCAACATGTTTCTATCCTTTAGGTAGTGGTACAAGATCCCATGTATCATTGTTTTTCAAATATGTCATTTCTTCATCCATAGCAATCTTCTAGGATTTTGCATCATTCATACCTAATGCCTCTTCTACAGATATAGATTCATCCATGCTAGTATTCAAAGAAAAAATACATCTCCAATCATCAGGTGAATACCATTTAGGTGGTTGTCTATAATTTGTAGACCTACAAACAAGTTGAGTTGGAGATTCTTTCTCCTCTTCTAAAGATTCAAAGTTAGATGATCTCTCCTTGAATCTTCTTGTCTATATGTAGGCCTTGATCCAAATTTCTCAAGTGTAGAAGGAAATTGAATCGTATCTTCATGTTTACTTTGTTTTGGCTACAATGTAATAGAAAAAGGCTTAGCTTCTCTAAAAATAACACTTCTACTATGTATTACCTTTTGTGCAATAGGATCCCAAAGCTTATATCCCATCACACCATAACTATATCTAATGAAGATACATTTCATAGCCTTGTTCTCCCACATTTTTCACTTCTCCTTTGGCTCATCTGCATATGTGGTGCAGGGCACCATGTTCATCATTTTTGAAAATATGATTTAGTAAGGTCTTTGATAGGTGGATTTAGGTGTGTTTGAGTTTTGTCACTTGAATAAGGTCATATTATACCATTGGTTACGTATTTTGAGTCATGGTAGATTCATTTTTCTAAAGTTGATGTTGTTTTCAAAAATTGTCAAAAAAGTGCAATATTGAAAATATGCAAAAAAATGCTCAAAGAGGGAATACCAATGGTTAGTTGGAATTAAAATGGTGGTTAGTCAGTTTTTTGGTTATTTTTTGGTTGTGGGAGGTTAAATATAATGTATGGGGTTGAAGAGAAGGGTTGTTGAAGATTTTTGTTGAGAAAAGTAATACAAAACTCCATTTTTTCTATATTTTCTTGTATAATTTGCTACTATAGGTTATCCCATTCATCCGTATAGAAATATTTTGTTCTAAAAGTGATTTATTCTGATGAGGGAATGATGTAGTAATATTCTAGTTTTGATTTTACTAAATTTCATTATGTTTTTAGATTTTTATTGGCATTTTATCACAGGCAGGTCTGAAACCCTAGTTTGAAGGTTTGAGGTTACTCACAATGGAATAATGGCCCATTCCACCGGCTGTTCCTCCTATAAGTGAGTGAAATGGGTCCAATGTGATAGGTTTATATGGTAGGATACTATTTTTGAGCAGGGAGTAGGGGTTGGTGGAGTTTTTGGTGTTGCCTTAGGGGTATTTGAGGGAATTTAGGTTTGAAAATGGTGGTTTTGAATGGTAGTTTGGTGAAATTGCATTAGGTAAAGTTGGGAGGTGATGGATTTATCATGTACAGAAACATATTGAAGTTTTTGAAACATTGGCAGAGTTTGGAAAGGTCTGTAGTGGTGATTTTCATTAAACCCCTTATAACTTGCTAAAAATGAGGGTTTTGAAAAGGGTAGACTTAGTGGGCGTTTCCCATTTTGAAATTTGTTGATTTGGGCTATTTGAGACCTATGGAGAAGGTATGATCATATTTTTACAATTGGTAAGGTGATTAGATAGGCGTTTCTTTATAAATGTGACCTATTTGGCCTATTGGGACAACGTAGAAGCCCTAAATTGATAGTGTTGGTCCAAAGTGACCTATGTTTCTTTTGAGATATGATTTGTAAGATGGTAAAGGGTGTCTAAAAGTACAATTGGTTAGTGGGGTTTAGATTTTATTTTCAAGATAGGTTCAAGAAATTAGGTCTATAGACCTACAAGGTGAATTGTGTGATTATATGAGGAATCACCCTAGATAGGGTTTTGAGGATTTAAGAGTTGGTTAAAACAATTAGAATTGTGTTGATTTTTCCAAATATCCCTACTCTGCATTAGTTGGTATCAAATCACAGGGTGTAGATATTTGAAGGGAAATAAGGTGTGAAGAAAAGTGGAAAAATTCCTCCTAAGGGTAACAATATGGCTAAGAAGATGCAAGAAATGGAAGAGAAGACAAAGAGAGATGAGGAAGTTGAAGGAACTACAAAATAGGTTGGTAGCAAGGCTAGAAAGTGTTGAAATAGGTCATAAAAGAGGTGTTTTTGTAAGTGATGAAAATGAGTCTGAAGAGGAAGAGGATGAAGAGTATGAAGATGTGGATGAAGAATTGGATCTTGAAGAACAAAAGATGGCAACGATAGTAAAGGAAATTAAAGGAGATAAACATAAGGTAAAAATTGAATTATCTTACTTATGGAGGTAACCTTAATGATGAAGAATTGTTAGATTGGATTGTAGCATTGGATAACTACTTTGAATGCGAGGATGTACCTAATGAACAAAAGGTGAATATAGTAAAAACCAAATTGAAGGGGCATGCACTAGTATGGCGGGATTATGAACAAGCTAAAATGAGAAGGAAAGGTAAGTCCAAAATTGTTTCTTGGGACAAAATGGTGACTAAATTGAAAGGTAAGGTTTTTCTAAGTGATTATGCAATTCAAATGTCTAAGAAGCTTCAAGATTTAAAATAAAGGGAAATGGATGTCAAAAATTATACTAATGAGTTTTATAAGTTGATCATAAGCTAGGTCACATGGATGATGATGTAGAAAAGGTGGCTAAATATCTCAGTGGGCTAAGGTTTAACATCTAGGATGAGTTGAGTTTGCACAATCCAAGGAAAATTGAAGAGTGCTACCAAATGGAAATAAGGGTAGATGAGAAACTAAAAAGAAGGAAAGATAAACAAATAAGAGGGAGAGGTAGAAATTCAAGAGGAAGAGGCACATTTAACACTTCAAGGTAGTCACAAGAAAGTTAAGAAAACTCAAGGAAGATACAAAAACAAGTTGTCAAAGGGGTGGATTCAGAAGTTTTAGAGGAAGGTATGGTGGAGGTAGGAGCTCAAATACATTTTCAAGAAGGTGTTACAATTGTAATCAGTTTGGGCATCTAGCATTTAAGTGCCCTGAAAGACAAGGCTACTTCAAGTGGAGGTGAAAGAAGGAATCAGTTGATGCACAAAGATGATTGTGAAAGTGTAAAATATCCTAATCACATTGCTACTCCAAAAGTTGGGGAAACTTTGATGGTGAGAATAACATTACTCCAAGCATCCAAGGATAAGGAGATGACACAAAGAATACAATTGTTCAAGACCACCTACAAATGCAAAGGCAACGTATGTAAGGTAGTGATAGATTTCGGTTCTATTGATAACATGGTGTCAACTGAGATGGTAGACAAACTGAAGTTAGAAAGAATGCCTCATGAAACTCCATATAAAGCATCTTGGGTGAATGATAATAAATCAATTTTGGTGAATGAACAAGCATTAGTTGAGTTTCAAATTGGTGGATATAAGGATAGGGTTCTTTGTGATGTTTTTCCAATGGATTGTTGCCATTTACTACTTGGAAGGCCATGGAAATTTGATAGGAATTCACTTTATGATGGAAGAGAGAAAACTTACACTATTGAAAAGGATGGTATCACTTTCACATTACCACCATTGCATGAGGATGATAAAGCAAAGGATAAGGTAGAAAAATTTATCATGTTTCGTAAGGAAGAGTTTATGAGCATAGAGGAAGAAAGGAATGAAAATTTGGCAACCCCTTCAAGGCTTGAAGGTACTCAGATGGCATAGGGAAGGAGTAATCTTATTTTGATGAGAAAAGAAGATGAAATGTTGACAAAGATAGTTCAAGAGAAGGTCAAGGATGAATTGTTAAATGGAGTGCACAATTGATTGAAAAGGAATGAAGGGATCATGATTGGGATAGTATTTTGTCCTTAGTTTCAGAGAAGGTTATATTGGAGTATGGAAAGACACTGACAAGGGGGGTGAATCAGTGTCTTATTAAACAAAGTAGAAATTTTAAACTTTTAACCCTTCTTGAAATGATGACAATACATTTACATACTTCTTTGTAAACTTTCTGAAATAGAGGTAAGAAAACTTACATATGAACCAAAACATGAACATATGATAAAATAAACTTTATAACAGCTGAGAACAATAAAATATTGTAAAGCAATTGAAGTGTATACCCAAACTCATTGAATAGTAAGATCTATGCATTTATACTAAACATAGTCAATAGTAGATTGCACAAATCATTCAACAATTACTCATGAGACAATTTATAATAAAACATAACCACAATAGATTGAGACACTAGAGATTTATGAGTGGAAAACTATTAAGGCGAATAAAAACCACTCTAAAAATGCCTCACTAGCTTAATTCAAAATTCCACATTGGCAAAGCCTCATTGGCTACAAACTGCCTCACTGGAAATACTATCTCTCTAATAGATTTCAAATGCCTCACTGACAATACTATCTCATTGATAGATTTCAAATACCTCACTAGCATACATACATCTGCCTCAATGCCATACTTTTTATGGTCTTACTAACCAATCTCCAATAAAGGAAGAAACATAAATTTAGAGGATTAGCCTATTACTATACAATCCATCAAATGAATTACTTCTTCAACACACATACAATATCACTGAAGAATAATTCTTAAAATAGTATATAATCAACAACATGTGAATATGTTCAACAGAGCATAAATAATGTACATAGGTTCTAACTACACACCAATTGTCTTCAACTGCATACCTGAAATGCAACTTACCTTAACAATTAACATAATGGCTAACATATCTTTGTTTGTGGCTGAAGAAACAAATTATTTTCTTAACTTACCTAAACAAGGGTTATAGGGTAACTGAAATATAAACCCAAACCGCCTCATAAAATCAACACTTCATTATACAGGATAATCCAAAATCAAACTACATGAAAAATGGAGTGATGGTTGTGTTTTGGAGAACCTTATTAGGGTTTAAGATAAGATTAAACAAAACAATAAACTAAACTAAACAACAATTCTAGATTAATGATCATTTTTAGCCTTTACCATCTCAAACAAAACCAAAAAAAATCAATGTTAAGGAATGAAACCACCTATTCAAAATTGCTTCATTTCACTAAAGACATTTCCTCATCACTTCAACTGCCCTATTGCTGTGAGCATAGTCTTATCACAAGAAAACCATCATAGACTATAAACCTTCATGCTCTCCTTCTCAATTGACAACCAACACAATGATTTGTGTTTTTCTTATGTTTACAAATTCTCCATCGAACCCTAATCACATTTTCCATTTGATCAAATTCATATGTCAACACCTTTCTTTTTTTCAATGCTACCATCACCCTTTGAAATGAATTTTCCACCAAAATAAAAAGCATTACAATTTCCTTGCAAGTCAACGTTTCAAGGGACTAGTGATTACCATAAAAAAATAGAATTTCTTAGGAAAGGTCTCACATAATGCCTTGTCGGTGTGTTCACCACTTAAATGTCCTTATGAACAACATAACCATCAAGTGGTAAATATATACCAAGGTAAGTACCATTCTTATGCCTTTAATTTTATAATAATGCTTGATAATGTCAACCCTTATGAATAATAAGTTATTAAAAATCTATTCATCTCGTGCCAACTAAATTCCTAATGTTTTTCCATTGGAAATAGTGGAAAAACATTAACCCTTATAGGATAGGTATGAATAAGATCTCAATACCTTATGAAAGATAAGATTGAACATAAACCAAGATCTTTATCATATAAACATAAATGTACTGCAACACATCATCCTGAACCATAGAGCACAAGTACCATACTGAACATATATCATAATGCCATAGTACCAACTTTATCACCATTGCCAACAAGCATTTTTGTCAACAAGTCTATTTTTCAACAAGGACAAGCAAACTGTGTTTGTCAACAAGGACAACCAAAGTTAGGAAGCAAAGAACAACAAACTCCCCCTTTGTCCTTGGTGAAAAAAATACAAACCTATCCCCCTATTTTTGACAACCAAGACAAAATAAAGATCAACACACGCCAAGTTGCTTCCCTTGAAAAAAATATCCTGAACACACTGGAAGAAAAGAATCATGTGTAATATGAACATGAATACTTTGAGATTATAAAATCATGTGAAATGGCACAGATCAGGTACCCATTGTCAACATAAGAATATAAACCATGAATATCAACCATTTTCAACAATCAAACTATCACACCGAGTATCACTTACCACCCTTCTCTTCAACTTATGAAATTTCCACTGTACTACCCTGTCTCAAACCATGTTTCAATCCAACTATAAAACTAAAATCAAACGATTTCCCAAAATTTTCCATACCTTGTCCACCAATGATATTGAACTGAAAAACAAAGCTTTTCATTTTACCTTTACAACATATTTACCAACACTGAGCAAGAAAATGTGAATTCATTATACAAACTAATCTAAGCATTCACACACTGAGAGAATACATTAAGAATGTCATTTGAAATCACATTGTTAAGAAAAAACTATTGGCATCCTATAATGATTTAATAACTAAGCCCTTATATCCATGATTCAAAGATTGGACATCTAACCTGAATAGCTATTTCAATCATCATGAAGGTGCATTTAACTTGTCAACCTAGGGATGTAAACTTGAAATGGGTCAGCACAGTATGCTCACTAGGAACTCAAAGTAGCCATTTCATTCTATAGCTAAGGAACACACAATTCTGAAAGTAAATTACTTAGAAGGGCATACCATAAATACCAATCATCATTTAACAACTACATCAAACTAAAATTCATAACAGGAATGAAAATATGAGCAAAAAATAGGGCACTACTCTATCTGCTTTGGTTGCAGGAACAGTTGCAGAATGGAATTCTAGTGGTTGCAAGAATAGTCGGTGCCATATTTCTAACTAATTACTAAACAGTAAGTAATACTAAACTAAGAAAATGGATTACTCACCAAGTGGGGCCCCTTAGATAAGTATCCTCTAAAACTAATGAGAACTCAGATGCTCAAACTCAGAACTTTATCTTATTCACTATAAATCATGAGTACCAAAAGAGTAATGTATCTATATTACTGAAAACTTGAGAGTGCAAGTACAACAGAGAATCGTGCAACCTCCTAAGGAAGGAGCATTAGATATTTACTTATACTATTAACTAAACAAGGCAATGAACTCCATGACTAGGAGGATGCCATTTAGTTAAAACAAAGAAAATGGAGGGATGGTGGTTACGCATGCATGGAATCTGGTAAGACATGTAGGTCCAAACACAGATTTAGCAAAACAGTAATGCCCACACATGCTCAATCATTAAATTCCACTATGAGGTGGTTACATTCGGTTGCATGAGGAATATTCTTCCATCAACCTCCTTTGACCTTGAGCGATTCCTTTGTTGGACATTATGGTGCATGCCTAGTTGGCAGTGTCTTCCTCAACTTAGCATCTTTAAATTAAATCTGCATGGAAATGCAAATACGCACAATAACTGCACATCCATAACCACCTTAAGGAACATTCATTAACCACATGCAAAATCAATATAGATAATCCACATAATACAAAAATGTCATTAAAACTTGCAAAGATAGGATTTAAAACCAATATCTATGGTTTGAGGGAAACATTATGAAAATATCAAGATTTAACATCAAATTCTATGACAAATTCCAAAAAATAAACTATAGATTCTACCCAAAATTGGACCAAAAACTAGGCTCATCATTCCCCCCAACCTAACATTTTGTTGGTCCTCTAGCAGGGGAAGGGTTGTTCTTCTGCTTGGTCAAAGCTCTAAAATTTTCAACTGATAGTTGTCCAACATCAGTCAAATCCCATTAGAATCCTCCTAATCTGTCAAATCTATTCCATCTCTATTTTTTATGCAGCAATGTCATACTGGTAGAATCTAAATTTTGGAATGGGCCACATAAGCATGGGTGGTTGGAAAGTCAAGGAAAGCCATGATCGCCCTTGTGTTCTCCCAATCTGAATATACCTATCAATCCTTTTTAGTGTTTTAGCATAATTGTGGATGGAATGAGGCTCAACTTCCTTCAACTCATCAATTAGGCTATTCCATCTTTGTGATAGACATATTCTCATAGTTTCATCCTTTGATGTTGTATTTACCTCATACTCATTGTAAACTACCTCAATCCAAGGCATAATCTTGTTTCCATAACTAGGCTTGACAAGTATTCTATGTCATTCTCTGTAAATATCTATTGGGTTGCTTGATTCAACCCTAATGGGCAGAGGGATGTTAGACTCCAATTGCTTATAAGCCCCATGTTGTTGTCCCCAACTAATCTTACCCAATACATAAATTCCCTTAATTGGACATCCCCAACATACAACAATAGATTCCAATCATGGTCTTGAGTTACAACATAATTATTTAAATAAAACTCACACAAAAAATTCTTCATTTCAGGTGAGGTAGTCCTATAAGCATTGAAAAATTCAACAAGGGTGTCAATAGAAGGATTCAAACTAGAGGCAATCCTAGACAGCTTAAAAGAGAGATATTTATCTTTCAAGAGTAGAGCATTGACCCTTGGAGGGGCCCTACATTCCAAAATATGCAGTACCAAGATTGCCATATCATCCACCCTCTACTTTAGGGTGGAAATTTTTGCATCCTTATCTTTAATCTCCTCATCCCTCTTTTGAATTTCCTTATTCAATTTATGTTTTTCTTTTTTCCATTCTTCCTCCCTCCTTTTTATTTCTTTCCATAAATTCAAAATTACTATATGTACTATAAAATCAAGAGTATTATGAATTCCTACTAGTCTTTTTGTCGATGGTGGCTCCTCATATAGCACTATCTACATGGACTCAAGCTATCCAGTTATCTCTAGTTGCAGGGGTACTGTTTCTTCTTCTACTTCTTGCTATAGGAGCCCTCATTCTTGTTTTTGTTGTGGCTATAAGAACTCCTACTCTGGTTTTGGCTATTGCTGCAGGACTTCTTGCTACAAGAATTCCTCCTCATGCTGCAGAAAATCCTAATTTTCCTCAAACTCTTCTACAATGTTAGAAAGATCGGCCAGTGTTATATTTGTTGCTCTCCCAAATATGTCTTCTTCTTTGACATTCTCTTGCCCCATTGGAGCTTCAAAGTCCTCATGTGATGTCCCACCAGGGTTAGGGATTTCTTGTGGAGGCATACCAAACACTACCCTAATTGGTCTTGATTTCCTGGGAAGTCTCTCACATTTTTCTTTGGCTGCAGGTTGAATAGTGCCTACCTTCCTCTTCTTAGAACTTGGCACCTTTCTTTCTATTGGCTATCTTTTGGCCTTTCCTTTTCTCATTTCTACTTCTCTTTGTTGTGCTATAGTTTTCATCAAGGTTTCAAGTGGAACATTGTCATCAGAATATGATGAAGAGCTTTCTTTTTCTACATGCTTTATTCCAAAAAACATATTTTTTATGGTTTCTTCTACTGCATGAGGGTTCATACTAGAGCTTGCACCAAAGATTGAAGCACCAAGAGTGGTTTCATCCATGCTCAATCTCTTGCTAGACCTACGTGGTTGAGGTAAAACCCTAGGTTGCAACTATTCATGTCTAATTTGATCAACATTTATAAATTCTTCCCAGTTCATTCCAGATACATCATGCATAGAATTTTCAACCAACGATTTAATTAGAAAATGGTGGGAAATAGAATTATCCCTTCCTTTTTGGGTCTTGGCCACCATGATTGAGAGAAGATTGTATAACACATTAGGCACATCCATCCTCCTTATGTGCCTCATGTAATTCAAAAGCTTGAAGTGCACAAAATTCAAATTTGACTAGTGACCCTCACAAGTGATGTATTTGATAACATAAATATCTATATACTTCCATGGCTTGGGCAAACAAATTCTCTTTGCACCCTATTTATCTATGCTCAATGGGGGGTCATTCGGCTCTATAAATTTGTCCCTAGCTAATCTAGTATCTCTAGAGGCAAGACAATTTTCACCATTAGTTGGTAACCTTGTGAACTCTGTAATTATTTCCTTAGTTGCCACAACTTCCAATCCTTTTACTATGGCTTTTCCTTCAAAAAATGTTAGGGTGAATTTAAGGGAAATGCTTTCACCAAATCCATCCAGCTTCAGGAATTAATCTAACCATCCACAGTTTCTAAATTCGGCTAGGCATTGTGCATCCTACAATAAAACATCATGCATCGTGGGTTCATTTTGAATTAACCCACCTCCCATTTTTTGCAATCAAAAAAATTCTCTACAACTTCTTTCCTACAATTCTCATCTAAAAATCAAGTTCACTTTCCTCCAATACTTGCTAAATTTCTAGTGGCAATATCAACTGAATTTCCTTTCTTTTGTTTCACCTTTTTTCTTGCAACTCAAGATTATGACAGAGTCAATAATGGAAAAAAGGAGTGATAAAGGAGAATTATAATGGGAAGAAATGGTGGCTGTAGTTAATGCCACTTCACACATGTAAGCCGTCCTCTCACTGGGATTTCAAATTGGCTTATTTTAAATTTTTTGATGTAGCCTAGCATAAACTGACATATGGGAAATATATTTGCATCTTTTCCTTTCCCCCCGAACCCAAATTTTGACATGTGTCCACACATGCGAGATGCAAGTGGTGATTTGACAGGGAATAATGACATGTTATGTGAATGTCTATACTAATGTACAATGATTAAATGAATGCACTTAAAAGATAATTAAAATACATCAATTAATGCACACATACTTGAATGTGTGGAGGATTTGTTGCCAAGATTGTGGAGAAATTACCACTCACATTTTAGGGAATAAATTGAACAATTAATGAAAATGAAGTGGATTGAGGTGAGGTGGAATGAAGTGATGGAAGAGAGAGAAAGGTGGTGATGGATGGGTGAATGGGTAGATGGGCAAAGAAATGGACTTCCACGTAAGTGAAAGTATTTATTATGATAAGTACATACCTTAATTAGCTAGAAGGAGGGACACTAGGTCCACTTCCTTTGGATGCAAGAAGCTTAGGTGTTGAATGCTAGGTGAATTATTGTAGGAACTCTTCTTTGGAAGCTAGCTGGTTATATAATTTGAGGCAATGATCATTGACTAGTAATTTGAACCTGACAGAGTCAATGGTAGTAAGCTAAACAACTCCATTAGGAAATACCTTAGTGACTTCATATGGTCCTAGCCACGTTGTTTTCAATTTTCCTGCATTGTGCTAGTATCTTGAGTCATAGAGTAGGGCCCAATCTCCTAGTTGGAATTTCTTGTCCTTGATAAATTTTTCATTCCACTTGATTCTTTGATTCTGAACTACATTTGTATGTTGTAGGGCTGCTCTTCTTATCTCATCCAAAGCATTTAGATGCATGATTCTTTCTCTTTATGCCTCAAAAATATCCATCCCCAAATCTACTGTAGTCCGCAGAGTCCTATATTCAAATTCAACGTGCATCATAGTTGTCTTTCCATACAACAACTAAAATAGAGTGAAGCATGTAGTTTTTTTCTAGGTTCTCCTATAGGACCAAACAACTTTTGGTAGTCTATTTTCCAAATCCTTTCTATGAATAGCTACCGTTTTGGTCATAATGGCTTCAATTTCTCTGTTGGTCACCTCAACTTGGCCATTAGCATGGGATGATAAGGAGTAGACTTCTTGTGCCTTATGTTGTACTCATTAACTAGTGTTGCAACAAGGGTTGATGTGAATTGAACCCCTTGACCAGTCACTATTTCTCTTGGGACTCCATATCTTGTGAAAATATCCTCATAAAGAAAATTTTCAACCTTGTTATCTCTTACGTGCTTCATGGCCTTAACTTCTACCCACTTTGTCACATAATCAGTGCATACCAATATATAAGACTTACCACTTGATGGAGGGTCAATAGGTCCCACAAAATCCAATCCCCACTTGTCAAAGGGAGTGATTACTACATGAGGGAAAAGTGGCATCTCATCATATCTAGTTGGTCTACCCATTCTTTGAAATCTATCACATTTTTTGGTATACCTTCCTGCATCGATGTGGAGTGTTAACCAGTAATATCCTATGTTCAAAACCTTCATTGTTGTACTCTTGGCTACAAAGTGTCCTCCACATGGTTCATTGTGACATGCATGTAAAATGTCATATGTCTCATCTTCTCTCACAAATCTTCTCATGACATGGTCTGGTCCAGTATAAAACAAACATCCAACAATCCAAGAGAAAGGAAAAGATTTTTCAATGAGTGCCCTTTTCTCTTTTGGAGAGAAGTTAGAAGGAACTCTACCTGTGACCAAATAATAAGCTATGTCAACATACCAGGGTGTTTGTATACTGAGGGAGAATAGATGTTCATTAGGAAAAGAGTCTTCTATTGGCTGATTATCTTCTAATGTAGTTAGCCTTGAAAAAAAATCTGCAACAACATTGGCCTTCCCTAGCTTATCCACAATAGTTATATTAAACTCCTACATCAACAATAACCATCTTGCCAAAGGATCATGTTTGATTCTTAAACATACACTTATTGTTTAGATTCTAGGACTCAAAAACAATTGTTTCACAATTGCTTGTGTTTTCAAAAAATTAATTCAGATAAGATCATCCAGAAAAACATAAAGAGTTTGATAAATAAACCTATGAAATTTATGATTAGGGATTGGAAATCAACAACATTTGTCAAGAAATCCCTTGCAAGAAGAATCAAGAAACCAAAGAAGCAACTTAGCTACATGAAACTTTTGAAAAGGAGATGCTTCTTATATCAAAGTAGGAAAATATTGCTTGAACATTGAACTTTCATCCATAGATATCATGAATTTTCTAGAGGATATACTAATGATTTTTCTTTAGAGCCTTTATATTCACAAGCTTATTTCCAATGAAGGGCTCTTTCACAAAAGCATAATAATAGTCAACCCATTCATCATTCTTTCATCCCACAACCAACAATACAATATTCCAACAACCCAAATCAATTGTTACAATAGAGGAAAAACTTGGAAACATTAGGCTTATCATCAAAATTGGAGAATTACCAGCAAGATACCCTATCAAAATATCCATGATTCAGAAAAATACACCCAAAAAAATCCTTTTACTAAGAAAAACATATAACATTGTGAATAGTCCCAAAGTGGCACATACATAGTTTGTTTTAGTGCATACACCCCATATTTTAGCGCATCTATTGTCCAAATAGCACATCCAAACACTATTTTAGCACATCTAAATAATCTTATAGCGTATACGAAGTCTATCATCAAAACTTCCCAGTGTCAGAAATTACCAATATCTTGGCACATCCACAGTCTATTTTAGCACATGTATCCTATCTGATAGTGCATTCACCATATATTTTAGTGTATCAACAGTCTATTTTAGTGCATTTTCCATTTGTAATAGCACATCCATATAACAAAAAAATAGAGATCTATTGAAAACCCCTGTCAAACTGTTAACATCAGAACTCAAGTTTTTATCATTACAAACATTTTTCACAGTTTGAACAGTGTCTTAAACTTGAAACAAATAGGATCTTACAAGTGAAAACTCTCTCAAGTTAAACCTAGATCTTGCAACTATAAAGTATCCAATTATCAAACATAAATCTTGGTTATTATGTTAAGTTTCATTATCAGAATTTTTTGTCATCCTAAAACCCCAAAATAAAACAAAATAATCAGATTTTAACTTAGTCGCATCAATAGAATCTATCATTCTATTTGAATTTGTTAATATCCATTGACACTCATCCAAACAAAAAAGATCAAAGTTTAGTGAGAATAGCAAACACTTGTATGCCAATTTTGAAAATGTCACAAAGACATAAACATAGAGAAAAGGAAATTCAAACACCAAACACAATGGTTGAAGAAAATTCCTTTCATAGATTCCACCAAAATGACACAAATGAAATCACCCAAGAGGACATCCAAACAACACAACAATATCCCAATTTCTATAAGTTCATGGAAAATTTATTAGAACAAGATATGGAAAAATACCTTTTGATGCTAGTTAAACTAGGTGCAAAACTTCCAAAAGATTTTGATATCAATCAATTAAACGAAACACCTAGAGTAGCTGAAACTGAACCACAAAACACACAAAACATAGATCAAGTGGTTTCCCTAACACATCAAATGCAAAAATTGCAACAAAAACTTCAAGATATGCAAAAAGGAACCACAAAGAGGTACTCATTACATGAAATTTTTCCTTATCCTTTTCATCCAAGTGTTGACATGATACCATTTCCTAGACATTGCGAATTCCCAAAATACGACAAGTACAATGGTAAAATAGATCTAATTGACCACGTGAGGGAATTCAGAACCATAAGTTTAGAATTTTTAGAAGAGGAAACTTATCTAATGAGGTTATTTCCAAGGATCTTAGGAGGTCAATGTATGGAATGGTTCTCTAAAATACAACTAGGGATTCAAACTTTTGAAGAGCTAGTCAACAGGTTTATCTCACAATTTTCCTTTAATATTCAACATGAGGTAACAATAAAAGACCTTTACAACATGAAACAAAAAAAAGATGAAACATTCCTCTCATTTCTACAACAATGGCGAAGGTTGTTCGCTATCTATCCTCATTCTACACCTAAAGAAGAAAATATAGAACTATTCATTGACAACCTAACTGATGACATGAGCTACAAGCTTGAACTACAATGTCCACCTACATTTGAGAAAGTGATTGAAAATGGGCTCAAGATCGAAGAATCCTTGGTCAAAATAGGGGTGATAAAACATTACAATGAAGGATCAAACAATACAAATTACTCAAATCACTATGGCAACAATGATAAACCTAAGCTTTGGAAAAAGAACAGAAATACTAGAGACAATGATGCTACAAATGACACACAAAATGTGAAACCAGTATTTAATTTAACGACAACTACTCTAAAGACCAATGACCAAAACATCAATTAGAATGTCAGTCAAAACAACAATCCAAACAATGGAGAATCTAAACCACAATCATATCTAAGACCATCAAATTGACAAAGATTCACACCATTGGGACAAACACTAGAATAAAAAATGAGAGAAATTATTGCAAATGAACTTATCACCTTACCTAAAGCAATAAATTGGGAACCAAAAGTAAAACCATCTTGGTGGAATGATGCTGACTATTGTAATTTTCATAAAAACAAAGGACATAAAATGAATGACTATATGTAGTTGAAACATCTAGTACAAGATTTGATTGGTAACAAAAAATTATTTGTAGAAGGTCCTCAAACAAACAATGATCATAGTGCATTTAAAAATCCTTTACCAAATTATGAAAAGGGAGAATCTTCTTCTGCAAACAGTAAAGGTAAAAATTTAAACTACATTTATGATAACACTATCCATTATAACTCTAGAGTTGAGAATAATGATGTCGTTAACAATCAAACTGATAATGACATCATACCCATAGATCTGATCCCAAACATGGATACATCCAACAATCATATCAATGTCATAAAAATAAGGGGAAATCAAGAATATCAACTAGTCAATATGACAACAAGGGGGCAATCCAAGGTAATATTGAAAGGAGTTTCATCTAAAACCATTTCTACCTCTTCAAATCAATACAACATCGTTGATCAAATACAAAAAATACCAACACAAATATCAATTTTAGAACTCCTTAAAATCTCACCATCTCATAAGGAGGTTTTGGAACAAGCTCTTGTGGCCACAATAGTACCCAATATTCTGGATGTTTCTCAATTCTAGGCTATGGTGGGACACTTAACCACGCCTCACTACCTATCTCTTTTTGAACAAGATGATGTGTCACTTACTCATCCACACAATGTTGCCCTTCATATTGAAGTCTTAATCTAGAAAAACTAAGTAAAACATGTCTTAATAGATGGTGGAGTTGGCTTAAAAAATTTCACTTTAAAATTGATTTGTGCACTAGGTTATTCTAATAATGCTATTGATTCTAGAAGGAAGATCACAATAAAAGCCTATGATGAAGAAGATAGATCCTCCAAGGGATTGATTGTGTTTCCTATTCAAGTGGGACCAATTGTGAAGAATATTGTTTTCCAAGTATTAGACAAAGAGCTCACTTATAACATACTCTTGGGATATTCATTGATTCATGAAATGCAAGTAGCACCTTCAACTTATCATCAATGTTTAAATTTTCTGGCCAATGGACAAGAACTCACTATTTTAGCTGATTAAAATAATCCTCAAACTTGTAACATGCTTAAAACAACTCAAGACACTTTGGTGTCCCATAATAGAGAAGAAAAAAATTCTAGTTCATCCAATGGTGAAAGACAAATAAATGTTCTCTCTAAATGGGTTGAGAAAAAGGACTAGTCAAAAGAAACAAGTGTTGCTAACTCTACTCCATCAAATAATGAAGATCAACTGGATTCTCTATCACAATAGTTCAAAGAAAAGATACAGTTAAAAGATAGAGGCATGGGAGAGTATTCCATTGAGAAATCTTTGTCTTTCATAGTTGCTACCATCTCCAAAATCATATGGGAAGCCATAAAAAATAATACAAAAATCATCACAACCTACCATGGTTTTGAATGATAGATTTGTGAAGGCATGGACTCTAGAAGATGAATCAGAAGACAAGGGCATCCTCAATTGGCTCTACAAAGATGAAGAAGCATCAAAATCAGAAAATATCAGCATAAAGATAGATCAGTATGGAAAAGGAAAAGATATCTTAGAGAAAATGTTCTATGAATGACAAGAACCTATTAGTAAAATAAAATAAGGCATTATAGAACCCATTCAACCTCTCACGCTTCAGTCAAAAGACAAAACAAGACTGGGTTACATAGGAGAAACAAAAGAAGAAGACACTCATAGAGTTGTTGAAAGAATCCTCCAAATACAAGATAGCTCTGACATGGATTCTAATGAGTATGAGTGGGATTATTTATCAGAAATATCATACAAGGACATACAAATTGATGTCATAAAAGAGTATGCACCCACACATGAGGAGGGACAAAGCTCAGGGACTAGACCCCTTGTATTTGGATCAAAAAATATCAATTAATCAAGTGAGGATGGACTAATATCGAGTGAGATAGATGAATTGGAGGAGAGTAATATCATAGACCTTGACATTACCACTAAATTTTTTGACAACATTGCTATCAGAACGTTTACTGTCATTGACCTTAACCAATCTGATAACTTTCTACCCTTACTGTATCTTGAACTTATCGACTGCGAACCATCTGAACCTATCAATATACCTATCTTTGTGAATGATGATGCTATCATAAATTTCACTTGTTGTGACGAACATGACATAAGTTCTACTCATAAATCTCATAACAACATTTTGAGACAGGAGGGTGTCAAATCTTTCAGTTGTAAAATTGAAAATAGGAATAATGGATCTAATGGTGAAAACCATTTCATGGCAGCATTAGATCTCGAAAAAGTAAAAATAAAGAACATGTCTGATAGTGAAAACCTCTCTAAGGCACTAAAATATGGGAGAATTGAAACCCTTCTAGAACATTATCATGAAAGATCATTAGTACTGGTGGAGCCTACATAGTCTATTAATATTGGCACAACATAAAAAGCAAAGACTTTACATCTGGCAGCATCTATGACTAAACAAGAAAAGCTATAATTCATCAAATTATTTGAGGACACAAGCATTAACTTTGCTTGGTCATACTCTGATATGCTATGTTTAGATCCAAATCTTCTAATGCATCATTTATCTCTACCATTTGGGATAAAACCGGTGAAACAAAAACTAAGGAAAATGTATCTGCATATCACCTTGATGGTAAAGGCTGAGCTGAAAAAAGTTTTTAGATGTAGGATTGATCAGGTCTATCGATTATGCTGAGTGGATCTCTAATATTGTACCTATCTCTAAACCAGATAACAGTATCAGAATATGTACTAATTTTAGAGATCTAAACAAGGAATGCCCAAAGGATGATTTTCCTTTACCAAACTTTGATATTATAGTAGACTTAATAGTTGGACACACCATGTTATCACTAATGGATGGTTTCTCATGGTACAACCAAATAAAGATAGCACTAGAAGATTAGGAGAAGGCCGCATTCACATGTCTATGGGGCACATTCTACTGGAATTTCATGCCCTTTGGGTTGAAAAATTTAGGTGAAACATATCAGCGTGTAATGACCACTATTTTCCATGACATGATGCATACTTTTATGGAAGATTACGTGGATGATATATTAGAAAAATCATATACTGGAGAAGGACATCTAGAGATCCTGGGAAAAATATTTACTAGACTAGAGAAGTTCAATGTTAGATTAAATCCTAAGAAATGTGTTGGGATTACATCGACAAAACTCCTAGGATACATAGTGTTAGAAAAGGGTATCGAAGTGGATCCTACTAAGGTCAAGGCAATAATGGTAATGCTACCACCAAAGAATATTAGTCAACTAAGATATCTACAAGGCAAAATATAATCAATCAGGATATTTATCTTCCAATTAGCAGACAAAAGTCATCCCTTCAATCATTTGATGCATAAGAATGCCTATTCAAATGTGATGAAGGACATGAAACAACTTTCAATCAAATAAAGCAATATCTAATTTCACCCCCTATATTGATGCCACCTATAGAAGAGAGACCATTGTTACTATACATTGCAACAACAAACATTTCTTTAGGAGCTCTATTAGCACAGAAAGATCCTAAGGGAAGGGAACAAGCTATCTATTATATCAGCAAGACTCTGAATGGTTATCAGATAAATTACACCTTCATTGAGAAATATTGTTTGGTAGTTGTATTTTCTACCTAGTAGTTGTGCCATTACATGTTGGCCCACATGGTTAAACTTATAGCAAACACCGCTCCATTAAAGTACTTACTTAGCAAGGCTACTCTAATAGGGAGACTAGCCAAGTGGGTCATGATCTTGAGTGAATTTGATATCCAGTATGTGGATAGGAGAGCCATCAAAGGTCAAATGATTATTGATTAGTTAGCTGAAGCTCCACTATCAGATGATCATCCAATGAACATTGAGTTTCCTGATGTATACATTCTTACTGTGACAACACAGCAATGGAGGTTTTATTTTGATGGGTCATACACACAATGAGGGTCTGGTGCAGGAATTCTAGTTGTTACACCTCAAGGACATAGCATCCCAATGTCCTATAGACTCATGTTTCCATGTACAAATAATGTAGCTAAGTATGAGGCACTAATTATTGGAATCAAAGTGGCAGTTGAATGGAAAATCACAAAGTTACAAGTATATGGAGACTCACAACAAGCCATCTATTAGGTAAATGATGAATATCAGACAAAAGATGAGAAGTTGATGCTATATAATAAAATGATAGATGATCTCAAAAGGTACTTTGTGGATATCAAGTTTGAAAAAATGTTATGGGAACAATTGCTTCTCTCTTACGATTGCCAAAAAAATGAGGTTTTTTATGAGTTTATGGTGGATCAAGTGTCTAACCTTGCTTATGATAATCCAGATTCTCAAACCATATGTCATTTAGTTGACATTGAATCCTACATTTATGGAAAGACCTACACTTACCTAAAAGACAATATCCTTCCTCCCAATCTTTCCAAAAACCAAAAAAGCAACTTCATCCGCCAAACCGCACGACATACCCTAATTGCTAACATACTTTACCATCAAGGTCTAGATTGTACTCTTCTTTGGTGTCTAGAACATAATGAGTCTGAGACAGCTTTACGCGAGGTTCATGAAGGTATTTTTGGAACCAATTCAAGTGGGTCAACCTTAGCAAAGGAACTCCTGTATTTGGGGTATTACTAGCCAAATATAGAGAGGGAGTCTTATCAGTTTGTTAAGAAATGCTAGAAATGTTAGCTCCATGGTAACTTAATCCATGCACTGACACACTAATTGCATCTATTTACTTCAACATGGCCCTTTTGTCAGTGGGGACTGGACCTGGTAGGAAAAATTAATCCATCTTCATCCAATGGACACACATTCATAATCACAACAACTAAATACTTTACAAAGTGGATAGAAGTGGTTCCCTTAACAACAATCACAAGAAAATAGATCTCTTCCTTCATACCGAATTACCTCGTTTATAGGTATGGAATTCCTCAGTCCATTGTAATAGACAATGGTAGACCATTTAAGAATCAAGATGTGTAGGAACTATGTGAGATGTTTCATATCCAACATCATTTTTTGACACCATACTATCCTCAAGGAAATGGCCAGGTAGAGGCCTCAAAAAAAACTATTTTGAAAATCCTAAAGAAGACTATCAATGATGTTGGACGTGATTGGCACACTTAGTTAAATCCTACTTTCTAGGCATACATAACCAGTATCAGAACACCTACAGGAGCTACACCATATTACTTGGTATATGGATAAAAGGCCATTCTACCCCTTGAGGTTGAGATTCCATCACTCTGTGTGTCATTGAAGGGTATAAATACAGATGAGGATTATAGAGTGTCTAGACTCCAAGATCTGGAACTGTTGGATGAATGTCATCAACAAGAGGTGAACCATTTGCAGGCATATCAATAGAGGATGTCCATAAGCTACAATCATAGGGTAAAACCTAGAGTCTTTCAGGTTCAAGGGGACTTGGTCCTAAAGGAAAACCCTAGAAATCAACATGACAGAGAAAAGAAAGGGAAGTTTGAACCTAACTTGCTAGGTCCCTTTGTCATTATATTAGTCTATGGATCTAGAGCCTATTGACTATCTACATTTGAAGAGGATTCATTCAATGAACCTATCAATAGTATCCATCTTAGAAAATTCTACACCTGATTCATCTAGTGCATAATTGAAAAATTTGCCTTGATGAAAACCTAGGAAATGGGTGTCATGGTAACAAAAAATACAAAAAAAAATTAGAAAAGAGAAAAAAAAGACAAAAAAAAAATCATGAAGTCTGAAAAAGTGCAATAAATACATGTAGAGAGAACTTGGAAGCATGAGCTACTTGTGATTTAAACCATCTTTCTCTATCTACAAGATGCGTGACTTGGTCATCCACTTTTGCCATCATTTTTCCTCAAATCATTTGAAAATTGAACAACATTGTACATATCCTAGAAAAGTGATCGTGCCACACCCTAGCTTGTGGGAAAAATCCTGAACTCACTGGGGCAATAAACTTGAGCTTAAACAAATAGAAAAACAACAATATGACAAACACATCAAACGAAAACCAAAACACAATGACAAGACAACATTTGGCAATCAATCATACATGATCAAAACACTCATTAGAAATCAAAATGGATAATCTAATCTGAATAATTATTGAAATACTTTAGGTAGAGGTTGAATTGTTGTACTTTAATCTTTGTTATCATTTCTTTAGAGCTACTCAATGATGTATTGAAGTAAACAAGATAGGAAGAAGAATGATATTTTTCTTTGTCCATTTTTTGTGAATTAATTATTTATTGTGTGAATTGTCGTGAGACGTGCTCTAAAAAGTATCACTAATGACATTCTGAATTAGCACACTATAATGATTAATTCTTGTCTATTTATACAAGAAATGCTCAGGTCATCTAAGTTTAATTATACCTAGATGCTTGTGTTCACTTGCAATATCAAAAATCATGAAATTAGTACTCAGGTCATCATGGTCTAAATTACACCATCGATGGTTGTACTCACTTTCAACATTTTAAAAGCTCCATGATGATAAAAAGAAAAATAAATGGACTGTTAAGGTGCCAATTTTTGCATATAGTTTTGCATGATAAAATTAGATTTCATTCATGTTAGTCTTACATCTATAGAGTATTTGTTACAAAAGTTGGTAAAGGATTCAAAAATGATGTTATCTTTTCTCATAGATGGATTGAGTATACTTGACATTAACAAAAAAATCATCATTATCATATAGATGCATAATCATTTCTATTTCATACATTAGAAAACATTATTATATCATTTAATCATTCAAAAACATTTGATCATATAGTTTGCATTAATCATGTCATTTCTTCATTTGTGCATCACATCATTATATTGCATGAGAAAAACTATCACAAAAAAAATCTCTATGTAGTCACATCTTCATTCATCCATTCATCATATCACATATCATAAATTAAAAAGTACCATTATATTCATCATTCATTCATCCATTTCTTATATCATATATCTGCATTTAAAATACTTAAAAAAAAAAAAGTGCACATATCCTATTTACATCATTACTCATTTATCATTGAAACATCACATCCATAATTATACATATGGTTACATTATCATGTAATCTAAATATAAATATCATCATACATCTATCAATCCATGTAAATGAAAAAAAACATCATGCATCCATACATCATCACTATTCACATAATCATAATTTTAACATCTTAGATAGAACATCATAAATCATAGCATATCATCATGATCATTATATGCATCCATAATAGTATCGTATAGATAATCACATGACATATACAAATGGGAAATTAAATGTATCCATCATAAAACCATATAGAGCACATATAAATCGATCAATCCACCGCATATCATATAGATCTAAAAATAATAATGTCAAGTATACACTGATGTCTAAAATAAAGAGAGATACATCATAAAAAATGGCTATGAATCAAAAGAAAAAATTAGAGTATACATCATGTTTGAAATATATCAAGAAATAACATCATGGAGCTATGTGGTGCTAGCTCTAGAAGGTGCGAGCATCTCTAGGCTAGTACCTTCCCCACCATATGTACTAGGGTCTCTTGGGTCTCTCCATGGAGGCTGTGTCACACCAGTGCTAATAGTCCTGGACTAGCTCTTGACTGATTGAGATTGGGAATAACTAACTCTTTGCTCAGACAGGACAACATCATGGTATTTTCCTCTGTAATACTCCACCTCTCTACCCACATGAAGGACCTCTCTCACATAATTGACCACAAATGTACCATCAACCAATCTATATAATTTCTTAGCTATAATTTGTGCCTACTCTGCAACCTATCTAGTTGGATCTCTCTCAGCTGTCAATGACGCAATATGTTCCTGAGCGGCAACCAACTGTCGTTGTACCTAACCTAGAGTCTGTGCATGGGTCTGGGCCTGTGTCTACATCTGGGTCGATGTTTAGACCAATAAACCCTGAGCCTATATCAAATGACCCTATAAGGTTTACATTTGCACCTGTAAGCTCGCAATCTGTGTCTGCTACTGCTGGGAAGGTACACCGATCTTCACATGCTGCTTTGTAGGAGCTACCAGTGATCGCCTCTTACAAGGCACCATATAATCCTGCACATCTATGGCTGGACTTGACCCACCAACACCTAACCCACCTACACCTAACCCACTTGCACCTGATCCACCTGCACCACCACCTCCTCTGTCATCACCACCATCATCATCTCCCTCCTCATCTCCATCCCCCTCATCATCACTACTATCCTCCTCATCACCACTGCTCTCAACAACAACCTCCTCCTCAGCTAGTAGTGGTACTAGATCATCAAGAATGGTAATCCATGGAAAAGGATGTAGAGCCACATACTCTACATAATCTACTGTAACAAGTGCCTCGATAATATTAGGACAAATCTCCCAAACTAAAGGCTGTAGACCCTGGTACTCCTGAACGATGAAATCATATGAAAGATAGTGTCCCCAATCTATAGAATCTATCTGACGATGACAATAATGGGAAACACCCTGGGGCATGCCCTGTACAATACCATACTGCCTAGCACCCTCTTTAAAAAAATCTCTCCAAAACCTAATGAGTCTGAACAATCAGTAACATCGACTGAGAGAGATATGGCAACTAGATATTGTCATCATCCCAGTGCTCACAATCTAGATAGGGTGGCCATGTGATAGCCTCAACATCGTCCAATACTCTCCTCCAATGCTCCAACTTACCTAGTCTAGACTGAGTAATATGACTTGCGTAAATGTGCACATATGGCCTCATAACGGGTTGTTGTCTCACCATCACTAGACGCATAATAACTATATGCTCCCATGCCCACACCTATAATAATGTAACTCCTAAAGACAAACTGCAACCTCAGAGGTAGAAAACTAAATGAAAATCATGATAAATATGAGCAAGCATACACATGCTCCATGCATATCTAGTACCATGCACAATCATGCTCTCCAATACACGGCCCCAACCAATAGAAAGTCCCTTTGACTTGCGATTAGGAAAAAGGAACCCTCCAATGAAACCAACAAGAATAGAAGGCAGGGTGGCATAGGCATCCACCATATCATGCCATGGAATCCCATATCCACAAATCCTATCATCTTGGAAAACTTTGCATAGAGCCTCAATCCCGCCCTGCTCTAAAGAATCATAAACTACAACATCACCAACAATGGGAATCCTCAAAATATGTCAAACATCCTCAAGAGTGACTTTCATCTCACTAGTAGGAAGGTGGAAGGTATTATGCTTGCTATGCCACCTCTTTGCTAAGGCTGTCAAGAGACCCTAATTAATCCTAATATGGGGCATATCTAATAGAGATGATAAACCACATTGTGTAATGACTGTAGTATCAAGCTACACTAGCTATGGTATCAACTCAAAAGTCCTAGGGAATCGCTCTCGAATTTGCAGGTTCGTCAATGACTCCTATCATCATGAAATATTCAAAGTTAGTACTCTTTTTCAAATCATTAAAATCATCCTATCAAATCTAAACAGCTCTGGTGGGATTTTGATCAAATCTTGTGAGAAAGCATCATTGAACCTCACCTATCATGAGGTTTATCAATCAAATTATAATTATTCATTGCCTATCATGAGGATAATTATCATCAATCAATCATCAGACCTCGCCTATCATGAGGTTGAACATAATCCACTTTATTAAGATCATCAATCATATCAAATCAATGGTTGACACGATCAAAATTGACAAAACAAAGACAAAATTGACAAAATGCATCACTCTAATTTGAATGCACTAAAATAGTGTTTTTATGTGCCACAATATTGGATGCGCTATTAAAATACCTCTATGCACTAAAATGGGTGATCACAGTGCTATTTCATCATATGCGCCATTATAGAAGCCAAATGTGCCAATTCAGGTAGTTAATGTACCAAACCAGCGGATATGCCATTTCAGGCACCAGATGCACCATTATATTCTATGCGCTACTTTACCCTACATATGCACTACACTTTTTGACCTATGCACTATATCATTAGATGCGCTATTATATCCTACGAATGTGCTACAAAACATAATATATGCATTGAACTATTGCATGCGCTAAAACAACAAGTCTATGCACTACTACGGGCCTCAGATGCACTAAAAAAATTCAAAAACATCAAATCTGAAATAAACACACTAAAAATGAAAAACATGCAAAACAAGGAGGTTCACGGGTACATATTGGAGGTCTGTAAGCGGTCAGGTAGTTATGTCGATGAACCTTCTTGAAATGGTGAGTGTGGTAAGGGATTGACATTTTGCTCCAAATTGCTCTCACTCCAAATTTTCAAACTCCAAATGCATAAATGAATTCAAATTTTCCCCTTCTTAACTTTTTAAAGGTTAATTAAAGGGATTTTGGTGGGATTATTTTATTTTATTTACTAGACGCTAAATTCAAATTCATCATAGGAACATCTTTCAAACTATTTTTCGGGAGATAAATTATTTCAACATCAAAACTTCATCAAAATATTCATTAAATCATCAAAAAATCATAAAAATTTGAAAAATTGAAAAAATAAAAAAAATAAAAAATTCATCAATTTATCTTCTGAGGGGGTATATATCCAACATCACAACAAAATCAACATCAGGGGCATACTAACAATTTTTCGTCAGTACTAGCAGCAACAACAAAATTTTCTTTGAAGCAATGCGTAGACATATCACTTCAAAGAGGGGCAAAATGTATACACCTAAAAATGGTCTGGATAATCTAATTAATTAAATATAATTTATTTTATTAATTAACCTTAAATTCATCTACTATTGAATAAATAGAAATATTTATTTATATAGTTCACATTTATATTCTTCTGATTATTCTCTCTTCATTAGATAATCAAAACTTCAATAGTTTTTATTTAATTATCATTATCTCTCTTTTACTAAATAAACAATATCAAAAACATTTGTTTTTTTTAATAATATTTATGTCTTCCTAAATTTGAAACAAATCCAAAATATTCAAATTTATGCACATATTTCTACAGCTAATCAATATTTCACCTACCAATTTAGATATGAAGTGTCTAATTTAATTCATCTCAAGCTTCAAGGGAAAATTGGGGACAAATTTGCAAGCAATCCTCTTCATCTTTCTCCAATGATTCTTCCTATCTTTGGCTGAGTGTTTTTCTGGGGAGGAAAAATCTCCATAATCAGCTTAGGCTTTTGCATCCTTCACCATTCAATCCTCAAGATCAAATCCAGACCTTTGTTGTGTTTCCCCTTCACAAATGTGCTACTAGGTATCTAGAAATACATCATCTTTCTATAGGAAATGGATCCCAAATTTGTGCAAACTTACTCCGCATAAACACCAATTGAGCAATCAAGCATCTTAGCTTGATAGCATTATCATTTAGCAATAGCAATCATAGCATTTTAGAATTAGAATCATAATCATGGTTGCATCATAGTTCACTATAGCTTCTTTTATCAAGTTTCATGTCAATTTTGATTACGGTAGCTTCATCATTATCATTTGGATATCACCATATCAGACTAGTTTATTGCATTTAGCAACATCTCATTCTCTAGATTGAAATTTTAACAATCACAATGCTTACAAAATATGAGAGCCCAGTGACTTAATAAATCTTTGGAGATAGAGAACAATATGATGCTTTCAAGAGTTTTCTTGTGTTAATTAGATTAATTACTATTGATTCTCTTGATATAATGTCTTATTAAGAAGTGTTGTTTGTTATTTTATTCATTACTTATTCCACACTTACATTCATTATTTCATCATTTGGTTTAATTAGCTAAAAGTGGTTTTACCAAGGAAAACACCCATTTCCTAACAATCAACAAGTTTTTGCTCTCTTTAATGTGTGATTGCAAGTTTATAGATTGAAGAAAAGTGGATTGGAAGCATTGAAAAGTTCCAAAATGACAAATTTGCAAATATTGTCAAAGTTGTCATTAAAAGTTGTCAAGACTCACGAAAACTTAGATCTAGGGAAAAAAATCCTTCCAATTTGCATGAAATCAGTGGGAAAGTGCTTATTTTATCCATTTTTAGAGGCTTGCAAAATTTTAGTTCAACATTCTACTCTTGGGACACTTCATGACAAAATGAGACACTTTGTAATAGTCTAGGCATATGAGTCCCAGTTAAGGTTGCAGGGAACATTTTCTGGGTTTTGTTCCTCTTAGTCTACAACTCCATATTCCAAATTTCTAGCTCTTCAGGATTCACCTAGGACCCATATGTCACAACTAGTGTATGAGTCATAGTGGGCATCAAACAATAATTTTTTAGGGTTTTGGAGCTTTTTTTGACCTCATCACTCTTCCAGATGCACTTCTGTTAATTTCCTATGTCATTTGGTTGGGTTTTTCATAGTAATTTTCATCTTACATTCATTTATTGTCTTTCCAATCCCTAGCTTGGTGGTGAACCTTCTTGTAGTCATAAATCAGACCGTAGGACACCCCTATTGCAAATATCTTTCTCCCATTCCTATCATTAGATTGAGATCTTTAGGGTTTCCTTCAATGATATTTGGAGAAAATTGTTATCCTATACCATAAACAAAGGGGTGACAATTTTTGAGAAATCAATCAGTAACAGTAACCTTTAGTTTTAGATTTTTGTAAATGTACTATGGAATGTAAGTTGAGAAGGTGATAAAATGATGAATGCAAAGACCTAGTTTGATATGCAATTTTTTTTTTTTCAAATGCAAATTTATGTGATCTAAATGATATGGAAGATGACTGATTTATTTTTATATTTTTCAGATTTAAAGAATGCAAAACAATGCAATTCTAAAACCCTAGATGAGATGCAAGTTTGAATGCAAAGTAGGACACCCTAAATGAGATCTTATTCAATGTAAATGAGTGAAAATGAATGCAATATCTAACCTAGGATGAGAAGAAAGACTCCCAAAATTAGAAAACTACAATTTTCAATAAGTTGGGCTCGCCAAAATGAACCATCAAAAAATAGGGTTCACTAAGATGAATTAACAAAATGATGAACCACTAATTTTTTCTATGGGTATTTTTCATTCAATTTTTAAGAGAAAAATTCCTAAATAACAATAAGAAATCAATCCTAACTACTACAATATCAATGAGGGAATTTTTAAGAGACTAAAACAATGTGTACCTTGCTGAAAAAGTGTGATTTTGAAGTCATTGAGGACTCATTCACCCAAGTGGTGAATGGGTCCTTGTTAGGGTTTTTGAAAATTGAATTTTGGGTTTTGTTCTTCAATGTCTACACTTCCATCTCCTAGGTGACCATCTCTTGAAAGTCTGAAACAAATTATGTAGATCTCTTTCTATGATCTTGCAATATAGATGAAAAGTTTGCAACTTTTCGCCAATGTTTTCCTCCACTTGATTTTCAACCTAAAATCTGCAATAACACATCAAGAGAGAAGAAAAAAAACTTCTTGATTGTTAGGGAATATGGGTTTTCCTTGGTCAAACCCCATTTAGGTAATTAAACCTTGTCATGAAATAATGAAATATGGACATGAAACATGAAATGATGATACCTTGGATGATTTCTTGGAATATAAATCTGCAAACTAACATGAAGTGGCCATGTAAAATGTAGATCTTTATCTTGAATTGGATATGAAACAATGCTCAACTTGGATCTTCAATGCTACATCACAAAATTAGCTCAACCACATGTTTGATGCACTATATCTTTGACATGATGATATGATCTTGAGTTGCTCCAATAAAACCTTAAAAATATTCCTTTTAATGTCTTTGAAATGCTCTTGTAAACTTTCTTGATCATAAACTTGCTATTAGGAATACTCTCTTGAAAGTCTTAGGTGAAACTATGTGACTTAACCTTATATTTATACTTAACTTAAGAATTAACCTCAAAATTCAAATAACAAAATTTGGAATCAGATCAACTATCCAAATTCATTAAAATACCACTACAAATAAGTTCAAAAAGGTGTGTCCTAGGTAAGGAGGACCCATTCTCCCAAAGTGGTGAATGGGTCCTAGCATAATTTTATACGACCAAGCTTTGGGGAGGTGAAATATCACTAAAAACCCATCACAAATATGTTAAAAAAAGGGTGTCCTAGGTAAGGATGACCCATTTTCACAAAGTGGTGAATGGGTCCTAACATAGTTTTCTAGGACTCAAACTTCTCCAAATTAAATGTTATGCAATATTATTAATGGGTGTTAGAATAGATCCTTTGAAAAATGAAATAATTAAGGCTTGGATTGAATTTAAGGGGGAAATTAAGCTCTAAGTGATCTCAATTAATTAATAAAGCCCTAGATTAGTGTGAAAGTGTAAGAAAACACTTTACAATACCCTGAATAATGCACAATTAAGTATATTTTATCATTAATTGTTAATTCCCAAAATAAGCATGAAAAAGGGTTACTTTTTTTGATGCTACATTAAGGTCCTAGGATAAAATTATGGATTTAGGGTTTAGGGTAATAGGATGGCTTAAGGGGATATATGAAGTAAGGTCCTAGGATAAAACATTTGATGGCTTAAGGAGATAAGATTTGGTGAGGTGCAATATAGTGCTTCTATCTTTAACTAATTATTTTTACATTAATGTAAAACTAAATACATGGTAAATCACATGAAGCACTATATTTATCAATTCTATGTGTTTACTATAAGTTAATATTTTAAAGGGTTATCAAAAATTTGCAACATTCTATAAAATTATTATTGGTTGAGCTACTCATTATATAACTACAATGTTATCTCTACATAAATTGAAACATTAAGGCTTCCAAAATGAGTTCCTTCTAAATACCTTACACCATTTATTAGGAGAAGGTAGAACTTAGCAAGTTAAAACATAACAAGATTTGCAGTAACCACAATTTCAACTTATCATTTGACAATGTGTTAAATGAAATTTATGGTTTTTAATTAATTTACCTATCACTTTGGGATCCATCACACCTAATATTATGTTCTATGTAATGTATAGTGCTACATTCTCCCTATATTAACCAAATTTTGATAGTTTAGGATAGTATCTATGGTCTACCCTTGAATTTATAGAAATGCCTATAATATAATTTAGAGAAAATAATTTATTGAATTGTTAAAAAACATTGAGATTCTTCATTTTGAGCATGATGGTCCAGCTAGAACCTAAAAATGTTGAAGCTTTTGTGGCCCTATGAATAATGGACTTGCAAGTTAGTGAAAAAGGTAGTGTTCATGAAGGAATGGAAAAGATGTGTAGATCCTTTGAATTATACATGTATTGTGCAATGGCATTGAATCATTTAGAAAACCATTTTTTCTTCACAGGACAATATGTTTTGAGAAGCATTCAACCTCCCCTTCCATGAGAAGCCTCTCTTGAAAATATTGAGGCCTTAACACCCCTAACAAGAGGAAGGTCGATTTTAACTTCCTCATATCTTCCCTTACAAATGTGGTTATTTTGTAGGAAACCAAGTTTTCTTTTAACTAAAATATTTACTACCTCAATACCCTAAGGATCATGCAAGTAAATTTATTCCAACCACTTTACAACCATTTATAATTTTGATTATAGTATGGACACACATTAGCATGAGTCTAATTGAAGAGTTGTAAGTTATATGATAAATCATTTATTTTCATGTTAGTGGATTATCTTTATAAGTATGTCCATGTATAATCAATATCCCACTATTATCACACTTCTACCCTTGCTCATACATGAATATACATGCATATGTACATACACATACATACATATATTCTTAATTATATGTATATGTATATACATGTACATATACATACATACATATATGTAT
>VDFB02000015.1:248059989-248187439 GCA_007258455.2 Sequoia sempervirens
ATTCTTTATATTTTTTCTTAAAAAACCAACTAGTTGAAGATAAAATTGAAAGGAAGTCGAGTCTGCAAAAGACACTTCCAACACCAATCTAAGAAAAAGAGATTGCAAAAATTTCCAATAGTTTTAGATGCACATTCAACACAACATAAAAGATATTCAAGAATAGAAATAACATGCATGTGCATGGGGAAAACCCTTTTTGGATACAATTGTAGAGCTATGCTCTTGCAGGAGTCTTCACACTTTAATAGATTGTAGAGTAATTTTGAAAGTATAATGGTACTTCAAAATACAAGAAAATGCAACTCCAAGATGCAAGTGTTAAATATAGGAGATCACAATACATAAAATGGATCTTTCCAAATACAATACCAAATACTAAAGATGCACAAGAAAGGAACAAAAAATAAATACACATGCAAAACAATAACTTTCCAATTGTCAACACACCTGCACATGCAAAACTATAACTACCAATTGCCAACAAACTTGCATATGTAAAACTGCACCTGCTAAACAATAACTACACCTCCAAGGCACCCAAATTCCATGCAAACTTAAACATCACAAGGAATGCATGTACATGCGTAACTCCACCTATTTTGACAACTTCCAAAATTGAATCTTCCTTTATAATAGTTCTTGTCACTATTAGTTGACAATCTAACATGAGTTAACTATTGCTAATGATTTCACTGATTAACTCATACAAAGTGGGACACCTATTCCTAAAATGTAGTAACCATATCACTCATTCTAGACTTCACATGTAGGACGACAAATAATTGAAAATATTGAATAGATTCAATCTTGGACCAAAATCTTTTCTTTAGATCTCCTTGAAAGCACATGTTTCTATACCACATTAGAGTGGTGAGAACAAGAAAAAATCCCACCCCTTGCTTATAACCATTTAACACATAATATTTTGTAACATATGATTTCATCTTGAAGCTCATTTTTTTCTAATTCATTCTAGAGTTTAGAATATTGATTCAAGATATCCATAGTTTAACCTTGTTCTTGAATAAAACATACCCTTTTCTTTGTATAATGTTACAACATAATGAAATTTTTTATTCTTTTAATTTTTATTTGACAAAACATAATTTTTGAAATAAATCATAGAAAGTGGTTCCATGATGAGGTTTACCTTCCTACCACCAAACTCTAATAGTTTTTTTTAAGTTGCCATCTTTTAACCACATAAGCTAAAATCTAAAAGGAAAATTTTGAGGCTTAAAGGTCTCATCTCATTGTAAAGCTATAGGCCATTAATCCAAGCCCACATTCTCTAAAATGGAAGACACAAGTCAAAGGTTCTAAGAAATTCAATAATCATTGACCAAAAATCTATTCAAACATTCTACAATGAAGGCACCCTCATTTCTCTAATTGTTCAAAATATAAGAACCATTTCTAAGAAGATCATCCATTAACTAAAGCTTACCATGTAGAAGAAGAAGATTGGTTCATGAGAGAGACCTTTTTTATTAGCAATAGCATAACTAAAGCTTATTCTGTAGAAGAAGAAGATTGGCTCAAGAGAGGCCTTTTTTATTAGCAATAACATAATATTGTAGTGACCTCTAATATCCAAGGATAACTTTGAGGAGAAGCTCTTTTGTGAGCTTGCATATTATCCTAAATTTTCACCTTATCTTGAAGATTTTGGGGAGCATAACAATTATTAATCATGACACTAAAATTATTGATTGTGGGTATCTGTTCTAAAGAGAGATTACTATTGTGACTTTAAAAAAATGGAAAAAAATATATGAAATCCCTAGCACACATAACACCACCAATAAGTTCATAGACATAAATAGTAATACTCTTCCAATATCTGCTAATACTACTATCAAAAATTTTAATAAATTATCTCGAAAAGTTTAGTTTTCTCAATTAATAACATAAAAAACCAAACCCTTTCATCAATCTTCTAATAACATTCTTTCTTAGGTTTATTGCAAGCTCTCTCACATTCTACTTATTAATAGCATACAAATACACGACTAACTAGCGACTGGACATTAATCAAAATCTTATATCTCTATGTTTAAACTTTTACTTGCTGTGAGCTTACCCTGAACTAACAAAAGTTGGTTTTATTACAGGGAATAGCTATAAACACATTTTCCATGGGAGAGCAATGGTATCCTTTAATATACGCAGGGAATGCCCCTAATATTTCTGGGGGCTACTCTTCAGAGAATGCAAGGTGACATACTAATTTTTTTTTTTTCAGATATCCATAAATAAAGGTTTTAGTTTATTCAAAGGTTTTTTAGAAAGCAATGTGTTATTTCTGGAATCAATGGTGATAAAAATAATGACAAATAGATTCCAGAAAGTCTGGAAAGCTTTTTTCTAAATGAAAAAAATGATACGTTGCTCACTCTTTATACTTTCTAAAAACTTTTTGAACACACTGGAATATATTTTTTCTGAAACCAAAATTCTGGATTTTGTTGTATGTATTCCTCAGTCAATGTATTAGAGATTCTTTGGATCCCGAAAAAGTGAAAGGCAAGATAGTGCTTTGTGACGCATTCGATGCGGATTTAACAGTGCTCTCAGCTGGAGGTGTTGGTGTCATACTTAGTTCGGATATCGTTGACGAAGCAAACCAGTATGTTCTTCCTGCAACACTGTTGACAACTGCAGAAGCAAACAAGATAAAGTCCTACATCAACTCCACAAGGTAATTGGATTACTTAATCACCTTAAACAGTTTTGAACAAGGACAAGTCTTTAATGCAACCAAGGAACTTTATACATCCCTAAAAACTACCTAAGATTTAACATGCTAACCCATGAATTTTAGCTATGATACTCTGAAATAAGTTTTTTGATGCAATAAGATTATAATCATGTTGGTATAGCCAAATCTTGTGGCATGTGATTTTGTATACTGCTAAGGCAAAATTCCTAACATAATGTCCACTCTGAATAAAGTGGCTTTGCCAATGTCTAACCTTATCAGTCACTTTGAAATTTTGATAAAATTCTAAACAGAGTTACCAGAGGTTGGATATTTCATATCGACTTTTTGTTACAATAATGAACCTCCTTTCTTCATTTGAATTTTGAATCGTTTATGCATTCTGTTGCAGCTCTCCTCTTGCAAAAATATTAAGAACCGTTACTCCCAATGATGCAATTGCGCCTATAGTGGCTCATTTCTCATCCAGAGGTCCAAGTCTAGTTACACCAGGTTTACTCAAGGTGACATTCTCGAACCCAGACTGACAATCGAAAGCTCTGTTTTATGTATTGTGTGATTACATTAACTAACTGATCTCATTTTCCTGTTACAAGCCTGACATCACTGCCCCTGGAGTGAATATCCTGGCCGCTTGGTCCAAGGTTGTACCAATCGTAAGTGACTCAGGGGATACGACGTTTGTGGATTTTAACATGATATCTGGAACATCCATGGCCTGTCCTCATGCCACAGCAACCGCAGTCTATGTCAAGTCCTTTCATCCTGATTGGTCTCCTGCTGCTATTAAGTCTGCTCTCATGACCACAGGTATCATATGACTTTTCAATATAAAATCATATCTAGTTAGAATCAAAGAACTATATAATCCACCTATTTGATTTGATAAATAAGTTATAATAGAGAAATCTCACCCTTAGAGAGATCTACTTACAGTTTTTCTAGTTGGAGTTTTCAGTAGTTTAAGTGCTAGAGATCTATAGTCCAAAGAATTTGGATCAAAGCTGTGGGGAATGATGAGTTTCATAGTGTAAGCCAAGCTTCCAGTCGAAGCTTTTGTTTGATGCCATTCGTTAGCTGTGAGGACAGATAGACATAGGATCTTCAGGAGTTACACAAATAGAGTTCATAGCTCCCTTGAAAAGCATTGAACAATTCAAGTAGAAATGGCAGAGTGCTCTGAAATGAAACAGTTCATAAGATATAGTGCTTGCCAAGATTTTGCAATTAGGATAGCAAGTAAATGAAATCTGACTTTTGGGAAAACTGGGAGTTAAGTGTGCTTGAGTTGGAACCAAAAGAGTACAGAATGATACTTAAGAATCAAGCAAAACATTTTTATGTTTATTTTATAGGTTTATTTCACGGACTACTGTAATCTACAATCACCAATAGCTTCTTGTCTTCTTAAAAATGTTGATCGAAGAAATTATTTTGTTTCTTTTCTCCATGCTATAATTAAGGTTATCTATATAAGGAACCCTTGTGTTATCCTATCATTCATTGTACGATGGACCACAAAATATGATTTGAAATGTTAATTCTTCAATTATATTTGTTAAATTTATCTGGACACCTTTTCATTTATTACCTTCAATATGTTGCAGCTCATCCTCTGAATGATAAGCTCAATGGCAATGAAGATGCAGAACTTGGATATGGGTCTGGCCTCATTGATCCGGTGAAGGCCATGGACCTGGGGCTTGTGTATGATGCAGATGTAAATGATTACATCAACATGATGTGCAGCCAAGGTTACAACACTAGAGCATTGCGTTTAGTGACAGGAGACAATAGTGTCTGCTCCTCCAATGTAACTAAGAATAAACTTAGAGGAGTGAGGCAACTCAACTATCCTTCCATGATGGTTCTCCCTAAGGCAAACACATCATATTCTGTTACATTTCCCAGAACAGTGACTAATGTAGGACCTGCAGATTCTACATACCAGTCTGTTGTAATTGAACCCTCTGGAGTGGATGTCGAGGTATCACCAGGTACCCTGTCTTTCACATCCCTCAACCAAAAGTTGTCTTATACTGTGAAAGTTAGCGGTGAAGGTCTACCTGTGGAAACCATGCTAGCCGGTGCATTATCTTGGAACTGTGGCAAGTACAGTGTAAGAAGCCCAATTGTTGTATACTCCCCTTATTTTAGGAAAAGGGGATTTTAGTTCGATTATTAGTTCTACTTATGGATTATTATCATTCATCTTCATGATGGATCACTTTTTTCATAATATTTATTATCAAATGTCTTGATATTGGATCATAAAGAGTGAGTCCATGTTTAGATTCAATTTTTATGCAGCTTATTTTGTGTCAAAATATTCTTTTACAAAATTTTATGATTGCATCAATATAGAAATCTTAATTTCATTTAATTCTTTGATAACAATAATGTCTTGTAGTAGTTTGATTATTAGTTCTTATAATGGTTTATTATCATTCATCTTGATGGCGGGTCACTCTTTTGATAGACATTTATCATCATTTGTCTTGATATTGGATCACAAAGAGAGTCCAAGTTTAAATTCAATTTTTATGCAGTTTATTTTGTGCAAAAATATTCTTAACTTCATATAACTCTTGGGTAGCAATAATGTCTTGTAGTACTTAAAAATTTCTTTTCATTTTCAATTCTAGAATGTTTTTTATTGGAAATACTTCATAATAATATATATTAGCAAAAATATATAGATATAGTATGAATAAAGGTTTACAATAAAATGTAGCTAGGTAGTGTGTATGTCTTGTCAAAACTTAAACAAACATAATAAAAACTAGAGATAGAAAACCACAATTTAAGTAAGAACACACAACTATACCAATGAGAGGAGGTGGTAGATCATCATTGGGCAGGGATTAACCCACTAAAAGGGTTGGTGCATAGCCACCACAACTTAAACAAATTTATTTAAAAGGATTAGAAACCAAAAATTACCATCCAACAAGCACATGCAATTGCACCAATTAAAAGAGGTTGTGGATAATCCTCAAGGAAGGGCTTAATTCACTCAAAGGATTCCTCTGAAGGAGGATTAGGAGTCACCCAACCATCATGAGATTCATGGACAACAAAAGGCACAATCATCCCCCAACTACATAGTGGAGGAATATTGGTGCTAGTGTACATGCAACCCTATGCAAGAGAGGGCCAACTAGAAGTCCTAGCACTCTTGATACATGATGGAGAAGACCAGATCCTCCATTGGGGTGGATTCAAGAAATAACTTTTATTGTGAGATTGACTCCCCTGTCTAGAAGAATACAACTCATAGTACAAGGAACACTTACCAAATGATTGAGAAGGCCTTATAACTAATGAAACTCCAATGTCACCTTCTCGACTTGTGTCATTGCCTAAATCTGAAAAATAAGTAGATGTGGGAACATGAACTTTCTCATTAAGAGAAAAAGAAATAGTAATATCATGTGTATTAGTAGTAGCATTATTTCTCAAATTTTGGAGATGAAAAATAATAGAATATTTACAAAGTTCCATAGTTCAACAATGTATGAAGGTCATAGGACAATTCTCCAAATAGAGTAATTCTTTAGAGAAAAGGCTCAAAATAAAAGGGTGAGAAAATTTCATGAATCTTATTCCATGCGTTTTGGGCTCACAAGCAAGCCTTGAAAAGGTCTTCACCATATTATGGGTGATACACTTTAAATGCATGGAAGCCTATTAGCTAAAGGTAAGCCTAGATAAACTTGATACCAAAGAAAATAGAGATTTTTTGAACTTTTTAGTTTAATATGACCTATTTTTTTAGTACTCTTCTTATTACTAAAGAATTGACATTTATCTTGCTAACAAAAAGGAGGGGGATATTGATAATTTTGGAAACACATGTACTTGCCAAAAGTTATAGGGAAGAGTACCCAATACTTATGCACACCCTAACTTTCCACCTCTCAAACTCAAAAATTTTTACACCATTTTGAACGAGTCAAATTTTTATAGCAGCTCACTTGGCCAGTTCATTGATTGAACATAAGGTGTGAGGTTTACAAAATTAAATATGATGCCACATTAGCATGATTTTGTTAAGTTTTCAACAATTATGGTAGTACTAATAGAATAATAAATTTTTCAAAAAGGTAAGAATATAGTGAGAAGTGGAATCCCCCTTTGATGAGATTTATTAAATTAAAATTTGATTGAGCCTCTAGAGGCTTGATCCATCTTTGACAAGGGATGGTTTTCTTTTAAAGGATTTTATAAAGTTAGCACGATTGTAATTGAGAAATTAAATTGCAATGAACTTCTATACTACATTAAATAAAATGATGAGATAAATAGAAAAAATTGTAATGAGAGTTTGCATACTATAAAAATATAAGTATTGAAATGACAAACAAGATGTAAAAATAGAAACATTATGAAGAAAGAAACCTGACACCAAAATATAGAGCTCATTTCTCAAGATGCTTTTGTGATGAATGAATATTTTTGTGATGCATTGTAGTCCTCATATGTTGAATTGTCCACTATTGTGCTATTATCTAGAAAATTTACAAAATTTTAATAGAAAACAAGGACATAATTAGAAACAATAAATAGAGGAGACCAAATGATCTATAGAAATGAATTTAAACTAACTAGAACAAGTAAACTAAAAATGACAAGAGAAAATAAAAATAAAATGAAACCTTTGTGTTGTAGTATTCCAAACATCTATAGCTAGAACCAAAAATATGGTTGGAATTGCTTGGGAGCTTACCAAGAACGATCAAGACCCTACTTTGGTCCTTTGACCTTTATGGACAATCATATAGAAAATGGAGATTAGAATTTGGTGTGCTCTTTGCCTTGCATTTTGGACTATTCATTTTTTTTTTAATTCAAACTATGAATATAAAATATTAGGTCTACAAGGATTGATAAACTAGTGTGTGTATGATATGGGATAAAGGACAGTGGTAGTCTAAAAGATTTTCCAAAGGGGAATTAGAGAAATTATATAGAAATAAATTTTGTACCACTATCAAAACAAGAATGAAAAATGCTTAACAACATTACCAACCAAGTGATGAAAAAATGAGAGTATAGAGGTGTCAATATGATGCACCAATAACTTTTCTTGAGAAAGCCTCGATGAAGGAGTGTGAAACCAAGAGATCTAAGAGGCCAAAATAATTATTGGTGATGTTAATGAAAATGGACAACCAAATCAAAAGATAGGTTTTCAAAAAGATTCCTTAGAAGTCAAAAGGTTGCATTTGGATTTTGAAGGTGTTTTATTGAACACATGAGTTTCATAGTAGGTGGTAAGAGGTAGTTGAGTGAAAAATTGATATTCAAATTTTTGAAAACTCATGGGATGATAGCACATCACATAGACATCTATGTGTCAAGCTAGTGTCCTAGAGAAATCACTCAAATTTTTAACACTTGGTCTCAATTCTACAATAATAATCAAAATATGATTAAGAAATTTAGTAATTTGGAAAATAGAAATAGTAAGGCTAAGGCTAAAATGATCCCTAAGACATGTTAGGAGAATATTGAATAAAGCAAGCCCAAAACATAACATGAAATAGAATTTTATGTAATTTTTTGTTACAATGGTATACGTTGAATTTAAATTCTATAGTATTAGGACTAATAATTTGAAATGATATTGTAGACATCTAAATTTAATCACTCCCATATGATTAAATTTACTCCCTTTTCATCTATCATATTAAATATTAATTTATTAAATTAATATTACACTTTTTGTCTCATATCTGTAAAGTATTTAATTTAATAATTAAATGCTTTATCTTTCACCTTCTTCCTCTCAATTAAATAAATACACCAATTTATTTAATTTAGTCATTTTTTTTACCCTTTTGATTTAAAATCAATTTAAAACTCTTCTTACATTCTCCATGATCTTGCTTTAATCTGAATTAATTTAATTAATTCATAATTATGATGTGCATCATCTTAATCAAAGATTAATGTTGACACATCCTCCTACATTTGCCACTTGCCTCTAATCTTCCATTAATTATTCTAATCCAATATTTGCACAATCTTAACCAAGGTCATTAGCCATATTTAGCACCACCTTTTTAGTCAACCGTTGCATTTACCTCTTTTTAGCATTGACCCTCTTTCCCATGTGAATTTTTAATTCACATTTATTTATCCTAGATTCTATGGCTTCTAGAACCTTGGACTTGTCACATCATCCACATGTGACCAAGTCCCACCTTTTTGGAGCTCACCTTTTATCCTTTAGACTCTCATAAGAATGTGAATTTGTAATTCACATTTATATTTTCAACCACCTCTCCTTTTCCCATGGGGATTTTTGAGGAATTCCAAAATTCCTGAAATGTCCCTTTCACTCTCACTTGGGGACAAGGAATCCCTTTTTGAGGAAATCTTCTCACTCCCCAAGGTGCTTGGAAGGTACTTGTCCTTCCTCCACCTCATGTACCTTTTGGCCACCTCACTTACACCTCATCTCCCCTTAGCCACCTCACCATCCACATGTCAAGATGTGAGGGCTTGTGAGTTCTCAACTCACCATAGCCATTCATCTTGACCGTTGAATTCTCTAGAGAATTCAAATTCTTCTATAAATACCCCCTCCTCAAGGGCATTTTCAACATTTTTTGATTTGAGCAACCTTATGCTGCCAATTTGAATTCTCAAACACTTGCTATCATTTAGCCATCCACTTTGATCATCTTGCACATTCAATCTTGCATCTAGCTACATCAAAAGCCATCCAAGGAGCACACAAATCCATCAAAATCAAGGGCCAACCAAGGAGTCTTCAACATCAAGGAAGGTATAATCGATTTACGTTTGTATTCCATCTCTTTTCCTTGTTTTGTCACTCTTTAGGCTAATCATTGAGGTGTTCTTAGTATTTTTCCACTTGCATTTTTAGTTATTTTGCACATTAGAGTAGGGTAAAATTCCAAGGTACACATTTCTGGCACGCCCGGTGGGACCCACAAACGGGTTCTTGCATTTAACCTTCATTTGTGATAAGTATTTTGTAGAAAAAGGTCGCAAAAGGGCGGAAGCGCCCTCTGTTTTACTGCAGAAGGGCAGAAGTGGCCCTGTTTTTGCTGCAGAAAGGCGGAAGCGCCCCTGTTTTGCTGCAAAAGGGCAGAGACGTCCCTATTTTTGTTGCAGAAAGGTGGAAGCACCCCTGTTTTTGCTGTAGAAGGGCGGAAACACCCCTGTTTTTGCTACAAAAAGGTGGAAGCACCCCTGTTTTTGCTGCAGAAAGGTGGAAGTGCCCTCTTTTCAGTTGCAGAAAGGCGGTCACACCCTATATCTAAAAAATTGATTTTGGCTAACAGTTTGCTGCAGTTAGGTAGATATTTCATTTTGCTTAAAAGATATTTTCTAACACTTTCAGTAGGGCATACGACTTTTCTTTTTTTAAATCTAACAAAGTTTCTTGTAGAGGGGTGGATACGCCTTTTTATTTTTTATTTTTGAAAGGCTCTTTTCCTCTAACATTTTGCTACAGAAAGGCGGAAGCACCCCTATTTTTGCTGCAGAAGGGCGAAAGCGCCTTTGTTTTTACTGCAGAAGGGCAGAAGAGCCCTTGTTTTGTTGCAGAAAGGTGGAAGCGCCCCTGTTTTACCACAGAAAGGTGGCTACACCCCAAAACAACATAGTTTGGGAGCATATTGTGGTGTAATTGACCAAGAACGGAGGATAAGATAGCTAACATTTGCTTGTAGGGCCATCTATTTGATCAAATTCTTAAAAAAATTATCCTTGTTGTTTGAACATAGTCTAATTAGGGGGAAGTAACCTTTATTGCTTGTTGTGCTTGTCTATTATTATGTCACCCAAGGGGGCATTAATTTGTTTTCACTTTCCCCTTGCACATCATGTGAGCCTAGGGTGTAGTTGGAAATGACTAGTGTCTTCTTTCTAGTGGGACCTGCTTAGGGATTTCATCACCCCAAGGGATGATTCCAACCATGCGTATCAGCAGGGTATATAAAGGGGGGAGAATGAAAATTGTACCCCAATCTAGTCACGTCGTAATTGGCAGAGCGTCGAAGCTAGGGTGATACCTAGATAGACGTGAAGAGTTGGTCTGAGCCTTTCAGTATCTCGCTAGGGTTCCCGACTCACGCTTGTGACGGGCTGGTGTTCACAGTTGTGCCTCACGTACCGAGAGTATAACGAGGACTCCCTAGAAGCTTTGTGCATCCTAGATTAAAAATTTTCCTGGCCATACCCTTAACATTAATCATAGGATTGTGCTTGCTTGGAGTGTTTTCTTACATGAAAAACCTGTAAAATATTTGATACATTGGCCTTATTTTATCATTTTGAGTCCTTGCCATAGCCATTGTCATCAAAACCAAGCTCTGTCTTACTGCAGAAGGGCAAAAGCGCCCCTATCTTTGCTGCAGAAGGGCGGAAGTGCCCCTGTTTTTGCTGTAGAAAGGCAGAAGCGCCCCTGTCTTTGCTACAGAAAGGCGGAAGCGCCCCTATCTTTGCTGCAGAAAGGCGGAAGCGCCCTTGTTTTGCTATAGAAAGGGCAGAAGCGCTCTCTTTTTTACAGTAGAGGGGCGGATTTTCCCTCCTCAACACCCAAAATCGCCCCATTTGGATCCGTTTAGCCTTTAAACCATTATTTAATCATTCCCAACCATTATCTCATCATCTTAAGCCTCCGTTTCATCACTCTAAGCCTCACAAAACCTCTATTTGATTAGTTTAAACCTCCATCTTATCATTCCAAATCTTTGTTTAACCATTCTAAATCCCCACTCATACTCCACAATCATCTTTAGTCCACTCATTCATTCTAATTTCCTCATAGTCCATTCAAAAGTCCATACCATCATCTAGCAAACATCATCATTTTACCATTTACATCACCAAACACCACTCATAACCAAACCGCCTTAAACTTGTATTACAAAGTGGTTATCCAAATTGACCATAACACTTGAATTTGATTATTAGTCTTTAACTTTGACCCCAATCAATTCATTTCCATCTTGAGGTGAATTCGGTGTCATAAGTTATCATCCTTGGCCCAATCAATCCATTCTTATCTTAAGGTGGATTCGGTGCTGCAATCATCCTCTTAATCAATCAAAGCTCTAGGTCACTAAGGGTAACTTCCTTTAATCAAACTTAAGGTCTCTTTCACATCTTTCATTATCCAATCATACCCATCCAATAATCCAAATCTATCAAAACCAATCATTCGATCAAATTGTCTAATCAATCAAATCACATCCGTTCAACCAATGCTATCCTATTGGTCTTAATAATCCAATCCAATTCAATCTCCAATCTTGCCAAATCCAAATCAGATCCCATCAAAATTCGATCCAATCCAATATATCCAAACAAAATCTGATCAAAATCCAAATCCTATCAAAATCACATCTCATCCAACTACAATCAAGTCATTCGGCAAAAACCTCTTTATAATCCACCCATAGCACATTTGCATGCCTGTTCGAACTAGGTCACAAGTTAAGAGACAAATGGAACAACAACAAGGTCAAAATTCCCAAGCAAACATGTCTCAGGACCTTAATAACAATACAAATCCCACCAATGGTGCGAATATTGCTCAAGATCCTAAGAATGTCCCATAGGATCCTCATAATGGTACTTCATCACACTCCAACACCGAGAATCAGAACAACTCACCACACGGTGAAGAGAGTATGGCTAATCAACCTGAACTCAAACTTGAGGAACATTTAGTAATCCCGCCAATGTGCAAATGACTGACCGTCTGCTTGAAAAATATGGGGAAGAAATCTTGGCCCACCTAATTGAGAAGAATGTCAAACCCCCCTCAGGTGTTGACTTATCCAAATATAGGGGTGCCCCATCTAACATACTCCAAGGTTCACAAAACACACCAGAAGGTTCATACTTCCCCAATGTTCCTCCAGTTGAGGGTTGGCATCAACCTGAATTTGGCAATGCCATTCTCTATCAGGTTGACTATCCCCTACACGCTTCGACCTCAATTATGGGAGGTCCTCAAGTGCCTAGTCCCAATAATCCTTTTGCCTATGGTATGCCACAAAATGTTCCACAACCTCCGCCATTAACGTTAACAACACCCCCTCCTTTGATTCAACCTACAGTCAACATTGGGGGAACCTCCTTTACCACATCGCTTCCACCTCCTGGGACCACAAATCATCATCTCAATAGCTTCACCAATCCAACATTCTGCCTCAATTACCTCCACAAGGCACAGCCCAGCTGAACGTTTCAGGTGGTACCAAACAACCCCCTTTACAAAACACTTCTATGCTACCTCAGCCATCTCATCAGCAACAACCTATACATAATACTTTGGCCTCTTCACAACAACCAACCTACCAACCACAAGGCAATCCATCTCGACCTATTGCTCAGACCATATCCCCCTTTCTCGCATCCATTTTGCGTCCGCAGGCTCAACCACAACACAACATCCCATCTCTGCCCATACAACATTTGACATCACAACAACAACCTTCCCAACACTACTACTATCACAATCAACAACAATTTCACCAACAACCGCTTTATGCGACCTCCCAACAATCACAACAATACCTTCAACGCCAACAAACCAATACGCAACATCCCATCCAAGCTCCTCAACAACCTACCCCACACTTTTATCAAACAAATCCATACTATACCCCACAACAACAACACCCGTATCAACAAAATCACCCGTCTTACCAACAAGGTATATCATCATCCAACCATCCAAATCCATATTTCAAGAATCTGACGCCCTCTCAGTAGGATCCTTTATCATCCTATCATCAATATCCCCCCAACCCGCCACCGGCCAACTCGGATCTGTTGGAAATCAAAGCTGCTCTGAAAGACCTTCAAGCCGGGGCTACCAAACAATCATTCAAATTTGAGGGCATATGCCCATATCCATTTGATCCCTCCATCTCATTAATCCCATTTCCTAAACATTTTGAGATACCAAAGTTTGACAAATACAAGGGAAACAAAGATCCTAAGGCTCACTTGCTAGAGTTTTACTCCCAATGTCAAGAAGTTATGTATAATGAAAACTATCTCTTGCACTTGTTCCCACGAAGCCTGGCAAGCCACGCCCTGGATTGGTTCATGACTCTTGAAAAAGGGTCCATAAAAACTTTTACAGACCTGTTAGAAAAATTTGTATCCTACTTCTCTTTCAATTTGGAGAAGGATACAGACACCTTATATCTCCTCAAGGAGAAACAACGTGAGGGGGAAACCTTTATTAGCTACCTACAATGGTGGCGTGCATTAGCAAGCCGAATGAAGACCCCTCTGAAAGAAAAAGACATGGTCACTCTTTTTGTGGAAAACTCTCATCCTGACATGGCTCATAATTTTAGGTTACATTGTGTCACCACTTTCGCGGAGATAGTGGAAAAGGAACCCATCCTTGAACGTGCCCTTATTGCCAAGGGACACATCAAGATACATGGTCAGGATAAAGAGAGGTTGTTTGGCGATAAACCATGATTCTGGAACAAGAACAAGAATGCAGTGAATGATGGCGTGACAAACACTAAACACGTCCAAGTGGCTAATACATCCCAAAAACAACAACCGTCTGTACCCAACACCATATCTGTACCACAGGGGGCACCTCATCCTCCTCAACAGTCAAACCAAAACAATAAGGGGAACAACAAATGTCAATATGCTCAATTAGGAGAACCTCTGAGTGTTGTTTTTAATAAGTTGCTACAAATCAATTACCCCATCACGTACCCTGTCACCAAGCCATTTGACAAGTCCAAACCCAAGCACGCATGGTTTAAGGAAAATAAATATTGTGAGTTCAATAAAATCAAGGGACACTCTTTGAATAAGTGTCAGGGTCTAAAAAACTATGTCCAAGATCTCATTGATCGAGGAGATATCAAGGTGGACACCAATCAAGCCTCATCATCCAATGCTCAATTGCAGATATATCAGAACGCCTTTCTGAACCATAATCAAGGCCCAAACACATCTAGCAGTAATCCCCAAGGAAACAACACAAATAATGTGAGCTACAAGAATGTGCCTTTCAATTACGAGGGTGTTATTCATCACATTGAGCAGGTGGAATCCCGTGTATCCATGATACATGTTAAAGCCAAAGACCCTCAATGTGCTGTTACTACACGACGAGCCCGCATCACTGTCCCTGCAGCCTCTACACCCGCCCAGTCAACTCATGTAAGCTCTTAATACAACATCCTTGATCACTTAAGAAAGACCCCTACTCATATATCCATTTTGGATTTGCTTAAGTCTTCCCTGATACATCAAGAAATCCTCAATAGAGCCCTGCAGGAAACCCATGTGCCAAATGACATCGACCCCATGCAATTCCAAGCTTTGGTGGGACACTTGGCTTTGTCTCATCACCTGCACTTCAGCCAAAATGATATGCCAAACATCAATGTCAATCATAATCACCCCTTACATATCGAAGTCGTGGTTGCTCGCCATAAAATAAAAAGGGTCTTGGTAGATAATGGCTCTACCCTCAATTTGTGTACTTTAAAATTCATAAAATAGGTGGGGTATACTCAAGCAGATTTAAGTAACTAGATCATCACAATCAAAGTCTATGATAATGCAGAAAGAAATTCAGAGGGAATTATCAGTCTTCCTATCCAAATGGGACCTGTGCTTCAATATACTACGTGTCATGTCCTTGATCTGGACTTACCATATAATCTCCTCCTTGGCTGCCCGTGGCTCCATGCTATGCAAGCCATCCCCTCCATGTTCCATCAGTGCCTAAAGTTCCCTATCAACGGACAAGAAGTCACCATCTACGCTGACCCCCAACCATTTGAATATTGCCGCACTTTAGAAGCATCATTTCCCCATTTACATTATTGCCCCGGGGTTGAAATGGGGGCATCCCACTCATCATCTGCTAATCCACCCTCCACCACGATGACCACTCCATCCCCACCACTGATCCTACAGTCACCAAAGCCTAGATCATTGACAAAGGGTGTGGTGAATACGAAATGCATACGGCTCTCAATGTAGCAACCATGCCACTGCCACCACACGAGTATGGTCAACCTTCACATGCTACACAAAAGGAAGACAAGACTATCACCTTCAGTGGTAAAGACATCCCTACCACCACTTTTAGATCCCCAAGTGTCCAGATAGATGCACCAGAAGAGGACATAAGCCAATGGGTCTACCGAGAAGAACCCCAGCTGGACCCTCCTCTAAAAGAATAATTTCAGAAAGCATATCCGTGGTCAGCTAAGTTTGCAGAAAAATGTAACTACCAAGGCAAGTACCTAGGTAAAGAAGAACAAGGGCGGTTGCAACCTATTGATACACCAAAGCTACCAAAAAACATAGGCATTGGGTATGACAAGAAATAGAAAAGCCCTGCAACATCATCTAATACTTCCAATAGTATCGCTGTGGACGATGGCTCATTGGAAGACATACCCGAGGAGGAATCCATCATATGTGCGTATGATGATGTCTATCACACTGACTTATCATCCATGTTCGAATGCCTATCCATCTGCACCATTAGCCTATCCCTTTGTCACCCTGAGCTTATTGATTGGGACCTACGTAATACCACACCTATCAATATGTCTGCGGATACATATGTCAACCTTATGGGATTGGGGGAGGATGAACACTCCAGGCACAAAAATAAGAATAAGAAAAGTAAAAAGTGGTCATCTAGTGAAAACCTCCCTGAGCCGCTTCTTGACCATGAAAAAGTAAAAATAAAGGACACATCTGATGGCGAAAACCTCGAAGAGGTACCAGAAGATGAAGATGTTCATCTTCCCCTTGTAGGGACTTAGTTATCCGCTTGATCATCCATTTTAATTGAAGAGACTCAAGAAGTTAATCTGGGTACTGCTGAAAATCCTAAAATCACCTATGTGGCTAAGTCACTCTCAGAACAAGAGTATCCAGTCATCATGCAACTACTCCGAGAAGGACTCATCAACTTTGCTTGGTCATATTCAGACATGCCAGGCTTAGACCCCGCCTTAGTGGTTCATCATCTGGACGTTCGCCCAGATGCCAAGCCTGTCAAATAGAAGCTCCGTAAAATACACCCGCAGGTAGCATTGTTAGTCAAAAAAGAATTTGAAAAGTTACTAGAGGCAGGTTTTATTCGGCCAATTGACTACCCTGAGTGGATCTCCAATATAGTACCAGTTGCCAAACCAAATGGAGACATTTGGATCTGCACAGACTTTAGGGATCTTAACAAGGCCTACCCAAAAGATGACTTCCCTCTGCCTAACATTGACATGTTGGTCGACCTAATAGTAGGACATGAGATGTTATCATTTATGGATGGCTTCTCTGGTTATAATCAAATTCAAATCGCACCTGAGGACCAACACAAGACCACCTTCACAACACCTTGGGGCACTTTTTGTTACAATGTTATGCTCTTTGGTCTCAAAAATGCAGGGGAAACATATCAGAGAGCAATGACGGTCATCTTCCATGACCACATCCATATCATCATGGAGGATTATGTTGATGACTTGAAGGAAAATCAAAAACATGAGTAGAACATCCTACTGTCCTAAAGCAGATCTTTGAATGGTTAGAACATTACAAGTTGCGGCTAAATCCAAAAAAGTTGCATCTTTGGGGTCACATCAGGAAAATTGTTGGGTTTTATAGTCTCCCGAAGGGGTATTAAAGTTGATCCCGCCAAGGTAAAAGCTATTCTGGACATGCCAGCTCCATGCAATCTGAAGCAATTAAAAAGCCTCCAGGGGAAGATGTAGTCCATTTGTCGGTTCAAAGCCCAGTTAGCAGATAAATGTCAGCCATTCACCCATCTTTTGAAGAAAGATTCCACCTTCCGATAGACCCAGCAGTGTCAGATAGGTTTCGATAAAATTAAGGAATATTTAGCTCATCCACCAATCTTGATGCCGCCTATTCCAAGAAAACCTCTCCTGATTTACATCTCTACTACTTCAGTCGCGCTGGGGGCATTGTTGGCACAACATGATGAGTCGTTCAAAGAGGGGGAAATCTACTACATTAGTCAAACATTGGTTGGCTATGAGTTAAATTACTCCCCCATGGAAAAAGCTTGCCTTGCACTAGTCTTCAGCACACAGAAACTCCATCATTACATGCTCAGCCATCGAGTCAAATTAATTGCTAAAATTGATCCCTTGAAGTATTTGTTATCTAGAACCACTCTGATTGGCCGCATGGCCAAATGGGTCATGCTCCTAAGTGAATTTGACATAAAATATGTAGAGCGAAAAGCCATAAAAGGATAGGTCATAGCTGATCAATTGGCTGAGGCACCATTAGTAGATGCCTACCCACTAGACATTGAATTCCTAGATAAAGAAATCTACACAGTTATAGAAGCACCAGCTTGGACGCTATATTTCGATGGCTCATACACTCATAGTGGATCTGGAGTAGGAATTTTATTGGTTACCCCTCAAGGTGACTACATTCCAAAATCATTCAGGATAGCATTCCCATGTACCAACAATATGGAAGAGTACGAAGCTCTCCTCACCGGCCTCAGAATTGCAAAGCAGTGGCACATAACTCACCTAAAAGTCTTTGGTGATTCTTTGCTAGTCATTAGACAAGTTAATGATGAATTCCTCACAAAAGATGATAAACTGTTACCCTATAAACGCATGGTGCATGATTTCAAGAAATACTTCACTTTCATACAGTTTGATCAAATCCCTCAGGTATAGAATAAAGCGGCAGACGCAATGGCCACTATTGGTTCCCTGATTGACATGCCTAAAGATCAAACAGAATCTGAGTTTCTTGTTGAATAGCTTTTAATCCTTGCATATGATGTTCCTGAGACTGATATGGTGTGCGATATTGTAGGTCCCGCCTCCCCTTGGTATCAAGACATATACACTTATCTCTGTGATAATTTCATACCCCCAGAACTTACACGCAATCAACACAAATCCTTTATCCATCGCTCTTCCTGATACATCATTGTTGGTGATACGCTTTATCATCACGGGTATGATGGAATCCTCCTTAGATGTCTAAATGAGACTGAAGCCCGCGTAGCACTAACAGAAGTACATGGTGGTATTTATGGAGCTCACTCAAATGGTATGGCTCTGGCCAAAAGGATCCTACGAGCTGGATATTATTGGCCTACATTGGAACATGATGCTTGCGAGTTTGTGAAGAAGTGCCTTCCATGCCAGCAACATGCAGATTTGATTCACGCCTCAGCACAAGATCTCCAGCCCCTCCTAGCACCGTGGCCCTTTTCTCAATGGGGTTTCGACTTGATTGGCAAGATTTATCCACCATCATCCAACGACCATACATTCATAATTACCGCCACTGAATACTTCACTAAGTAGGTGGAAGCAATGCCACTCTCACAAATCACCGGTGTCCAAATCTCTAAATTTATCCTTTACCATATTCTCTGCAGATATGGTATCCCATCCACCATCCTCTCTGATAACGAAAAACCCTTAAAAAACCAAGCCATGAAACACCTCTGCGACACCTTTCATATCCAGCATCGTTGGTCAACGCCTTATTACCCTCAAGGCAATGGTTAGGCAGAAGCAACCAACAAGACCCTTATCCGCATCCTCAAGAAAGTTGTCAATAACACTGGGCGAGATTGGCACCTCCATATTCATCTTGCCCTCTGGGCATACTGTACATCCATCCGCACCCCAACAGGTGCCACCCCCTATTCTTTAGTATATGGTGCTGAAGCCGTCTTACCAATCGAAGTTGAGCTTCCATCATTGAGGATTTCTCTGAAGAATCTTATCAACAAAGAAGATGCTCGTGTTGCATGGCTTGCATAGCTAGAATTACTGGACGAACGAAGAATAAAAGCCTATGATCACCTGCAAGCATACCAAAATAGCCTCAAACATAATTATAATAAGAAGGTCTGTCCTAGATAATTCTAGGTTGGTGAGCTTGTTCTCAAAGAAAACCAATGCACTCAGCCGGACCGTGATAAAAATGGAAAATTTGAGGCCAACTGGTTAGGGCCTTATATCATAGGGCCACCAAATATGGATCTGGGGCCTATAGATTGACTACTCTTGAAGGGGATCCCCTTAACGAACCCATCAATATCATCCATCTAAAGAAGTTCTACGCCTAAGTCCGCTTGGTAAACCCACCTAAATCAAAAAATCAAAAAAATCAAAAAAGTAATAAAAAATCCAAAAAATAGTAAAGAAAAATAAATCCATCCTATGGTGAAAACCACCTCTTGGTGGCGCCTTTGATAAGTATGGATGGTGAAAACCTAGTAACAGGCATCATCCGTAGAGAGCTTAATCATTATCTACCTGACATCCTGGTTATTTTATGCTTTCATCCGCACTATCATCCTCACCCACCTCAGTCTAGGCCACTTGGTGTTTATTGATTGAGCATTGGATGACCCATCTTGCCTATCCCTCATCCTGAGCATTTTAATATCCCACTTTGATCTTATGTCATTCTTTCCCTTTGTTAGTCGGTTTGTGTCACCATATAGGGTCATCCATCTTGTTGGTCTCCATCTAGATCTCATCCTTCCGCATCACTAGTCGAACTACGTTGCCCCTGCACTGTCACGTAGGCAAGGCTGATCATTCGATCTATCCCCGGGGCATTTTGATTCAACTTGTTTTGATCCTCCATCACTTGGCCTTCACCAGTCCTCTTCCTGCTTTGTCCATGGTCTTTTCATCGAACTACGTTGCCCCTGCGCTTTCACGTAGGCAAGGTTGGTCATTTGATCCTCCCCCGAGGCATTTGTCTGTTGTGTTTTGTATCCTTCATCATCGTCTTCTTTCTGCCTTATCCATGGTCTTTTTTCCATGAACTACGAGGGCTCTGCGCTTTCACGTAGGCGAGGCTAATCTCTAATCGGCCCCTGAGCCCCTAGGTCTTTAGGTTGTGTCTTGTCTCCCTTGTGTCATGTCATCAAGCTATGCCCTTATCCAGCTGGTTCTTAACAAACAAGATCCACTTGTATCAACAAATCCAATCAGTTTTGAATATCCTACATCATGTCAATCTTTTCACTTAGTATTCATCATAGGTCTCAACAGGATGCATCCTTCCTAACAGACCTCATCAATCCCATCTATCCCCTTGATTCTATGGCAAAGGACATTTGAAATTGATTGCGATCTTTTGATGTTTTTGGATTTTGTTTATCATTTGAGCTCCCTATCATCACTTGTCAAGGCTGCCATAATCCATCATATTACATGGTGTGTTTTGATTGGTCCACATAGGGGCATATCTTGTTCTTTTGTTTGATTGTGTCTTCTTGGTTGTCCCACATAGTACCCACCAAGATCCCCGAGGTCTTGTGTTATGTTGGGGCATCCTTTTGTGCTTGTGGTTATCTCAATACCTAGCCTGACCAAGGTCTTTCTTTGTGACTTTGGGGTGTTGGGATAGCCTTCTTGTCTGTTATGTTTGTTTCTTGCATTAGACACTAATCTACCTTGGTCCTCCATACCTTGGTGTATCGTGTCTTATGCTATATCAAAAACCAGTGCTCCAAATATGGCAAATTATATTAGGATTGCATTTCATAATCATGACCATTGCATTGCATTCATCCTATGATTCTGGTTGTGCAAATATTTCTCCTTCATCCCCTATTCTTCTCAGGATACTAAAAGGTTTTTGACAGGTGCACACTCACACCATGTCTGCATACATCTTCCACTATCACCTATGACTCTATGGATACTCATCATGAAATAATTACATTTTAGATCCATACATTTGCACACTATCTTAGGTTCATCCATAATATCGCCACCTGCAATGTCAAGTATGTCTTGCATCACACATATTAGTCGCACATGCACATAACCATCATAAGCATATAAAACATAAACATTTATCGCATCATCATAAGCATATCCACATCTATCTCAAACATATGCATCATACAACATAGGCATTTGTCATCCATAAAAAACAAAAATCACCATCCATTACATCACACATATTAGTCGCACATGCACATAACCATCATAAGCATATAAAACATAAACATTTATCGCGTCATCATAAGCATATCCACATCTATCTCAAACATATGCATCATACAACATAGGCATTTGTCATCCATAAAAAACAAAAATCACCATCCATTACATCACACATATTAGTCGCACATGCACATAACCATCATAAGCATATAAAACATAAACATTTATCGCGTCATCATAAGCATATCCACATCTATCTCAAACATATGCATCATACAACATAGGCATTTGTCATCCATAAAAAAAAAAAATCACCATCCATTACATCACACATATTAGTCGCACATGCACATAACCATCATAAGCATATAAAACATAAACATTTATCGCGTCATCATAAGCATATCCACATCTATCTCAAATATGTGCATCATACAACATAGGCATTCATCATCCATAAAAAACAAAAATCACCATATATTACATCCTGCATCACTCACATTAGTTAGCATGCATAAAGCTCCTCAAAAACCATCATACATAAAAATATATATATAAAAACATCCATACATATAACATCCACTACCATCAAATGACCATCCACATATGCATCGACACAATCATCTATAGATCTCAAATCCATCACACACGTAAAACATGAGGTCAATAAGAGCCATCATATATATAAATATACCACAAGTCCACAGTACATCTCATAGTCAAGACTAACATATAATAATGCCATCGATGTCATCACAATCTGTGACCATTGTATACAAAAATCATCTAATCAAAACACCTATACAAGGTCCTCCAAATATCCACTGCACCTCTGCACTATCCATCTACCCTGCACCTGTCAAAAACATAGTATCCTATCATCTACCAAATGAACTCCCCACATCTGACTTCTGTGGAGAATCAAGTACTGCTCCCCTGCTTGGTGAAACCCCTGGTGAATCACTGTAACCTCGGGTCCGTGTCCCCAATGACTAGGACGGTGCTGGCCTTTGAGGTGTCTGCCGAGTGTAATGGAATGTTCGCTATGCCGGATCCGGAACCACATGGTAATATGCAGCCATCCAAAATCTTGCCTCTCTCATGTTCTCCTCTCGCTCTGCAACTTGGACCCGAGTGGAATTCCGCTCTTGACGATACCTATCTCGGTCCTTGGTAATGACTCTCCTCTCCTGCTCCCATGCCTCCTGAGCCAACCAGCTCTGTGCCAGCTCTGCCTATAATCAGCCCCTCATCTCCTCTGCAGCCGCTGCCTGTGCCACTGCTGCATCTCTCTCTCTCCACAACCTGTATATCTGCTCCTGGCATCCCACCCTCACCCTGACCTGCCGCTGCATGAGCCATCGAGGCATCCCTCTCTGCCTATAGAGTTTGCATACATATCTTTATTGCATCTCTCTCCCTCTGAGCCGCTTGTGCCCAAGTCACTGCTGCATCCCTATCCCTCTAAAGAGCCTGTGCTCTCAGCTCTGCTGAATCCCGCTCTTTCTGGAGAGTCACCACCTTTGCTACTGCCTCATCTCTCCCTCTCTGTAGTGACTGTATCTCCACCTCTACTAATTCTCTCTCACTCTAAATGCGCGCTTGTGCCACATCCCTCTTTGCCTCCATCACCCGCACCTGCGCCTGTGCTACATCCCTCTTAGCTTGCATAATCTGTGCTTGCTCCCTGGCCTCATTCTCCCTCTCCTACATCAGCCCCATCTCTCTAACTGTCTGCTCAAGGCACTATACTCTGTCTTGAAGCTCATCCCAATCTCACTGGAGATCTCTTGACTGCTGACCAGTACATCTTATCCCTTGATCTGTCCCTTGCTTCGTCCTCCCCTCTGGCTCCCCCTGGCCTGCAAAACCACAACCTCCGCCTACAATCTGTCACGATCCCACATCACACTGGTCAACTCACCCTGCATCCTCTATAGCTTTGACTGTGCCCTGTCTCTCTCCCTCATCACTCCCCCTAGCTTGAAAGCAATGGCATCATAATCTCTTAGTGCCTCTCGCTGTACTCTGGCTAGCTCGGCCTCAAGAGCCCTCACTCTCCACTCCGTAATCTGTAATCTCACCTCTACTCCTCTCGCCTGTATAGTGGGATCCTCCGGTACCACATAAGGAACCAATGCTAATGACTCTTCCTCCATACCATCCCCCTCTACCACATCCCTGTCTATGTCCATCACATCATCCTCCCCACCCACCTGCTTCGTATCATCCTCCCCACCTGCCTGCTCCATCTAATCCTCCCCGCCCCCTGCTCCTGTCGCCCCTCACAGTCCTCCACAATACGGTGAACCTGAAATTGTCCCGCCTGTCCCTGTCTCTCCACCATGAACCGACGTCATGTCGACCTCCTCTCCTCCTCTGGTACTGCTCTAACATCCTCATCCTCTCTGTCCTCTTGCTCCTATCGAGCCTCATGAATCTCTGCAGTCGGTTAAACCCGCAACCGCCATGGCTGACCATGTCGTCCTACCACAAACTGTCTCCTCCCCTCCTCTGATGCCTCCCTCGCACCTACCACCTCCACATCCTCCTCATCCTCCCCATCATCCACATCCCTCACCTCCTCCACCCTCTGCTCCCCCTGGGCTCTCTGTGGCTGTCCCCTCCCCTGCACTCTCCCCCGCTTCTGACCATCTCTCTGACCTCGCCTCTGATGTCTCCTCCTCCTCCTCCCTGGTCTGCCCGCCTGCTCTATCTCATCCTCCTCGGGCTCCTCCTGTCCCCCCTGATCTACCACTGCCACAGCCTCTCATCGCTACTGCACCCCTCCTCTCCTCTCTCTGAAGTCTTTGATCATCCTCTGGTCTGCCACCCACTACCCTCAAAATAGGCTCAACAAGAGTAATCCTTTCCCATAACCTATTCTAGAACCACCTCTGGTATCGCTCAGTCACAACCAGCACCTGCTCTTCTCCAACTCTCCCTGGATAAGGCACATGTCCTGCTTCCATCCATGATGCCTTGGCTGTACCTGGTGCTATGTAGCCTCCCCATGGTATCTCTCTACTGTACTGCCAGAACATGATAGGCGCTGCTGGAATATCTTGTATCACTCCAAACTGCCTCAACACTCTGTCTAGTCGATGCGATTCTACTATGCATGGCAAAGTCCCAATAATAAAACACCTGCTCAGAAAGTAACCCTCCTGTCTCCTCATATCAGTCCATCCCCTGAACTGACGCGACTTATATGACCGCCACTCTATGTCCCTCGGATGTAGATCATCAAATTCTCTCTTCCACCCCTCCATCTCTCCCTGCATCTCATAGCAAAAAATCCAACCTCTCGCCTCCCTATACTCCCACGCCATGGGCTCATGATCATCCACTATCCCCACTCTCACCACTCTCGGCCTCGTCACCGCAATATGCTCCCAAGCCCAAATCTGCAGCAGTGTCATATGTGTCAAGCTCGATATCCTCCGGTAGTAGATCCCGTGCATATCTTTATATAGATGAGTCAATACACATGACCCGCATGAAAACGGCCCCCCTTGCCACTCGACAATGTGTCGGATCACCTCCATATAATGAAGGCTACATGTATGTCTACTCTAATCTGGCAATAGTATCCCACTAATCAGATCACATAGGAACAACGGTAAAGCTGGCACCCCCACTGACAAACACTGGTCCAAATCCAACTGACCCTTCACCAGGGGCAGCTCCTCATGTCCAAACAATACTCTAACAGTCTCCTTTAACTCTGCCCCTATGGACACCACCTCACTCACTAACCGTCCGGCTATCGACAGCCTCAGGATGTGCCACACGTCCTCTAAAGTGACGGTCGTCTCTCCTGTAGGAAGATGAAACATAGACGTCTCTGAGCTTCATCTCTCTATCAACGCCGTTAGCATCGCCTGATGCGCTCTAACTACATGAAACTGAATACAGTGTCCTAACCCTGCATGATCCAAGGCTGCCTGATCCTCCTCGTTCATCATTGCTATCGTCGCTGTCATCACCTCTGATCGTCGCTCATGTGTTTGAATCCGCTTGAAACTCTGCACACACAAAAACCTTCTCATTATTTCATTGGTCTTTTTTGCTTTCTATCTCCTTTCTCCTATCTTTCCTCGTTCCTTTCCCCCTTGTCTTCTTTTTTTTCCTTCACCCCACTGCCCCTGTTGGGTTGGCTTCACCTGATGGCGCCACGGGTGGCTCCACCGGGTGTTGGGCTTTTGGCGGCGGGCCGCCGGCTCTGGGGTACCAAGGGAAGGGTTCCATCATAGCCTGGGCTATTTCTACACAATGCCTGTGCGCCCACCCTTTCCCCCTTTTTTCTAAAATCTAACCCCGACCCATTTTTTAAATTTGGCTAATTAACAAAAACCCATGTTTTCAAATTCTCTAAATCTATCAAAAACGTGTGAAAAATGCGTAAACTTAAATATATGGGTTTTGTCACTACTCACATGCTCTCCGCCCGCGCGCCCGTTGTATAATCCACGCACCTCATCTGCCCGGTGCACAATCTCCGTGTCGTTGTCTGTCGGCATCGTTCCTCCTCATTTGCTTTCTCTCCTCTACTCTCCTCTCAACTACTATAGTGAAAATGACTAAGGTAATTTTTCAAATTACTTTTTTAACCCCCTTCTTCCTAAAATGTATTTTTTACCTTCTATTTATCTTTTTCTTCCTCCAACTAATCCCTAACTTCCTGAGGCTACCATTTGCAATCCGTGCGTCGGATCAGCTTCGTTCAAAAACAAAAATTGCTTGGTTTTTCTAGCTCTATTCAATGGTGTCATTTTCTTTCTATTGAGACATCGTCTGGGGACCCCTTTTTTTTTCTTCCTCCCCCAACCACCCTCTCGAGGGGGCATACCCTCCTACCATTCCTCCATTCCTCTAGCTTAGTCATTGGGGAATCATCAATTTTTTTCCATGCTAGAGGCATCACCATCTACCATTTCCTCCCTCATTTGCATTTTATTTTTCTTCAAAACATTGTTATTCTAACAATATTTCGAAGAGGGGCAAAATGTAGACATCTAAATTTAATCACTCCCATATGATTAAATTTACTCCCTTTTCGTCTATCATATTAAATATTAATTTATTAAATTAATATTACACCTTTTGTCTCATAATTATAAAGTATTTAATTTAATAATTAAACACTTTATCTTTCACCTTCTTCCTCTCTAAATTAAATAAATACACCAATTTATTTAATTTAGTCATTTTTTTTACCCTTTTGATTTAAAATCAATTTAAAACTCTTCTTACATTCTCCATGATCTTTCTCTAATCTGAATTAATTTAATTAATTCATAATTATGATGTGCATCCTCTTAATCAAAGATTAATGTCACATCCTCCTACATTTGCCACTTGCATCTAATTTTCCATTAATTATTCTAATCCAATATTTGCACAATGTTAACCAAAGTCATTAGCCATATTTAGCACCACCTTTTTAGTCAACTTTGCATTACCTCTTTTTAGCATTGACCCTCTTTCCCATGTGAATTTTTAATTCACATTTATTTATCCTAGATTATATCGCTTCTAGAACCTTGGACTTGTCACATCATCCACATGTGACCAAGTCCCACCTTTTTGGAGCTCACATTTTATCCTTTAGACTCTCCTAAGAATGTGAATTTGTAATTCACATTTATATTTTCAACCACCTCTCCTTTTCCCATGGGGATTTTTGAGGAATTCCAAAATTTCTCAAATGTCCCTTTCACTCTCACTTGGGGACAAGGAATCCCTTTTTGAGAAAATCTTTTCACTCCCCAAGTTGCTTGGAAGGTACTTGTCCTTCCTCCACCTCATGTACCTTTTGGCCACCTCACTTACACCTCATCTCCCGTTAGCCACCTCACCATTCACATGTCAAGATGTGAGGGCTTGTGAGTTCTCAACTCACCATAGCCCTTCATCTTGACCTTGTTGGATGAATCTTGACCGTTGAATTCTCTAGAGAATTCAAATTCTTCTATAAATACCCCCTCCTCAAGGGAATTTTCAACACTTTTTTATTTGAGCAACTTTATGCTGCCAATTTGCATTCTCAAACACTTGCTATCATTTAGCCATCCACTTTGATCATCTTGCACATTCAATCTTGCATCTAGCTACATCACAAGCCATCCAAGGAGCATATAAATCCATCAAAATCAAGGGCAAACCAAGGAGTCTTCAACATAAAGGAAGGTATAATCGATTTACGTTTGTATTCCATCTCTTTTCCTTATTTTGTCACTCTTTAGGCTAATCATTGAGGTGTTCTTAGTATTTTTTCACTTGCATTTTTAGTTATTTTGCACATTAGAGTAGGGTAAAATTCCAAGGTACACAGATATCAGAAGTATTACTAATTGGTTTGGGAGGTACAACGTCTTAGAATTTGGAAAATCCAATTGTAAAAGGAGATTCTATGATAGTAATAAATCCCCTTATAAAAGGAAGGAGTTCAAATTGATAGAATAGGTTATATGTATCAATGAATTATTTTAATATATTAATTTTAAGCATTACAAATAAAATTTGAATATAATGATAAATTAATTGAAAAATACTAATATAAAATATAGATCAAGAGCCAATTGTTATTATTTATAGTCATATTTTTGGGTATGTGCAGGATCATCATGGAAAAAACAGGCCCTTAAGTGGCAAAAAATTCAGAAAAATCAGAGTTAGGCAACTTGACGTAAAATTTTGAATAAGTTATCTAAATTAATTAAAAAATATGTAAGAATAGAATCTGTAGCAAATTGAGTGTAGTTTCTAAACTACTAGGTTTGTTTAAAAAAAGAAAAAATCAATTTGGTGAAAATTTGAAATTTCAATGCATTAGTACTTAAATTTCAGGGAAAAAATAAGTAGGTGTCTGTCTGACCACCCTAACCACAATAAAATGATAATATTTTTTTATAATATTTTAGATATAAGTAGATGACTCATGCCCCAATGTGATGCATATTTTTTTTGTAATTTTTTTCTAAGTAAATAATTAATTATGAATTTTTTATTACAACCTTTTTAAAATAAATAAAAAACTCGTATGTCTGACCACCTTAACTTGGTCAAAACTTCATGAAATTTAATTTTTCTTTTTTTAATCCTATAGTATGTGAAGTATAGAATGTGACACATATTTTGGATTCAAAAAATGTGATACCATTTGAAAGTTGTAGTTTTTTTCAATCAACCTATGAATCAGGACTTTTGTCATAATTCGAATAGAAAATAAATAATAATTACTTATTGTAGACATGCAAAATTTACATTCTGCATTTAATCAGGTTCATTCATCAACTAAACTGGATGTTGCATTAGATCCATTCATCACCTTCATCCATTCATTTAAATAATCTCATGGCCTAAGGTTATTTATTTAAAATCAAATGAGCATTATCATCAATCTTTTAATAATAAATCAAAAAACCATTTAAATCAAATCCTAAATCATATTCCATCATTTTCTGATTTAAACAAATCAAATATCAAAGTCTCAAAAGTCAACTCACCTAATCAACATTAAATCAGCATAATCATCATCTATTTAATCTAACCCTGATTAAATACTCACCCACTTGCATTCTCTAGATTTGGCCACTTGCACATGAAATTGCATTTAATTGATTTATCAAAATCTTTATTTTCAACTTGGCATAAAGGAAGAATATTCTCCAAGTTTGAATCTCCCCCCAAGTGGACATGTACACCAAACAGAGCATTTATGAGGCCTTACATGTCTCTTACATGTCCCCTTCCAAAGGTCAAACTCAACATTTATGGCAAAATTTGAATTCAAATTTTCTCTCTCATGGGCACTCTTCCCAAATCTTGCACAGCCATTGACCACTCACCACTTGACAAGTGTCCTTATCTCATTGGCAGAATCTTTAGTCCCACATTGGTCCCTCTTCAACAATCAGCATTTGAAAATCTTTAAGTACAAGCTTCATCTTTGAGCAAATCCTCCACAATTTTCATCCAAAAAGCATATACAAAGTTACTCTCCTTGACAACTAATTTTGCTCATCATTTCCATTGCATCATCATCATCTAAGCTATCAATCAAGGGTTGGGAAAGGGTCACTAGCACATGTGACACCAATCCACTATAAGATGCTAGTTTGATTCATTAGAATGATGCCCTTCTATTTTTGCATGTTTTTTTGGCATCATTCTTGTGATTAAATGAATCTTATAGGGGATCTTTTGGTTTGCTTTGGTTTACTAACAATACTAATAGTTTTTGTTTTTGATCCAATGCAGATTTATGGTTCCACACTTATTAAATTCAAAGTAAAGCATAATTTATATTGGTGGAAAGCTGAGAATTTTCTTGAAAAACCCTTTTCGTTTCATCAATTTTGGGTAAAAAAAAAGTCGTCAGCCACATACCCATCATATTGCCACTTTTTGGCCCATCATGATCCTGCACATACCCTTCTAGTTCCTAGAAGGATTTAGAGCACCAATTTTTGTTTCAACCTCCTTGAATTTTCAATGTATGGAGATTTTAGAGGTGGTCTAGGTTTAATATTATTATAGGAGACGACCTAGATCTTATTATATTCTTCTAATTCCCTTATGTTTTTGTTGAGAAACTAAGGTTTAGAATATAATTTGGTGGTGGAGGGTATTAAGAATTATTTTTAAGAGCATTAGATGTTTGACTCATGATTTTAATTCTTAAGTCAAATAATAGTTCTTAAGCATTTAATTACTTGTTGGGGTAGAGGTTTGGAATAATGGTGGTATTCTCAACAATCAAGTGGTATTATAGTTGCTTGTGAGAATAAATGTGTTGATTGTGCATGCATATAGGGGATTATGTACCTTGTGGTGCAATAGCTTATGAATTTGTGCTAGGGAAATGATGGTGCTCAACAATTATACTCCTATCTCTTTTGATTGCAAAGTGTTATTTAATTTTTAGTGGTTTGAATGGCTAGAAAATAGGGCTTACATAAAAGCAAGGAATAAAAACAAAAGGTAGTATACTAGATAAACATCTAAATAGATTTTTTTTAATGAGAATCGATAGTTGTACTATGGTTCATCAAAGGTGTACTTGGTGAGATGAGTATGGAAGCAAGAAATAGGTTGAAGGCTTCCATTCAAGGTGATTTTCTAAGCACTTTTTGTTTTATTTTTTTATGTTGATTTATGATAGTCGCTATTAAGGCCTTTTTACTGTACTAATTTGTTGAGATAGAATTGATCAAGAATGAAATAGGAGAAAGATCATTAAATAAAATGGATACATTTTTTTGGAAGGTGTTAAATTAGTCAATTGAGAATAACAAGTTGGAATTAGAGGATTTGTATAGGGAAGATTTTAGGGTGTTGCATGTTTATTATAGAAACATAGGAAATATGCTTGTTAGACTGCATTTCTACACAATAATGGTAAGATGGGAGTGACAAGTGACTTCACTCTCCCTATTTTCTATGATGCTTCTTTATTTTAATATCACCATCACAAATAATTATGTAGAGAAATTCATATCACATCTTAACAGGGTCAAGTCAAAAGTGGCAAGTCTTGGGTGGAGCAACATAAGTAGCTAATTGGGTGGAATAAGTAATAGAGATAAAGGAAATTAATGCAAGGGGGAAGTGTTGGGGGTAGTGTAAGCATAGCGGAAATTGAAAGAGGTCTAATGTATTGTCTATTGTGTTTGCATAAATGGATGTTCATGGATTTTTTTTTAGTTTCTTGTTCATCCTTATACCAACATTAATTTTTTTAGTGATCTAGGTTCCTTGAGCAATAGTTTGTAACATATACCAATTTGTATTTTGAATTTTTTATTGTCCTTTATTTATATTAGAAGGGTATGATTTTTGTAGAGAATTTATAATATTTATTTCAAGGTCGAGGGTTGTAATAGAAGTTCTCCTAATTATATAATCTATCTTAGATAAATGTATTTGACTAATTGTTAGGTTGATTTAATACTTTAAATGTTAATATATTTTCACATAATTTTGGTAGTTACATCTTCAATATTATTTCTTAATAAATTTAAGATGAATGTGAATTCTATTATATTTCCCCTTAAATTATATAAGGAAAATAAAAATATATGTGGAGAGAAATATATTTTAGCATAATTAAAAAAATTCTAGATATTTAATAAAATCACTATTGATTGATAGAGATCTCTTGTCTAGCTTGTGCAAACTTAATGGAGTAGCTTTACTATATCTTAAGGTTTAATTTTGGTACTTCTTGATCTTCTATACTATTTGTAAAAGATAATATAGGGATTTCTACATTAATTTTTCCTTTAATCTTTCCTTAGTGAAAAACTAAGGCCATTGACATAAATATTTCTTAGCCTTTTGTATCTTTAGTTGTGAATAGTAATGAAATTGTCTAAAGAGATGCCAAAAATCTACACCTATGGTATATGAAAAGGTACTAAAACTTTCTTGGATGTTTATTTTTCTAAAGATGTGGTAGGTTTTCTTTACTAATAGTATGATAATTTTACCTTGATTAGTATGTAGATCGTATCCCATCAAAGAAATATTTAACTACATGGAATAATCATGCATGGGAGCTCCAAAAAATTAGGGTTCATAATTTTTTTAAAATATTAAAAAAATCATAGATCCCCAACTAGTTTATATGACTTTGGACTACTCTAGTTGTTAGTTCACATAAAACACCCTTTGGGTGTTATCTTGCTAGATCTATGATTTGAAGGTATTTGAGAAATCATCGCTCAAGGTTCTCGTTTGGGTTGAGCTTCCAACTCTTCCTATTCTTCTAGGGGGTTTCTTGAAACATCTTGTCCAAGCTCTAGGAAAGTTTCATCCCTCTTTAGTTTGATAGTTTCTCTTTTGATTGTACCCTTTGGAGGGTTGTATCAAGGTGGAACTCACCTTTAAACTTAAGGAATATATACACATATAGGTTGAGCTAGTTTTCTTTCCTTAAAGGGTGATCTATATCAATCTTTCTAATAATATTAATTCCCTAATCACAAAATTAGGGACTTTCTTCTTATGCCACATCCAAGTCCTAAGCATTATGTTGAAAATCCAACAATATACCAACTAAGGATCATTGTTAGAATGTTGTGGGATGGAAGAAGCCCATGAAACCTAGTGATTTGAATCCTTTCACAAAAACACAATAATATGTTTATGTCTAATCCAATTATACATCTATAGGGTTTGTCCTTAACTAAATCAATCAAGTCCCATCAGCTTCATTATTCCACTAAGATTTCTACCGTGGGTGATAACACACAAGGTAGTCACAAAGCTTACTAAGTTTAGGGAGAATTACTAGGGGAAAACACCAATCACTCTTTTTGTGATCTCTTGTCAAACCAATTCTTCTATTGACATTTTTTTAATTTTTAATAGATGATGACAACTAATCTCAACTCTTTATGGATCAAATAATTCCCCATGAGATTACATTCTTAAAAAACTATGGATTATAAAATATTCTCATAATTTTTAATTAGGTTTATACATTGAAATATCCACCCATTTAATAGTATCTACCTTTAAAGGTGAAGATTACTAGTTTCTTGCTTTAGATGAACTTAAGGATGATATAGCCTCATGCTTCATGATTCACCATAGGTTGCATGAGAATAATTCTAGTAATGCATGCAATTTACTCTCCTTGAATTTATTCTCTTCTACTATTTATTCAAGAGAGATTCCAAGCCACATTAATATGTGAGATACACTTGAAACCGATGATCATTCAATAAATAATATCAATATTTTATGTGCCTAATAATGAACCTAAGAGAATAATTTTATTGAAATGGAAGTTTATGAAAAACCTACTTCTTTCTAATTGAATCATTTCTTTTAAATTTAATAGGGTGGAGTCACTTGAGTATAAATAAGGAGATATTTCTAGATGATATGGTATATTGGTAGGCTAATGCAGAGGAAGGACTCAAACATGACTAACTTGACACATTCCAAACAATGGTTCAATGCAAATGATGCAAATGTGCATTCTTGCTCACCTTATACAACTTGCTCCTATAGCCTATGACACCCAACAATGAATAAATCAAAAAAAAAATTGAGGCACGTAATTTCTCTGACATATCACAACACATTTCAATGCTCTACTACCCATTCATGATAAAAAAAATGTCAGGAATCCATTGAACACACATGTAACTAGGTTTTATGATAGATTTTATGCAATTTTGAACACACAAACCCTCATAAGTCCTCCAAAGTTGAAAGTTATGAATTTTCCTTTTTCAGAGGTGTGGGAAATCATGGGACAAAGATTTCTACCAAGTTTCATGATTTTTCAATGGTGGAAACTCTACCCATGATTTATTCTTGCTTTCTCGAAACCTTGACTAGGGTTTTAACCTGCCAACACTAAAAATGCAATATCTTTCACAAAACACAATTAAATTATACCAAATAAAAAAAAATTCAAATATAAGACTACCCTCCAACATCTCCAATTGATTTTAGGACTGTACCAATCTATACAAGTCCATACAATGTAGTTTATAGTCTATTTCACACACAAAAACTCAAGAGAAACATGCAAAAACTTAAAGTTTTTTCATTCAATCCTCATCATCTCTTTTCTTCTATAAGATTACATATTTTATGTCATGCCTTAAATTTTACACAAAGGGCAACAATACAACTATCAATTTTTTTTTTAGCAAAGCTAGAAAATTCTAATAATAGTTAACCATGTGCATGCATGGTAACACACCATACTCATTAGGCAAAGTTGCTCGTGCAACACCACCATCATTATGCTGCTCGAGAGTGGAGGTGAGGGAAGGAAACAATATTAGATGTACGAACTCCCTTGCATGCATCCTTAGAGCAGTAAGGAGGTGACATGAGGACTAAGTTAACGATGTGTTGGGTTTCAAATACTTGCTAAGGACTATCGGTGACTAACCTCCACTTGACATCCAACTCCATTCTAAACATAACGTTATCAAGCCATCCAAAGATTAACTAGTATTTGAAAGCAATATTATTATAACCCTAATGTTATAATTTACTTTGCGTAGGGATTAATGTTGTGATAATTTAATATTCATATTAAAATTAATACATTTATATTCACAAGAAATTTGTGAAGTTTAATTGTTTAAACTAAATAAATTTTGTGGAGAAAACATTTCATCCTACAATCATAATTTAATTATCCCATTATATATATTAAAAAAAAATAACAATAATTTTAAATGAATTATATATATATTTTTCCATTTTAATTATTTAATTCAATTAACTAACTTATAACCTCCTACTTCGTTTTAAAATAAATAAATAAAATCCTAAGATTCTAACTTTTTAAAAAGGAGGCTAGTGGACTTTTAATACAAATTCCTTAAATATGATATACATAACTTTTAAATAGCAACATATAAGAATAGTAATTATAAATAAATATAATCAATTCTTTTATATGCATAAAATTATTCCCTTAAAGGGAGGGAAGAGGAGCAAATGATTAGTTGTCTTTTTCTTTATTAAGGCCTCCTTTTGAAAAGCAATGGGATGTATTCCCCTCTTTTTTTTTAGAACTCTGTGTTCCTAAAAGTACGGGTGAGGGCTCTATTATCATATTTGATTCTAATGAATTGTGATGCCTTCATCGAATAAAGATAAATTGCAATTGAAAGAAAAACGAACTAAGCGCAAACTTTAACTACCCTGTCCATTCCCTTGGCTCTGTACGGTTTTAAGCCGGCGATGTGCCATGATGGCAAAAGATTAAACAAGTTGAAAGGAAAGATTTTAGAGGATGAATCTGCCATACTTCCTACGCGAATAAAGAGGGATAACATACACTGACATCTGGAATAAATGTAAATAAGGTGATTCGTGTTTGTGCAGAATAGCGCCCAAACAGAATGTGATTATATAAATTAATATTACCTATTATTATTATTATTATTATTTAACTAATGTTTTGCCTAAATCTAAAGCCTCATTAATATGGTTGACAACACAGTGTCGTTGATATGATTCGTAGCCACTCTACAGTAAGAGCTCACTTAAATATATTATTATTACTATTTAGCTATGGGCACAGCTCACTAGTAGTGTGTTAGACATATTACTTCAAATAATATGCGATATAACATTCGCTTTAATCTTACATTGTTGAGTCGCTGGGGCCGAACACACAACGATAGTCTTTGTTTTTTTTTTTTTGGTTGCTTTTGTTGAAGTAGCAGACACCCTCATAGAGGCGCTGGCGGAATAAGGAGGTGGAGGTTGCAACTGTAGGGAGATTTTTATTTTTTCTTGATTTCTCGTTTATTACAGTTTGGATTTATTTTCTCTTATTACTGGACATTCAGTTCTCAATGTGTTCTTTTTATTATTCTTTTGTTTGCTTTGATTTAAAAGCAGCAGCTACTCTGCTTTAAATGAACATTGCCTTCATTTTCCATTAAATTCTATTCGAGCTTTCAAGTATGCGGTTAGAACTCCTCAGTGCAATATATATTTATTATTCCCAAAATAAGTATTTTTTCGAAAACAGAGGTCCATTAAGGTCGTTTTAAGAAGGTGGGCTTATATTAAGAATGTGAAATTCCTCATGGAAATACTGTTACCACTTGAAAATGAAACGTTAAATAAGACAACGTATATCCTGGTAGTGGAAACATATTACGGTGGATTCATCTTTGGCATGGAACGATACAACAGTTTGTATTGAATGGTTGCACCATGGCGTGGGTAGCAGGTTTACCTATTTATTTGCTTATAGTACGGTCCGCCGATTAATCCCAGAAGAACAATAAAACAAGGTAAGCCACCGCTCTCTACTGAAACCTCCAGCTACGCAGGAGACAAGGCAGGCATAACTAAAGGTGTTGATTTGAGTACAACATCGGGTATTGTTTAGCTAAAGTGTTTACTTGACTAATACAGGCCTCCAGGTTAGGGATGTGAACACTCCCATTCTTTTTGATTATTAGCCTACCATCTATGGCCTTAATATAAGCTGCAATCTGGATGGCCATTAATGTTTTTTTTCTCAAACTGTTATCTATTTCTAGAATGGATTTAGCTATAGACGAACGTAAAACTTCAAGCAGATTAATCATTACCATTCGTATAGAGAAAAGTAAATAAGGAAGCAGAGAGTTAGGGTAGGAAGCATCATATTGATTAACAACAATACTATTCAATATCCAAGCAGAGGCTATATCCTAAAAGATACAATGACTCAGAATAATAATTGCTCCTCAATAAATTTATTCTTGTTTCCAGAAATCAGCCAACACAAGAACTTTCATGCATTTTTCTTGAACAAATGATTGTTTAATATAACCTCAATACTTTTCCTTTTACTTAGCAATCAAAAGCAAGATAATAGGTCAAAAGAAAATGTTTACAATTTCAAGCATGCTCAGTATTAAATTCTTTATCCCCCTTTTGTTCATAGAAGACAGGCCTCTTTTCAAATCTACATGTTTTACTTACAATAATCACATTCTCATAATTACGGTTACAAACATAAAACTTTAACCACAGTTCTTTAGGAATCACATTCTCATATTACAATTACAAACATAAAACTTTTAACCACAACTCTTTTTGGACTGTTAACACTTGGAAACTGCCACCCAAGCTTCTTTCTTTTCTTAAACAAGGTGACACACAAATGCTCCACACAAATAACTCCCATGAGACCTGCAATTTTTAGCAATATATATATTTTTTCTCTTTCATGGCCAATAGGTTGTGCTCATCTCCCAACCTTGGGTTGGAAAACCACCACCCCCAAGCTAGGAGGTAACCAAGCTATCGGGTACTTACAACAATAGAAGAAATAAGCCATTCCAACCACAACACTCAACAAAAATACTCCCAACCAAGGTTACATATTTACATAAGAATTCTTCAAGAATCCAAAGATGGGGATAGAGGTGGACATCACTTCTAGATGGGGAGAGTTTTAGCAAATAAAAATGATCAAACATCACTATTTTTCTTCTTCTCCAATTCACCCATTCACCAAAAGTTTTCATATCACACACCCTCCATATCACAATCTTCCAATACACCATACTATCATGAAACAAATTTGGGTACTCTTACCCTTTTTGTGCCTCTTCTTCTCAAAGGAGGAACAATCTCCCCATAGAGGTTCCTACACATTCGTATCCCCCACAAGGATTCTCTTCCCACATTGGGTGAGTTTATCCTATACAACCCCAAACCAAACATATAGAAATGAAAATATACATAAATGAACAAACAATTCACATAAACCATCTTCTTACACTTCCATTCAAATTGATTAAAGAAAAGATAAATATAGATAGAGGTAGAATAAAACCTACCTCAATCCAAACCAGGGTGATCCCACAATAGTGGTTTACAATTTTTGGTCAAACTGGACACTAGACTATTTTTTCTTAACTAAATCTTCACTTTCAGGCACCTATAGCGGCTAAACTGTGAGGAATTTGAAGATGATGCAAACTAGAGTTTTGTGACATTTTGTCTATATATTCTAAATATATTTTTTTCAAAATTTTTGGAATTATATTGCACTTCTTTTTTCATCTCCCTCGAAAACTAGTTTTTTTTCAATAAACAACATTTTCAAAAAGTGATGCTCACCGTATAATGCATAACTTTTTTTACATGAAGGATGAAATTATAATTCTTTCAAATTTAGATTTGTAACTTTGATATCTAGTGCTTCCACTTGGTTATATAGTCTTTTATTGAATATTTTTTTCTTTAATCAAGTTTCGAAGTCAAACCAATTACAATTTAGACATAGCACAACCATATAACGCATAACTTTTTTTTATGCATCAATTTTTTTTATTTTTTTTGGTGGATCAAGGACTCCAATATATAGTGCACTCATATTTTTCAATTTTTTTTTTGATAATCTTTTATTTTTCCACATGTGCAAAACAAAGAGCTTGATTTTCAGTGGAAAACCTACATTCATAAGAAATAAAAAATAAATGTAATAATAAAATTAAATTTAATTAAAATTATACTTTTTGGAAGCTTATAATAAGGACTACATACTTACAAAAATAAATTTTAAATGAATTCATTTGATCCCCCAAAAGGGAAATTAAAAGTGGTTTTTTATTAGCATTTTGATAGGTGTAAAGGAGACTCCATTATAGGTTATGGTTTAAAACTAGTGGGGTTCTATCCAAGGGGGCTTGGTCTAAGGTGATTTGATCAAACCCTATTCAATTGGAATCCTTTAAATGGAACTTTTCAAGGCTTAAATCATTATATTTTCTAAAAATATGTGATTTTAACAAAAATCAGGATCTCCCAGAAAGTGTAAACCACTATTGTGGCAACACCCACTAACAATGAGGGAGGGTTGAAGATGAACTCCAAATCTCTACTCCAAGACCAAGCAATATTTTCCTTCACCCAAAGCAATTCAAGCCCCAAAACAAAAAGAACCCTTTCTTTGGCTTTCCAAAGGATTCCAATAGGAGGCTAGGGTTGGAAACCCTTGAAAGAGATCTGGTGACACATGTCAATCTTCTATTCACTCCTATGGGCACACCTCCCCACAAGCTCTCTTGGGGAAGTGAAAGGCCAAAGAATGTTCAACACTCAACAAGGCTTTCAAATCTCATAAATGAGACTTTGGAGACAACACTCCAATCCTATCCCCAAAATCCATCATCCTTCTTAATGACTAATTAAGAAGGGTCACAACTTGCAATTTTCAAAAATTATGGGTTTGATTTGACCCCTAACCCATAGGTGACCATCCTAGGGGTTAATTAAGGGTCAATTAACCCAATTTAAGGACTAATACAACCTTAAAAAACCCTAAAAAAAAATTAAAATTCAAACATAATAAAAGAATTTCCAAAATGCCCCAAAATGCCTTTCAAAAGTTTGATTGACTTTAATAAGAAACATAATCACAAGATTCAACATTAAATCTCTTTAATCACAAATAAAATACAACACAAAGAGGCTATGGTCCATTATCCAAATGGACCATAGTGGCTTTACTTGGCTGACACAACTGGGTACCCTTGGTTACCTCCAATCCCATTGGCCATGGGCGTGTCCCTGCACACTCAGTTTTCACATGTCAAAATATCCAATGCATGATAATCAATACTTAAATCACAAATCTATATGCATATATTTAGCACAATCTAACTTTGAATCAATAAATTCAATATCCATAATCATTCTTCCTCTGGCAATAACATATTCTATCAATTCATATATAGTCATGGTATAATAAGGAAATCACATCATCGCTAAATTAAATTTAGCATCCTATCAATTCCATCTTATAAATTTTTTTATCCATTTCTATCGTTATAGCCAAATGATATGAGCATATCAATAAAGGAAACATAATGTTCATATAATCATCATAGCATCATAAGCATAAAACAAACATAACATCAAGTGTCTATGATCCTCCAAAATAGTCCAAAACACATAGAGTATCAACATGATCGAATAAAAATATAGTCAAATAGGTGTATCAAATAGTAGGCCTCACATTTTACATCAAATTAAAACCTACCACAACCATCCAAATGAACAAATAACTCCCACTAACCAACTTTGCAAAGTTGCAAGCAATTTTTGGTTGACAACAATGACAACTTTTGTAACCTTTTACAACTTTGCTCCTAAACACTCAAAATGGTCCTAAATGGCCCCAAATGGCCCCAAATGTTCTCAAATGACCTTATTTTCTAAAAAATATCAAAGAAAATCAAAAATAAAAACTTTGCAACATGACACAAAATGCATCAGAAGATGACCCTGCATCATAAGCAAGATGTTATGTTTTATTTTGACAACCATTGTAGGTTTTCAAACCAAGATATTTTAAATTCTTACCACATTAGATCCTAGTCTACAAGAGATAAAATCTAGAGGGTCTTAGAAATGTCCTTAATTGGCTAGATTATGTCATGAATTATGAACAAGAAGTGTCCCACCCTTTTAATATGGTGAATAATAAAGAATGAAAACCAAAATATTATTTTTATTACCATTTCCAACATCATGTTTCATCTTATGTGGGATAATAGACCTTAGAAAATCACTAACATGTAATTTTATATTAATATGACAATTCATTCCCATAGGCAACATATTCAACTTATTACATGTGTAACGCCCTACCATGGAATCCAGAGAACAACACATAAAGTAACCAAATAACAAAACGTTTATTTTTTATTTTTTAGACATTCAATTACAATATGAGTATAAAAGAAATATCTACACATACATTCTCAGGGTTCCATGACAACGCTACTTAAACATTGACAAGTAAGAACATCACAACATAAAATTAGAGTCATATAACATAAGGATAAATCATATCCATGACAAATGATCAAATCTCATAATCACAATTTAGTCAATTTACACATTCATGTTAGATCAAGTGAGATTATGACAATCTTGATACAACATAATAACATTACAATAAGCTAACTCATACATATTAAGGGTGTATACAATATAGATGAAGATTGTAACACATCTATCAGTCTTGTTCATGAGCACGCTCAGTGTCCAACTTCACGAACAATGTAGAATCAGGAATCCGTCACAAGTACAATACCATCCATGCATAGCTAAACCTGCAAAGGGACCCAATGGAGTAAAAAAAATGTTCCTCCCAACCACGTGGTACCCAAAGGTCCACCCCCTTATGCTAGGAGATAATATCATGTCCAAAAACATAAACAAATATAAAGAGAGAACATAACATCACATGGCTTGACATACACATTACGACATAATGATATTCAAACCACATAATTACAAACAAAGATCCTAGAGGCATGACATAAACAGGGGTAACTTTACACAAAAGACCACTTAACATGTATTAGGATCATCACGTGGTTTATTATAGGTTACCTTGGTGAATCTTCATAGACTACCGACCCTCATATCGAGTTACCTTGCCAATCTCTATCGATTCCTGGCCCCTAAACAAACACATGTGGAATCGAATTACCTTTCAAAAATACAAGGTAAATGATCAAGCCATTCTAGGCCATCTCAACCTACCCTTAATCTATACACTTGCACTAAGGTATTAGGTGTGAGGAAATCAAATTATCTAAATTATTTAGTGAGCACTACCCAACCCAGGCTAGTACATTTAATTAGGTTTTCACTAAATTATAAACTTATGATAGGTTATTCTGGTTACCTCTTAGGGTTTCGGCCCCTATCGAAAGCCAATCTTCCTAATAACATGACTCATTAACAACTACATAGGATAGCCATCATGTACATTTAAACAAACCAATTATGAGCACACCTCAAACATGACATAGATCATGTTTATCTTTCAAAATCTCTCCAATGTTACAAGAAATCATGCATGGCTAAGTCCCAAAAATTATAACAAATGATCATCATGAATTAAATAGAATATAAAATTCATTCAAAGAGTTCCCTAGCCTCTGGAAAACTAAGAATTTCATATCACAACTAAATATTCTTCCTCAAAAGCTTACTTTGACACCAAAGCAATAATAAAAGAATAGTTCAAATATATAATCTATTAATTTTCAAATTAAAAGCCATATTCATTTACAAATAAATAAACTAAATCTAAATTTAACATTCCTTAAAGTTAAATAAATGAAAATTACTTCAATGTATTTGAGAATACATCGATACAATAAATTCTTTCACTAAATTTAAAGAAAACAAATAAAAATCATCATTTTATAATATATATATTCAAGTAGATATATATATATTTACAACATTAATTTTTAAAATTAAAACTTAATCCAATTTCACTTTAATGAATTAATTAAATTAATAGTTTGTTGCCATGCATGTACAAGAATATACATGCCATACAAAGATTTGAACTTTTAAATAATTAGAACCATTGAACATGCATTTTTTATGCATGCAAACGATTATCTAGCATTTCCAAGGATCGCGACTATTATGAGCCAGAATTCAATAACATATAAACTATCAACATTGAATTGTAATCATAGTGAATTTAAATAACACATAGAATCTAAAATAGTGCAACTCATGCATTTCAACTCAACATATCCCTGTTACAACAAAACAAACCATCTTATGTTTTCATTTAACACATTTTCAAAAGTTAATCTAGAGTTTCCAACGCTGACTTAATACCATACAAAAGTTTAGAAGAACAAATATAGGAATTATATGGCGTTCTAAAAGATGACATCAGTAAACTCAAATATAAGATTATTCAAATCAAAATAAAGACTGACACAGTCAAATCTATGGTTTATTCAGTCTAAAGAGACCTATAGTGGCGGTGAACAGACAAACAATGTGAGGCTTAAAGAGCACACCAAGACATATTTTATGATTTGATAATCAAGAATGAGTTAAAGAAATTCATGCTGGACACACCACAAGGAATAAATAAGGTAAAAGAAGGAGAAATCTGTGAACATACTAGCTGATCGTTGGATTAGCATGGAAAAGAATGAGAAAACAAAAAGAATGCAAATCGATTGGTCTTCAAGTTTCAATTTAATATGCTATAATTAGATTCTTTAGCAACAGTTTAATCTCCATTCAATATGTATGGCTACAGACATGGGCTCCAACTACAAGGTGCTTATGTAGACCAAAATCAACTCATTCATTCGATTTCAATATAAATTCTCAACATGCAATTTAAAACACTTAAAGGGAATTGATCGACGCTTTGGAAAATGGAGATTGAAATTTTATTTAAGACCATTATAATTTGAGAGCCTATGCCATCCCCAATGAAGCCGAGTTCTGAAGAGAGGGAGGGCATTGAAATGTAATTTCCCCACTATTGCCTAGGCTTCCTTTATGGCATCAAAAGAATTACATAGAATTTTCATTTCCAACAAGACACCAAACAACTGGAGCTTGCACGCTGAGAGTAAATATAAATAACAAAAAAGACAAAAACGGGATATTTTATTTCATTAACCATTCTCACAGCTGTGATTTCATTCTTTGTGAATTATTCTTTTCCACTCATTAATTCCTTTCAAAACCTTAACATTATTTTGCTAAATTTTGTTAATCTAAAAGCTCACCCTAATTGTTTCTTTATTGAATGTGCAAGTTTGGCTGGGTTTATTATTTCTTTTTATAGGCAAGCATAACCATCTTTCTAATGCAACTAATTTCCAACATAACATTCAGATGATCTACTAATTACGAAATTGCAAAAAAAAGAAGAAAACCTAGTTTATGTTCTCAAATCCAACGAAGATTGAAGCAAAATCTAGAAAATCCATTTAATTCTTTATTTTCCCAAAAACACAATCCTTTGAATCCACTGTTTCCAAAACTTTTCAACCAGGAAAAAAACTCAGAGAAGAAGCTTTTTCCCCAAAAACCAAAATTTCGGTGAAAATTTTCTCTTCCAAAAATAAATTATCGTGCACACCATTTGCATAACAAAGCTTTTAATTCATTTCAATTAACTCATAATCACAGAACTTAACTAACTATCAATATGCAAAACTAAAATGATCAATCAATTTCAACTAACAAATATCCAAGATATTATTTTCTAACTCAAAATCAAGAATTCAGATATTTATTCACAACCTGTTGAAAACAAGCCCTTTCAAAATATCTACTTTTAATTTATTTTTAATTTTTGCACATTAAAATCAACAATTACAATTAAATAAATATCTTGTTTAATTTAATTAATAAATCAAACCATAACCACAAATATTTTAATTTAACATAATTTAAATAAAATTACATTAAATCAAATAAATTAATTAATAACCCATTTAACTAATTAAATGATACCCAAACATAACACAAACATGAATGACACAATCAGACTCGAACAACAACACAACGACAGGTGACAACACATATAATCATCCTATAAAGGAATAATGGCCAAAGAAGGACCTGTCATTATCTCTGAAACCACATGTTTCCATTGGGTCATGACACGCTCAAACCTGACCAAGCAGGTAGAGTTGATGCCCAGTACCTGTAAACTACATAAAACAACACTGTCAAATATATCTACATAAACCAATAATCACACCATGAAAGAGAGTCACAACATAGAATGGTACTCACGAGTGAGTATTTCTACACTGTCTCCTTCACCAAGACTAACATTCATTACTATATCATAAACAACATCAGATACATATTCAAAACACACTAATGCTCCAAAACAACATAAAACCATAACACACATAGTTATTGTCATAATGTCACCACACAAACATAATCAGATGATCAACAATGTCTCTAATGTATCATCAACACAACATAGTATCAGTGTCATAACTGAAATAAAGTAGCATAATATCAAAAAAAACTAAAGAAACTATGAACTGAACAAAAAAAAACTGAAATAAAATGCAACAACTGGAGGGACACTACATCCTCCCCCCCTAGGATAAGGCTTACTCTTGAAAGCTTGCAAACAGATATGGATAAAGCTGTCTCATGTGTGTCACATCCTCCCAAGTAGTTGATGCCTCATCACTAGGATCCCACTGGACCCTCACCTAATCAACATCTCGACCCGTAAGGATGAGACTCTTGTGCTAAAAAATGCCCATGGGCTCTAAAGCCAGCTGGCTATCCTCTACTTGTAAGGCATACCAATCGAGCACATGTGAAATATTAGGATGATAAGGTCTAAGAATAGATACATGGAAAACATCATGAATGTGCGACAAGTTAGGTGGTAAGGCAAGATGGTATGCTATAGGACCAATCCTCTCCAGAATTTCAAACGGCCCAATGAAACGAGGTGTGAGCTTAGAACCTTTTCCATAATGGGTCAAACTCTTTCGTGGACACACCCAAACAAATACCTTATTGCCAACTGAAGACTGATGATCCACTCTATGCACATCGACATACTTCTTCTGCCTATCCTGCTCCACCACTAAGTGCTCTCTGATGCGATCAACCTATTGCTCCATATCCTGAAGCATCTCAGGCCCAAGTAGAGTTCTATCCTCTAGTCAATCCCAACTCATTGGAGTCCGACAAGGATTTCCATACAATGCTTGAAAAGGAGGCATACCTATGGAACTATGATACGCATTATTATAGGTGAACTCCACTAAGTAAATATATCTTCCCAATGTGACTACTGATCCATCATATACATCCTGAGCATATATTCAAGAATTTGATTGACTCCTGGTCTGTCCATCAGTCTCAGGATGGTAATTTGCACTAAAGTTCAATTGAGTACCTAGGCATGCTACAAGGATGTCCATAATTCTAATGTAAACATAGGAGATCTCTATCTGAAATGATTTTGCGAGGAATTCCATGCAACCAAAAAATATCCTCCATGAATTTCCTGGCCACAGAAGAGGCATTATAGGAAGAACGAACCAGAGAAAAATGTGCTACCTTAGTCAACCTATCAACAGTAACCATAATAGAATCATGTCGATGAGATGACATAGGTAAACCAATAATGAAGTCCATCAATATGATATCCCACTTCCATTCAGGAACTAAATGTGGCACAAAAGTCTTGTGGGATGTTGGTGTTCGGCCTTAACTTTCTGGCACTTAAGACATTTTGATACAAAATTGGTGATATCACGCTTCATTCCTGGCCAAAAGTACAATTGTCGAAGGTCCGCGTGCATCTTCTTAACACCAAGATGAGTTGAATAAGGTGCTCAATGTTCCTTTGATAAAATCCGAGTGTGAAGACCTTCTATATGTGGTACATAAATATGACCCAAATGTCGTAACAATCCATTTGACTCAAGACAATATCCTATGAATCTACCCTCCCAGGGTCTACTTGATCCAATCTTCATCTTTACCTCTTGATATAGTCTGGCTGTAGGAAGTGCTGCTAAAATTTGGCTCCTCAAATCAACTCCAAGAGTCACAACAGAAAGCTCATGTCTCTTCGCGACTAAGAGCTTCAACCACTACGTTCTCCTTCCCTTGAAAAAATTTCACCTCTAAGTCATACTTGCATAAGAACTCCATCCACTGTCTCTACCTAGAATTCAAATTAGGCTACGTGAAAATGTACTGCAAACTACTGTGATCACAGTGAAGTTCAAAATGGTGCCCCAATAAGAAATGCCTCCACCGAACCAGAGCATGAACAACTTCAATTAGCTCCAAATCATGAGTAGGATAGTTTAGTTCATGATCCTTGAGTTTTCTAGACTCATAAGTGATCACACGACCATCTTACATCAACACAACTCCTAAACCCTCCAAAGACGCATCAGTGTATATGAAAAAATCCTTAGTAGGGTCGGGAATGGCTAAGATAGGTGCACTAGTCAACTTTTCCTTGAGTTTCTGAAAAGCAGACTAACACTAATCTATCCACATAAATTTCTTCCCTTTCCTATGAAGAGAAGTAATAGGATGAGCAATCCTTGAAAACCCCTGAACAAACTGTCTGTGATACCCTGCAAGACCCATAAATCTGTGAACCTTGGGTACATTCATAGGCATGGGCCAATCAATAATGGCTTGGATCTTTTTAGGATCCACAACAATACCCTCTCTAGAGGTAACATGACCAAGGTATTTCACCTCAGTCTAGAAGAACTCACACTTCTTCAAATTTGCATACAATTGATTCTCCCTCAAGCACTGCAATACTTGTCTCAAATGCTCTTTGTGCTCCTTCATATTTCTCAAATAGATCAAAATATCATCAAGAAACACGACAACAAAATTATTAAGGTATGTGCGGAAAACACCGTTCATCAAACTCATGAAAATAGATGGTGCGTTTGTTAACCCGAATGGTACCACTATGAAGTCATAATGTCCATAACGAGTTCAAAATGTCATTTTATGAATGTCTACTTCTACTATGTGCTACTGATGGTAATTGATTTCAGATCAATCTTAGAGAACACATTATCTCCCTTGATTTGATAAAAAAGATAATCGATTCTAGACCGTAAGGGATATCAATTCTTTATCATCACTTTGTTCAATTAATGATAATTGATACACAATCTGAGAGATCCATCCTTCTTCTTCATGAAGATGACAATTGCTCCCCAAGGAGAGACGCTCAGACGTATAAAACCCTTATCCAAAAGTTCTTCCAACTACAGACGAAGCTCTTCTAGTTCATGTGTGGTTATTCTATATGGAGCTCGAGAAATAGGCTTTGCTCTAGGAACCAGGTCAATTATGAAATCTATGTCACATTTCAGTGGCATACTAGGAATATCACTGGGAAAAACATATATGAATTCCCCAAGAATAGGGTAATCATCAAGAGATGCCTCTCGACTCTCCTCTAAGTCCAAGTCATTAATTGTTGCAACAAATAGTTGACAACCCCGACGAAAGCATCTCCTCAACTATATAGCTGATATAATATGCAAGGAGATGGATCTCTATATGCCAATTATTTCAACTTCTACACCAAAATCATCTTATAAGCAATGTATTGTCTTATGTTGACAACCAATCACTGCACGATGGGATTCCAACTAGTCCATACCTAAAACAATGTCATATGAACCAAGAGGTGTAACATGAAGATCTACTAAGGTAGATAGCGATCCAATCCTTAGTCCACAATAATGAACAAGGGATTATATTGCTACCTTTACCCCAAAGACCAATTCTACCTGCCACCTATCACCTTGCTTTACTACCATGAGTCCACATCGCTCAACAACAAAGGGTGAAATAAATGAATCAATAGCTCCAGAATAAAAAAGGATAGAAAGATTAATACCCTATAACTAACCTAAAGTATCAACCACAATATTCTAATGATTTGCTTGGTGGTTATCTACTGCAATAAAAAATCTGTGTGAACAACCTACATCTCCAACTGTCAGCTCTGAACCTATTGGTCGTTGACCAAATTCTGATGTATCTCTCATAGGAAACTACCTAGCAATGTGACCTTGCTGACCACATGAAAAGCAACTAGTACCTCTGCCACCCAGAGGTGCATTGGATTGCTAAAAAATGCCTCTGCTAACTGTAGATTGTGCACTCTATGCTAGTTGATCCTAATGATTGCGCTTATTACGCCACCAGTTATGGTTATTTCTAGACTGTGAACTGTTACCCTGTCGAGCTTGAGAATTCTTATTCTTTAGTGGGTTACGTTGTTGTTGCTGCTGTTGTCCACCCTTAACAAGTGCCTTTTGGTTCTACGAGGAACTCCCTGTCTGAGTTTGACTATCTCGCAGACCAAAGCCTGGAAAAGGTGCACTACTTATCTGAATAGTTGTATGTCCACCCAAAGCCATAGTCAGATTATCCTCCACAATATGTGCCTTATCCACAACAACCTCCATAGTCTTTGGCTGAAAGACTTGGACTCCTCTGTTGATATGGGCATTCAAGCCCCTGATGAAGTGTTGTACCAACATAGCCTCATCATCCACAATTCTGACATACTGTTTGAGCTCATAGAACCTACACTCAAATTTCTCAACTGACATAGCCATTTGACGCAGATCATGGAACTCATTTGCACATCACTATCTCCAATGCTCTGATAGGAAACACACTCTAAATCTCTCTCCCATGAAACTAAACCAATCTCCAGATGAAGCTTTTGCTCCTCCAATTGCCACCATGTAGAGGAAAAGCCTCTAAGATTCATAATGGCACATCTAGCTCTAGTGTTGCTACCATATAGATGCATAAAAAAACACCATCCCAAGTCTATCAACCAAGTTTCCACCTCCAGACCACCACTAGTACCATTGAATGTGGGAGGGCATTCCCTCAATAAGTCTCTCATATTCCCTGCAACAACGACATCCTGCTCCATAGTCTCAACAACTCTTCTAGGTGATCTATCTCATTCTCTAACCACTTCCTATTTAGACTCATGTCTAGGACCAAGTCGAGCAAGAACCTCCTCCAATAAGGGACATAATTGTGCTCCCTCTATCTCTGGCTGTATTGGAATTTGTTCCCCGCTTGCCTGATCTAATTGAGGACCTAGTTGTTCTGCATACTCACTCTCATGAGAGCTCTGAGAGGGAGAGTCTTGATAGTTAGCCATTCAGCCACAATGTCAGCCTCGACCACGACCCCTACCATGATGTCTAGGCATGGTCCTACACAAATCAAAGACAAGTCTCAATTATAAGACAAACAATAACAAATAGAGAAACACAAACTAAAAAATCTAACACCTAGGACAACCTAATGGGCTCACAAATATCTAGAGTACCCAATGTTAGAACCTTGGGTTCTAATACCAATTTGTAACGCCCCACCATGGAATCCAGAGAACAACACATAAAGTAACGAAATAACCAAACAATTTTTTTTTTAGACATTCGATTACAATATGAGTATAAAAGAAACATCTACACATACATTCTCAGGGTTCTATGATGATGCTACTTAAACATTCACAAGCAAGAACATCACAACATAAAATCAAAGTCATTTAACATAAGGATAAATCATATCCATAACAAATGATCAATCTCATAATCATAATGTAGTCAAGTTACATATTCACTTTACATCAAGTGAGATTATGACAATCTTGATATAACATAATAACATTACAATAAGCTCACTCATACATATTAAGAGTGTATAAAATATAGATGAAGATCGTAACACATTTGTCAGTCTTGTTCATGAGCACGCTCATCGTCCAACTTCACGAACAATGTAGAATCAATAATCTGTCACAAGTACAATACTGTCCATGCACAACTAAACCTACAAGGGGACCCAATGGAGGAAAATGCATGTTCCTCCCAACCATGTGGTACCCGAAGGTCCAACCCCCATGCTAGGAGATAATTTAGGTCCACAAAGATAAATAAATATGAAGAGAGAACATAACATCACATGGCTTGATATACACATTATGGAATAATGATATTCAAACCACATAATTACAAACAAAGCTCCCAGAGGCATGACATAAACAAGGGGATATTTGCACAAGAGACCACTTAACATGTATTAGGAAAAGAGTGTCATCACATGGTTTATTATAGGTTACCTTGGTGAATCTTCATAGACTACCAACCCTCATACCGAGTTACCCTGGAAATCTCTACCAATTCCCAACCCCTAAACAAACACATGTGGAATCAAATTACCTTTCAAGAAGACAAGGTAAATGATCAAGCCATTCTAGGCCATCTCAACCCACCCTTAATCTATACAAGCACTAAGGTATTAGGCGAGGCAATAAAATTATTTGAATTATCTTTGGGGTTCCGACCCCTATCGAAAGCCACTCTTCCTAATAGCATGACTCATTAACAACTACATAGGATATCCATCATGTACATTTAAACAAACCAAGTATGGGCACACCTCAAACATGACATAGATCATTTATCTTTCAAAATATTTCCAATGTAACAAGAAATAATGCATGGCTAAGTCCCAAAAATTATAACAAATGATCACCATGACTTAAATAGAATAAACAATTCATTCAAAGAGATCCCTAGCCTCTGGGAAACTAAGAATTCCATATCACAACAAAATATTCTTCCTCAAAAGCTTACTTTGACACCAAATCAATAATAAAAGAATAGTTCAAAGCAATAATCTATTAAATTTCAAATTAAAAGCCATATTCATTTACAAATAAACAAACTAAATCTAAACTTAACATTCCTTAAAGTTAAATAAACTAAAATTACTTCAATGTATTTGAGAATACACCAATTAAAGAAAACAAATAAACAATCAACATTTTCATATATATATATATATATATATATATTTACAACATTAATTTATAAAATTAAAACTTAATCCAATTTCACTTTAATGAATTAAACAAACTAATAGTATGTTGCCATGCATGTATAGGAATATACATGTCATGCATAGATTTGAACTCTTAAATAATCAGAACCATTGAATAGGCAATTTTTATGCATGGAAACAATTATCTAGCATTTCCAAGGATTGCAACTATTATGAGCCAGAGTTCAATAACATATAAACTATCAACATTGAATTGTAATCATAGTGAATTTAAATAACACAGAGAAGCTAAAATGGTGCAACTCATGAGGTTCAACTCGACATATCCTCGTTACAAAAAAACAAACCATCTTATGTTTTCAAAACCACATTTTTAAAAGTTAATCTAGAGTTTCCAGCACCAACTTAATACCATACTGAAGTTTAGAAGAACATATACATGAATTATATGGCATTCTAAAAGATGACAACAATAAGCTCAAATCTAAGATTATTCAAATCAAAATAAAGTCTGATGTAGTCAAATCTAGGGTCTATTTAGTCTAAATAGACCTATAGTGGCGGCAAATAGACAAACAATGTGAGGCTTAAATAGCAGACCAAGACATATTTTATGATTTGATAATCAAGAATGACTTAAATAAATTTTCTTTGGATACACCACAAGGAATAAATAAGGTAAAAGAAGGAGAAATCTATGAACATACTAGCTGATCGTTAAATTAGCATGGAAAAGAATGAGAAAACAACAAGAATACAAATCATTGGTCTTCAGGTTTTGATTTAATATGTTGTAATTAGATTCCTTAGCCACAATTTAATCTCCATTCAATATGTATGGCTACAGACATGGGCTCCACTTACAAGGTGCTTATGTAGACCAAAATCAACTCATCCATTTGATCTCAATATAAATTCTCAACATGCAATTTAAAACACTTAAAGGGAATCGATTGACGCTCTGGAAAATGGAGATTGAAATTTTATTTAAGACCATTATAATTTGAGAGCCTACTCCATCCCCAAGGAAGCCGAGTTTTGAAGAGAGGGAGGGCGTTGGAATGTAATTTCCCCATCATTGCCTAGGCTTCCTTTATGGCATCAAAATAATTACATTGAATTTTCATTTCCAATAAGACGCCAAACAACTAGAGCTTGCATGGTGAGAGTAAATAAAAATAACAGAAAAGACAAAAATAAGCTATTTTATTTCATTAACCATTATCATGGTTGTGATTTCATTCTTTGTGAATTATTCTTTTCCACTCATTAATTCCTTTCAAAACCTTAACATTATTTCGCTAAATTTTGTTCATTTGAAAGCTCACCCTAATTGTTTCTTTGTTGAATGTGCAGGTTTGGTTGGGTTTATTGTTACTTTTTACATGAAAGCATAAGCATGCTTCTAATGCAACTAATTTCCACCATGACATTCAAATCTACTAATTAAGAAATTGCAAAACAAAGAAGAAAACTTGGTTTATGTTCTCAAATCCAATGAAGATTGAAGCAAAAACCAAAAAATCAGCAATTCTTTATTTTCCCAAAAGCACAATCCTTTGAATCCACTGTTTCCAAAACTTTTCAACTAGGAAAAAAACTCAGAGAAGAAGCTCTTTCCTCAAAAACTAAAATTTCCATGAAAGTTTTCTCTTCCATAAATAAATTGTCGTGCACACCATTTGCATAACAAATCTTTTAATTTATTTCAATTAACTCATAATCACAAAACTTAAGTAACTGTTAACATGCAAAACTAAATTGATCAATCAGTTTCAACTAACAAATATCCAAGATATTATTTTCTAACTCAAAATCAAGATTTCAGATATTTATTCATAACTTGTTGAAAACAAGCCCTTTCAAAATATCTACTTTTAATTTATTTTTAATTTTTGCACATTAAAATCAACAATTACAATTAAATAAATATCTTGTTTAATTTAATTAATAAATGAAACCATAACCACAAATTTTTTAATTTAACATTTAAATAAAATTACACTAAATAAAATAAAATAATTAATAACCCATTTAACTAATTAAATGATACCCAAACATAACACAAACATGAATGACACAATCAGACTCAAATGACAACACATATAATTGTCATATAAAGGAACGATGTCCAAAGAAGGACCTGACATTATCTCTGAAACCACATGTTTCCATTGGGTCATGGCACACTCAAACCTGACAAAGCAGGTGGAGTCGATGCCCAGTAACTATAAACTGCATAAAACAAAATTGTCAAACATATCTACATAAACTGACAATCACACCGTGAAAGAGAGTCACAGCGTAGCAGGGTACTCATTAGTGAGTATTGCTACACTGTCTCCTTCACCAAAACTAACATTCATTACTATATCATAAACAACATCAGATACATCATCAAAACACACTAATTCTCCAAAACAACATAAAACCATAACACACAGTGTTTGTCATAATGTCACCACACAAACATAATCAAATGATCAACAATGTCTCTAATGTATCATCAACACATCATAGTATCTGTGTCATAACTGAAATAAAGTAGCATAGTATTAAAAACAACTAAAGCAACTATCAACTGAACATAAACAAACTGAAATAAAATGCAACAACTGGAGGGACACTACAACATGGTTTAGAACCTTAAGACATGTCAACTAATTATTGATAGTTGGATCAAGAGATGGAAAGTTGTGGTTTCTTGCACCATCACCTTTTTTGGCATTATAAAATTTGTGGTAAAAATATAAAAGCAAGTCAACAGGGCTATTATCAAAGAGTTTGTGAGGGTTTTCAGTCAAGTGAAAAGAAACCTCTTTAACCTCTAACTTAATACTTTGGATGCTCAACTTAAGCTAAGCTAAAATTTATTTAATGTCAAATGTGTGCTAAGGGGCCTCAATTTAGAACCCCTTTAAAGGAGATATTCAAACCTTTTACCTCAAGTAATCCAAAGAGAAAATAAAGGCTCTCCAATCCATTCATGGATGACTCATGTGCATCTTGAATATTTATAAATCCTTCCTAGAATGTGCAATAAACTATTTTCTTAGGCCTAAGAGGATTTAGCAAAGTGTGCTTAAGCTTTACAATAATGCCTAGACATTTTCCTTCCAAGCTGGGATAATCTACACAACATTTTAAAGATGATTTACTCACATTCGATGAGATTCATTCATTTCTTATGTAAATGGTCAATGATAATCCTCCAATCTTGATGCCTTCCCCTTTGAGTTCTTCAAAAATACCTAGAATTTATTGGTCTAGAACTATTTAAAGTGTACAAGAAAGCCCCACACAATAAACCTTTGACTAGTGCAATAAATTGGGGAATATCAAATCTATAGCCAAGGTCAAGGATTATAAGATGATTTCTAGTTAGATGCCTATAATTTTGTTGAATGAATCCTTAACATTCCCTTTTTTGCTGTCATAGGATATTTGATTCAAATTATGTGGTATTCTATTTCATGATTTGATTTGTATATATATATTTTTTTGGATAATTGAGTTCAACTATTTATTAGCCAATAGGATATTTGTGTCAACTTTGCTCAGAATTTTTGTTAGCCTCATAGTTTTTCAACTTTTCTGGTATCAGGGAAAGGCTTTTGGCGATTGGGGACAAGGTGGCAGGTGGGTTTTAACTTCGCTCAGAATTTTTCATTAGCCTCTCGGATTTTTTCCTTTCCAATAACTGTGAAATAGGTAGCAGAGGCGGTTGTTGGCTTCTTTGGGAATAGGGTGGCATTTTTCAATCCGTGTGGATAGAGAAGGCTACAAAAATTAAACATTGGTTTGCGTCAAAATTAATTGTTGTATGTTGTGTGTACTGGGGATCGCATAATAACAACTGCACTTTAACGCCTTGGGGAACAAAATGAATGTTGGGGAAATTTTCAATGAGGCGTTGTTTGGTGTCGTTATGTTGCTATAACTAATATGAGAGTTGTGAGCGACAAGGGTAAGCTTCTGTGAGGGTGCAAGCTGGATTAAGCTTTGTGCAGCTTCTGCGAAGGTGGGTGGAGGTTATTTTGCATTTTTTTCAAGGGTAGATGGTTGGAAATGCAAAAGAAAAGTGTCGGTTGTGATAATATTTTGCCTATTTTTGTGCAGGAAAGTTGGCAAGAAGATGTGTGTTTGAAGTAAGTGGGAAGAGGTACATGTGGAAGAAACCCTTGGCGATATTGTTTGATTTATGGTTGGCGGTTATATTGCTTGATTTTCCATAAGGTATTGTTGATTGTTTCAAATACCTTGTCTAATTTATGGTTTGTGTTTTGTGTTCATGGTTTTGCATGCATTTGATATTGTGATTTTTTGTGGGTTTATGTTGATGGTTTCCATTATCTGTGTATGTTTGGAGGCTTGGAGAAACAAGGCAGCCTAAAGAAAGTTGGCGGAAAGAGGTTTGTTTGAAATAGCTGGCAAGAGGTGCATATTCAAAAAAACATTTGCCATATTATTTTATTGGATTTTCCATAAGGTGTTGTTGATTGTTGCTAAATTTTGTTTATGAAAATGAGTATTGTTTAGTTTAAGGTTTTCTTTTTGTGTTTATGGTTTTGCATGGTTTCTTATTTTCCATTTTTTGTGTTTTGTGGTTTCTTCATCTGGGTCGGTCTTTAAACCAATATTGTTTGGTTTATGGCTTCCGGTTTGTGGTTATGGTTGTAACGGAATAAAGTAGTCAATTCTATCTACTTTGTGTTAGCTTCCATTGGGCATTATCGATTATAGTTGTGTTTCTTGAGAGATATTGTTTCATTTTGGAGAAGGTGCTACTCAAAATTTTATATTTTTTCAATTTTCGAGGAGATTGTGTTGAGGAAGGAGTATTTTTTGTATGGGTTTGTTATTGTCAAGTCTTGTAGGGTTTGTGTTTGATGTTTTTGTTTTGTGGCTATGTTTGGAATGAAATTAAATTGTAGAGGATATGGAGTTTTTTTTAATTTTTATTGTATAACTCGGCCTATATTGTGGCTTTCTGCATGTGGGTGGCTATAGAAAGTAATGTTGTTTGATTTATGGCTTTCATTTTCTACTTATGGTTGGAATAGAATAAAATAGTTAATGTTGTTGATTCTATGTTTGGTTACATTAGGTATTATTGATTATTGTTGTCTACCTTAGGCTATATCAGGTATATTTTAATATCAATATCTATATGTAACATTAAAATTGTCAAGGCAATGGAGTTTTGGTTGATTCTTATTGTATAGCTTGGGCTATATTGTGGCTTTCTGCATGTGGGTGGCTGTTGAAAGTAATTTTGTTTGATTTATGGCTTTTGTAATCTGGTTGTGGTTGGAACAATATAGCCTATGCATTCACATAAGCTGTATATGGACCAAACTTTCACAAGAAAGCCTTTGCATAGGTCTATAACTATGAATTTCAGCATTGTATGGCAATGGTTACAATAGAATAAAGAAGTTAATGTTATGCAATTCATTATGTTGATCTCCACCTTAGGCTATATTGTTCCATTTGTGGCTTCTATTTAGCGTTTATAGTTGAAACACAACAAAAGATCAATATATATATGTAACATTAAAATTGTTAAGGTTATGGAGTTTTGGTTGATTCTTATTGTATAGCTTGGGCTATATTGTGGCTTTCTGCATGTGGGTGGCTATTGAAAGTAATGTTGTTTGATTTATGGCTTTCGTATTCTGCTTATGGTTGGAACAATATAGCCTAACACAAACAACAACATTGAACAATCCCTTATGCAAAACAACATGGAGTACATAACATTAACTATTTTATTGCATTCCAATCATCAGCACAAAACAAGACATGAAGGAAACAATATTGTTATCCACACTCACCCAGATGGCCAAACATGCAAAACACTAAAAATCATAGTGACAAATCCATGCAAAAACATGCGCGCAAAATTTGAACCATAAATCAAACAATATCACTACGAACAAACTATATACTTTTTTTCCAATAGAACCCTATGAAAAACACAACAATATACCATAGAACAACGCAACTTGTATAACATTAACTATTTCATTGGGTTGAAACCATCATGCACAAAAACATGGCTTCCAACAATGGCTCACATACAAAACCCACAAAACATAGAAAGCTCCCAATAACAGACCGACTGAAAACCTTCACCACGAAAATGTGAACCCTAAATGAATCAATATTGTTTTCAATGGTAACCTAGCTAGGGAAATTCACCAAAAACACAACAGATAAACTATTTTCCAGCCATTCACACAAAATGAAAGCCATAAATGAAACAATATTTCCAACACTCACCCACATGTGAAAACCCACAAAACACAAGACATCCCAATTTCAAGATTCACCAAAAACAAAATAGATTAACTATTTTCCAACCATTGACACAAAACCGAAGCCATAAATGGAACAATATAACCAACAGTCATCGAAATGCCAAAATCCACAAAAATATACAGTGTTTCCAACAACAATCGACACAATCAAACAATATTTCTTTCAAGAATAACCTAGGTGAGATGCACCTCTTTCCGCTTCCTTCAATAACAACCCTTTCCACTTGCTTCCTCTTTCCTGCATTTTTTCTCCATGACCTACAAAAGAACACCACATAATTATCACAACCCACACCTTTTGGAACCATCAATGCATGCAAAAAACCACAAGAGAACCTTTAACCACCTTCACAGAAATTGCACAACCATTCAACGCAGTTGAACCTTCACAGAATCTTTCCCTCTGCACTCACAACTACCTTTAACAACAATATAAACCCTCAGAATGACAATGAACAATACATTATCAATAACTGCATAGACATTCATTTTATTTTATTTTCTGAGGACTTTAAAAAATATGTTACTTACATCATCACCAATACATGAAAGCCATACAACAATCAATGCTAATGACATTTCGCTAGCCTCCTCTACACTTTCATCAATAACTATGAATTTTAGCATTTTTATGGCAATGGTTACAATGGAATAATGAATTTAATGTTATGCAATTCATTCTGTTGATGTCCACCTTAGGCTATATTGTTCCATTTTTGGCTTCCATTTAGTGTCTATAGGTGCAACACAACAAAATATCAATATATATGTATATATATGTAACATTAAAATTGTTAAGGTTATGGAGTTTTGGTCGATTCTTATTGTATAGCTTGGGCTATATTGTGGCTTTTTGCATGTGGGTGGCTGTTGAAAGTAATTTTATTTGATTTATGGCTTTTGTATTCTAGTTATGGTTGCAAAAATATAGCCTAACACAGACAACAATAGTGAACAATCCCTTATGCAAAACAACATGGAGTACATAACATTAACTATTTTACCGCATTCCAACCATCGCCACAAAAAAATATTTGCTTTGTGTTAACTTCCATTGGACATTGTCGATTATAGTTGTGTTGCTTAAGCTATATTGTTTCATTTTGGAGAAGGTGTTGTTGAGAAGGCTGTATTTTTTCAATTTTTTGAGGAGATTGTGTTGAGAAAGGAGTTTTTTTGGTATGGGTTTGTTACTGTCAATTTTCATAGGGTTTTTGTTTAATGTTTGTGTTTTGTTTCTATGTTTGTAATAGAATAAAATTGTAGATGATATGGAGTTTTTGTCGATTGTTATTATATAGCTTGGCCTATATTGTGGCTTTTTGCATGTGGGTGGCTATAGAGAGTAATGTTGTTTGATTTATGGCTTTCGTTTTCTGGTTATGGTTGGAACAAAATAAAATAATTAATGTTGTTGATTTTATCTTTGGTTACATTAGGTATTATTAATTATTTTTCTCTACCTTAGGCTATATTGGGTATATTTTAATATCAATATATATATATATATATATATATGTAACATTAAAAATGTTAAGGTTATGGAGTTTGGGTTGATCCTTATTGTATAGCTCCAACTATATTGTGGCTTTTTGCATGTGGGTGGTTGTTCAAAGTAATGTTGTTTGATTTATGACTTTCGTATTCTGGTTATGCTTGGAACAAAATAAAATAATTAATGTTGTTGATTCTATGTTTGGTTACATTATGTATTACTAATTATTGTTCTCTACGTTTGGCTATATTGCTTATATTTTAATATAAATATATATAGGTAAGATTAAAATTGTTAAGGTTATGGAGTTTTGGTTGATTCTTATTGTATACCCAGGCTATATTGTTTCTTTCTAGATCTGGGTGGCTGTTGAAACCAATGTTGTTTGATTTATGTCTTTCATTTTCTGGTTATGGTTAGAACAAAATAAAATAATTAATGTTGTTGATTCTATGTTTGGTTACATTAGGTATTGTTGATTATTGTTCTCTGCCTTAGGCTATGTTGGGTATATTTTAGTATGTATATATATGTGTATATATATACAAGTATTTATATATATATTAATTTTCCATGGGTCTCTCTTGATGGCTTGCATTTAGTGGATATGTTAGCAACGAGGAAAAATCCTTGACCAAAATAAAATTTATGGCTTTCGTTTTGTGGTTATGGTTGGAACAAAACAAAATAATTAATACTGTTGATTCTATGTTTGGTCACATTAGGTGTTGTTGATTATTGTTTTGTGCCTTAGGCTATGTTGGATATATTTTAATATGCATATATATATGTGTGTGTGTGTGTATACCTATATATGTGTATATATATACGTATATATGTGTAGACCAATATATGCAACACATACAAGAAACGCCTGTGATATTTTTTCATTTATAGTGTGCACTATGTGGCACACTAATCTGGGTAGCAGGTGGCAGATGCAGTATAACTCTAGCCAATGTATTTTGTCATCCTCCCATAGCATCATTTTTTATGAAAAAAACCTGGAGGAAAGAATCCCAAAGTTGGTTCTTGCTTTGCAGAAACTACTTCGAGATGCACTAGATACCCAAATAGCAAACCAATTTGTTCCCTTTGGTGCATCCTTGTGAGGAACTCGCTCATATTGGGCAAAGAGCTGACAAGAGCTTGCAGCTATGATCCACCAACTTGGTACACTGGCTCTTTTCTTCACTTTGAGCTCTAGAGATACAAAATGGTCTAATATACATAGGGTGATTGAACCCAATAGCCAACTTGATTCACCATACTCCCGAGCACACTTCATAGAAAACATTGTGTAAAACCCGCACATAATAGCCTTGTATATGCACCTACGATTCACTATTTTCCGTGAAGAGGTTATTGAGAGACTTTTCCACACAAAGGACTATTGGTATAGGTATAAGTGGCAACATCATGGGTCAACACATGTACATGGTTTCTTGTGGCTCCTAGATGCCCCAAATATGAAAATTCTTGATTGGTCCAACCCTCATGAGCTTCAACAAGAAAAAAAATTATTTGATTGCTATGTTTTAGCATGGAACCCTTGTGCCCCAGAGCAACTAATATCATGGATCCACCACTCAACCTTGGATGGCCCATGCTTGCTTAATACTATGCAAATTTCTTCTATGGATCCAATGATGGACTATGAATAGTTGTTAAACATGGTTCAAAGGCATACCAAGTGCACTCAATACACTTGTCTTAGGAAGAAAGGCCAACAATTGCAATGTCGCTATAAAGCTCCATGGAATAGACAACCATATTCAACATTGACAATTGATAGTGAATTAAACAAATTGTACAAACCAACAAGAAATGATGAGTGTGTTAATATCCACAACCCTGAGATGCTTGCAATTTGGCGAGAAAATGTTGATTGCTAGCCAATATTGTCTAGAAAAAATGTCCTAAACTAAATTTCCAAATATGAATGAAAGTTTGAGAAATAATATGAAAGCTACATTGATATCTTGCAAAGGCTTGGAATTACAAATTCATCTGGGGATAAAGCGTTGCTTGCATACCAAAAATTCATGATGAATTTGGTTGCTGATTGTGATATTGGTGCACAAGAAACATGCCATATGCTGCGAAAGCTTCCCCTTGCCATCTCAAGTCGACATTTCTTGTCTTTGAACGTTAGCAGGTAGACGTTCCATCGGTTGAAAACAATTGACAATGGTGATGAGCTTTTTAGTGCTTATATTCATTCCTACATGCAAAGACCACCTGAAATGGAGGAAATTTCCCTTATTCATTCTGCACAACTCTATACATATCACTGAAATCACAAAGGCTTGACCTAGCATGCTCACCCACAACCTGCAATCATCATTGTTTACTCGCTTTTCAAGATCATCCCCTTAGAACAAAGTGATGCCTATAAAAAATTTTGTTGGTTAGAATTATTGCTATACAAACCTTTCCAAAATGTGGAGGCTGACATAGGGCTTACAAGAGAGAGCATAACACAAAATTGGAGGCTACTTCATGTTGCTAGCTATGTTGCTTGGCATGTGAATAGGCTTAGTGACCACCCTACTGATGAGGAGGGTAGTGATAGACACACTGATAATGCACATCCCCTGCCACATATAGATCAATATGAATGGGAGTTGCTCTCTCGACTTGGTGCCATGAGCAATGTTTGTTTTGACTAGCTACAACTCTTGGGTCAGCGAGACTTTGACCTGCACCATAGGTGGGACAACCACAATGTTCCAAAGAATCTTCATAGCATTGCTAACCAGTTTGTTTCAACAAGAAAATTTCATACAACTAAATACACCCTTTCTTCCTTTGCAATGCCAACCCTTTGTCATCGACTATCTCCTAGACAGGAGCTTGCTTTGTGAATAATTGAACAACACCACCTTGGCCCGCTCTCATTTCCTCTGCTTCGTATGATCATTCAAGGAACCACTGGAACAGGTAAATAATTCTTGATTGACAAGATACGAAGAGCACTAAATCAATCATTGAGTCAAAAAATGAACCCTTTGCTTGTTTTGGCACCAACGGGTGTTGTTGCTTACAATGTTCGTGCCTCCACAGTGCATACTGCTCTTCACATACCAATAAAATATATGAATCCATTGAAAGGAAAATCGTTGACCATATTTCAAGAATACTTCACACATATTAAGTACATACTAATTGATGAAATGAGTTTCTTGGGTCCCAAGTTGCTACTAAAAATAGATAGCCGATTGCAGCAAGCATTCCCTTCGAGACATTTGCAGCCCTTCAGTGGTGTTTCTATTATACTCGTGGGTGACTTGGCACAACTTCCCCCTATTATGGATAGGCCTATCTATAGTTTTCGATCCATAGCATTAGCACTTTGGCACACTTTTAATATTGTTGTTACGCTTGACACTATCTTTTGTTAGCATGGGAAATCCGAGTCACAACAACAGTTTCGTATGCTCCTTATGAATATTAGAAACTACCAAGAATCCCTAGTTAATTGGAAACTTCTTATGAATTGAACAAAAAGCATGATTGCATCTAAGCAAAACCAAGACTTTTATTAGGCTATCGACTTATTCCCAACTAATAGCTTGGTTGCTTTGCACAATAGGAAAATGCTATATAGCAATTAAGTGTTCCAATTGTAATTAGTGTTGTTGAATATTCCCAAAAAAATGCACTTGATTATTCCAATGATGAACAACTTCAACTTGAACTCTTGCTTGCAATTGGTCAACAAGTAATGTTGACAACAAATTTTTGGGTGGTAGCTGGCCTAGTGAATGGATCATTAGGTTTAGTGAAGGCTATTGTATATACCAGTGGTACTAAACCACCTCAACTACCTGACTATGTTGTTGTTGACTTCCAAAACTACATTGGGCCAGCATGGGATCAAGAGAATCCAAGATTCATCCCCATTATCCCAATCAAACGAGGCAACCGAAGACAACTCCCATTGACATGGACTGGGCTATCACAATCCATAAATTTCAAGGCTTAACACTAGAGAAAGCTACAATAGATATTGGAACTAAAGAAAGGAAATGACTAACATTTACAACTCTCTCTTGTGTTAAATCACTAGAAGGAATACACATAGATCCACCTTTCTCTTTTGATAGGTATTCTAGGCTGCATTCCAACAAATACAATGCACTTCAAACCAAAGAAGAGGAACGTCTCCAACAATTGTGTGCACTACCACCATCATGAGATATTTTTGTTTTCCATGGTACCTATGCCACTTCTCCTTTTCCTCTTTGTCTCAATTCTTCCATAGTACCCTTCATTCCCACTTCTATTGATTTTACCTAGCATTTCAAAAGTTTTAGTTATACAGACATTAATAAAAGAAGTTGCTATTCATCTATTGCTTTCTATTTCCCCTTCTTTGCAGCACCAAACATCCATTATCTAAATTTCACTTTGGTCTCATAGACTTCTTGCGCTTTACCAAAATAGTCCTGCCTCCATAGCTATCACACTTGAATTATTTCTTTCTAACAATTTCAGATTCTAACAAATTTAGATTGGGAACATTTCCAGCTCTTTTTAAAGATGTTTATAATTGTAAATACCTTTATGCTCACAAGTTTCCCATTCTATTCGAGTTGAAACTATATTCTATTTGTATACAAGGTAAGGCTCTATCTCATTCTTTCCATTTGTTCTTTTGCAATTGCGTTCAAGGTTCTTTGTGACAAATGTTGCAACTCTATATATCTCTTTAAAAATCTAATAGTGATTTCAGGTTAATAAAATTGCTAGGTTCCAGAAGACAATTATATTCAATTGTCCACATATTGTTTTGCTGCTCTTTGCAAAAGGTATACTTGCATCCTATTTATAACATGTATTTTATTCCACATATATTAGATATTATTCTTTAGAAATTATACAATTGTTTATACTCCCTTATCTAAATAGTTTGTAGTGGTGATACATGTTTTTTGTACTAAACTTCTAATTTCCCTTGTTTCAAATGATATTTCGTTCACAACATTTTAGATTGCAAATCTATGTACTGACATATAGTTTAAATTCATGGAGAAAAAATTACTCTACTTAGACATTTTGTGAGAATCCATGATGCTTGATACCATAATGTGGAAGGATGCAAATAAAGGATTCCTTACTCTCTGAAACTTCCATTTCATTCCTTGCACAAGGTATACCTAAATTTTATTTGCTTGCACTCTTCTACTCCATCTTGATTGCATACAATTTGTTATGAATTATATTAGTCTTTATATTTTCTGATTGATTTATTGTCTACCAATGGTATGTCTTTAGTGTACTAAATTTTGAATTATTCTTTCATGTTTGCAACCATACTCAACCCAAACAATCATCATATGTGCACCTTTCAATGCCTTTAGAGCTTGCATTAAGTAAGCAGCAACCTAGACATTGTTTTCACCATTGGTGCCAATGGTGGGAAATTTATTTTTCCTTGCTTAGGGGTTTGGTGAGAGTGCATGACGCTCCATGACCCAATATGGTAGGGTGGACATCGAGTGCTACTTTCTTATGTTGATAGTGCATTCTGTGACATACACCAAGTATGTCTAAGTTCTATTTACTTCATTCCTTGCATTACAACTTCATAGAAAATTGTTTATTATAAAATAATCAACTTTCACATCTCTTGATTTACATGTTGTGTATCAATTAGAGATGACCATTGCACTAATATTTGCACTTTTCTCTTATTTTTCTAGATCATACTAAAGCCATAATGTGGATTCCAATGCTTGTATTTATACTCATTAGTATCCAAAACATTCCTTCTATCATTGATCGATAGGGTGCACACCACCCCTCGTTCTCTTCCCCGCCTCTACACTTCCATCAATAACTATTAATTTCAGCATTGTATGGTAGTGGTTACAATGGAATAAATAAGTGAATGTTATGCAATTCATTCCGTTGATGTCCAACTTAGTCTATATTGTTCCATTTGTGGCTTCCATTTAGCGTCTATAGTTGCAACTCAATAAAATATCAATATATATATATGTAAAATTAAAATTGTTAAGGTAATGCAGACAACAACAGTGAACAATCCCTTATTCAAAACAACATGGAGTACATAACATTAAATATTTTATTGCATTCCAACCATCACCACAAAACAATATCCGCTTTGTGTTAGCTTCCATTGGGCATTGTCAATTATAGTTGTGTTGCTTAAGCTATATTGTTTCATTTTGGAGAAGTTGTTGTTGAGAAGGCTGTATTTTTCAATTTTTGAGGAGATTGTGTTGAGAAAGGAGTGTTTTTTTGTCAATTATTATTGTATAGCTCATCCTGTATTGTGGCTTTCTGCATCTGAGTGGCTGTTGACACTAATGTTTTTTATTTATGGCTTTCATTTTTTGGTTATGGTTGCAACAAGATAAAATAATTTATGTTATTGATTCCATGTTTTGTTACATTACATATTATTGACTATTGTTATCTAGGTTGTTGCATCCTACATTATTCCTCTTCTCTGCATCTAGCACAATAAATTATGAAGCTTTCCAGCCTCATTTACTGCATCTCCCCTCCCTATACTGTACATCTCAGCCTATCAACTCATCGTTGTGTGTTTCTACATGGAATTGTTAGTTTATTATATTTACCTATAACATGTGGTTGCAATGCTATTGGCTAACTAACATGGCTAATTATTTTAGTGGTGATTATATTTTTATTTAATAATGCTTCTAAGGACTATTGGGGTGAGATTATAATGTGTGATGGGTATAGATATCCAAAAAGGTGAACTAGTTCACAATGTTGAACTATCTTGACATGATCTAAATTGTGTGGGTAATATATAAATAATTAATTATATAATTACAAATAAATAATTTATGGCATTAGATTATTTATTTAGTTCTTGGAATTTATTTTATTTTAACTATCTATTTCTAGATAATTTCTAATATCTTTTAGCAAAAGAAATATTTATGCCAAGAGGTGTATTCAGTTGTAGAGGGAAGAATGTTTGTTTGTAAACATTAACCCCTTTCCAAAAATTTTGAAGAATGTTTGTTTGTAAACATTAACCCTTTTCCAAAAAAATGGCATCCTCATTGGCTGTCACATTATGCATGCATTTGAAACAACAGGTATCACATTAAAATGAAAATGAAACAGTCTATAGTGGAGGCCAACCATTAAAGATGAGCAACATAATTAAATGTAACGTCTGGTATTAAAGAGACATCTGATATTCAGGACCAATCCTAAAATAATCATATGTAACATCTGATTTAAAGGTGTAACACCTGATAAGATATTCAAAATGACATTAGTTCTTTAAAAAGCCAGACGATTCATTAAAAAAAATACACTGATGGTTTCCATGAATTACAGATTGGCTCTAAAGAATTTCCTTCTTCCCATCTATGATGACTCCATGGCTCTACTCCACTGGCTTTTATCCATTGAGTGAGAATGTGATTTGTGGTTCAATGCCTACACATTTATGATTGGGGAGACCTTAGGAGGGAATATAGCCCATCATCTCCTCATGCATGCCCATGGTTGGGATTTCTTTACTGAAAGACCAAAAATAATTGAAGTGGTGAAGTTGCTGAAGTTGGAAGCTCAAATATATCAACTTCCTTTAGCATTACCTGTTCCAAGCTTTCAATTATGTAGCATTATTTTTTCCACCAACTTTTACAAGTTTTATTGTGAAATTTGGGAAAGAATTATATGTTTTAAGCTGTAGTTTCATAAGATTCTATATCTATATGTTTGAATCACAATTGAAAAAATATTTAGGAGGTGAAATCACATTTGAAGTGACTGTTTTGGTGCTTCCATTTGGGAGCAGAAAGAAGTTCTTTCTATTTTTGTTCGATATCAGTTACCAGTTCTAGATGTCTTACAAGGAGGTAAATTTTTTTATTTTTGATTAATTATATATTTTTATCTTTTATGATAATTTTCTTTACAGGGAATATATTAATCTTCTTTACATTCCATATGTATGATTTTTAAGATAATTTTCTTTTTGTATATCTTAATCTTCTCTGCATTGTATTTTTATGATTTTTAAGATAATTTCATTTTCTTACCTCATAATGTCTTGTAGTTATTTACATTTTATTTATTGTATACTCATTTTTATTGAATCCCAAGAATTTGGTAGACATGGAATTCTCTCTTCTTTTTTTTTTTCTGAAACTTTTGAATTTGGTAGAAATTTCATTATTCATCCATAAAATAAACCACTACATTCTATTTTCTAGAATATCTCAGTTCCATAGAAATAGGGCATTATTTTCCCACTAATTAAAAAGTGCACATCTTTGCTGGAATTTCTCAGTCTGGTAAAAAATGGCATTATTAATATATATAATAATAAATCAATGCACATCGTATTCTGGAATGTCTGTCTGGTAGAAATTGCAACTCTTATTTGCTTGTAAAATAAAACAATGCAGATTGCCATTACCTAATTTACAGACAAAGATTGTAGAGATCTGTTGTAGGGCTCTGGCATGCTACATGAATAAAGATAAAATTAAAAAGAGCTACCAATCCTATTCCCAAAGATGGTTGACAATAAGGGAGACATTTTTAAGAAGATATGATCATGTATTCTATTCTTGTAATTAACATGCAATGTAGATAATCTTCATTGAGTCATTCTTACTCTCATTCTCCATATCATATTCATTCCATTTGAGTTTATAGTCACCTCAACCATTGATTATGATAATCTTTTAAAGATTTTTGATTGATTTACATTGAAATGAAATATTGATTTACTTTGTTAATGATTTTTTTTTATTAGTTTGCATTCATATTATAATTATAAAATTTAATATTTTAAAAATAAAAATAAAATAATTTTATGAGTAATATATATATATTTTTTAAATAAAAGTGGCTATGCCACTAAACATTTTATTGATTAAAGAAAGTTTACAAACCCTGGTTCAAAAGGAGCATAGAAGAAAACCTCTGGTTGTAGCTCCAAAAAGAAGACAAAAAAAACTAAACCTATAACCCCAACTAGACCCTAAAAGAAACCCCATACATGAGAATATCAGTTAAACCCCCAGAGAAGCCTCCCACAAGAAAAAAACCCAAAATCAAAACCAAAGCAGATCATTTCTCCACATCAGGCGGCAAGCTAGATCCAACTTTATAGTAAGACAGTGGCAGAAGGTGGTCCAAGGATAGTTTTAGTTTTTACTTCCGAGTAGAAATATCACTGTTGAATGCCCTGATAGCTTCATCAAGTAGAAAATGCACTACCAAAGATAGATTAATACCAGTGGACAAGACCTCAAGAGGAAGTTTGTCCATAAGCTAACTACACCCAGAAATGGTTTCAACAAAGTTATCACTCGTAATTCCTGATTTGATAATCAAAAGAAGATCTCCAAAGCAACTGTTAGAAAGAAAATCATTTATATTAATAAAACTAGCAATAGGAAACGAATCATTATCTAAGTTGTATAAATTTAATGCTTTGCAAAGATCCGAAATAGATATCAAATCAGGAACAATATCATCATCACCAAGATCAAAGATTACTCCAAGTTCTCCATGAACAAACGAACTAGGGACTGAGATTTCCTTTTGAATTAATACCACCAAAACTCTATACTATACAACTAGAGCTGCCAAAAGTGCTAACAAAAATGTAAACAAAAAGAAAACAAGGAAGATCAAAGCACAACCCATAAAAAGCACCAAGTATATCATTCATATGGCAGTGCCAAGGCAGATTGATCCCTTCAAACCACTGTTGAGCATACATGGACTACAGTATTCAAACTCTATAGATTGCAAAGTCTCATGTAGCCACGTGCCACAAATTAATGATTTCCATATTCAATTATTCCAATTAGTTTTATGAGTAAAATATTAGTTCAAAGCATTTTATTCTAAAATATAATTCAATTTGATGTGAGGGTTTATAATTTATTAATGAACATCATTTATTTATTTTTATTAGCATCCATATCATATTTATAAAATTTAAAAAGTTCAAAAATAAAAATTTATGACTAAAATATTAGTTTAAAGTATTTTATTGTGATTTTTTTATATAATTCAATTTGATTTGAAAATTTATAATTTATTATGTGTAATCATTTTTTAATAGTTATAAATTTTATTCAAGATTAGTATATTATCATTTATAATATTAAAAGATAATTCTTAATAAAAAATTAAAAATTAAAAATTAAATTTATCAAAAGAAAAATAAAATAAATATACAATTTGTTTTATAATTTCACTTTTAACTTTAAATGTATGTTTACTCATTAAGTTGTATTGTTTTTACAATCACACTTTTTACTTTAGATGTTTGTTTATAAAATATAAAGATGCATTAAAAATATATTAGAAATATTATTCTTTATATTATAGCATTCATAACATTAAATTAATATAGAATAATTGCACAATACCACTTAATCAATCAAGAAAAAATTAATCATTAGTGATTGCAACATTATTGACACATCTTTTAAACTAACAAATAAAATTAAATTTTTATATTTTTTTTATATTTTAACATTCATAACTTAAACCTTTTATACACAATGTCAAGTTAATTATAAAAAAAATAAAAAAACATAAAATTATTTATAAGCAATTTAAATTTTTTAACAATTTAATAAGATATAATTTAAATTTAACTATAAATTGTATAGAGTTTAGATTTGCTATATCTCTCATATATCAACATAAGTAAATTTGAAAATATTTTAAATTATATAAAATTATATAATTTCAAAACAAAATGAATGAATTTATAGAAGATTATTTTCGAATTATAAAATTGAAAAACTAAATAAAAATGAAATATCCTAAATTTAAGTTTAATAGTTTAAAAGTTTAATTGAAGAAAATGATTTGTCTTTTGAATTCATTTTTTTTTGTTTCTGTATTGACACATACATTTATGTGAGTTTGAAGAAAGATTGTGGTTTAGATGTATCATTTTAAAAATCATTGATCTAATGGGAGGCATTCATAAACTAAGAATTTTTATGATGAATGGTTAAGACATAAATTTGTTTTGTATTGGAGTAGCAAGTATAATTTGACTTTTTAAATTTAAAGTATTTCTTTTATTTCTTTATTGATAAATAAATTTATGAATTTAAGAAATCTTTTGGTCTAGATGAATATTTGCATTTTAAAACTATTGATTGGTTGAAATAACAAATTTTTTTGGTCCCTGTTGAAAAATGTGCCTGTTTAGAAAAAAATAGTGAAACTTTAATTAAATAAATTACCTTTTTAAATTTTGTTTTTTCTTTGTGTGGATAATTAAATTTGTGAGTTGAAGAAAGTTTCTGGTGTGGGAAAATATCTTCGAAAATCTTTGATGAAGTAGAAGGTGTTCACAATCTAAGGAGATTTTCAAGGTCTAATATTTGTTGTAGGTTCGTAATGTATTAGTGAGTAAAGTGGTTTTGATAATATTTGCATAAACTAAAAGAACAAATAAATAAATAAATAATATTTTTTATCGCAAAGAGAAATCAAAGATTTGATCACAAAGATAAATCAATCAAAAAAGAAAATTAGAGAATGATAACTCTCGACGTATTTTATATATATTAATATTTAATATATGTATACTAGTTAAAAAACAATTGGGAGTAAACACTTTTGATTGAAGCTATGAACAAGTGAGGCCACAAATAGGGGATCTCCTTCCCAACATGAATACTAAGTACTAACACCTTAATAGGAGTTTGAATCTTAATGACAAGAATCATAAAATCATGATTTAACCATCACTATACCATTATCAAATTTTAAAAAAATAAATAAAATGAATTTAACAATTTTAATTGTTTTAAGTTAATTTGAGTGTATAAATTTATAATTAGAATTTGAAAAATAAATAATTATATTTATTTTAATAAACAAATAAAGATAAAGGATTTCTTGTCTTTAATTACAATGAGTTTTAAATATTATAAAAATTAGAAAAGTGAATATTTTATAAATATTTAATTTACATGAATGATTAGAAAATATTATTTAAAATAATACTATTTTTCTAAATTTTGAATAAATTATTATTTAATGAGCATTTTTCCTTCATTTAGGGAATGCTTGGTTCTAATGAGAATTATTTTAGAGAAGGGGAGGAATTAATTACACTCAAGAAGAATAAAATAGAGAAGAAGTGCTTTAACAAATATTTGATTTTGGTATATAGTAAAAAAAAAATCACGAATATGAAAGAGATATTTGTTTGAATGAACATATCTTGTACAAAAAGAAATCAATAGGAGAATTGATCATTCTTTGTGATTAGGAGTTAGATTTCAGTTAAGAAACGTAAAAAAAAATTGGTAGATTGCTGAAATGATTAAAAAAAATCATTGAATTTTAATTGTTTAAATTTAGTTATTTTAGATCTTGAAATTAGGATTTCTTGTATATGAAAAACCTAGTCTAATCTAGAGAAGATTAAGACATGGATATAGGCATTTATTCAATATTGATTAGGAATGTAATATACAACAAATAGGAATTCAAATTATTGTTTTAATGGTAGATTTTTAATGTTTAAAACTCTACGAATTTGTGTTAGAAAGAATGATAGAGGAACAATCTAGTTATGAATTCTTAAGGAAACAAAACTGATTTCCTACAAGAGATACTTCAATGAATCTATGAAGTATTTGGTGATTATAGTTTATATGATATTGTTATGAAAGTGTATGTGTAAGGCCTCTCTTTGCATGTGACTAATACAATCTTAAAGTGTTATATATTCCTCCTAAATAGATGGTTAGATATATTGCAAGCGATATGAAGATGATTGTCTAACAGTAACCTTATAGTTTTACGTTATGTTATTTTACTCAATGAAGATGTATGTGCATGAAAATTATTGTATAATATTCAAACTTATAAGATGAATTTGAAATAAGGTAATTGTTGTGTCGTATTACATTGGAAAAGTAATTAGCTATGTAAATGATTCATGAATAAAGTTACAAAGATTCTATTTACAATTAATGTTGTTTATTAATATGTCTAACCGTGCTTAATTATGTTGTGCAGGAAATTAAATGAGTCGATGTGGGATTAACATTAAAGGTTGAGAAGATAACGGTGCTAGCATGAGAAGGGATAACCATCAAGTACAAATCAAAAGACTTCTTGTTGAGGATATAAATTTAACTCCATCCGAGACCTAAAAGCAAGTAGAGTAAATGTATTAGAGGGCTAAGGAATCAAATATACAAATAGGAGGATGGATAAATATTGGAATCAAATCAAATGTATCTTTGGGAAGTTCTAAGTGTAGCCCTATTTGACTTAGAAGGGTTTGAGGTTATATTTTTGATTGGGTGATTATGTTTGAGTAGAATTGAGCTGTAGGACATGTGTGGGAAGTTCTAAGTGTAGCCCTATTTGACTTAGAAGGGTTTGAGGTTATATTTTTGATTGGGTGATTATGTTTGAGTAGAATCCAATTGTAGGAAATGTGATGTGAGTTTGGTTGGGGTTGAAACCCTTGGTCAGGATCAAAATTCGTATGGATTTTTTTGTGGGTTTTAAAAAGGGATTATTGAGTCAATTTCCTTGGTTTTTGAACAAGAATAGACCCCTAGGACCTATACCTATGGGTTTGGAACCTTTTTGACATGTGAACTTTCCCTTGGAGTGTGAAAAGACCCCTCAAAAGTCCACATTCATGAATGTGACAAATTCAAAAAAAGTGTTGGGGCTTGAGAAGAGTGACTTGTCACTCTCAACCTTCTACTCCCCAAAAGTTCTTAGAATTGGCACAAGACTCACACATGTGTGAGCACTTGTGGGAAAAAGTGTAGGTTTGGAGGATCCCTATATATCTCAAGAAGATGGAATATTTGGGTGTTACCCACTTCTCCTCTTGGAGAACTTGTAGAAGATGGTAGAAAGGATGAGAAGAGGAAAATAGTCATATTGGGAGGAGAGAGTTTTTAGATGGTTTCGAGGAAAGAGGGATAAAAGAGTTAAAGTCCAATGCCTAAAGCAAAGAGATAAGTCTTACTATTTCCATTTTCCTTGTTTAGTTACAGCAAGAGAGTGATATATTTTTGTGGATTGTTATTGAATATGGTGGGTGAAGGGTCTATAGGTGTGTAACATGAATGTTGTGCTATTTTCTTTACTTTGTAAAAGTTTGAGAGGACCCCATTCATCATATTGGGGTTGAAATTGATTTATTGCTCGGGGGTATGGCTAGAGCCCATGAGGCTCCATAATGCCATTACTGTAGGGTGGAGAGCAAGCCTGATTCAATTGTTTTTTTTATTCTTTGTAATTCTTAAAATTAGTTTGTAAAATGGAAAGCTAGTATTCTAATGTATCACAAAAGAAAATGGGAAAAGAGCAAGCCCCAAATCTGCTGTGTGTCTTTAATTAATTCTTTAAATTTATTATGACATGGAAGTTGGTGTAAGATGTAAAAAAAAAAGAAGAGAAAGAGCAAGTCTTGTTCCTCTGTGTGTTGTCCATTGTGCTTCTTAAATGTTGAATGCAGTATTGAAAGTCTTATATTTTGTTGCAGTTAAGAAAACATGTTTACCTTGTGAGTGGTCGCAAAACACTTTCTGTAAGATACATTAAGGAATCATTGAAACACAAATATCTGGAAGAACTGAATATGAAAATGCATTTTGTTGAGTTTTAATGACAGTAGGATGCATAAAAGAGAAACAAAAGAAAATATAATTAGGCTATGAAACGATCATTCTATTTGTACTTATGATGTAATGTATTTGCTGTGTTAATGTGTTATTTTCCTTGTAGAAGAAAAAAATGAAAGAAGAGAGACAACAAAATGAAATGAAACAACAGAGGGAGACCTTGAGATTATTTTCTGCATTCCATACTACAGTAGTTTATTACATTATTGTGCGGTATAATGAATGGTTACTACCCTCAGCAAAGATACACAGCATTAACATGTAATGACGCTAGCTTACACGTTGTAATTCCATTCAATCAAGAGCAGAAATGGTTGACTTTTGAAGATTTTGAAATTGGGTTGCATAACAACGAAAACGCCCATGGAAAGTCATCTACTAACCACAAAATAAATGCTTAGAAAGCTAGCTACACAAAAATAGGTTAGGAAAATAAAACTACCTCCCTCATGTTTCCCTCCAAGTTTTGGAGGTAGAACTGATATGATAATTACTACAGACGATATAAAAGGAGAAAAATTTACCATGTAGAGAATGCTTCCATAGTAGCAGAAATACAAAAAAAAAACACAAATAAATTGGGCAACGTGAAGAGTCGATACGGCTCTGAAATGGGGCTTCCTCGAACCAAAAACATCCTTGCTATTCTAGTGGCGCTTATTCTGTACAATAGAGTCTTCTTCATTTGCAATTACTTTTTACAAAACTGAATTTAAGACCCTTGTTCAGATAAATAATATGAAAACAGAAATATTATCTCCATGACTTCTACCTTTGACTAGTTCATGTAGACATCAGAAGTATATGATTCAAGTTGCATCTTGTCACAAATGATTAAAAGAAAAAGAATGCTTTCTGGTTCAAGCAATACGGTTTTAGAGTCTGGCGCGTTTAGCTCTCTCAACTGTGATGCCATTATTGCTTTTCATGTGATTTTGTAGCTTCGAATCAAACCTTGTACGAAAACATTAATAACCATATCAATATTAGGTGGAGTCAGGGAGAGCAGCAGATAAGAGTACAGGCTTGAAAGAGGCATGGATATCTAACTCTAGGATCAAATGCTTTCTTCTCAAACTATCCCCCTCACTTTTCCATCACATCTCATTAAATCCACAGTCGCATATCTCTCCCTGATAGATTTGAAGTGACACTAAATAGATTTTTAGTTAATAGTACTTGGAAAGTTTTGATAGTTCTTTAAATGTCATCCCCAGAGTTTCAGCTGGGAAACCTAAATGTTCCGTTCAGCCTTATCCTTTGGACTCCTTTAGGTGTCCTTTCAACAGCTATCTCATGTCCATATCAATGCAATACGATTAAATGAAGTCAGTCGTTCACCATTTTCTGTCATTCTATAGGCTTAGACAATGAGTAGAGTCTACGCAAAAAGTAGATCCGATTAATATCTTAGGTTACTATTGCTCTTCTTCTTCTAATTAGAGACTTACTGGAACAAGAGGCTTCTACCTGTATTTTCCCACAGCTTATTTCTGTTCTAGATGAACGGTGTGGAGGGAGGAATTTAATTCTATAATTAATTCCCTCTGCATCGATGTAACTCTTACCAGTATGTTTATCACAGTCACGTTTCTATCAATAGCAATTAGCTGGCCCTTTGAGGAAATGTTATTTCTAGCGAGTATATATGGAGTTTAGAATTAATATCATTAACCCCCTTCCGTAGCTATGTTAATAATAAATTTAGAGCTAGTCCTTTTATAACTTAAGGCACGCTAATATCTGCATTGCATATGGAAGCAACTATCTTTTGCATTTATGCACTTATAAATATATATAGCAATGATTTCAATAAATAGCCTACTGCGCCCTACTGTGAATAGCACCATGTCTTATTTATTGGCGCATCCAGTAGTAGTGAGGCTTCTTATAAATTAAATAAAACAATAGCTTGCCAACCTTACCTTTTGCTGATTTCACGTATTCTTTAAGATTTAAGAATTCCTTAAATAAAGGAATGAGAATATATTCCCAGTAATTTTTTTAGGAAAATAAAATAAAGAGAGAGTATGTTAATTGGAATAAAAGTATGAGTAAAGAAAATAATATTGTTATAACGCAACGTTGAAGGCATGGAATAAAGTTTGGTAAAAATAAAGGGAAAACAAACCACGAAGAAGTTTTAATTGGTAAGCTTAAAGTATCGGCGGTGGCATTGGAAATCCCCATTTTTGGGGCTCCACGTAGACCCCATCCATTTTAGCTTTTTAAGAACTCTCACGTATAAGTAATACCTTAATTAAGGAAGGGAGAATATATCCTCACTCCCTTAGATAAGGATCACTTTAATTTAAAATAAAAGTTTGTATAAAAGGTAAAGATTAAGTATTCGATTTAATAATTCTACCATTTCCATTTTAAAAAAAGAGGGAATATTCTTTTGTTTATTCTAGTTTTCTTTGGTAAAATATATATATTATATATGAAATAATTTATTTAGTTGAAAAATCTAATATTATATTTTAATTTTAAATTACACCATAAAATAAATTGAATTATGTGTATAAAGTAGATATTTATTTCTCATAAATAAATATATGAATAAATGATGATGGCAATTTAAGAGATAGATAAGATAATAAGTTATTCTATCTTTTGGATTTAGAGAAATGTTGCATCAACGATCTTTTTGTTAGAAATATTAAGGGTATTGATAATAGATAGTAACAATGACATTAGAAATGAATAAGATCAGTACTAATACCAAATATCAAGTGTTGATATGTTTAATGAGTGAATTCATTATGAGATTTGAATTAACTATTGGAATTATAGACCTCATGATAGTTATATATATTAGATGCCATAATATTAACGGTGAAGAGCGATGTTAGTGCTAACATTAGCTTGGTTTCATCAAGTGATGTTGATAAGTGCATTATATGTAACTTTAGTAACAAGGTCGAACATAACCTTACTTTGGGTAAATGCGAAGATTAGTAGTACATGGAAATAAAAAATTTAACCGTGAATTCATTTAGGAAATTTTAGGTTGAGGTAATCATGTGTCATCAGTGTTAGCGAGATCAAATCTATCCCTGGTAGTAAAAGTATGACATTCTATAATATATATATATCCTAGGATCCTTCCCTTCCTTGCTTGAGGGTGTGCATGATGGAGTTTGCACACCTGCTTGCTCATCAACCCCACTCCCTATTTCCAGGTGACGTTTTGACATTTCAAGAGGGTTGTCTCATGTTGCTTGTAGATTAGTTAACATGTAGAACATGATAAGGCTTGTAGCAAGTATGAAGTAAAAAAAAAAAAAATGTTGGGTTTTTCCTTTGGAATTTTTTTTTTTGGGCATTACAGTATGAATATTAATTCTACTTGTTATAAATAAATTTGGATTACAATCATGGCCATTATATAGTGAGCTAAGTGAACCTTGTAGAAGAATCTATGTTGGGTGTTTGTGTAAGTTTTATGTTTGATTATAGTCTTGAGATTATAAAGAAAATTTGTGTGAAATTCAAAATTAAAAACATATGGGAAATTGTATATACAAAATCTTAAGAAACTTCTTTTGATTGTCTTTATATTTATTCTTTATTGTAATTATTAGTTTACTAAATTATAAAGCTTTTAAAATGGATTGTAGATTTGATCTAGGTGATTAACATTGAAAATACTATAATTAATATGGAAGTGTATGGTATTATAGTGTCAGAGCATTAGTGTCTACCAAGTTTGATCATGTATAGAATCTATATTAATGTCCTTCAATTTCTTTAGTTTCCTTAAATTGTTTTGATTTGCTTTTTTTGTTTTGTATACCTTGAAGTGTGTATTATATCCCTTATTACCTAATGATGTGGATCAACTAAGTCATGCACTACTACCTAATGGATTGGGTCATCCTTTATCAAGTAATTATTAGGAAAAAGAGTTTGCATTTAAATGTCAGTGAAGAAGTGTTTCTTGAGATGATACTGGTACTAAATGTATAGTTGAAAAAGTTCTAGGGGTTCCTGCGAAGTTGAGTCTAATAATAAATTTTAATAAGACATATAATATATTTTTTCTAACTATCAACTATCACTAAAAGGTTATTAAATAAGAAATACAATATATTTTTTCTAAATAACAACTATCACTGAAGGTTATTATAATGGTTGAGTATTGTATCTACACATTAATGAATGTTGATCAATTATAGCTACATGTAATCACTTCTATCAATTATCACTCTAATGAAAATGATAAAATACTAATTACTAATCTTAACAATAGAGTAGAAATATACCTCAAGTGGGACCTTGCTTCTAGGTATCAACACTCTCTTACTTCACAAAATAATAGTCTAAGTACTCAATTCTTCATACACAATTTTATTCAATAATTCATATAATATATTTGTACTTTCTTTCTATTCAAAAGATAAATAAATTTATGTAGGAAAGATTATGGTTATTGTAGTATATAGATTTCTAAAATATATTATAAACTTAACTCTAAATAACTAGGAATCTAGATACTAATTGTCAACTCATTCTTTCAAAGTAGGAAGAGGATTAATCTACAATAAAGACAAAAAATAAATATTTAGAAACAAAGTCCTAATTTGGTTCTACTTTTAAAGATAAAGAATCTAGTTTCGCATGCATAAACGATAAATAGTAGATATGTTGTTAACAAGAAGAGTCTACAACCTCTTTAAAATGTCCCCCATTAGTTGTTAGAACATCTTAAATTTTCCAAACAATTTATTGTTAACTTGGATTCATGTGTCGCTCCCCTTGTTGTAGGTTCACAATATTTTGGTTGTGGGTCATCAACTCTTGTGATTGCAGGTCATCAATGATCCATTGATTTTAGTTCATTACTTCATTTTTGCTACATATCAAATTAGTTTCTACACAAATCACTTATTCATCATAATCACCATAATTCATCATAATATTTCATTACATTTCATCAATAATCACTTATGTAGGAAAATATCTATCAACTTGTCAATAACTACTTCTAATAATTTATAGTTAATCATAGTCTTTGAAAATGTCCAAAGATATTATGAAAATATCAACATACTAAAATAAATAACCTTAATTAAAGAATCAATTATGCAACCCATCAAGTGCGATAGTATCCTTGAAGTGCATTGTATTCCAACTTGTTAAAGGATTTTGAAAGTTTTACATAGTTTTAGGATGCTTAATATTCTATATTTTTTATTATAAGGAGGGACAAAAAATATTAGCATTTTTGAAACTTGACATTGAAATCACCATTTTTCATCAGATCTTCACTTTCTTGTACACCTATAACAACTAAACCATTAAGAATTTGAAGATGAATCAAACTAGTGATTTGTGAGATTTTGTGTGTAGATTCTAATTATATTTAAAAAATAAAATAAAATAAAAAAATTGTGAATCATTTTATGTAATTTTTAATAACTTTTTTTTTCTACTAAACAACATTTAAAAAAAGTGATGTTTACTTCAAACCGCATAAATTTTTTTAATAGAAAGGATACAATTCTAATTTTTAAAATATAGATTTGTCGCACCAATATCTAGTGCATGGATACTTTTTCATAATTTTTTGTTTTACAATTTTTTTTAATTAATTTTCCAAGTCAGAGTAATTATAATTTGGCATACTTTGGGCCGAATAACTTCTTTTTGTATGCATTTGAGTTAACTTATTATTTTTTTGTTGTATTAATGACTAATCAGTACCTAGTGCACATGTATTTTTTATAATTTTTTCTCTATTTTCCTATTTTTTCGTATGTGTGAAACAAAGAACTTTAAATGTTCATTGCAAAACCTACATTCACAAGAAGTAAAAAATAAATATAATAATCAAATTAAATATATTTCAAATTATACTTTTTGGGAAGCTTATACTAAGGGTTGCATACTTACAAAACATAAATTTTAAATGAATTCATTTGATCACCTAAAAGGTAAACCAAAAGTGGTTTTTTATCAGCATTTTGATAGGTGTAGAGGAGACTCCATTATAGGTATGGTTTAAAACTAATGGAGTTCTATCCAAGGGGGTTTGATCTAAGGGTGCTTGATCAAACTCTCTTTAATTAAAATAATTTAAATGGAACCTTAAAAGGCTTAAATCATTATATTTTCCAAAAATATGTGATTTCAGGCAAAAATCAAGATGTCCCAAAAAGTGTAGCCCATTATTGTGGTAGCACTACATCAAATTTCCTCAATAATCACTTATATAGGAAAATATCTATCAACTTGTCAATAAATACTTCTAATAATTTATAGTTAATTATAGTCTTTGAAAATGTCCAAAAATATTCTGAAAGTATCAACATACTAAAATAAATAACTTTAATTAGAGAATCAATTATAGAACCCATCAAGTGTGATAGTATCCTTGAAGTGCATTGTATTCCAACTTGTTAAAGGATTTTAAAAGTTGTACATAGTTTTAGGATGTTTAATATGCTATATTTTGATTATAAAGAGGGACAAAAAAATATTAGCTAATGTTGTGTACACTTTTCCTATGTAGGTAAGTTTAGGATGGTTACTTTACTTGGTTCCATGTGATTTCCATTGTGGTTTGTATTGTAATTGGTTATAAGATTTCCATTGTGGTTGGTATTTTACTATCTTTGTTATGAGTTAAAATTGATAGGTTTTAAGTTGATACAGTGTTAGTAAACCATAATTGAAAGTGTATTTATGCTTCTTTACATCTATTAGTCTTATTACAAGATTGAGTACCTTGGTTACCAATAAGGTACCAAAATTAAATTGAATCAAGAGAGGAATTGAATGTCCTTATTGATGGTTCCATCTAACATCACTTTGTTTGCTCAAATGTGTAGTATGTCAAAAGATCATCTTCCATAAATTAAGGTTTCATGAGGATTTAAGTTAGGTTTGTAGTTTATTTTCTTGTAATAGACTTGCATCACATGGGTTGTAACACTCTAGATTGGGTGAGGACTTCATAATTTGTGTGCTATGTAATTTATAACTCCCATTTAAAATCACTCCAAATAGAATATATCCAACAAATACTTATACTTGAGTTGTGGTATGTACATAATATCCATCAATGAGTGATATATTCTATGTATTATTGTGGTCAACCTTTCATTCTTATATTCAAGTTTTTGGTACAATGGTAATCTACCATTGGGATTTGACATCTTGTTGTGGTATGGGATTTTAGGATAAGTTCTTTGAGAGTGTTACTATAATTGACTTATTTGTAAGGGGAAGAAGATGTGTAGAATACACTTCCTACATCAATATATATGAGAGGAGGTATGTACAAAATTAAAATTAAAACCATATACTTACAAGGAAATAAAAATAAAATAAAATTATATAACATAATTATTTGTAAGTGGAAATATGTTTTAGAGGAAAGATCTCACACTCCAAAGTAACTCAATTTATTATTTGGTAATCAAAGGTTTCAATATATTAATAAAGTATAATGATTTATAGAGTATCACCAGCAATAAATTTGGAATAGTTTTGGTAGAATAATAGTACCTATAAAAATCAACACCAAAAATTCTATCTCAAGTACACAATAAATAGGAGGAGAAAATATGATAACATCGAATGGTAATTAGGAAACCATGAGCTAAAACCACCCAAACTATGGTACCCAAATCCCTACTTAAAAATTACAATACTCAATTCCAAGGTGAGTCCATAGGCCCATTGGAGGAAAGGAGCTATGAGGTTGGTGAGGGAGATGAATAGTCATCCCCCATATTTAACTTGAGAGATGATCCTTTTGTTGGAATTTATTTTGATTAGTTATCTTCATCGTTCTTGGTTTAATTTTTCAAATTTATCATTTGATTAGATGTTTTTATTTTATTGGAGTCAAATTTGGTGTCTTAGTTGGAATTACTTTCTATATGTTTTTTAAATTTGAAAGATATTGGTTTATTTATGATTTTAATTTTTTAAATTGGTAATTGATATCACCATTACTCCAAACTTATTTTAGTTAATTGTTGTTTGTGTAAGTTATGGATGTGTTAGTGTAAATAGGTAATTTTCCTAACTAGTTATTAGTGGGGTCCAATTCAAATTTTAAGTCCACTTAGGTTTCTAGGTATATTTAAGTTTTTTAGATAAGATTTTATCTTTTAAGATTTTATTAAATATTAGTCCTAGGTCATTTAATGATGGCTCATGTCATTTAATAATGATACCATTCATTTAATATTTTAGAATTTGGTACTTCATCATGTTGGAAACAAGCAACACTGAGAGGGGGGGTTGAATCAGTGTTGAGCAAAAATTCAACTTTGTTATTCAGTGATTTAACTTACTTAACCATTCAGTAAAAGAAACATGCATCAATAGAAAGAAAATAATCTGAACACCATAACACTAGAATTTTTACATGGAAACCCTGTTAGGGGAAAAACCATGGTGGATGGCCAATCCACAATATAATATGAGTATACCCAAAATGAGAAGTACAAAATGGGAATGAACTTGCATTTAGGCTCACTACCTAGAGCTCATTGCTCAAAGTGGATCGGTTCACTACCCTACAATGATTTGGAATAAATCCAAAAGAGTGAATTGATGAAATAGCATCCACAATGCCTAATTACAGTTCCAATTAAGCTCTGTATATAATCTAATGTGCTTATGACTGATTCAACAATTCTGCTCAGCTCTACACAACTCACATTGCAAAAATATTAATGCACGAGTGAAATTGTGCATAATCGCCTAATCGCTCTTCCTGATGATCACAACACACCACCATAATTACTTTTCCACATCCCAAATGATACATTGAACCTCTTATATATATCTGCATCTATCTAAATAGAATTGTTATAGGTCGGTCTTGATAAAACTTGAAAATATTAACTGTCGGCCCAAAATTACAATTGGATTTTTAATATGGATCTAACACTGTCAGCTAGACTATAGCTAGGACCCATAATTAATTATTTGAACATAAAAGAATTTCAAATAATTTTGCTTTACACATCCACAACACGTCACATTCACTGAGTTGGCTACAATGAACAAATAGACAGAAAACATCCTACCAAACCTCCAAGCTCATACAATGAATGACTAATGCAACACCATAAGATTCAGTAATAAGATAACGTACATGCTCAATAAACAATCATAGGGATCCACAACTCAAAATGATGATAGACAGATAAACTGACTAACCAGATACCTTGTTCTTGAGTATTCTGTCGGTAACACATAATACTCCACTTTATCTATAGGTATGACTAGATATTGCACTGTAGACCATGGAGATGACTTCAATTGCCATCAATGACAAAAATAGAAGCCATATGCCAACAATCTCCCCCTTTTGCATTGATGACAACACTTAGTGAAAAATGACTAAGTGTCAAAACTGATAAATACACTACCAAAATTTAGAATACTACTCCCCCTAAGAATGCTAGGGCATTTTTCATTGCACTCTCTCCCCCTTTGACATCAATGACAAAATTGAGGAATCCAAAATTTCAAAATTGTTAGGACATACAAAGATTTGAAGACGTCTGCGAAGCTATTCTTCAGGCCACTTAGGTTTGATTCCTACACACTTCTCAAACTCTCCAAAATGGTTATATGACCACAAAGCATATATGACAAAGTTTTTGCTGCTTCGAGACTTACTAGATCAGGAGTGGTCATAGCATCTTTAGCTTCTTTCAGAGCATTTACCATCATCTCAATCTTTGGAAGACTTATTAGTCCCCTGAGTTCACATGCTCTGCCAATAATCCTTTCATTTTCAAATTTCAGACTCTTTATTTGGTTGAGAAAAGACATCACCTGAATTTCTTGACTACAAACACTGCCAACTAATGGGTCAAAAGTATTGGAAATAGTGACAAACTGTTGTTCAATTTCTTTCACCTTCTTCTCATTTGCTTTAGTAAATTTTGACAAGACCAAGCAATATTTGTACACTTTTCCTCCTTCAGACATAGAACTTTGATATTTTTTATGTAGGTATATAGCAGAGCTTTGTCTTTGGCAATCAATTCTTTTAGGCTATCAACTCTCTTCTCCTTGAAATCCTTTTTCACTTTAACCACAACAAATTTCTCAAAAGATTCAAAATGAGAATTTACAGAATTTATTAGCTTCTTTAACTTACCAGAGGAGGAACCCAATGGATCCAAAACATAAATAAGCATTAATTTCTATAAAACTCCATATGCAAGCTTTAGCAGTTCATTGTCCTCTATGTGAGATTTTAGTATCTTCTCACTTGCTTTGGCTTGAGAAATTTTAGCAACCTTCATCATCTGAATTGGAGATAGAGTAGATAGGTTAATTGAGTTTTCATCCAACTCAGGGTCTGATTCTTCCTAAAGCTCTAATAGAGATTCCTTCACTTCCTCTATTCTGATTTCTTAATCCTTTTCATTTTCAACCTTGTATTTTGATTCAGGATTGACTTTAGGCATTTCAACTTCTTCAGTATGCACTTCCTTTTCCTCAGCTAGCACCTCAACATGAACCTTAGTTTCCATAGACAGCTTTGTATTTTCCTCATTAGGAGAAGTTAGAATATCCTCAAATTCTAGAGGATAAGATGCATTTATGTTCTCCTCATTCACATTCTCTTCTTCTAATTCATTTGCTTCCACATTCACTTCCTCATTTCCTTGAGCATTTTCAGTATTGATTTCCTCAATATTAATTTTGTCCCTTGACAAAAATTCTTCCAGAATTTCCTTAGTTTCACTGACAACAATGTCAGTTTCACCAATCATGAGTTTATTTGTAACCCTTGTTTTGCTTCTAAATTCCCTTTTATCTTTTTCAAGGATTAAGTCCATTTCTTCAGTTGACATTTCCAGGCACAAATCAGTAAGAAATCTCTTCCTTATATTTTCTTCTTCTGATAATGCACTCAACCTCCTAGACTCCAAAGCATTATACAGATTTGCAGGAAAACCATACATGATTTCAACAAGGAATTTATTGAAAACATTGATATGCTTTACTGTTGTTTCTTCAAGATTTGTCTTACCAGATTCATCAAAGGTCTCATACCAATCATAGAGTGGATTGAGATTTCCATCTTTTAGCATTGCATTCTCAAATTCCTCAATAGACATACGGGGCTTGTCAATATTGGCCCTTTTCTTTGCTTCTTCTCCTTCGCTAGAAGATTTTCTCTTATTCAATTTGACAACATGAGTACCAGTAGCCTTTATCTCTCTTACTACTTCTTCTGAGTCAGTTTCTTCTTCTTCATCTACAGACACAACTTTGTAAGACCTTGTGCTTTTATTCTTCTTCCTTTTTTCGGAAGCCTCAACTTGATTTGATTGAGCTGCAGGGGAACTTCTAGTGTGAGCAAGAGATGTTCCCAGATTGACTAATTTTTCCTTTTCTTTCTTCTTGGCTGCTTCAACTTCATCTCTTTTCCTTCTCACTTCTTTTAGTTCCTGCACAAGAATGCCCATAATCTTTGCAAAAGCTTATGTCTCTTTTCTTACCCTTCTGACTATCATGGGATTTTTCAATTTTGAATGAACCTATAAGCTTTTCTCTGCACAAGTACCAAACCTTTCTTCTCCCTGATCAAGTGGCGAATTTAGCAGGTGTTCAACATACATCCTCAGAATGTTCTCATCTACTTCATAACCCATAGGAATAATCCAAACAGTTCTAGGATCAACAACTTACATATGGCACTGGTCAATGTCTACCATGAAGCAAATAGTGAAAGTGTACTGTTCCACTATTGAAGCAAGAATTATTTCTCTAGCATGCATTAAGTTTTGAAGACTTTTAAAGTATCCCCACAGGATTTTATTGTGGGTCTATCAATTACCCAATCCACATAACATACTCCATATTTGAATAGCTACCGACATATCATTACACCATTGAACTTTACCAACTCCTGGTATCTCACTTGAGAAGTAAAAAAACAAACATATTAGCAGGTTACCATATTTAAATATGTTCTTCTTATCCTTCTTGATTTTTCCCAAATTTTCCAATAACTAGCTTCTAAGCAGTTCACATAAATCATAGTTTCATTATCTTTGACCATTTCATAAGCTGCGTAGATAGCTATATCGGATACTAAATTCTCTTGACTTGAGTGATAAATATTATAGCCAATAACCATTGGTGCAAATTTTACATCCACTGCGGCAATATTGTCTATTGTCATTGCTCTTATGTCCCATTTCAAGCCTATCGCTTCAGTAACCTTATCATTCTTCACAGACTTCAAAACTAGAAGCTTACCAGTGGAATTTAGTCTAGTAACTACACATATAGCTTATTTTGTGATTTTGAATGGCACATCCAACCACATGAATTCATCATGGACATGACTCAACAAATATTGAACCCATTCATCTTCTTCAAATACAAGAAATTTCACAAATTGCACAAATTTCTTATCTTCTAGGGTTTTGAATTCCAGTTTCACGGTATAATCTTCTTGAATTATGTGATGAGAGTACAAATTCATCAAATTAGAGGTTCCAAAATCTTCAATGTTTGCATGTGCATAAGCCTTAATATCCTCAATATGCAAGACTTTGTATGACATTGATGAAAATGCACCTAAGCGCTCTGTATCTATGGACTTATACAAATGCCATTTGAACTTTGGACACAGCCTATCCTTAACTTCAACTACCAGAGGAGTAGACATGATTGCAATCACAAATTTATAGGTTTTCAATAAATACCTTTTAGGGACAAAAACATAATTTGATTGTAGATTCTCCTTTATGCTTGAGTCTCTCCAAAAAGTCGCAATGATCACTTCAGAGCTCTCCAAATCGCTTTTATTCAAATGAAATATGACAAATGAGGGTTGAAGCCATTCCTTTTATTGTCCACATACCTAACTCCTTTATTTTGTAATAAATTCCCTTGCCCTAGCTCATCCGATTTTCTTCCTTTTAGGCACCGAGATAGATGACTCTTATGTGGATCTCCAATATGCTTCACCAATGCTTCTAACTGGTCAAAAAAATATGAAAGACATTAACTCTCCTACTGGACATATTCGGATTCTAGTATCATTCACTTGTAAGAGGAGGTTTAAGAGTTTTTCTTGATAGCTCCCCCTAACCCAGAGACCCAAAATTAATTCTCTAAGGAATTACCAGAAGTTGCTTCTAGTGCATGTCCAATTCCTTCTATAGAGGGATTCTTCTTCACCCATTTCTTTTGCATCTGCTTTTTGATCTCATCAATAGTGACTTTTCCTTTCCCTTTAACATCCTGTTGCATGTTTTGATTTACCGGACCTCTTCTATTCCAACAAAGCTTAGCAATCTGGCCAAATTTGTTGCAATTGCAGCACACAACACTTCTCTATCCAGAACAATTGTTCCACTATCTTTGACTTGATCTACATTGATTAGAAATATTTCCAAGTCTATTGCATGCATAACATTTGACATCTCTATGAAAGTTATTCATCACAATTTTGCATTCACTTGATTTATGACCATACTTATAGAAGTTAAAACATTGACCTAAGAATGATGGTCTACTTGTATTCACCCTAGTTCTACATTGAGAAGCCATATGACCAAATTTTTTGTAGACATAACAATAGCCATTAAATTTTTGAGCATTTGGTTGCCTTACCAAATTTCTTCTTCCTCCTTCCATCTGTCTTCCTTGTTTGAATCTCCCTTGTCCGTAATTCCTTTGTCTAGAGTTCCTTTGTCTAGATCCAAAACTTTCTCCTTCTTCATATCCAAGACCTTGTTTGTCACCATCAGTTCTCTATCCTTTGATAATTTCATCAAGTTTGGCTAAGCTTGCTTTGAATTTTTCCTTATACTCATTTGCAATAGAAAGTTCATCTTTGAGATCATCAAGTTGCTTTTCAAGAACTTCTTCATTGTTCTTGGATTGCTCCAATTCATTATCTAGTCAACTACATTATTCAGACTTCTCTTTCAAAGACTGTTCAAGAATCTCTTCATTCTTCTTTTTGTCCTCAAGATCTCCTTGGTCATTTTCATCACAATGAATTCCACCTCATACTTCAAGACAACATTCTCTTTGGAAAACTTTTCACATTCTTTTGTTTTCTCTTTCAGAGCTAGACTAAGTTGTTCATCTTCCATACTTTTGTTCTTCCGTTTGAGCTGACCACATAATTCCTTTCTTTTCTCCCTTGATTCATTAACTTTGTCTTTTAGTGACTGAATGAACTCTTTTGCATTCTCAAGATTTTCTTGCAGTTCCCGGTTCTCAGATTTTCACTGGTCTAGATCATCAAGGGCCACCATAAGTTTTTGTTGAAGACTTCTTGTATCCATTGAAAAACACCTTCCAAGATCTCCCCAAGCTGTAAGACTTCTTCTGAGGAACTATCTCTGATACCAATTGTTGGAAACAAGCAACACAAAGAGGGGGGGTGAATCAGTTTTGAGAAAAAAATCAACTTTATTATTCTATGATTTAACTTACTTAACCATTCAGTAAAAGAAACATGCATCAACAAAAATAAAATAATCTCAACACAATAACACTAAATTTTTTATGTGGAAACCCTATTAGGGGAAAAACCATGATGGATGGCCAATCCACAATATAATATGAGTATACCCAAAATGAGAAGTACAAAATGGGAATGTACTTGCATTCAAGCTCATTGCCTAGAGCTCACTGCTCAAAGTGGATGGGATCACTTCCCTACAATGATTTGGAATAAATCCAAAAGAGTGAACTGATGAAATAGCATCCACAATGTCTGATTATAGTTCCAATTAAGCTCTGTAGATAATATGTTGTCCTTCTGACTGATTCAATAATTATGCTCTGCTTTGCACAACTCACACTACAAAAATATTAATGCACAAGTGAAATTGTGCATAATCGCCTAATCGCTCTTCCTGATGATCACACCACACCACCATACTTCTTTTTCCACATCCCAAATGATATATCGAACCTCTTATATATATCCGCACCTAGAAATAGAATCGCTATAGGTCGGTTTTGATAAAAAAATTAAAATATTAAGAATTGTTAGCCCAAAATTACAATTGGATTTTCAATGTGGATCTAACACCATTGGCTAGACTATTGTTGGGACCCATAATTAATTATTTTAACATAAAAAAATTCAAATAATTTTACTTTACACATCCATAATGCGTCACATTCACTGAGTCAGCTACAATGAACAAATAGACATAAAACATCCTATTGGACCTCCAAGCTCGTACAACGACTAATGCAACACCATAGGATTTAGTAATAAGATAACGTACATGCTCACTAAGCAATCACGAGGATCCACAACTCAAAAAAATGATAGACAGATAAACTGACTGATCCGATACCCTGTTCTTGAGTATTCTGTTGGTGACACACAATACTCCACTTTATCTATCGGTATGACTAGATACTGCATTGCAGACCATGGAGATGAATTTAGTTACCATCAATGGAAACACTAGAAGCCATATGCCAACACATCACACCTTGTATATATAAGCAAGGCTATTGTACGCTCTTGTAACATACCTCATCATAATATTTGATAGATCTTAATCTCAAGAAAGTTTATTTCTTGCATACTTAGAGTTGTAGAGGTTTTCATTATTTTTGTGGGTGGTCTTGGGTAGAGCTAATTTCTAGCTCCTACATGGTATGAAAGCCATGGCCTTACAAGTTCCTTCTCAAATTTGAGGGTAGAGCTATTTTAAGTGAGATTTTGGTGAATTTTAGAGGGTTGAGTATGGGATCTTTCCTTGCACCATATGGTGATTTGGGAAATTAAAAAAACTATAAAAAAACACAAGTTTTGGAGGGTTCCTCTTTCTGGGTTTTTATTGCAAGTTAATTTTTGAACATGATGGAGGTAATCTAATCTCACCATCAAGTCTAGGGAATATGAGAAATTCAATATTGGATTTTCTTTCATATTTATATGATATATTTTTTCAAATATATGAGGGTTTAAAGTTGGGAGGTGGTTATTAAATCGAGGAGGTAGATGATTTTTTGGAGCACTTTGGGCCAAAATTGACCTTGCCATTATGTCTGAAAGGCCCAAAAACCATAATATTGCTCATCAAATAACAAAAATTAGAGATTTTTTTCCCAAGACCTTAGGGGTTTTTCTACCCTATCACCACTTTCTGCATTGTATGAATCTATAATATTTGTATGGTTCATATACTATTATAGTCATTTTAATTCCACCTAGAAATTTCCATAGACCTCCAAAAGGATTCAAAATTTATAGAAATATGGCACCTTTCAGTCTCACCATGAAGAAAATGACATGGAAGAGTTTAGAGAATGTTGTATTGGGATAAAAGCTTCAATAACTTCAAGAGTTGCAGACCTAAAAGTAAAAAATGTGTGTGTATAGATCAATATGTGAATTGGAGTTCTTTTTTCCTTTTCTTACCAAGGAAAAGACTTTCATTTTCCAAAATAGCATGTCCCAAAAGTGTTGCATGTTGCAACTAGCAACATGAGTGTTACACTACTGAATTCCCAAGAGTGTAACATTCCAATGGTTGTTTGAATCATGAATTTTTACAGGACACTAGCGTGTCACACAAACATATGCGTGTAGTGATTTTATTAAGGAAAATTAGACCCAAAAATCCATAGATGAGATCATTTTTATAGTATAAATATATTTCAATATCATCATATTAAAATTGAGATATTTCATTTATCAAAGCTTAAGGAGAGTTGCCATGTAATGTGAAATTGCAAGGTGGGTATGCAATATTTGACACTATGTTTTATCCCCACTTTAACAGTCATATGAACCATGTTAAATATGTGTGCTAAAGTAAAAAAATGTGACATAACATTGAGAATTATCCAAGGATATTGTAGAGGATGCAAAGTTGTCATTCCATGTGGATATGCCCCTAGGGAGAAGACCTGCTAAAAGATTGAGATATCCTACATAAAACAATTATGTTATTTTGAAAGGTTTTTACCACAAACATGTTAGCTACAGACAAACATATTAGACAAAAATATAATAAAATTATGAGATTAAATATTAAAGAGTTTTTTTTTATAAAATATTTTAACAATTATCATTAGCAAGATGTGTTATGCTATAGACCATCAGAAGATTTTGATTAGACAATTATTGTTGCAAGCTACCTTGTAGGAAAACAATGGAAGGATATAAAATATTTGAGAACCAACATTCTAACAGGCTACCCCATAGGAATCATACTATTATATTTATTAGAATCATACTATATAGGAATCATACTATTATAGTCATAGGAATCATACTACATAGGAATCACCTTTTTTGGCCTACCTCTACCAATATTTTGAAAGGTTTTGCGTTGATTAGGGATTGAGATCCCATCTCCCCACCAAAGTGATCTTGTTACCCAAGGGGATTGCGTTCACGCTTGTTACGAATGAAGGAATTCGGTCTTGAGGTTCATATTGTTACCTACTAACTTTATCTGCATATGTAGGAAGATAAATGATCAAGCACAAAAAATTGAATTTGCACAATATAACCTCATTCTTGCTTATGTTACAAATGCATAGATCTTTACAAATATATAACCACCACAATAGTGATAAGAGGCGGAGAAAAGAAAACTAACTGTTGTTTTCTTTAGTTAACTTATTGCTAGAAATAAAACAAACGGTTGTTGCTTTAGTTAGCTTGTGCATGTCAATCATCACCCATTCTCAACAGAGAGAAATTGATGGAAACTAACCATCGTCTTAGTTAGCTTATATCATGAAGATCAACGTTTGTTGTTAACAAAGAGAAACTAACACTAACACCCCCCTTAAGTCTAACTAAGGACACAAAAAGGAGGAAAGAGGGAAAACCCTATGGGAATAAAAAACCCCCTTGAGAAAAACTAACTGAGCATGGAAACTACAAGGGTATGTGCAGGATCATCATGGAAAAAATAGACCCTTAAGTGGCAAAAAATTAAGAAAAATCAGAGTTAGGAAACTTGATGTAAAAATTTGAATAAGTTATCTATATTATTTCAAAAATATTTAAGAATAGAATCTGTAGCAAATTGAATGTAGTTTCTAAACTACTAGGTTTATTTTAAAAAAAAAAATCTATTTGGTGAAAATTTAAAATTTCAATGTAGTAGTACTTAAATTTTAGGGAAAAATAAGAAGTATGTGTCGACCACCTTAACCACAATAAACATTTGATAATATTTTTTATAATATTTTCAATATAAGTAGAAATCGATGTACGATGTGATGCATATTTTTTGTAATTTTTTCCAAGTAAATAATTAATTATGAATTTTTATTAATTTTTTTAAAAATATAAAAAAATTGTATGTCACCACCTTAACTTGGTCAAAACTTCATGAAATTCAATTTTTTTTTTTTAATCCTATAGAATACGAAGCATAGAATGTGAAGCATGTTTCAGATTAAAAAATGTAATACCGTTTGAAATCTATAGATGTTTTCAATCAACCTATCAATCAGGATTTTAGTCGTAATTCAAATAAAAAATGAATAATAATTATTTATTAAATTCAAAGTAAAGCATAATTTATATTGGAGGAAACCTGAGAATCTGCTTTAAAAACCCTTTTTGATTCATCAATTTTGGGTAAAAAAAAAGTCGTCAGCTACATGGGCCATCATATCACTTACATATTGCCACTTTTTGGCCCATCACGATCCTGCACATATCCACAATGTTGCAATAGCCTTCACCCCATGAAGGTCTCACAAAGAGTGATACTTGAGCTCAATGAAAGTCTTTGTGAAGATGACAATAGTGTGTTCAAAATGGGACAGTACTGCAAGTTGATGAAGAATGTTTGAAAACAAAAGATGACCTAGTGTCTACAAATAACATGTCTTCCCTTGGGAAGAAAAAAATCCTTAGACTGATGAATGTCCAACTGAAAGACAAGCAATAATGAAAGAGGGAAAACCCTATGGGAACAAAATTTCCCACTCAAACAAAAACTAACCGAGCATGAAAACTACAATGTTGTAGTAGCCTTCACCCTATGGAGGTCTCGCAGAGAGTGAGACTTAAGCTGAGTGAAAGTATTCGTGAAGATGACAACAGTCTGTTCAAAATGAGACAATACTGCAAGTCAATGAAGAATGTTTGAAAACAAAAGATGGTCCAATGTCTACAAAAAACATGTCTTCCCTTGGGAATAAACAAATCCATAGGATGATGAATTCTCAACATGCGTGTCTTTAAAAATTGAGTAGGAATCTCCAAGCTTGAATAAGCCACAATATAATCATGATCAAGCAAAAGAGGAAACTCGTGAATTCCAATCTCCAAAGACAATGAAGATGGGCCAACAATTGTGCTGAAACTATCATCAAAGAGGAGAGATAACCCCTCAAATGTGTCCTCCAAATCTAAAATATGAGTCTCCATTAAAAAGTTTGAAAATCTTGTCAAGAGATCATCCTAGGAAGTTGAATCAGGAAGACTATGGAAGCCCTATTGCAAGAAGCCATTGGAAGCTTCCGAAGAAGCAACACAATACTCAAAAGTAGCAACAGATGCAAGGAAAAAAGAGTGGTCCTCAAAGAGATGACATATATCATCAATAGTGTCATCTAGATCCAAAATGAGGGATTCTACAAAAAAAAAGAAGAAATATCTGGTAGAAATTGGTCCCAATGGATTGAATCCAAAAGGCTCAAATGATCTTGCTACAATGAATTGTTGGAGGCTCTCGAAGAAACATCTTTGGAATCAAGATTTGCAACATCTATGTTGGTGGGGAATCAATGAACTGATCATCCATACAAGATGTGTCCACATTAGATGAGGCAACATAAGTCTCAATATCATCAATAGCCTAGTTTTCCAAGGAATCATCACTTTTAGATGAAGATTCAATGTTTCCATACAACTATTGGATGATGATCCAAGTAGTAAAAGTGCACTCAGTGTGCTCTATGTGATGCAGAGTATCCTCAGAAATAGTAAGACATATGATTCCATAGACTATGTCATTATTATTAAACCATGCATTCTTTTCATCATAGTCATTTGGTTCAGGAACGAGTCCGAGGAGATAGGGTAGAAGATCCTGCTCAAGGAAATGATTCTTTATCCCTTTTTCCCAAAACAAATAGTTCTCTAAAGTTAGCCTAACAATAGAATGATGAAAATGGTGTTTAAGAGACATAATTAACCCCCCCCCCCCCCCCCCCCCCCCGTAAATGAAACTTTATCTCAATTTGTGATTACAAAGTGCATGTATATTTCCCCCATAAAAATCATAAAAAGAACCTTATCCTTCACATGCAAAACATGGGATTTGAAGGGATTGTAGGTCTGAAGATAGAGAGATCCCTACAAATTCCTAGCGGTTTTCAATCCAAGCAAGATCGTGCCTCCCACAGTCCAAATCGTAGCTCCCAATGGGTGAATTGGCATGCATAGAAGTAAAAAAGGAAGCTAGGTGTGAGTATTTCTAGTCTACACACCCCCTCTTCTTGCACCATGACAGTCGATGCTTGTATAGAAGTTGTTGGAGATTGATGAAGTAATCTGCCAAAGAACTCGATTCAATGCTTAATGCAACTAGAAAAACTTTGCAGATCACTAAACATGATATGTGGATAGAGGCGATTTAACACAACTCACTAAACTTTGCTTCAACTTGCAAATCGCAGGCTCTTGGATAGGCACAACATATTTGAAGGGGCTTGGGATATTTGATAAAAAAAGAGAAGATGAGCTTCTAAAGAATTTACTACCTCCAAAAACAAATTGCAGCCTCCAATGTCCCTTTTGCTAGAGAATATCATGTCTATCGAGGGAAACGAAGAGCACAAATATCTGTGCCTTCGAGTAATGCAAAGGTCTGCAGAATTTATTAAAAAAAAAGGGTTTGCAAGTAATCAACAATTTGCAAAAATTGACTCCTCCAACCTCCATGATTCAATGCAAATAATCAAATTGAAAATCATGCCTAGTTGATGGAAAATCATGGGTTTGACAGATGCAGATCACGACTTACAACAAATCATGCTTCCTCCAACTTCAAATCATGCCCTTGATGTGTTGTAAATTTCAAACATGTAGATTTGCACCCATTAGCTACAAATTCAAGGGCGCCCATTTGAATGGATAGTAAGGGTGGGCTGTCAAAGCCAAATTTTGACAAAACAGGGGAATTCGTCTGAATTTGAAGACAATTTTTGACCCAAAAACCCGTGACTAATGGAGAATTGAGCCTCCTAGAAGTTTCTGATGGAGAATCGCGACTGATGTTTGTGATGCTAATTTTTTTTAGCTTGGATAGGTGTCTCCATACCCAAGAAATTTAATTATTTAATTAATTTTTCTGGAGAGTTCTAGAAAGGAGTTAGTTGTCTAGATAATTATTTAATTAATTAATTGATTCCTCTAGAGACTTCTAGAATCCAGTTAGTTAGGGTTTGTTAGAGTCTAATTAATCTTATCCATTGATTGAGATAAAATCATGGTCATTGGGTTTTCAATGAGAATAGTATAAAAGGGGATCAATGGGAATTTGGAGAACACACACTTGAGAAGCAAATAAATTTGCAGTAATAGCAAATAATTTTATAGTAATAGCAAGGGTGCAGTGATAGTGTTGGAGACAACAATAGTAGAATTTCAGCAGTAGAAATTGAGGGAAGAATTTCCAGAGAAGAATATTGTTGGAGCTCTGCCAATAAGAGGCAAGCAGTTTATGTATCTCTTGATTTGCTGAAGTTTAATAAAATTCCTCATTTGTAGTACTGGTTTTCTCTTCAGGGTTTTTTCAGAGACAATTTGTCCAAAAATATCATGTTTATTATTTTGCATGACTTCTCTATTCCTGTGGTTTTATTTGTGAAGCTGTAGTTGTGTTATTTTTCAATATTAGCTATGAATTAATTTTTTGACAGTTAAATAATTTATTTAGATAGGAGATTAATAATCAGTAACTGCAATAAAACTTTTGCATGGTATCAGAGCTAATTTGAGGGCAGAAAAGGCTCAGCGTAGGCACAGGAAGGAAAAATTGAGGGTTTATAAAACCCAGTTCTACCTCTTCAAAATTATTATTATTATTATTTTATCTTTTGAGATGGTCTCAATAGGTTTAAGAGATCAGGATAGAATGGATGGAGCCTCAAATTTTGGTTTCTAGAAAGCCATAATTTCTTTATTGCTGGAAGAGAATGGTATCAAAGAATATGTGACTAGTGTTCTAGTTGTACCTACAAATCCAGCACAACTCTTAGCATATAAGAAGGAAGATGCCAAGGTGAGGAGGTTGATTCTTGATAGTGTCAAGGACCATATTATTCTACATATCATAGAGTTAGATACAGTGAAGAAGATGTGGGATGCCATTCTAAATCTATACCAAAATGCTACCACTAACTAGAAGCTAATTCTCAGAGAAAAGTTGAGGAATACCCAGATGAACAAGGGAGAAGACGTTACGCGTTACCTCACTAGACTTAGACTTGTCAAGGATGAGTTGGCAGTTGTTGGAGATAAACCAGATGATGACGAGCTAGTACAAATAGCCCTAAATGGGTTATTAAGCAGTGAGATGTCTTTGTTCAAGTTATCAATGGACAAGACACCTTACCGAGTTGGGATCGACTATGGAGTGATTTCACTCAGGAGGAGCTTAGACTAAGTCTAGTCGGTGGGACCAACAGTAAGAGTCAGAAAATTGAGGTAGAATAGGAAAACATTTCCCTATCAAGAAAAGGGAAAGTGAAGGAGTGTAACAAAGGATCAAATCCACAAAGTGAGAATAAGGACTTGTCTAAGATCAAGTGTTGTGGCTATCATGAGTTTGGCCACTATGTCAGCGATTGGACACAAAGGAAGAAGAACGAAAAGAAAGGAAAGAAGCAGATGATAGCTTCAACAAGTGTAGATGAGCTCTCTGGTAGAATGGAGGATGAGTTTGCAATCATAGCTTGTATGGTTAGCTCTACCTCACAGGGTGTTTGGTATATAGACAGTGGGGCATCATTTCATATGAAAAGAGTTAGAGAGTACTTCTCCAGTTATAAGGAGGACATTAGAATCTAGATTTCTATGGGGAACATGTCCAAACTCAATCTAGTTGGTAAAGGGATTGTTCTATTTCAAAGGGAGAATGGCAAGTTGATTCCCATTCATGATGTGTTGCATCTGCCAGACTTGGGTATGAATTTTATTTTTGTATCCATCCTTCAAGATAAAGGTTACAATGTACTCTTTAGAGGGGTGAATGTGTTAATCAAGCATAAGGATTGGAAATCACCCATAGCTATTGGAGTTAGGAGAAGCCGACTTTACAAGTTGCAGTTTGATACTCATAAGGTACTGATGAGCAGTAGTAATTCTAGAGATCAAGGAGAGCTATGGCATATGAGGATGGTCCATATACATCATGGAGCACTTAAATTGCTTTGTGGGACAATGATAGGTGTTCCAGAGGTGAGAACAGAGCATGATGATGTATGTAAGGGATGTGTGTTGGGAAAGTTTATGAAAACAACTTTTCTAAGGAGTGACACCAGATCCAAGGGTGTTCTTGATCTAGTACATTCAGATATATGTGGACCAATGTCGATGAAGTTTCTCAGAGGATATGAGTACTTTGTTACTTTTATTGATGATTTATCTAGGAAGACTTGGATATACTTCTTGAAGACCAAGGATGAGGTCTTCAGTTGCTTCCAAGAGTTCAAAGCTCTTGTGGAGAATTCAATAGGCAAGAAGATAAAGGTTCTTCGATCAAATAATGGAGACGAGTACAAAGGGAAAGAGTTCCAGGAGTTTTGTACTAGGGAAGGAATCAAGAGAGAATGGACTGTTCCTTAAAACCCACAGCAAAATGGGGTTGCTGAGAGGAAGAATCGGTCTATATCAGAGGCAACAAGGGCTATGTTGTATGACCAAGATATGCCACGTTACATATGGGCAGAGGCATGCACTACACCAGCATACATATAGAACAAGGTTCCACATAAGGTATTAGGAAAGATGACACCAGAGGAGACATTCTTAGGGAAAAAGCCAGATGTTAGCCACTTCAGGATATTTGGGAGTTTGGCATATTGTCACATTCTAGGGCCTACACGTTCCAAGTTAGATCAGACTGCAAAGAGAGGGTACTTTGTGGGGTACAGTGAAACCTCAAAGGCATATCAGATATTTATCCCATGGTCCAAGAGGATTATAGTTAGGCATGATGTTAATTTCATGGAGGACAAAGCATTTAGGAGGTCCAGAGATTTTATAGCAGATGATCAATGTGAGCAGCCAACAGAAGCTCCAAGGATCATTCAATTGGATCAAGGGAAACGAAACTCAAGTATAGTTACTAGTACAAGCACAAGCTCAGGTGCTGAGAGTTCACAAAGTATGGAGAAACAGATGCAGCAGATCCAAGAGATGCATTAGGAAGACATGGAGGCTGATACTTCATCCTCTACAATTGGCAGCAGAAACCAACAAACACATAGGGATACTTAGGAGTTTGTGGGAGCTCCTAGGATGAGCAGTAGATAGCAGAGACAACTAGCCAAGTATAATGACTATATGGAATTAGTTAGTTAGTTGGTAGATATTGAGCCTTCCAGCTATCAGGAGGTCACACAACAACAAATGTGGCAAGATTCGATGGTTGAGAAATATACCTCAATAGTGCAGAATGATGTGTGGGAGGTTGTGCCTAGATCAACAGATAGGGCGATGGATGGATCACGTTGGATCTATAAAATTAAGCATGGTGCAAATGGTAGCATCAAGAAATACAAGGAAAGGTTCATGGGGGGGTCTCTCGAAAGGAGGGAATAGATTATGAGGACACATTCGCTCCAGTGGCCAGGTATACCTCTATACGAGCCATGATCTCACTTGCAGCACAGATGGGATGGCATATCCATCAAATGGATGTCAAGACGACATTTCTTAATGGTGAACTCGTAGAGGAAGTATACATAGAACAACCAGAGGGCTTTGTAGCACACAACATCGAAACCCATGTGTGCAGATTGAAGAGAGCTTTGTACAGACTCAAGCAAGCTCCAAGGGCATGGTATGAGCACATTGATAGATACTCGTAGAGAATGGGATTTGTGAAGAGAAGCAGATGCTAACCTCTACTACTTGGTGGTTGGGGACTTGAGGTTCTCATTCTTGTTCTATATGTGGATGAATTATTTTTAACATGTTCATTGGGGCTCATAGAGGAGTGCAAGAGGGACCTTGCAGTAGAGTTTGAGATGAAGGATTTGGGGCTTATGCACTACTTTATAGGCATGGAGGTATGGCAGACAAATGGAGAGATTTTCCTTGGACAAGGGAAATACTGCATCAAAATTTTGAGGAGGTTCGAGATGGAGGATTGCGAAGCCATGTCTAATCCTATGATCATGAATTGGAAGAAGGTAGACTCATCTAGGGAGAAGGATGTAGACCCCACCTTATATAGGCAGTTGATTGGATCCCTCATGTATTTGGTCAACACTAGGCCATATATATCCTTTATAGTAAACTCTCTTAGTCAGTTCATGGTTGAGCTAAAGAGAGTGCATTGGACAACGACAAAACATGTGTTACAGTATTTGTGTGGTACAATTGAGTATGGGATCTGATATGCTCAAGGTGATGGTATCAGGTTGATAGGCTATACTAACGCAGATTGGGCATGTAGTACAATAGACAAGAAAAGCACTTCAGAGTGCTGCTTCAGTTTTGGATCAGGAGTTGTCTCTTGGTACAATAGGAAGCAAATTTTCATGGCTCAGAGTTCTGCAAAAGCATAATACATAGTAGCTAGCATGGCAATGTGTGAGGCGATATGGCTTCAGAAGTTGTTGGTAGCCTTTTTTGGTAAGAGGGTTGAGACTATGGTGATACACTGTGACAATAAGAGTTGCACCAAATCGTCTGAGAATTCGATGTTTCATGATAGGTCTAAGCATATAGACATTAGATATCACTTCATTAGGGATTGTGTATGTACAACGGGGGATTATTCAACTATAGTATATACCTGTAGATCAGCAGGTAGCAAACATTTTGAAAAAGGCATTGGGGAAGGTGAAATTCATCTTCTTCAAAGATAAGTTGGGTGTCATGCAGAACACCTTCCTTGCTAGGAGGGAGTGTTAATTTATGTAGCTTGGACAGGTGTCTCCATACCCATGAAATTTAGTTATTTAATTATTTTTTTTGGAGACTTCTATAAAGGAGTTAGTTGTCCAAATAATTATTTAATTAATTAATTAATTTCTCTAGAGACTTCTAGAATCCAGTTAGTTAGGGTTTGTTAGAGTCTAATTAATCTTAGCCATTGATTGAGATTAAATCGTGGCCATTGTTTTTTCAATGAGAATACTATAAAAGGGGATCAATGGGCATTTGGAGAACACACACTTGAGAAGCAAATAAATTTGCAGTGATAGCAAATAACTTTATAGTAATAGCAAGGGTGCAGTGATAGCATTGGAGACAACAACAGTGGAATTTCAGCAATAGAGATTGAGGGAAGAATTTCTAGAGAAGAATATTGTTGGAGCTTTGCCAGTAAGGGGCAAGCAATTTATGTATCTCTTGATTTGCTAAAGTTTAGTAAAATTCCTCATTTGTAGTATTAGTTTTCTCTTCAGGATTTTTCGAGGGACAATTTGTCCAAAAATATTGTGTTTATTATTTTGCATGACTGAACTTCTCTATTCCTATGATTTTATTTGTGAAGTTGCAGTTGTGTTATTTTTCAATATTTGTTGTGAATTAATTTTTCGGCAATCAAATAATCTATTTAGATAGGAGATTAATAATCAGTAACTGCAATAGAATTTTCACATATGATTCCTGCCCTCATGGGTCTATCAAAAATACCACCTCTCCAGCCTTTAATGGTGAGAAAACCTTTAAATTGTGCCTCTCTGTGGAGAGGTGTCACAATTTTACTGAGAAAAGATTATGCTTCAGCCATAGATAGCAAATTCGTTCAACTATGGTTTGTCTTATCTCCCCTTAAGCTCTAATACCATGTTAACTTTATCTACAAATCTAGGAAGATAAATAATCAAGCACAGAAAAACTGAATTTGCACAATCTGACCTCATTCTTGCTTATGTTACAAATGCATAGATCTTTACAAATATATAACAACCGCAGCGGTGATAAGAGGCGGAGAAAAGCAAACTAACTGTTGCTTGCTTTAGTTAGCTTATTGCTGGAAATAAAACAAACGGTTGTTGCTTTAGTTAGCTTGTGCATGTCAATCATCGCCCGTTGTTAACGGAGAGAACTTGATGGAAATATGCATGTCAATCATCGCCCGCTCTCAACAGAGAGAAATTGATGGAAAATAATTGTTGTCTTAGTTAGCTTATACCAAACATATCAACGTCTATTGTTAATGGAGAGAAACTAACGCTAACACTACCAACCTTTCCAACCTCCCGAAGCACCATTGCTTTCTCTGTCGCCCCAATTTCGATCCAATGCATGGGTTGCTCCCTTTGATGTTTGTCACGCGATGATCCTCTGGGTGTTGCAGGTCTGGAACGAAGGAAGATCTTCGTCTACAACGTCTGCCCAGGTTGTTGGTCTGCTGTTTTCGCTTGGGTGCACCATTTTTATATGAGGAGGTTTTTAACCTCTAGGCTTAGGTGACAATCATTTATTTTGAAAATTCCTCAAGTACATGGTTTAATAGAGTTTTTTTATCTATTTAGTTTAGGTCTTTTTTGTTGATGCATTTTCTTGCCTTTCCATCAACTATAAATTTTTTTGACAACTTTGATATTTTTATATCCAATTAGGTTTTCCTATATTGTCCTTTCATTGTAGATGTTAGTTGTGGAATATTTTGGTTATCTTCTTGTAAAATTTTACACGATATAGTGAAAACGATTTATCCTTGGCATACATTATAAAAATTGATTAATGTCCACTTTGTTAGTGGTAGATTTCCTTAATCTTGTAGAAACTCAAGCTTATTTCAGAGGAACCATGACTTCCCTTGATACTTTTACAAGGCTTTGGAACCAACCCTTCCATAAAGTAGACGTGATGTTACAAACATAGCCATTTTCCTTGCTCATCCAAAATGCCCATAGACTAAAGACCCGAATTGTTTTAGATTTGTTTTTTTTCAATGACCATACTATTTAGTGGTCTCATATAATTAATAGTTCCAATTTTTCCTAGCATTGGATCTCTTTGGAACTTTCACAAGAGCACTCATATAATAAAATTTTGACCTTGTCATTACTGCTATAACAAAAATTCTAACTTTCTAGTGTCGATTTGTCTTTCATTCTTCACATTCACATATTTATGCTTGACATAATACTTTATGAAATAAATTTTAAATTATCCCTTGCTTGATGAATACTCTGAAGTAAAATTTTCACACTGCTTTTAAGAAATACATGCATTTGACTTCTCTTTTAAAACCCTTAAAGTTAACTCATTCTCTTCTAACTTTAAATGCTCAATGCATAATGATTACTCAATTACTCTTCATACTTGACTTTCTTAAATTTATTTACGAGCTAGACAAAACCTTAAATTACAGACAAACTATAGACTTGAATTGCCCATTCTCATACTGCTAATGAAAGGTGTCCATAGCTTTACCACCCTCAAACATCTTTTCTAGCCCTTTATACTTAGCTTTTTTTTCCCGCTGCCAACATATATTGTCAAATTACTTTAAATTAAACAACCATTAGAAATTTTATATTCGCTGCATGTAAAATGCAGAATACGTTATAAACGAGCTCAGTAATTAAAACGCTATTGAAAGTACGCCGTTGCCGGGTATCGAACCCGGGTCACCCGTGTGACAGGCGGGAATACTCACCACTATACTATAACGACAGGCGGTACCTACGGATTTGATAGCTGAGTATTCAATCCTTAGCACTTCCCAAATCACCCATGTTCCAATTGTATCGTTTGCTTCAAATTCCTGTCATCATATTTACCATTGAAGAGCAACTGTATTATTTTATTATTGTTTGTACAGAATGTGGATATAGAATAGATTTTATTTGCTCATTTTTGGGAGATTTAGCTGTATATTGATTTGTTTTAATATACGTATCATCTTTCCATGCAAAATAAATTACGAAAAGGTTACATAAGAGATTATAGGAGAGACAAAATCATAACTGTATTGAATTGTGTGAAGGTTTTTTCCTAAATTATTAACTAAAATTGTTCTTAATTTAAGATTGTAAGGAAGTTACATATTACAAAATTATTTTTATGTTACATAAATAAAATATAAAATATAAATATATAATTAATTTAATTAATAAAGTTGGGTTGATATTATAACAAGTATTAAAAATGAATATGAGGAGTAGAATTAATTTTAAAATTAATGATAAGAAAATGTTGGTGTCTTGTTAAATATGTTCATTATTAAGTACAAATTAAAGTTTTTGATTTGATAGATTTGTTAAGAATTTATATAATATTATATTCTTTTATGCTTCATTCCTACACACCATACAAATGGATTTTCAAATATTGATTTGAACTATGTTATAGTTGGGATCTATCTATGTAAATATGTACCTCAAAATATGTACGTCTTCACTCCTTCAGTATCTTAATTTGGTCAAGGCAATGTTTAGGAATATCTTTAAGAAATTATCAAACTTGATAGGGAACATGTTCTCCTAGCTCAACCCCCTTAGTAGGTTAGATTAATGGTGGTGAGAAAAACAAAAAATTGCATTCACCAAAATATAAATGACTAGTAAGCAAATGTGACATTCTTCTTGTCCTTTAGGAAATCAAAATGTGCTCTAATGATTTTTTCCTTGTAACTTCATATGAATTGCTTGCACATTAAATTCCTTTAAATACCAAAACATAAAATGTCTCACAAATGTGTACCAAATCAGATCCTAACAACTAATAGAAAGGAGCTGGAGTGTAGGAATTTGAATATAAAAGTTTTAAACTTGAGGTTCATTATTTCTTGTCATAGGATCAAACCCAAGTAGTATGATAATGGTAATCTCAAGGAAAGGAAATAATATATGGAGTTTGGGAAAATACGGGTGTAATAATACATGAATAAATGAGGAATATACCAGACTTGATGTAGGTGGGAGTAAATGGAGATAGATAGGGATTAATCCATGAGACAAAACTAGCATAAGAGTGTTCCAATTTTTCATATTTTATTGCATTTAATGCATTCCATCAAGGTGGGCACAAAACTAAATAGAAAATAGCATAGGTATACAAATTTCACCATTCCAAGGTGCCCTAACTTTGATGTACACACTAATCTAATATGAGCATGCATTTCAAAACATATGAACATTCTTCATCAACATTAAAAGTTAATATCTACACAATCATACAAGATACAATAGTTATTCTTGCTTTTCCTTTCATATGAGCATTCAATTGAACCTACATTTAAATAATAAAATATGCGTTGTAGGTAGATTCCATCAAACAAATAAAATAAGCACAAACTATAAGTTGCTAATATATTTGTTTATAAAAATGGGAAAAAAAGGAGAGGAAGAAGGATTGAAAATTCCACATATGGAAAGTGATATAATAATACTTTGATCAATGGAACAATGTGATATGGCATATAAATTATTCCCATGTAATTGATCTATACACGATGTGACAATGTGATTCTATACATGTGATGTAGTGATAAGCATCCATATGATATGACAATATATCCTAATGTGATTCAGCCATGTCATACAATGAAGATTCTATGTGATGTAGTCTTAAGTTTCTACATGAAATATGGCGATAGGTCTCTATGCAATGTGGGTGTGTTGTGCAATCAAATATTACAATGTAGTGATATTTATATCATGTCCCATCTTCAATCATTCTGATTTTGTACATATTATATATGTTTTTGTGCCTTCCCTTTTTTTTTTTTTCCTATTTTCTATTTTCTCTTCCTAAGTATGTCTTTTCTTCTAAATTTTATCTTCTTTTCTTCTAGTTAAAGTTTTGAACTTCTCCAAACTGTCATGCCTTCAATCTATTATCCACTTGCCATTGTATTTTTAGAATTGTCCTTATTGGCAATGCCCATTTATCAACTTCTGACACCCCAACTTGTAGTATGAGTCTTGTGGTATGGCCAACCCCTAATCTCTGACATTTTCTCTCATGTTTCCATTCCCTTCCTAACTTTCCAACACATGTTGTTATGTTTCCAAAATTCTTTTTTTTATGCCAAAACTTTCAAAGTAGAATTCTTCACTTGATCATTGTTCAAATTTGAAGTTGTAGATATGCTTGGTTGCCAACCTAATTTTGTTTATAGAGGATATTAATGTATGAATATTAATTTAGTATGATTATCTACAATTTAAAAAATTCCTTTCATTATTTTTTTGAGTACTTGTATTCAAGCATGAGAATCCTAGGGTGAAAATCCTAGTAATTTCAAAGCACTATCTCATATAGAGTTTGTAGTTGAACTACATTGAACATAAAATATAGTTGTATTGCATTAAATCATTTACTATTGTTGTTAGTATGAATTAATATTATTGTATAATTATTTGAATGCAATACAATTTTTAATCTAATAATTAAAATATTAAGAATTATATTTTTTAATTTGTTATTCTTTATAATAATAAGATCATGAATTATGTTTGTCATTTGTTTTGATTAAGGGGGGAAAATAGGTTTTGAATGGACTTGAAACCATTTACAATAGGTTTTGAATGGACTTGAAACCATTTACAATAGGTTTTAAATGGACTCAAAACCATTAACATGCATGTTTTGATGAGGACTCGAAACTCACACAAAGAAGAACTAGCTACACATGAATACAACAAAGACAACCAATAGTGAACTAGCAATAGATTACCAACTAAACAACAAGACTACCCAAATCTGCACGAATCAAAAAATGTTTTAACGAGAACCTTAAACCCAAAACACAACCAAGTTTTACAAGGGATCTTGAACCCTAACTAGGTTTAGAAGGGAACTTGAAACCCACTTACATTCATATAACAAGGACTAGATTCTGTCACATGACACCAGGTTTTACCGGGGACCCTAAACCCATAGCACACAAGGACACCTTCAAGATCCACCAGGTAGGAGACCATCCAGTCATATCAATAGGAAAAAGAAAATATCGTGTAGCACCCTAACACATGAAGAGATGAAATGTAAGGATATTATTTGTCATTTGTTGATTGAAATGTAAGGATATTTTTTTGTCATTTGTTGATTGAAATGTAAGGATATTTTTTTGGATTTGTATCTTAGGAAGTTTTAGTTTGGCATGAGCCAAGATGTGATAATTTTTAGCTTGGCCTAGTCTAGGGGAGGTCACAAATAGGGGACTTCCTCCCCGACATGAACATAAGTGAACATTCTAAGCTTGTGAGCACAGTAACCTAGCAGGGGCATAAGGCCTGTGAGTACACCAACCCAACGAGGGATTGGGACACAAAAACACAAAAATAAACTCCTATCACATGACACAAACACCATTAGCAGCCTCAATAGTGTGGTACTAGCCTATGTTCCCACTGGATTAGTGAAAGCATAGTGCTTGCAATCACAATGACCTAGTGGAGGTTTGAACCCTAGTGGCCACAAATACAATGCCACACACTAACCATCACACAATAGGATGGACCCTGAAATATAAGGATATTATTGATGCATACAAATAATTTAAACTTAAGATTGTCTAAGATTTGATTAAATAATAAAACCCAATATTATGGCTATTCAACTAATAAGTGTTTGTGGAGGGTTAAGAATCAAATTTGCATTTATTATTTGGCTCAAGAAATTACACTTGTATCACTTGAGGCAGATCATGAAACAAAGTTAATTAGCTGAGAGTTAAGAGACTAAACCATCCCCTATAGATTCTATTGTAAAGCATAATAATATATAAGAAAGAGAAAGAACATGTGTAGACAACAACCCTAAGAGTTAAGCAGAAAGGGAGTTTGATTTGATGATTGATATGATGGAACAATTGATTTATAAGATGGATAGTAATATGAATGTATTGAGACAACTGACAGGTGAAGCAAGCATGCTTTTTAGGGTAATACTTTGGATGTCGCTTAGGGAAACATAAAAAGGACTATCCTTGTCTTAGTAGTAAGACCTACCTAACCCACCTTTCTAAATAAGGAGGTGTAGGATCCAAAGCTCAAAGACCAAGACTTACTAATTGATTGTATTAAGGATTGTCATATAAAATATAAATCACCTCCTAACGAGATTTGGAGTTATGTCACTCAAAAATTATATGAACATGAAGTCTAAAAAATGGTTACCTAGACCTAAGCTTAGGATGGAATCATTTCAAAGAGATGTGAAATAATATTTGGAGAGGATGAAACTCTCTTCCTATGAAGGATCTAATAGATTTCAACTTATGTGTGGATATAGAAGCTAGAAATATATCTCTTAGATCGATGACTAAAGATGAAGCAATCAAGTTTTCTACCTTGTATTTTGAGGATATTGCACATGAGTAGTGGTACTTTTGGAGATAAAGGTATAACTTGGAGCAATATTAAATTAAATATGTGGTTGCAAATCTGACATTATTTTTACAAGATTACCATAAAAGGATTAAGTGATTGATAATTGTAATAATGATAGAAAAATTTGTAATACCATAAGTCATTAAAACAAGTGACACAAGATATATGTGGAGAAACCCTTGCAAGAAAAAAACTCCACCCCAAAGAGATCCAATGTTTGTATTAATCTTCAAATAAGTACATCAATACAACAATCCTCTCTACAATATGCCAGCACTTGGTCATCCTGATAACCTACAAAGAACTCATAATAAACCACCATCCCAAGGCTCCAATATATAGAAGTTTGTGGGAGAGAATACTAAAAATGGTACCCAAAACAACAAGAAAAACCACCTGGTAAAACCCACGTCCCCTTAGTGGACAACCCATAAATATGAAATAAAATATTCAATAATCAAATGGCCTTCACATGGGTGCCTAACCCATAGCCAATCAAATTCAGTCAAACCAAAGTGCTCCATTATTCCTCGATGGCTCTGACAGCTACATGCAAGCTCATGCACCAAAATGAAAACTTGGGCACCCAACCATGCAAGAGCATGCAAAACATGCAAATAACATGAAAGGACATGCAAACTCAAGTGGTCCCAACCCAGAAAGTTGGACACCTAAGTAGAATATTCCTTCAAGATGCTTTGTAACCGCTACCATGGTGGGTCTACCTCTTTGAATGCAATTACAATTTATCATAGGAAAATAATTAATAAATATTTTCCCCTCATGTCCTCAAGAACACTTTCCAAAGAACATGGAGACACATAAATCAACTTATAATAATAATTTTACTATCACCTATCCTAACAGGTGCCACATTTTGATCACTCAAGGACACAAGTCCATCATCTCATATGATGAATTTGGTAAAATTTTGATTAAGAGGATTGATTAAAAGGATTCTAAAGTTTATATCATATATTTGACCAAGCTCAAGTAGTACATGGCTTATTCGAGAACTATGGAATAGAGTTTCAAAATATTTTGATAATGGTACCATACACCATAGAGAGAATATTGACTATTATTTTTATTGTAGGATTAAATGAATCTCTCAAAGGATTGTTCAAATCCTTTGAACCATCTATCCTAAAAGAGGCCATTGAGAAGGCTTTGGTACTGAATAATTCCATGCTAACAAATATGTACCTGGCTCCAAAAGTGGGTTCTAAGTGTCCTACAAGGACAAACTCGCCCTAGGAAGAATGTGTCTCTATACAGGGATCCAAAATCTGATTTTATAGTCCTCTAGTCCCAAATTTGAGCTCTCAATCGCTCTAGATTCCAATGTCAGAAATCCAAAAGTAAATTATATAAGCGAGTTTAAGTGGCTTGGCACAAATGTTGACAACTTTGCAAAATTGCTCCTTCAAGATCTTTTGAATCCTTCTTCACCTATAAATCTACACATGCAAGATCATTTCATATGCAACAAGATGGAGAAGTGTACAAATGCAAAAAATTGAGTGTGTTGAATGTGTTGAATATCCAATAGAGTTAGTGCTACATTGTGAAGTGGAAATATCATATGCACCTTAATGCCTCATTCAATAGAGTGAATTGTTGAAAAATATTGTAATCACTTATAAAAAATATGTATCCTTCTCTGAGATAGTGAATCTCACCAGGTCTGTATATCTTGTGTAGTGATGAAAAATGCACTCCTTTAAATTTTCTCGCATTGTTTGCCTCATCTTAATAACTTAATTAAGCCTCTAATTGATCCGAGTATGCATTTAAAATCCTAATAATTAATTCTATTTTTTGAAAGGGAAACCTACTTTAAACAATTGCAAACATCAAATTACACATCTTCGAAAATGTGTGTCCTAAGTTTAGGGCCAAGGAACCATTTGTCCAAGGGTGAATGGGTCCTCAGGCTTAGGACCCCATTTTTAATATTTTTTTTGGTGGCATTTTTATGATTCAAATTGATGTTGCAATTGTCAGCCTTTAAAGTTAAATTAGTCAGGAAATTAAAAAATTACCTATAAATACAAGGTATTTTTAACAATTCAAGCCTAAGGAAAATTATCATGTCAAAGTTATCATCATTCATGCATATTTTTCAAGCTAACATTGTGATTTAGGTTTCAAGCATTCAAGCATTAATTCAAGCATCATGATCAACATCCAATTCAACCATTTCATGCAAGATCAAGAACTTGGAGAGATGTGTTAAGTTTCAGTCCTTTAATGGTTTTGTTCAAGGATTTGGTGAGTTGTAACATCACATTGTTCAATTCATCATTCCTTACATTAATGTTTTATTTCAATTCAAGGTTTAAGTACCAAACTAGGGTTTGAACAAGGTAAACCTCCATTCACCAAAAACAAACAATTTTCCCCTTATGTGTGTTGTAGATTTTAGGTTGAAGAAGGATTGAGGATTCATCAAAAGTGCAAAATTGCATAAGTTACAAAGTTGTTAACATTATCGTCGAGCCATGTGCTCACTTTCAAATTTTATTTTTGACTTTTTGATTGTGAAATCTAGAGGAATTGGGAGTGTAGATCGAGGAGTAGAGGACCCGAAAAGTTGTGCTAGAAATCCTTACAAAGACCCATTTACCATAGGGAAAATCTATCCCAGGAGGACACTCAACATAGATTTTTGGTGACAAGTGCATAAAATCACAACCCTCTTGATATGCTTAAACTTTCTAGATTCTGTCAAATTAAGGTTTTAAATTGATGATTCATGTGTTACATTGCACAATTGCATTCATTTGGTATTTTTCATTCATCTCCTAAAAGTGCATTTCAAGTTGATTTACCTCATCCTAAGTGATAAGGAAAACAACAAGATCACCACCAAGGTTGACTCACCCAAGGGTTGAAATTCAATCTTTCCCTAGGGGATCTATTTTTACTAATGTAAATATGAAGATAGGTGCATCATTTCCCCCATTTCATATTTCTCACACACATCTTGATGAACGAATTTTCTTACATTACATTTTGGTGAACCCAACATTGTACATCAAAATTTCTAAAATTGGAGTCCATTCAAACCCTAGATCTAGTATTTGCATTAGTTTTCATTTCATTTAGGGTTTTCAAAATTGCATTAGTTTTCATCTCATTTATATTTTTAAATTTTCATTTTGCATCCTTTAAAATCTAAAAAATACAAATAAAATGCATGCATATTACATTGATTTTGCATAGTATTTGCATATTAGTGTACTTTCAATCATTCACATTCAAAAATTTAGTCAAAATTTCACTTCAAAAAGTGTCACATTGTTCATAATTTGACACTAAATTCACTTGGATTAGGATACCAAAATCAAGAAAAATTTATCACAAAAACCATTGTCTAGAACCTAGAATAGAAAGCGCAAATAATAACTCAGAATTTGGATTTTTGATTTTTCAAAACCCTGTACAAGGACCCATTCACCCTTGAGTGAATGAGTCCTTGAAGACCTATCAAAGCCAAAATTTCTAATCATTTTTTTGGTCTTCTACACTTCCCCAATCCGCTAGTAAACCACTGTTTCAATTTGCAAATTTTTGGGAATTTATGTTATGCATTAGGTATAATCATCCATTTATTGTGGCTATTTTAAATCATTCAAAATTTAATCATCAAATCTATAGGACAATTATTTACATTTTTGAAGCATTGCATAAGTTGGATAAATTATTTTTCATTTTTGGTATACAATGTTAGTATCTTTCCTTTCTAAGTATACAAAGAAAAAGCTCATTAACGAGCATGCCAGTCATTCTTCTGGAATAAATTTTCTAGTTATGAGAGTCTCTTAGTGCAAAAGAGTGAGATTGTTGACACATTCCTTAATTTCACATTGCCTATCCTCCATTCATCTCCCAACATCTCTCCCATTTGTGAGAATGTTTTAGTGAAAGAGGATGTAAGCATAGACAATCATGGCAATCATAGTTGCTCTTCTCCCAATACCTCTCTTACTTGTGATCAAGGTATCTTGGTGTTAAAAGATACACTTGTTGAGAACCATGAAAATATTGAAAACTCCTCTCCTAAAACTATCCTCCTTGGAAAGATATTATGGCACAAGAGAACGAGATCATTGATATATTTCTTAACATCACTTTACCTAGTCTCCATTCATCTCCCAATTGTGAGAATATTTTACTGGAAGAGGATGAAATCATGGATAATCATGAAAATCACATTTTTTCTTCATATCTCCTATTTGTAAAGAAGATATTTTGGTGTTTGAAGATACACTCATTGAGAGTCATGTGAATCTTGTTTCTCCCTCTCCTAACACTTCTCCCACTTGGGAAGATAAAATTGAACAAAAGGATGCAATCATTGATAAGAAATAAAATCATAGTTCCTCTTCTCTATATGGCTCCCCTACTTGTAATGAAGTTATCTTACAAGATCCAACCATGGAATGTGATGAACATCTTGTTTGTTTCTCTCCTAAAAAATCTCCTATGAGGGAAGATATCATGGTGCAAGATGATAGAATTGATACATATCTTTAAAACAAGAGTAAAGTGGATTCCTTAGATGAATATGATAAGATGACATTTGAATTCCCCTCATTGGAAGATAATCTAAATAAGGTAAGTCTATTGAGGTTTTGAACATTAGATATCCTTTGATTATTAGACGTCTTGAGAGTCCTCTAATCATTAGACCTTCTACAATTCCTCTAATTATTAGACCTCCCAAGTCATCTTCTAAGCCACTTCTTATCATAGGACCACCACAACACCAAAAAAAACCTTCAGGAACTATCTTAAATTTTGCAAGGCAACTTACTAGTGACAATGTTTCACAACAATTGAGTTATAATACCATTGCTCACACATATAACACAAGAAATGATAGGCAACCACAAACCATACCTACTTCATTACCATTACCTCAACCTATCTTGCCTAGTGCTCCTCATTTTCCTTTGCATAATGGAAAGGAGTGTGACCTTGTAGAACAACTCAAAAAAACTCTTGCTAAGATTTCTTTATTCAAGACCTTATTCAAGCTTCACCTAATTACCATAACATGATTCAAACTACTTTACAACATGTTTTCATCCCTCCTAGTGTGCAACCAAATGATGTAGCAACCCTAATTCAAGGTATAAACTTAATCAACTTAGACATTACATTCCATTAAGACGAGTTAACTCCATTAGAAGTGTAAAAACAAAATGAGGCTTTGATAGTAGTGGATGAAATCAATAAATTTGGAATAAAAAGAACTCTAATTGATAATAGTTTAGAACTCAATGCTTGTAGCGTAAACCTTCTAGATAAGATTAGAGTGAAAAATGCTATGATTGAAACTAATTCTTTATCCATTCATGGATTTGTTAATATGGGAAAGCAAACCCTCGCTGCAGTAATATTACCTATTCAAGAGTTGAAAAAGTTACATTACAAAATCCTATCCATGTCATGCTTAGTAATCTTTCATATAATCTTCTCTTAGGTAGACCTTGGATTCATGCAATGAATGTGGTGCCTTCAAGGCTACATCATCTAGTGAAATACATTTACAACAACAATGTTTATAGTTCATCAAGGTTGACCCTAAACTAGAAATTTGTTTGCACACTAAGAAAGACAAAGAAATTCCTTTGAAAACATTGATACCAACTTAAAAAGTAAAACCCATCCAAGAGGAGGAAAAATAGAAGAATATTGAAGAAGTCACAAAACTATTGGATGATGATTGGGGTTCCTTATATTTTACACCTACATTCATGGGAGAATATAAGATTACACACAAAAAAAGAAAAGAGAAATAATCTAGCATAATATCCACACAAGCCAAGTCATCAAAAACATATTAGTCCACAACCTTTAGCAAAGAAGAGGAAAACATAAGTTATACATCCACATATGAACAATGTGATCGTGAGAAACCACCAAATCAAAAATAAATCGAAAAGATTTATGGAAGAGGTTATGAACTTTTTAAACAAGTTGGTTATAGTGGAAAAGGATGTGGTGCTAGAGAAAAAGATATTTGTGTCCCTATAGAGCCTTACACACAAGAAACAACTAGTACCAGTCTTGGTTATTGTCCCTCGAAAGAAATGAAAGCATCAAAGAAACCTTCACTTAATATCAATGCTATCACGCAAAAAACTCCTAGGAAATCTTCAAATACATGTCTTAGTAGTGATTTGGGTTCATTAGATTTTACACCCTCCTTCAAGGGAGAGTACAAAATATCATAATCTAAAGAGTCTTGTGTATGTATGACACATTATACTAAGCAAGAAGTACCTTTGACACAAAAGAAAGGAGCATCTTATACTATTGATCAAGAGGATACCTTGTTGAGGCTTCTCCAAGATCGCTTGACATCTCTCCCTCCAATACATGAAATAAATTGTACAATTAGACCTCTCTTGATTCTTAATGTTTGACTACTTTAGTGTGAGTTTGAGCTCATCCTCTCACTAAGGTGGGGGCTAAATTTAGTGTTTAAAAATGTACTCCTTTTAAATTTTCACACTATGTTTGGGACCCTTAATAAATTGGACTTAATTAAGCCTTTAATTGGCCCAATTATGCATATACAAGCCTAATTAATTGTAATTTCCGTAGGGGAATCAGTATTTAATTAATGCACTTATCATTTTTAACACCTCAAAATAAATATGTCCTGGCAATTTAGGTCAAGACCCATTCACCCTCAAAATAAATATGTCCTGGCAATTTGGGTGAATGGGTCCCCTCTAGTTGCCAAATTCAAATCTTTAATATGTTTTCAATGGCCTTTTTATGATCCAAATTCGAATTTCAAATGTTGGCTTGTAATGTTTAATTTTTGGGAAGTGCTTAAATTGTATATAAATACAAGGTATTTTTATCGAATTCAATCCTAGAGCGAAAACTGGCAAATTATCCAAAACTTCACAGAGAAAAAAATATTTTCAAGGTGTTCAGAATTTCAGTTATTTATTTGTGGCATTGAATCTCAAAGCATCTATGTCGGATTATCATCGGTATTCATGCATGTTTTTGGGCTAATATGTATTGGGTGGGTTTCAAGCATTAATTTAAGCATAAAGGTCAACATCCAATTCAACCATTTCATGCAAGATCAAGACATTGGGGAGATATGTTAAGTTTCAGTCCTTTAAGGTTTTTGTTCAAGGGTTTGGTGAGTTGCAACATACATCATTCATTACATTCATATTTTATTTCAATTCAAGGTTTTATTACTTAGTAGGTTTGACCAAAGCTACTAAAAAAACAATTTTTCCCTCTTATGTGTGTTGCAAATTTTAGGTTGAAGAAGGATTGAAGACTCATCAAAAGTGCCTAATTGCAAAAGTTTCAAAGTTGTCAACATTGTCGTAAAGCCACGAAAACTCACTTTCAAAGTTTATTTCTAAATTTTTGACCTTGAAATCCAGAGGAATCAAGAATGCAAACCAATGAACAGAGGACCCAAAAAGTTATGCTGGAAATCCCTACAAAGACTGGTGTTTTCCCTAGGGCGATTAGTCCTAGGAGGACACTTAGCACAAACTTTTGGTGAAAGGTGCATAAAATCGTAACCCTTTGAAATTTGCTTAAACTTTCTAGATTCTATCAAATTAAGGTTTTAAATTGATGATTCATGTGTTACATTACATACTCACATTCATTTGGTATTTTTCATCCATCTTGCAAAAGTGCATTTCAGGCTGATTTACCCCATCCTAAGTCATACAGAAAACAACAAGATCTCCACTAAGGTTGACTCACCCAAGGGTTGAAAGTCAATCTTTCCCTAGGGGATCTCTTTTTCATAATGTAAATATGAAGATCTAGTTAATGTAAATATGAAGATCTAGTTACATCATTTCCCCCATTTCATATTTCTCACACACATCTTGATGAACCCATTTTTCTATATTACAAGTCAAATGTGATAAATTCTAAAAATTATGGAAAACATTTCCACTTTTTGGTCAAAAAGTGTACTCAACTTCTTACACACACTTGAAAATACAAAACAAGTGGAAAATAGGGAATACAAAAGTACACACTTAATATGTACAAACATAGATTGGAAATGGAACATGAAAGGTTTTCCCCACTCAAAATTTCTTATCCTCAAAAAATTACATGTTCAAATGTTCTAATATCTTTGATTGTTCCCATGTTGCATCATCTAGTAGAATATCTTCCACCAAATGAAGTACTCCTTGGTGATTTTGTTTCTAATTTTTTTTTCCTTGCATCAATGGCTTCTTTTGGAACCAAAACAATTCTTCCGTCCTCATCAACCAAAGATGAATCATTTAGGATTCTATATGTTTTCCTAGTGCCTTTTAAGGTAGGACACATGGAATAAATTATGTACCTTTTTTCTCTTATGAAACTCCAATACATAAACCACTACACTAATCATCCTTAGAATGGCGTAAGGCCCATATAAATGTTCTTTTATTTTTTTGATTTTCCTACCTTCAAGGAAGATTGCTTTTATTTCTACAATCTCATAAAAACCATGTCTCCAATCTTAAATTTTCTTTCAATCCTATGTTTTTATACATACACCTTCTATTATTTTTGAGCCTACTAGAGATTATTCTTGAATTACTTAAGAATTTCTTGGCTTTTTTTATCGCATCACTTGTACGTGGTACCTTTTTATCTATTAGAATGAGATCAATGAATCTTTTGGATCCATATATGTACAAGGCCATGGATACTGTAATCTTTATTTACATGTGATAGGTGGTTTTGTAATAGTACTCCCCCAAGTAAATACATTTTATCCAAGATTTCTATTTATCAAAATAACCTTCCAACCATTTGTTTACAATATCAACTTGGCCATCTATTTTCAAATGGTAGCTAGTTCGATGGATAAAATCAATTCTCCTCTATCACTCATGATCTTCTTGGGTAGTCCATGGAGAACTTTCCATCACTTGAATAACATATCAACTTCTTGTGGTGTCTTAAAATATAAAGAGATGGAAAAGGAATATGCATGTTTCATTAGGCTATCCATAGAATGTATATATGTAGTACTTACCTTGCACTTTAGGAAGTTATGTGATGAAATCCATCAAAAAACCTCCCTATTTCTTTTATAGGATGGGTAAGGGCTGCAAATGACACACATATAATTTCTCTTCAAATTTCTTCTTTTAAAAAATGATGCATTCTTTGACATGATTGAATTGTACATTATTCTTAATTACCTTTCATATGAACCATACCCTAATCTATATGTATGCCTTGAAGTATCAAGATGGCATGCCAAAGGATTATCATGAACTACCTACAAAAATAATCTCTTCATCTATGACTCTAGCAACAACTAGAATCTTCGCTTGTAGAGAATGAGTTCATTGTACACTATGTACATTTCATTCAATGGCTTTACTTAAAATAAATCAACTAAAAATTCATTCTTGGAAAAATTTTCTATGATTTCATTCTTCCAATCCATGGAGATATGAGATATGGAACCAAAAAAATGACCTTCTAAATAATACATCAATAAAAAAAGTTCTATTTTCCTTTAACATATACTCAATATCAAATTCATAAGGTTAGATTTTACTTAGCCACTTTTTCTACCACTCATTTATAACCTTATAATTGAGAAAATACATCAAGCTATTGTGATCAATTTTAACCATAAATTATCCACCCATCAATTAATATATTAATTGACCAATACATGCATGATAACTAGTATTTCCTTATAGATAGAGAATTAGATTTCCATATATATTATTTTTTCACTTCCAAATCAATCAAAATATTATTGTACATGAGCATGACTTTAATTCCTTCTCCTAATGCATCAAATTCTACTATGAAAGAAATACTTAAATTTAGAATTGCTAAGATGGGACATGAACTCATTACCTCTTTTAGGACCTATAAAATGTTTATTTTGCACCCTCAATCCATGTGAAATATCCTTTATTTTGTAGATTATTTAAGGGATCAAGTAGTTGGGAAAAACCCCAACAAAATTCCTATAGTAGCTACAAAGGCCAAAGAATCCTCATATTTATGTCAAGTTCCTTAAGATAGGATAATCTAGAATTTCTTTGATCTTCTCCATGTCCACCTATGTATTCCCTTTGTGTTGATTATGTGGCCTAGATACAAGGATCCTATCATAAAAAAATCCAAATTTTATTCCATAGAAAATATTGTATGTACTTCCAATATTCTTAACACTTTATCAATGTGTCATAGGTGCTTCTCTCACATCTTGCTGTATATCAAAATTTAATCAAAGAAGAAAAGCACAAATTTTCTCAATTCTTATAAAAAATTTGATTCATACATTACTAGTGTTTCTAGATATTTTTTCAAACCAAATGGTATGACCAAAAAATCATAGTTCTCATAGAGACACCAAAAATCCATCTTGTGCATATCTTCCTCATAGACTTTGATATGATGATAACCTAAACTAAGATCTATTTTTTGGAAATATATTGCTCTATTCATCTCATCTATCAATTTACTAATCCTAAGAATGAGACATTGGTTCTTGATAGTCTTCTTGTTTAGTGTCATGTAGTCAATGCACATCTACATTATGACATTTTTCTTCTTCACCAAAATTATAGAGGAAGAAGAAGGACTTTCTTTATATATGATGTGCCTAATTTCTAATAGTTGCTTTATTTAATTTTAAATTTCCTCTTTTTATCTCCTATGGTTTCAATAGGGAGTAGTGATGATGGGATTAGCACCCTCATCAATCTTAATGATGTGCTCAAAGTATTTGTCTCATGGTCTTCCTAGAGGAAGTCCACTAAATACATTACCTTTTTTTTGTCAAAGATAATCCACACATCCACAGGATATGCCTTCTTTCCTTTGACAATTTTTGTGATACTCACCAAATACTAGGCTACTCATCTTGATTTCATATGGAAAAAATCCTCTCAATTTTCATAGCTAATATAGTCCTTGGTGGTTTATTCATCATTCCTTCTAGTATCACTTGTTTTCCCTTTGATTAAAAATTCAATTCCATGGCTTAGAATTTTGTGTGGTATCTTTTAATGAGTGAAACCATTAAAGACCTAGGACCAATCCATGTCTCTTATGTTGAAAACATATAATTTATCCTTCACATCATATCCTCCTAGATTAAGATTCAATCGAGAGATCTTTCTATTGTAGTATATGGTGAAATTTTTGGTCACCACAATACTAAAACCTTAAAATTCCTCCATCTTAAGGCCTCACCTAGCCAGAAATCCCTCGTCAATAAAGCTATGAGTGATACCAATGTCAATGAGTACAATAACCCTTTGACCTCATAGAAATTGTTAGAACATAATATTATTAAGGATCACACCCTTATAAAAATTATAGAATATTCTAATGTAAGGTTATTAAACCTTATATATTATATGCTTTATCAATCATATCCCATTTAAAATAATTATAGTTTAATAACTATTAATTATTAATTATTTATGATAGTTATTTTGAATATTTGTGAATAATACCACTTTAGGTATTAGACCGCACTTTCTCCTATATTTAATGAGGTTCCCTCTCATTTGAAAGGTGAAGAATTTGGAGATTGATAGTGACTTTTATACTATGCACATGAGGTATTATTTGTCATGTGGAAGTGTGGAGAAATGTTATGCAAGTTTGATCTATGTTATAATATATCATTATTGTAAGTGTTTTAATAAAATGATGCTTTGTGGAGTTTTTTTTTTACCTGAAAGGGTTTTCCCCATGTATATCATGTGTAATGATGGGTAAAATTTGTACTTGTATCATTCTCATTTTTTATTTTTCTTATATCTTGTTTATAATGGTTAGTATCCTAAGATCTTAATTTCTAACATGGTATTAGAGCTATTTAGGTCCCACTAATAATTTTTACATGCTATACTAAAAGATATGTAGAACTTGATGGAAAATCTCTTTATGCTCAATCAACACATTTGCAAGGTATTTTCTACAATACATCTGATGTGTCCTTTCTATTTTTTAAAAATTCATTATCTTATTTTTATGTTGAAGGAATTTCCTTATTTGAGCTTTCAAAGCTCATTTTTCCTATGAATGGTGGAAAAGCAACAAGAGACCTTGGTTGACAGTGAAACAAATCGCAGCCGTCCATCATTTTTTGCCATTTTTTTGCTATTTTTTGTCATTTTTCCAGGTGCTTTTCACCGTGTTTTTCTGCTTTCCTCACTGCTATTTTCATTGTGTTTTCTGCTTGCCCTGCCGCTATTTTCGTCATGTTTTTCTGCTTTCCCCATCGCTTTCACATTTCCACCATAATAAATATTGTCATGTTTGAAATACTTGGGAACCACAATGACGTAAATACAACAACAAAGTCATAAAATGTTTATTGGCGAGCTGCAACTTGAAAATAAGGTTTCAAAAAGGGTTTTATAGTATGTTTATTAAAATCAAAATTACAGGGTGAGTTGGCATACTCTCCATTCTTAGCTTAAAAAAAAAAGTGATAAACCCCAAAATAATAAATATAAATAAAATAGTCAAAGTTACTATCATACAATGAAGTTTTAGATTAAATTTAAGTGAAAGAGGATAGATTGAATTAAATATTTTTTCAATTTTTAAATACTCATCAAAATAAATAATTGAAAAGAAGATATAAATGTTAGGTTTTCTTGTTGTTTCTTGGGTAATTTTTTGTTATATTTTGTAATGTATTTTATTTTATTGTTTACATTGATAATTTTTTCTTTAATAGGTAAAAATATAATAATTGAAAAATTAAAATATGTTTTGTAAAATTTAAAGGTGAATATGGGTATGTGTAGGATCATGATGGGCCAAAAAGTGCGTGATATGATGGGTATTTGTATAGGGTATGTAGTTAACTGACATTTTTGTAAAAATTGATGAGATAGAAAGGGTTTTTTAAATGGGATTCTCAACTTTCCCACCAATATAGAATTATGCTTTACTTTGAATTTAATAAATAATTATTATTCATTTTTGTATTTGAATTACAAGTAAAGTCCTGATTGATAGGCTGATTGAAAAACATATATAGTTTCAAACGGTATCACATTTTTTGAATCTAAAACATGCGGACCACATTCTATGCTTCACATACTATAGGATTAAAAAAGAGAAAAAAATGAATTTCTTGAAGTTTTGACCAATTTAATTAATTCGGAACATCTGAGTTTTATATTTTAGAGTTGTAATAAAAATAATAATTAATGAAAATTATTTACTTGGAAAAAACTTACAAAAAATATACATCACATTGGGACATGAGTCCTCACTATCTAAAATATTATAAAAAAGATATTATCATTTTATTGTGGTTAGGAATTGGTTAGGCAGACCTGCATGGAATTTTCTGAAGATTTTTTGCCATAAGGAGTCTATTTTTCAATGATGATCACAACACATACCCATATAATTATATAGACAAATTTAGGTGAGAGGACATAAATTAGTAATGACATAAATGATAAATATTTATATAAAACTATAATAGTTAATACATAAATAATAAATATAATACAATAATATAATAATAAATACATAAAATAATGACTTAATAATATAATAGTTAATACATAAATTTTTTAAAAAAATATAAAATAATATTATTCTATAATAAAAAATAAAAAATAAAAATAAAAAATTAGTAATAATATTAAAATCATTTTCTTAATGACCTACTAATTGATCTCATTTACTACACAAATGTGTGCAAAAAATAAACCAATTTTTTCCTAATTGACCTTCCACACCTATTCGGCGTACCCATTGCACAAGGTGCCATAACTAGTTTTAAGTTGTTGATAGTGTACATTGATTTATAATCACATTTAACATATGAAAAATAAATTATTACGCCGAAGGCGTTTTTTTATTTGAGCTTCACAAGCTCATTTTACCTACTGATGGTTGAAAAGTAATGAGAGACCCCGGTTGACAGTGAAATGAATCTCAGCCGTCCATTATTTTTCGCCATTTTTCGACTATTTTTTCTATTTTTTCGGTTGTTTATCGACGCATTTTTCTGCTTTCCCGTAGCTATTGGTTTCCGCTCCTCCAAATTCGCTGGTATTTTTGGCGCAACCTGAAAATAAAGGTTTCGATAAGGGCTTTATTTGAGTCGAAAATAGACGAAGCAACTGCAGTCCAAGAAAGGATCGCAACCAATAGTGTTTGAAAGCGAACAAGGATGGGCCATAAAAGTACATTTAATTGCTTAAGTTAAAATAGATGTGGACCATTATAATGAAATGAAGATCATTAAAATTTTATAAAGAAATGTAAAATATTCATTAAAATGACCCTCTTAGGTTAATTTAATGATGCGTAGGTTTAATTTTGAGGGATTTGAAATTGACTCAAAGGTATAAACTTTGAAATTTCAAATTCTAAATTTTATATTAATTTTCACTAAGTCATTGTGAGTTAATTTGTTACATGTTTGTGTGAATTACTGTTATGTCTTGGTATTTATAAAAAAAATTATTTGTGCAATTAATGATTATTAGGAAACTAAGAGGATTACGAAGAGTAATAATTCTACGGAAATTTTAAAGTAGATCTTAAAAGGAATAAATATTTACATCAAAATCATATAGGAAATTTTTATACTTCATTGTACTGTTTTAAATTATTTAAATAAAATTTTGTTGATAAGAAATATAAGGTTTCAAAAATTAAATATATTTACATCAAAATTATACACTACTTTAAATACTTTTCAACTGCAAGAATATTAAATTTTCAAGACCCACACATTGATTATCAATTTTCTATATAGTATTTAAAGTTACTTGATTTTTTTTCATATGGTATTTAAAGTTATTTGAATATTTCTTTTAAAAGCAGTGACTAAAAATTTGTGAGCATTCAATTTCGGTATGCATGGTTTAGAGTATTACAAAATTGGGATTATTCAATTATGGTATGTATGATTAAGACTTGATAGAAAAAGAAAACATCTTCTTATTTGTAGCATGACTCTAAAAAATTGGGACTTTTCAATTATGGTATGAATGGTTTAGAGTCTTGATAGAAAAAGAAGACATCCTCCCATTTGTAGCATTACTCAAAAAATTTGGGACTATTCAATTATGGTATGCATGGTTTAGAGTTTTGATAGAAAAATAAAACGTCCTCTCATCTACAACATCTACAAGGTTGGAAATAATATTGTTATGTAGGATAAAAATAAGAGGAATTAATTTGATTCGAAGTATATATAACATTTTGGATTTATTTAGTATGTTGGATAGTTATTGTTGTAGTGTATGTTCTGTGTATATTGAGTACTGATTAGTATAAATGTTTTTGGTATCAATGTTAAAAAATATATATCAATAGAGAGCACATTTAGGTTTTAACATTACAACATCCTTTTCCTTAAAATACAATAATTAATTAGTTTTAAATATATAATAAATAATTTAGTTTTTAATATATAATGCTATATTATATAATAATATAATAGTTAATACATAAATAATAACTAGCACTTGCACCAGGGGGGTGCAAGGTTTACGCCGATAGAAAAATATATAGAAGTAAAGGAAATGTAGTTTAAAATATATACAATCAAATTGTATACCATATAAATAGGTAATTTAATGCATAGTAACAAAAATTGTGAAAAACTCCCTTAATTCATATTAACTTAGAGTCTTGATCTTCTTATGATCTTATGTTTCTTACTTTATGTTCTCTTTATTTTACCATTGTTTCCCTTGAAAATAAGGGAACTTCTATTAAGTAAATCCCTTAGAGTTGGACCACAGTTTTCCCTATGTTTTTACCACTAAACATAGAATTGAATGCTTCCAAGAAGCTATCTACACCTTGCTTAATATCAACTCTGTACTTTAACTTCCCCTGTTTTATGTAGCTTATCATTTCCTCTCTGAATTGATCCATGTGATCTAAGTGATGTCCAACAATAAATCCTTGCATCTTTGCACATCTTACCACTAAGTTTAAGAGGTTTCTTACTCCGTACATTTGCTTCCAATCCTACATCCGGATAAGGAAAAGCCCTGTAATTAGCACTATTCCTATTTATGAGAATGAAAAGCCTAAATTATATTGTCATACCTATAGACAGGAATATTACCTTATTATATTGAGAAATCATTCCACAAACGGGGATGCAAGCATTCATATTGATGTGGTTGAGAACAGCTTCTAGCATCCTCCCTCCAACATTCTCTAAGTAGATGTCTATCCCTGTTGGGAAATACCTGTTCCTCATATACACCATTGTTAGTGCTTACCATATTCCAACAGGCCAGTAAATCATGTAATGAAACTATCCATGCAGAAGTAGAGATGTGAATGTTCAAACCTTACTTGCTCAAAGCTGCATCCCAGTCTGTTTCTGATTTATAATTGAAGGCATCATCAAATCCAAATTCTTCTTTTAGCACCTTCACCTTCACCTGCAAATTAAATTATCACCATCCAGAGAGTGTTACCAATGCTTTCTATCACAATTCTAATCAGATTTTCAAGAACGGATTTGAGCAACCATGTCTTATTTGGAGGAAAAAGCAGTTCTAAATTCGTTATACTGTTGTGGCCATGCCTACATCTAGATAAATATTATCCTTGTAGCTAGTTTCACAATATTCCTAGCACGATGAGACAATATTTTTTCTGCACTCCCTGAGTGGACCTGACAGTAACATGGTATTGCCACTCTGTTCAGCCCAGCCCATAGGACTCTCCTATATGCATCAAACAGTCATTTACAGAAGATCCTGAATGTACAAAGTCCAGGCTTGGTATACACACTGCTGCTAATTTTTTGTATGTTGGTTTCTATGAAGCTAAATAAAACTTTGCAAGCACGTTGACTATCATCTTAATGGAGTGCAGCAACAACTTTAGAAGCTTAGGGATACTGACAGATGAGGCTGAATTGGCTATGGCGACACCCTATGGGATACGTCATGACAAATGGAGATCTAGCTGATATTCGATATGACCCGAGTGATCCTTCTCAATAGGCGAAACAAGATGAATGGACACACAAAGTGGGCGATCAATAATATTTCGCAGGTGCCTCCTGTGACTCTCTGCATGGTTGCCATAAATACAGAATGAAGGGCATCCACAACAAAAAAGAAAAAAAATGAAAGAATGAAATAAAACACCAAAAAAATGAACCGGTCATATACAAAACCCCTCAAAAAAACCTCATTCAAACCAGTGCAAGAGACTGACCTCAAGATTATGCTTTCAACGATGCCAATGAAAAAAATGGGCAGAGTTAGCAGGAAAAATATTACAAAGTCCCTGAAATTGCAGGAACTTCCTAGCTGGGTTTGTGATTTCTTAGAGCTACGATTTTTTTGCTTGAACCGTTGTTGTAGTATGAGGAACCTCCCTTGTCTAGAAGCAATGTCATTGTTGTGGGTTCTTAAAATCGAAGATTGTGAGGCTTTGATGGAATTGCCTTCTGAATTTGTAAGAGACGGTGCGTTTCCTGCATAGCAATCGTTGACGCTGAGGGGTTTGAAGATAAGGTCCATTCAAATCCATAGAGGGGCAATGCCCAAGCTCAGGCGTATGGCGGTGATGAAAGGCGGTGGGATTGAACATATCTTGAACGCATTCAAAAAGATATGTGAAATCCGTAGACCTGAATACATTAAAAGCAAGGATATTTTCTGTCATTAATAAGGAGAGTGGAGGCGAGTGAAAAAACTGCTGCAAGTTGTCTTGCTTTTCATCTATATTTGCTTTTCATTTATTGCGAGTAGATTGAAGCAGCGGTTGTAGGAAGAAGGTGAGATCTGATTTCTCAGTGGAACCAGTACCAGCAAACTACCAACAGTTTCACGGCAAGCCGAGAGTTGTTTCGGGGCGTGAGACAGGTTTCAGGTGAAATCTCCATATAGCCCATCGGCCAAATATGTAACATAATAATATAATAAATTATCATAAATATAATAACATAATAATAAATTACAAATAATGACATCAATAATGTAATACTTATATAATAATATAATAGTTAATGTACCTAAAAATATAATAATATTATTCCCATAGTAATAAAATAAAATTAAAATTATTAACATTGAGCTAAAAATCATTTTCTAAATGACCTATGAATTGACCTTTCACACCTCTTTGGCGTATCCATTGCACAAGGCGCCATAGCTAGTAGTAGAATTTTTTTTTTCAAAAAAATGATTGAAGTCTAGTTGCCATAATCTATAAATAGAACGTTACATTAGAATATAACTATAATGCTAAAAAATAATCATTATATATAAGAATCATTTTGATTTAAATTTTTAAATCATTCCCGTATCCTACAAAAAGGAGGTACACCTAACTTAGTGTAAGAACTCCATGCTTCATTGGAAGCCCCTACTTATAACCATTCATAATCATTTAGATATATTTTTCCCTTTTACAGTTCATACAGATAATTTGACATAATTGATACTAATTTAAAGTATTGCTAAGTATACATTTTAATCCATTATTATTATAGAGAAGATATTTAATAGGTTTTCTTAAAGATCCATACTAGTATTATGTGTCAAACACGTACACATTTGAATGGAAGTGTTCTACAGATTTAAGTTTAATAAAATTATTGTGTCGGATAGAAGTGATGATTTACTAATAAACATCTTTAATACTATGAGATTTCCACAATCCATAATGCTTATAATTTTCTACGATGAAAATTTCAAAACAAACATCTTTGCAAGTGTAACAAAATGTTAGCATTACAAATTTAAGTCTCAGCTATAACACCCTTGTGTATTCAATGCTTGATCCTCTCGTGTCCCATCATCATAGCTTCTCCTCACCCACCTGAACAGGTTGAAGCATAGGCGGCGACAATGATTAGTCAATGGATCAGGTCGAAGAAAACTATTTTATAATTCCTTGACTTAAAATCTAATGGAACATTAAAACACAAAGGGAAATATAAAAAGACGAAGAAATGGGTGGTGTGCCTCATAGCATACATTTCCAATTTTTTTACATATACCAATCGACTTCCACTAATTAGTGCTTTCCTCAATCCTTATCGGGTGGATTTCATCTTCAAAAAATTTCATCTCAGCTCTTGTCGTGCATGCCCAATAAGAGCAGTGCATGCTGGTCTTCACAAAACTGTCCCAATTTCCTGTGCAAATTTTGAAGACTTCAAAAACATGGGACATAACATTCTCACTCGAAGCTGGCCAACCAGAGATGTACTAAGAAATTTAATCTTGAGTTTCTATAAACATTACTTTTCTTAAAAAAGCAGTCTCGTATGCCGTGAATATACAGTAATGGAAAAGAAATTGCAGAAATAAAAGATTAAAATCAATCGCAAAACAAGAACACAGATTTATCATGGTTGACCATCAATTTGATGGCTACGTCCACACTCGGGGATTATCTCATATTATTCTCAAGTTATAATAATTACATTCAGCCAGCTGTTGTATTTATAAATTAGTCTCTAATCTAATTAAATGGAAAAATCCATTCAAAATAGACAACTTCTAAATTGGCCAATACATGCCAATAGAAGTTAAACAAAAGGAAAGAAACTATTTAGAATTAAGAAGGAAACATTCTAATTTTGGTTTCACATAACCCAACAATCTCCCACTTGAAGAAAAAAATTGATGCTCAGAGATATCCCACCGCTACAGAGTTAATGTCAGAGCTGCACAAGTCCGAGAGAAGCTCTACATAATTCGAACTTCTCCCTCATAACTACTTTCGTCAACATGTTAGCTGGATTCAATTTAGTGTCAATTTTCTCCACCTGCAACTTCCCCTCTTCGATACAATGGCGAATGAAGTGATATCGCAGCTCTATGTGCTTTATTCGATTATGAAAGGCTGAATTTTTTGACAAGTGAATAGCACTATTGCTATCACAAAAGAGAGTGAAAACCAATTGCTAAAACCATAAATCACCTATCAATCTCTACAACCAAATCATTTCCTTTTCCCCTTTAGAAAGAGCAATATATTTTGCTTTCGTA
>VDFB02000015.1:248187539-248210196 GCA_007258455.2 Sequoia sempervirens
TTATCAATTTTCTATATGGTATTTAAAGTTACTTGAATTTTTTCATATGGTATTTAAAGTTATTTGAATATTTCTTTTAAAAGTAGTGACTAAAAATTTGTGGGCATTCAATTTCGGTATGCATGGTTTAGAGTCTTACAAAATTGGGATTATTCCATTATGGTATGTATGATGTAAGACTTGATAGAAAAAAGAAAACATCTTCTTATTTTTAGCATGACTCTAAAAAATTGGGACTATTCAATTATGGTATGAATGGTTTAGAGTCTTGATAGAAAATGGAGACATCCTCCCATTTGTAGCATTACTCAAAAAATTTGCGACTATTCAATTATGGTATGCATGGTTTAGAGTTTTGATAGAAAAATAAAACGTCCTCTCATCTAGAACATCTACAAGGTTGGAAAAATTATTGTTATGTAGGATAAAAATAAGAGGAATTAATTTGATTCAAAGTATATATAACATTTTGGATTTATTTAGTATGTTGGATAGTTATTGTTGTAGTGTATGTTCTATGTATATTGAGTAATGATTGGTATATATGTTTTTGGTATCAATGTTAAAAAATATATATCAATAGAGAGCACATTTAAGTTTTAACATTACAACATCCTTTTCCTTAAAATACAATAATTAATTAGTTTTAAATATATAATAAATAATTTAGTTTTTAATATATTATGCTATATTATATAACAATACAATAGTTAATACATAAATAATAAATATAATATAATAATATAATAATGACATAAATATAATAATAAAATAATAAATACATAAAATAATGACATAAATAATAAATATTTATATAATAATATAATAGTTAATACATAAAATTTAAAAAATAAATATAATAATAAAATAAAATAAAATAAATAATAATATTAAAATCATTTTCTAAATGACCTATGAATTGACCTTTCACACCTCTTTGGCGTATCCATTGCACAAGGCGCCATAGCTAGTAGTAGAATTTTTTTTTTCAAAAAAATGATTGAAGTCTAGTTGCCATAATCTATAAATAGAACGTTACATTAGAATATAACTATAATGCTAAAAAATAATCATTATATATAAGAATCATTTTGATTTAAATTTTTAAATCATTCCCGTATCCTACAAAAAGGAGGTACACCTAACTTAGTGTAAGAACTCCATGCTTCATTGGAAGCCCCTACTTATAACCATTCATAATCATTTAGATATATTTTTCCCTTTTACAGTTCATACAGATAATTTGACATAATTGATACTAATTTAAAGTATTGCTAAGTATACATTTTAATCCATTATTATTATAGAGAAGATATTTAATAGGTTTTCTTAAAGATCCATACTAGTATTATGTGTCAAACACGTACACATTTGAATGGAAGTGTTCTACAGATTTAAGTTTAATAAAATTATTGTGTCGGATAGAAGTGATGATTTACTAATAAACATCTTTAATACTATGAGATTTCCACAATCCATAATGCTTATAATTTTCTACGATGAAAATTTCAAAACAAACATCTTTGCAAGTGTAACAAAATGTTAGCATTACAAATTTAAGTCTCAGCTATAACACCCTTGTGTATTCAATGCTTGATCCTCTCGTGTCCCATCATCATAGCTTCTCCTCACCCACCTGAACAGGTTGAAGCATAGGCGGCGACAATGATTAGTCAATGGATCAGGTCGAAGAAAACTATTTTATAATTCCTTGACTTAAAATCTAATGGAACATTAAAACACAAAGGGAAATATAAAAAGACGAAGAAATGGGTGGTGTGCCTCATAGCATACATTTCCAATTTTTTTACATATACCAATCGACTTCCACTAATTAGTGCTTTCCTCAATCCTTATCGGGTGGATTTCATCTTCAAAAAATTTCATCTCAGCTCTTGTCGTGCATGCCCAATAAGAGCAGTGCATGCTGGTCTTCACAAAACTGTCCCAATTTCCTGTGCAAATTTTGAAGACTTCAAAAACATGGGACAATTATATCATCTCTCTACCAGCGGCTCGGCCAACTAGAGATATATTAAGCAATTTAATCATGAGTTTCTATCAAGATATATTTTTTTAAAACAATCTCGTATAAAATCAACTGGATGCGAGTAGTTTTCACAAAATTTGCAAAGTACGTGGCTAGCCTGAGAAGAGATCAAAGCAATCAAGGCAGGCTCCCCATCCATCATGTCTTTCATGCAAGGAAAGATAGCTTTAATCAGATGAACAGTTCCCAATTTAAAATTGATGTTCGTCATAGCTTGCATGGTCACCATGGGATGAAGCCCCAAACTCTTGCGGCATATAAACACCACGATTACAAATCAGCATGTCGATGGACTTTACCTCGCTCGATTCTTCCTTCACAGCTTACAAAGAATCGATATTCATTATACATGTTGACGAGCCTTAATTCCCTCAATAAGCATGCTTTTAGCTGTAAACCTGCATTATTTTGACTATTTATCTAATGTAACTCTATTTGTCATTCATTAATGATGAACCTTTGTGATACCTTATTATGTAATATGCATTTTAAAACATCTTATAAGATTATAAATGGAAGACAAACAAGAAGTTTGAAACATGACTTTTAACTTGATCGAAAAGACAAGATTTAGCTTGAATTTTGAATTTAGAATAAGGAAAAGGTTTACACTATTATATTTATATCTATACATATCTATCATGTGGACTAAAAAATTCACTACACTAGATGCTTAATCAAAATTAGATGCTTAATCAAAACTTGGTAGATATAATTGTCTCTTTTATCTCCATCTATTGGAAAACCTAAAATGATGTTCTAACTCTTTAAAATATTTATAAGTTCAAAGAATTAAGTAAACAATTTGAGATTGAGTGAAAGATCAAGGCCTCATATTTGAAGGGTCATGAAATCTATGGACAATACTCAAAATCCTTACTAAAGACATATGAAGTTATTTATCTGTTAGGATTATCTGTTAGGATTATTTTTCTATAACAATAAGAATTGGATTGGATAACATATCACCTAACATCGGGGAGAATTTGAAATGATGACGAGCAGGATTCCTTTGTTGGGCGTGCAATGGGTGAATCTTTGTGTGGCGAGCAGGCTTCCTCAAAATGACGAGCTTCCTCAGAACGACATGCTTCCTCAGAACTCCAAGCTTCCTATGGACGGTGAGGTGTTGGTTTGTGAGGGCGGGGGCCCTCCCTCTCCTCCTATCACTTCCTTTGCTGGTGTTGTGCAGGATTGTGTGGTCAGGGGCCCTGTCCCTCTTGTTGCTTCTTATTGCAAACTAAAATCTTTTTCTGATATTGCTTACAGTGCCTATATCCCTCCTACTCTGGCTAGGGTTCAGCCTTTTCCCTATGCCCGTTCCTCCCCTGTTGTGGTCTGTGGGCTAGAGGTTGTTGAGAATGAGGATTTCTATGTGCGTTAGGGTGTGGTCTACAGGTTTAACGACTTGTGGCCCTCCCTTCCTGATCTCCATGAGTGGGTTTCCATTTTCTAGAAGCCTATTGTTTCTGGGTAGATTGACCTCTATCCCAGTGCTAGAGGTTTTTTCTATGCAACCTTTACTTTCTCTGAGGATTGTGATAGAGTGTTGGACAAGGTGTAGATGTGGGGTGTTCATTCACTATTCATTCGGCCATGGTATCACTCTTTCAATCCTCTTACAAAGCCTCTAAATATTAGAGCAATTTTGGTTTGACTGCCGAATCTCCCTCTCTAGTTTTGGGAGGATTTTTGTTTTGAAGCTATTGGAAATGACATTGGTAGCTTTTTGAAGGTGGATTCTACATCTCAATATCTTGGGCATACTATGGTGGCTCATATTTTAATTGATTTGGACATCTCCAAACCTCTTCATGGTGATGTGGTCTTGATGGTGGAGGACAAACCTTAGAAGTAACTTCTAGACTATGAGGGGCTCCCTTTTCAGTGCAAGAGATGTTTCTTTGTTGATCATTTGGCCTCTGGATAACCTCTTGCTCACTGCAAGGGCAATGCTACCTGGTGGAAGGATACTCTCTCAGACCATCTCATAGTGGGCTCTTCCTCTTCAAATGATCCCTCAATGGAGAAATATTCCTTGGTGGTTGTGTCTCCCTAGGTTCCTCCTCTAGCCATCCCTTATGTGGAACCATTTCCCTAATTTGTTGTCGTTGTGCTGACTAAGCCTACTTGTCCCTCGATAAATCTTATTTTGATCCTTTGAATGCTCCTGACTCCTCTTCTGCATTGCTGACTTCACTGTGTGGAGGCTCTTTGTTCATGGTGAATGTAGAGGAACCACTCATCTCACCTCACGTGGTTGAATTTGGTTTTGAGCCTTCTTGGTCTATTGTATAGAAAAAAAGGAAGGGATTCCCCAAACCGTGGCCTTAAGTTTTGGGAGTTAGATCTATCCCTTCAGATTCTAGGGTTGTCTAGTCCTCTAGTAATTTTTTTGACATGTTGTCTATCAGTTGTTCATTTTATGGTACTATTCTATGTGTGGCCTATTTGTCCTATTCTATTGAGCCCTTGTAGCTCCTATTTGTAAGGGATCACCTCCCTCTTGTCTGCTTCTCTTTCTAGTTCATGTCCTATTTTGAGCTAGTTCTTTTTTGGCCTCGAGGGCTCTCCATGTAAAGGGTACAACACCATGTAAATGCTGCTTACTTTATAAAAAACAATAAGAATTGGATACATTTATTATTGGCATTATGCCACTTTTAATAAAATATGTATGTTGCTTATTAATTGAACTAATTGACCTTATTGTATAAGATTTGTGTATGTAGATTAATATATTTTTTTAGAAAGAGGTCAATAAGTTTGAAGTATTGATATTCACATGTCTAGTATATTCATATGTCTAGTCAAATGGTTATTTTTTCCAAAAATATTTGACTCTATTGTTGGCTAGCTCTTTAACCACTTTAGCACATCTTCATAGTTTATTTTTCTCATATATTTATTTTTCACATATATCATATATGTGAATTTCCCTTTGGTATGTTACTATGGAACCAATTGCAACCTAATGGGTCCTTAGAGTTACTAATAGTTGTGGAATGCCTCAAAACTGATGTGGACCTTGTAAAATATTTCATGTTAACTTACCCTAATAGTTATTAGGATTTGGTGTGTAAATAGAGGCTTTGATCCATCTTTATCCATGTTGTGAGATCCTACAGTGCATTCATTCTTTATAGTTGTAGCTCACTTTGTGGGGATATAATACTTTGAGAGGAAACAACTAAAGGAGAAGAATGGTTTGTGACAAGTGAACATATTGAGGAATGAAAAGAATGGTTTAAATTGATGCCTACTTCATATATTAAGGATGTAAATGAAAATAAATTAGATGAAAGACACATACATGTTCATGTTGCATTTGGAATTCAAATTTATCCTCATTGACATCATTTCTTATAAATATCAAATACATGATCATATTCATAAGAAATATGAACATATACATGTAAAACAATAACTCTTGAACCTTCTCAAAATATATGACATATTAGAGTTTCCTTGTTTGGATTTTACCTAAGGATGTATAAGTCTCAAAGTTGGCATTGCATGATTTATTTTTATTTTTATTTTTTCAATGCTCGAAGAGAAATATCTCAAGATAAATTATTAGTTGGTGCTCTTAAGTATATCCTCCCTTATCATTGAGTATATCTATTAGAATTTTTCTTATGGATTTGATAAAGGAATAGTGGGATGGTTGATATATTTTTGATATTATTGATGCTTTTATTTAGGTATAACTCTCTTAGAACATGTAAACTTTTCATTAGATATACAATATCTTCCATATTATTTATTGATCTATATTCATTTCTATCAAGTTTGTATTGATGGATATGTCCATAATGATGATTCCATTGAGACAAATTATGAATCTTTTATTAATTCACAAGAAAAAATTTATATAATATTACTTTTGTGGTCCTCTCCCATCATATAACTTAATGGTTGTAAAATATTAATTTTATTTAAATACATTTTCCCTATTAATATTTTTATAAAAAAGTATCATTAGACTAAATTGGGATTAAGGTATCTCAAACTTAGAGAGTGCCAAGATTATTTAATTAATTAAATTAGTCCCTTTGTTACATATTTTATTAATTAAATCCTAAGTGATGTTTCTATGTTGATATAACAATTTGTGGGACTTGTTTGCAAGTTGGCTTCCTATATGTTTGGTGGAGAGCATGAAATTTTTCCACGTCACTTGGGAACTCAATTGGAAAGAGGTGTTTGTGAAAACCTCTCAAACGTGCACTATAGTGACATACATGTCCATGTGTCTTGAGTTATTGCTTGGTGGGATTTCAAAAAGTTGCTAAATGAGACTATGACAATCACTCAGAGTGACTAAATGTCAAAGGGGATTTAGAATAGGTAGGTCACTACATTTTATCTAGTGGGATGCCATGGATTTCAGGGTAACTTAATATTTGCATAAAATATGGATTTGGATGCCTTACATGTTGGTGCATGTTGTTGATAACTTGGACTTGTGCATGTTCTCCATTTTAGTTTGTATCCATGCAAAAGTTGTGGAGATGACACATGACATTCCTAGGAACCCATGTTAGGGGTTTATAAGCATAAGAAATGTTTATGTATTTATGAGAGGATAATTTATTAAAGGGTTATGTCATCATATTTTCTCCATAAGAGCAAGATGTAATCTCCATGTTAAGGTTGTGAGCCTACACGTGTATTATAACTTATTTGTTATAAAATAATACATTGGTTTGATGCTTTTAGTGTGGGGTTTTTTACCCGAAAGGGTTTCCCCTATGCATATCGTTATTCTTTCTCTTCTATCTATCTTTCTTCTATTCTCCTTTGAAATGTTAATCTACATGTCATTATACTACTAAAATTTTCTCGATTTGCAAACTACATTAACTTTCCTCTAAGGGTTAATGTGATGGAAATTAAACAATTTTTGTTTCCTCTTTAAGGAATAGTAGTATGTGCTTGTATCATGAGAAACATAAGATACTAAAGGTGCATATTAGTTCTCGAAAAGGATTTTTGAGTTCATCATTTCCTTTCATTTGGTATCAAAGTGCAGTTCCATGTTTTTAATGTGCTTGTATGTGCATGTATGTGAGTTGCATATACTTGTATGTGAGTTTCATGTACTTGCATGTGCTTACATGGTATTTGTATGTGCTTGCATGTTATTGCATGTGAAGAATTTATGGTGTTTAAGGTTATGGAAATTTCATTTGTTGTGATTCCTTAGCTTGGAAAGCTTAAAGGAATCTATTTTGAATAAATTGGCTAATTATTAATTCTTGTCTAAGTAGAAGTTTTGTAGTTGATTATTAAAGCTTAAGGGGAGACATAATGGAATATAGAGAGGTAGAAAAAGGGATAGAGAGATATGATGATTTATGAAGATTTTTTCATCTCCTTACTACAATAAATATAAATGTTTTATTATTGTTTACTTTTTCTAATGTTTCAAATATTTTGAGATGAGTGTTACAAAAAATTAATGAAAAAAATGTCTTTGCAAGTGAAAGTAGTGAGCATTTGATGTTTTAAAAATGAAATATGAATTTCAAATGATTATAATTATTTTTTTGTGAATAATATAGAAACACTACTTAGTCCATTGCATAGAGATCTCAATCATCTTTCCAATGCCTATAAAAAATCAAAATTTTGATAAGAAACACAAAAGTTATGCCCATTTTACTAAATAGGGACTTTTAGGTCTTCAAATAGATATCCATTTTCAAGACCTAAAAATGGGTACCCATTTTCAAAAATAGATATCCATTTGAAACATATATCTATTTTAAAATGGATATCCGTTTTGTCTAAAAAAATTTGTAGCCTTGAGATTTCCCTCAGGTTTGCCTTGGTTTTTGGTTCGGGATTGTGTAACTTGGAAAGTCAACCCAAAAAACGTGTTTACAAAATTTGCTTAGTTTTTTTAAGTTTTCCCTTGTGGTTGACAAACTTTTTTATCCAAATTTCATGAAATGAAAAGGGTTTATTGAAAAAATTGTCATCTTTCCACCAATATAAGATATGCCTTATTTTCAATTTAATATACAATGATTATTGATTTTCTACATACATTACGACTAAAGTGCTAATTGATAGGGTAATTGAAAAAATTATATAACTTTAAAACTACTTCACATTTTTTAAACCTAAAAGATGTGTCACATTCTATACTTTGCATACTATAAGATTAAAAAAAAAGAATTTCATAAAATTTCAACCAAGTTATGGAATAGTTAGACACACATGTTTTAATAATTTTGAAATGTTCTAATAAAAAAATCATAACTAAATATTTACATGGGGAAAAAATTACAAAAAAAATCTAGCACATCCGAGCATGTGTCCTCTACATATATTGAGAGTTTTAAAAAAATATATTATATTTTTCTTGTACTTAGGGTGGTGAGACATACACCTGCTTCTTATCTTTTTCCTGAAAATTTAGTACTAGTGCATTGAAATTTCATTTTTTACAAAATAGATTTTCCTTTTTCCAAAAAAGGACTAGTAGCCTACAAGCTACATTCAATTTTCTACAAGTTTTTTTCTTACATATTTTTCAAATTATGTTAATAACTTATTCTAATTTTTATGTCAAGTTGCCTAACTCTATTTTTTTGAATTTTCATTGCCACTTAGAGGTCTAGTTTGGATCCCCATGATCGTGCACATACACTTATGCACATGTGCCAAAGGGAAGTGAAAAAAGGTTGATAAAAAGGTTTTTAAATGTATCTTCATCAGATACAGTTATGGTGTGAAAGTATACAAGCTTTAGAATCCCGTTGCACAAAAGGTAATACATGGTAGAAGTGTTTTTTAGAGAAACTAAGCCTTTTTCTATTACATTGCAGCCAGAACAAAATAAATAGGAAGGTGTGATTCAATTTCCTTTTAAACATGAGAAAGTTGAATTGAGGCACATGGATAGACGCAAATTTGAGGAGAGCTCATCTAGATACAAATCTTCAAAAGAGGAGGAAGAACCTCCAACTCATCTTGTTCGTAGGTCTACAAGGCATAGACAACCAACTAAGAGGTATTCACCTAAAGATTAGAGATGTATTTTTTCTTTGAATACTAACATGTGGATGAACCCAAATTGGTAGAAGAGGAATTAGGCATGAATGATGCAAAATATCAGAAGATTGTTATGGATGAAGAAATGGTAGCTTTGAAAAAGAATGATATATGGGATCTTGTAACATTTCCTAAAGGAAAAAAACCTGTTGGTTGCAAATGGGTGTTCAAGAAAAAAATTGGTTCAGATGGAGGTATTGAGAAGTACAAAGTGAGCTTGGTTGCAAGAGGTTAGTCTCTATGAGAGGTAAACCTGCAATTTCTAACAATAAATAAAATGTCACCAAATTAGCTATTTAGAGCTTAAATAAACCACTCCCTATAAAATTCATTTGAACACAAGAATAATAGAAACAAAGAAAAAGCAAGCAAAACACAATGAAACATTATTCTAATGATCAAACAACATCTTATAGGGGGATTAGTGCTTCTTTGATGTGGAAAGAAGCCTTTCCTAATCCCTTGATAATCTCTTGATGATGGGGATGTGTGATTCTTGATTGAAATTGCTATGGATTGTGGATGCAAAAGGCCTAAACTTGTCTCCTCTAAATTAGTAAAAGAGCTCTCCATTTATAGGAGAAAAGGATGGAAGAATATAAGACATGGAGGATGTGGGACAAAACATGAGCCAATGACAAGAAGCCATTTGTCAACATGTCAATGGAGGAATGTTGTGCACATTTTGGTCATTGTGCATGATAAATGCTATTAGGTTCAAATTTGAAATCTACAAGTTGGCTTGTTGGAGGGAGAAGAAAGAGTCTTAAATGCCATGTGGGACACATCTAGGAGACAATGAAAGAGGAGTTAATGCCATGTTGGAAGATAAGACATGTGGGAGGGAAAATTCAAATTTGAAGAATATTCCATCTTGATGCCCTTTTGAATGAAAAGGAAGATTTAATAAATCAATTAAATTGATTTTTTTGCACAAGTTGCAAAATCCAGAGGATTGGAATGATCAGGATTAGGATTAATCATGGTTTGATTAATTTAAGTGAAGATTAGATGATTTTTACTTTTGACTTAGATTTTAAGATTAAAATAAATCAAAATGAGAAGAAAATGATTGTAGATTTAATTAAATAAAGATTTGATTTATTTAATCAAAGATGGTGATGCTAGTGTTAAATCAAATAAAGATGAATTTATTTAATTTAAATGGATGACTTTAGAATAATAATTAAATAACATTGATTTATTTAATTAAAGAGATAACTTTAGGAGATAATTAAATAAACTTGATTTATTTAATTAAAGAGACAAATATGATGATAAAGATTAATTTATTCAATTAAAAGAGGAATTTGATGAATTTAATCAAATAAGGATTAATTAATTAAATACTTAGCAAAGAGGATGATTAAAGAAGAAATGGTGTTAGTAGGTTGGAATCGAGCATGCTTTTTTAATTAGGATAATTTGTGTTTACATTTTTCCCCTCTTTAAAGCAATGTACCTGCTGTGTTGGTTCAAAGAATAATCTTCCCATAGTCAAATTTTAAAAAAATTATTATTTTTTTGGAAGCCCCAACGGAAAGAAGTATATTGGTACATTGCCCCCTCCAGAGATCGAGCAAAAACTTTGACTTGAAGGTCAATCTCACAACAAAGAGGTTCAAGATGGATGTATGGATGGTTATGATGATGATGCAAATGAGATGGTTTCAAGATGCTTATAATAACCAATCTATATTATCCTAAACAACTTAAAATGATGATGTAATGCATGTGAGATTGATGATGTGATAATGCCTATATGATTATGCAATGGATGTTTTATGCCAATGTATGGTTTATGAGATGCTTAGACTAACAGATCTATATTATGCGATGATGAAAATACATGTGAGATGATATGCAGCATGTTGACGGTTTGTAGATGCAATATGGATGCATTGGTGATAATGATTAACTATCTTGGCATGATGTTAGCATGGAAAAGAAGAAATGAGATGATGACAAGAGGATTTGACAAGCCAACTTTATTAGAGATGATGAGAGATGGATGATTTGCTTCTTAGGAATTGGGACTTTTAAAAGGGATACTTACCTTATGTTTGATAACACACATAGATACGATGCATCAAGGTATAAAGAACCTGGATGGTGTTGTACCTAGTGTGATGGTATTTGACTCGACAAACAGATAGGAGTATTTTTGTTCACACTTGACATATAGAAACCTTGCTAGGATGCACCTAAAAAATCAATTATTCACCAAGTTATATTACAAGAATGTCCAACAAGCACAACAGACAAAAAGATAATGATCGATGCCCCATTCCTTTCTCTCTAAATCAATTTGATTAGACATCATCGAGAGGTCATTGGAATGAGTGCAATAAGATAAATCAAAAGAAAAGATCAAGTACACAAACAAGCCAATGTTCTTCATACCTCCAGCCAAAGGAATGTGTTTTGTTTAGGATAAGAACTAAAACAATTGCCAATAGATAATGCCCATTGTAGGAAGGATACATCCTAGGAGATGTTAGTGGATGGTGACACACCATTTTGTTTATCCAGAGATAATGCCCATTGTAGGAAGGATGCACCCTAGGACATGTTAGTGAATGGTGTCAAGTCATTTTGTTTATCCAAAGTGTTTTTCCAAAGATAGTGCCAATTGTAGGAAGGATGTACCCTAGAACATGTTAGTGGATGGTGGCAAGTTGATAGGTTGTTTGAAAGACTATTGATATAAGGTTGATTGACATGTTTGCGCATGATCAAGAGTTTGATTTTTCTTTTAAAAGTTTGTTGTTTTGATTTTGATTTTGCATTCTAAGTTTTCTTTTGGTGATTGTTGTACTTGTTTTTGTTTGTGTTGCTAAAGGATTAAGGTGATGATTGTTTTATTATGGATGAGTGATTTATTACAGGTGAAAGTGAAATGGGATAGATGGATTTTTTCAAATATTTGGATGTTTTTGATGTTTTGGGGCTATTTTTGGTATATTTTTTATTTTCCAAATTTTCAAATGTTTTTGGATTTTTTGAGATTTTATGAATGTTTTTGGATTTTGGTGTTTTTTTTAATGTTTTTTGTTTTTTTGTTTTTTGATATTTTATGAATGTTTTTGGATTTTGTATCTTGGGGGCTGATCAAAGATTATCCTTGCCTACGTGTAAGCTTAGAGATGACGTAGTTCAGATACTATGTTTTTGGATTTTGATATGATTTGGATATTTTTGGATTTTTGGATTTTTTGAATGTTTTTGGATTTTTTGCATGATTTTGACATTTTGGACATATATATGTGTGATGATATCAATGCTCTATTTTGGTATTTTGTTGAAAACCAAGCTAGGGTTGATTGATCAGATTGATGGATTGATGATGATGACATTGTTAAGGATACACGACAATGCAAGGAGAGTGTTAAGCAACAAAAGGATTTGGTAAGGATATCCCAAGATGACGATGGATTGATGATGATAACATTGTTGAGCATACACAATAATGCAAGGATAGTGTTAAGCAACACAAGGATTTGGGAAGGATATCCCAAGATGATGATGGATTGAGTGGATTTGATTGATTAGGATTTTGAAGCTTGATTTGGAACAAAAGTTGTTTTGAACGATTTGATGTGACATTTGAAGCACACGTTAGATGTGATTGATATTGATTGTTTGGATTGATGTTTGATGTTCAATGAAGCTTGATAAGGAATGTCTTCTTGTCAAAATATGCCATGGGCTAGTGATTTGGATTTTGGCTCACAAATGCTTTGACCAATTTGATTTCATGTTTACCAAATGTTTGGATCACCACATAAGTTAGAAGATATAGATCAAGATTTATTCCTGAAGCAAGATGTAAATATTTTCCCCTAGTGTTTAACAATGTATGGACTTCCATGGGTGGATGCTTGGATAGGGGTATGGATGGATGGATATGGTAAGCACACAAAGGATGCCAAGGATTATCTTGCAATAAGATATAGTGTTCAGATAAAGAATGCTCATTTGGATAATGTTTCATGGCTCAGATAACATTGGGTAGGATAGGATCAATGAAAATGATCTATGTCAAGATTTTTTCCATAAGAAAGTGTAAAGTGTGTGCCAAAATTTTACCAAGATTGAGATAATGTGTAAGATGGATGCAAATGGATGAACATGAATTGGATGAACAAATTATGGATGAATGGATTTATTATGGATAAGATGGATGGAATGATGGATTTATTATGGATGGGATGAGTACTTCCACCTGAATTGGCACACGTAGATGCTTGATTCTACACATGACTCCTATTTTCTAGGTTTTCATCATGGTACTTGTCCAAAGTGCCACCGTAGTGGTTTTCACTGGAGGAATTTTTTTTTCTTTATTGTTTTCAATCCCTTTTTAAAAAAAAATTGGATTTTTTTTAATTTTTTTATATTTTTTTGAAAGATTTTAAGCTCATGATGAACCAACTAGTGCTATTGATGTAGATGCTTCTGTCATAATGTGCCATCGATATCCTTCTTGACGAAGCTGCTTTACCAAGATACGTGCACTTGAATACAACTTTTGAGATTCCTGATCTATTTTATTGATACCAAAGTTAACTGTCTTTGTGCGCACATCACGATAGAGTGCCTTCTGAATCCTTATGATGAAGGCTTGTTACCAATACATGGTCAATGTGAGAACTGAATATCATGCGTGGAGGCATGGATGGAGTGTGTTTAGGGATAAAAGATGGATTGGTTGATAGTTTGGAACCTTTGACTCTCCGAAATTGGGAAGATTAGAAATGATGGGTGGATATGGAAGTGTGCATGAAATTAGGACCAACTACTTGATATACTTTTTACGTTACTTTAGATGCTTTCTTTTTCTTTTGTGGACGTCTTTGATGGATACTTTTCCCTTTTTTATTTTTCCCCATAGTTTCTTTGATTGATGGAGTTTGATAGGGATAATCTTTCTTTATATTCTTTGGTATCCATGTGTATTTGATTTGTCCATTATGCTTCCTTTATTCTTTTGATTTGATAATGTTCCTTGTGCTTTGATTCAAATCTTTATTTTGATGTTGGTCCCAATTCATGGGTGGGGTGATGGGTGGATGAAGATTCATTATGTGGTTTGTTGTAGTATTAGCATTGGTTTCATCATAAGAATTCTTCACACTCCCTATGTTGACATTTTCTTGAGATGGTGATCCCATAATAGTGGTTTTCAATTTTTGGCCAAACTAGACACTAAAATTATTATTTTTAACTAAATCTTCACATTCCGGCACCTATAGCGGCTAAACCGTGAGGAATTTGAAGATGGTGCAAACTAGAGTCTCCTCAAATTTTTTTGTAGATTCTAAAAATATTTTTTTCAAAATTTTTGGAATCAAATTACACTTATTTTTCCATCTCCCATGAAAATTGATTTTTTTCATAAAACAACATTTTTAAAAGTGGCCACACCATATAGCGCGCTTTTTTCCATGAAGGATAAAATTATAATTCTTTCAAATTTAGATTTGTAACTATGATATCTAGTGCTTCCACTTGGTTAGATAGTTTTTATTGAATATTTTTCCTTAATCAAGTTTCAAAGTCAAATGAATTACAATTCGGACACAGTATGGTATAGCAGCGTAATTTTTTTTTGTATATGTCAAAATTTAATTTAATTTTTGTTGGATCAAGGACTTCAATATCTAGTGCACTCATATTTTTCAATTTTTTTGATAATCTTCTATTTTTCCACATGTGAAGAACAAAGAAATTCATTTTGATGAAAAACCTATGTTTAATAAAACTTAAAAAACAAATACATAACAAAACCAAAACATATTAAAATTATATTCATTGGATAGCTTGTTCTGAGGAATACCATAATCATTTGAAATAAATTTTAAATGAATTCATTTGATCCCCAAAAGCTAAATCAAAAGTGATTTTTTATCAGCATTTTGATAGGTGTAAAGGAGACGCATTTATAGGTATGGTTTAAAACTAGCGAGGTTCTATCCAAGGGGGTTTGATCTAAGGTGATTTGATCAAACCCTCTTCAATTGGAATCCTTAAAATGGAACTTTTTAAGGCTTAAATCATTATATTTTCTAAAAATATGTGATTTCAGCTAAAATTTGTTCCTCTCAGGAATTGTAAACCACTATTGTGAAAGCACCCGAGACATAGTTGTGTTGATGTGTTTTTTATGCACTCTTCAACACAGGGAGTGCGTAGGTGCACTACCTCTCTTGAAAGACAATCTTCCATAATCAGATTGCAGAACACTATCCCAAGGTATCTAATGTCAAGTCTTGACAGTGCTTGGAATATCTCAATTATTTGATGTTATTTGCTGGAATTACAAGGCAGACTAATGGATGGATTACAAAGCATGGGAAGTTGGATCTTGAAATGGAGTTCCTAAAATGGGGAAGTTATTGTGCATTTGCTATAGGTTCAATCAGCGATCTTGAACTCCATTTTTATCATTGGATTTAGCTTTACAATGTGCAATGAACCTTGGCATAGGTCACTCATTAAAAAAAAAGGAAAGGGGGCAGGGAAAAGAGAAAGTTCCTAGACCTAAAACTAATGGTGAACAATGATAATGGATTTCCTGCAATGGACAGCTTCCTGGAAACAATATTCCACTTAATTAGAAATCTCACAGTCTCATGGAATTTGTGCTATCTTCTAAGGTCTACAAATGTTTCATCTTTCATTCACTATATGCATGCATGGAAAAAGATGAAAGTGTGGAGAAGCTTTGAATTTAAGTCTAGAATATCTTTACACAACTATCTACCATTAGCAAACAGTAAAAAGTATGGACTAAGAAGGCATCTACACTACAAGAATTTTCACAACCACAAAACAGCATTCCTAAAATCCATCAAAACTAGAAGACAACTAACTAGAACAACAATACAAACCTAATTCAAGCATCTAACAATGGAGACTGAATCAAGCAACATGTGAGAAACTCAGAAAATGCACCAAGTCAATGTCTTTTCCTTATAAATTTCTGCAATATGTCTTTACAACAACTCAACTTTCTTTGCAAATGAGAGGAGAGCCCTATTTATAGTGCCCAAAAATTCAAATGAATGGCCAAGATTAATTCTCATTGTGTGGCCAAGATTCATTACAAAATAGGGTTTCACCTACCCCCAATATATCACAACTTAAAATTACATTTTGTCCCTTTCCCTATTTTGTCCTCTTGTGATGGCACTGTAGCATTTTATCTTTTAGCTGATTGTTGTTTTACTGTTGCTACTCTTTGGGAAGCTCTTTATCATAAATAGGGATGTCCTCCTCCCTTTTAGAGGCTGTGTATTCCATGAACTTTAGGATGACCGATTGGAGTTTGTTTGCTTCAACGATTTCATACCGCAACACTTGGTAGCTCCACTCCTTCACATTGTCCTCCTACCTCTTCCAGTCCTCATCGTATTTTGCACCTTGGTCCATGAATAGCTCTAATTGATTGAAGGCATGGGCAACAAAACTCATGAATTCGATCATTATTTCATTAGACATCTCGTCCTCCATCTTCTTTTGGAAGTAAGGCTTCACCCTTTCTAAATCCACTTGCACTGTAGGCATATCATATTCTGTCATTAGCTTGAGATAACGAGCGCATTTTTCCCTGATTTCCTTTATCCATTCTATATCTGGATCCACTTTGCTCATTATTTGCTCCAACCTTTCCTTCCTATTGCCAAAGTCCTGTGGCCACACATCCATTAGCCAGTGATCGTTCTTCTTAAACGCCAACTCCTTTTCCCACGTGGCTTCCGAAAATTGAAGGATAGCCTCGATCTTTGGGAAGGTGGAGTCATATACTGTAGGGAAGTCGGTGCATAGCTTCTTTGTGTCCTCCAAAGATCGCTGTAGGTCCAAGAACTTGTTGGCCATCCGAACAGCCCGTCCAATTCCCATGTTTCCAACATATAAGACTTGTCGGAACCAGTCTTTCGTAGTCCTCTTTAAGTTATTTCTTCTCTCCATCTTATCAATTTTCTCTTTGGACAGCAGTTGGGGCGTGGTTCTGGACGCAGTAGGTAGGTCATCCATCGATGACCACTGCTGGATGTAATCTGTTAAAGCAGCCACCTGTGCTTTAAGCTCATCTTTTGAAATCTTGTCCTACCTTATCAAATGTACCACCATGGCCACTAACTCCTCAAGATGCCCCACCTTCTGTTCTTTGGTGGCAGTCCCTAGATCCATGGTGGAGATGTTGTAAGTTACCCCTTCCTGACCTACCATAGGTGTGACCACTTCCATAGCTCGAGACCTAGAAGCATCCATTGATACCTTGGATCGGATCTTAAGCTTATTTTCCTTCTTTGTTGTGATTTGATCTTAGGCTTAGATAGCCTCTAGTCTTGCTCTCGGGTCCTTTATTACGGGAGTTTTCTTTTTGAGTTGCTTTTCCAACCATTCTGGTACGGCAGAATTTCCCTTAGGTGAATCATGGCCACCCTCGCCCCACTCAGTCAAGGCCAAGGTTTCCGCTCTCTTATCTTCTGGGGACTTTTCTTTCTTCTTGGCAGCATCTCCTTCCTCTTCATTGGAGTCTTGGATGAACACAATGTGCTTAATAGGAGGCTTGGCCAATGATTGTTGTAGGGGACTTTCTTTCTTTTTCACTCCTCCCCTTTCTTTCCTTTAACTTGTTCAACCTCATGCGCAAGTTCTTTGAATTGCTTGATCTTGAGGCCCTTAACAGCTTGGGCTACTCCCTTAGTATTATCTTCTTGTTGCTGTTCTTCTTCTTCAAGGAGCAGCCTTTCTACCTTTGATTTGGTGTCCTTTGGTTGTCGAGTCAGTTCTTCTTCAAGATCATCGTCAAAGGCTTGCACGATTACCTTGCCACCAGTGCCATCTTCCTTGTCCCCACTCTCCAAGGAACTAGTTCCCTCCTCTTCGTAGTCAACCCTGTCAATAGTGTGATGTTCATACTCTGGGTGCTCCTGATATTTATTGGCCTCCTCCTCAAAGGGCTTTGAGGCCCCTTGTTCTCGCTCCTCCCACTCCTTAGAGATTAGCATGGTGGCTTCCATAGTCGGTGGCCCTGTCAGTGGTTGTGAAGGCTGAGCAGTAGCGAGGACTCGTGCAAGGGCTGCTTGAAGAGTGGGATCCATTAGAATCTGGGAGAGCTCACGGGGAAGATTCTGCATATGTGTCGAGAGAGCCTCAAGCATGGTGGAAGTGGGAATAGGTGCCATCACCATAGGCAATAGGAGTGACGTAGTGGGTGACATGGCAGCAGAGGAAGGAGGCATAGTCATGGCAGAGGAAGAGTCAATTACAATCACAGGCTTGGTCGGGAGCAAAGGGGCAAGATGGATAGAGATGTCCACCACCGGCGGGGAAGCAACAACCATAGCCAAAGAAGTAGATGGTGGGGGAGCCAAAGCAGGTAGAGCCAAAATAGGCTTGATTTGATTAGTACCTTCTACCTCTTCTTCTTGTGTCAAGAGTTGTTCCATCGTACCCCTTGTTCACTTAAGTCTTTTGGAGGGTGAGCCCCCTAAATCCTTCCTTGTATAGACCTTGGGGTCAGGAGACTATTCTGTTTGTCTCCTTTCTCTTCTTGGATCTGGTGACCGGATGAAACTTGGACATCCTGCAGGTATAAGTTGTGGCAGCAGCATCCTCTGTGGCACTTGGCTCACTTTTGAGCCCTTCATAAGTCAAAATCACTTCCCGCTGTTTCAACTAGACTACATGTCCATCAACCCACCCCTTAGTGTGGGCCAACATTGGCTTGGTTATGATATCGAGGTCATCAACCTCCTGCTCATCCCAATCTATTGTTGGTAGCGAAAAGTTGGCAATTGCGGGGTACCTGGGGTCCATTATGGTGCTATCGTACTCCTCGACATGGTCTAGAATAGGAAATGGTTGCACCTTCCTTATAAAATGTGTGGTCATCCACATATAGTGCCTTGCACTTACCTCTTTATCATCTTGACAATCCCCCCAAACGTATTCAATGTGGTGGAGATGAGTGAACCCCGGTCCCAATGCCTTCCTTATGTGTCCTTATGGGTCCATCTGTGGGCAAGTAGTATGCAGGTGAAAATGGTAATCCTTCAATTCCTTCTTAGAGTTACCAATACACTAGGAAGTTTGTAGCCCAGAGGTCAGAAGGATGTCAGGTATTCACCAAGAGGAAAGTGATGTCATTGTGAGGTCTTGGCGAATACTGAGAGTCTTGCCGACAGAGTCTTTGGCATAAGTTTTCCAGGTTGGAGAAAGGTCTTGGCGAACCAGCGATGTCTCCTCGACTCGAAGATCCCTAGGGGTATAACCTCCAGCCGACCTCGAGAAGTCACCCCGACAGGGGATCCAGGCTCGCCAAGACAAATATTTTGTTGTGAAGTCCTGGTGACCGCTAGGAGTCTCGCCGAAAGTGAAGGCATTGGCAAGACCAAAGGAGATCGCAGTGAGGTCTTGGCAACAGATGAATGTCTCCCCAACAAATCACTTGACAAGAGCAGGATAGACTTGGTGAAAGGTCCTACTGAATCGGGGAGGTCTCAATGTCAGCAAACTCGGCAAGATGAAAGAAAACTCACCATGAGCTTCGTCGACAAGGACTGGTTTCACCGATAGAGAATGAGGGGTGGAATCCTGGGTGTGGAATCCCAGATACCCGGGCCTGAGAGACCCTAAAGTTGTTTCAACATTTATCATTTCTGCTAAGTCTCCGCCAGCAAAGGGAGCATCTAGGCCCGAGGGTCACAAATGCCTCTGCGAAGAACAGTCGCGTGGAGATAATGCTCTGAATTAGTCATGAGGGTGTTGTGTTGGTTTTATCAATTTTTGAGGATATGGGTTTTGTTCGTGGTGCCATATTTTATTGTTCACATGTTGTTTTGATGGTTATTATTCATTTTAATCCCTAGAAATCATGAAAACTATGTTCGGGAGGGTGAACGAAGGACCTACCTCGAACACTCGATATAGGGAGGTGCAGGATCCATTAGCGGTCAGAAGGAAAAGGCAATGGGCGTGAGTGTGAAGGTCTCAGAGATGGTGGGCTCCTCTAGTAAGTTTTGATCACTCTCTGTAACATTGTCAAGTGAAAATGACAGGCCTGAATGGGTCTTTTATAACCCCCACTGCTATTAATGGCCTCATTGAATGCAGGTACGACAGAACAAAGGTTGGTGGATTTAAATTCACTGACGACGGTGGGAGACCTTGGGTTTGGCGACTAGGAGGGCATAGGACGGTGGCCATTTGATAAGTTCCTCTTGAAGATTCACCAGTGGCAAAGGGGAGGTTGGGGCCTAGAAGGTGGAACTCCGCCAGAGGTTCGCTGTGAGGAATGGTGAAACACTCATGGAACCCCGGGAGCAGAACTCTGAAGTCCCAGTCTCAGAGGGTCAGACAGCAGTCAAGATTTCCACAGATTTTAGTAGATGGAGAATGAGGGTCTGAACCCCAAGGTCCGGGAGGACGCGAGCCGAGCGCCGTTGGGAACGGTGGGTGCAATGGGGAAACCTGGCAAGGGAAACTTGAATAGCTGGGCCCAGTAGGGCCCGGGGCTGTTGGAAGGGGCAAACTACCAGAGAGACTCTGGGAGGCACCAAAACTTGACAAATTGAAAAGGGGGAGGTACAGTCAATGTATGGTAAGACTTTGAAGGTTTATTGACCATCATGGGCACAAAAAATGGGGCATGAAAAATGAAGCAGTGATAAAAATGACCTGGCAAGGGAAAGAAAAGAGGCTCCCCATTCTGAACGGGGCATGTGTGCTAAGGGCACAACAAATGGCAACTCCACTAGGAACGCTTCTGACTGTTCTAAGGATAAATATTCATTTAGAACCCAAAATCTCTAGTTTTGTAGACCAAGAGTGGCTCCCAAAAGTGAATATGGGAGAACAAGATCCTTAATTGGGTCAGTTTATAGGACATCTTAGAAGTGTGTGTAGTGAATTCATTCCTTTCCTTGTGATGGTGACCAGGGGTTGCTAATCCAATCGAGCAAGTTACATAAATCGTCGAGCACCAAAAGGAACCTGGACATTGCTCCACTGCTAGTCAGGCGTCCATAGCCCCGATGGAGTTGTCGCTACAATTCCACAGATATTGCTCTACTGCCAGTCGGGCGTCCATAGCCCTGGTAGAGTTACTTGAACACCCATATGGTCGCTTATTTTTCAAAATTCCTTTTCTCTTTTGTTTTGATATTTCCTTCAATGTTCATTTTGAGATAACTTTCTTGCTCGACTAGGTAAGCATCGAAGCCTACAATAGGTTTGGGACCATAGTGGTCACAGGAGCAGACTTAAGATTTTTCACTCACTAGAGTGTCATAGCAACCATGGCACAGTCCTTTAGAAATGATTATTATATGTCTTGTGTGAGATCCAAGATGTGTGTAAGGAGATCCAATCCAGGGTCAAGTTCTGAGCAGAGTTCAAATAAGGAAATCATTCTTGGGCAATGCTCAGAGACCGATGGTCGAGAGTGAATGCTTAATCAAAGAACACTAAGAATGGACAACAAAGCAAACCGCTCATTGAGCAAGCACGACCACTGCTAAAGGGTGGGAAATACCTTTTCTGAACAAAATAGCCAGAGAACAAAAGCAAAAAGGGCGACGCAAAATAGAAAGCTGCAAGCAAAACAGAAAAGCAATCTACTCTAATCTATATACACATATTTACAAAGGAGAGCTCGAACGAGCTCAAGCCTAGAAGTAATGCTTCAGGTGTTGCCCGTTGACCGGCAACGGGACACTCTCACCAGTTAAGGTCTTTAGGTGGAAGGCATTGTCTCCCAAAATCTTAACTATTTGAAAGGGGCCAAGCCAGAGCTTATCGAATTTGTTGTGTCCCCCTTTCTTTTCGTGGGCCTTGTCCCAATACATGACCAAATCTGCAATTCTAAAGGCTTTGGTTTTGGCTTGGTGGTCGAACCATCTCTTAACTATGCCCTGATGTTTGGAAAAATTTTCTATTGCACGATCTTGGACTTCCTCTAAATGCAAGAGCTTAGCTAATTGAGCTTCTCTACAATCTCCTCCCTCATAAATGTCATTGATAAACTGAAGAGTAGGAATCTTTTGATGGATAGGAAATATAGGTTTTAGGCCATAAACGAGGTGGAATGGGGAATCGTGAAGGGCAGCCCTATGGCGAGTGCGATCATCCCAAAGGGCGAAACAGAGCTAGGTATGTCAATCCTTAGGATTCCTATCTAGCAGTTTCTTAATCATGGTAATCAGATTCTTATTTGTGGACTTGGCAAGGCCATTGCCCTAGGGGTAGTAATTGGATGAAAACTTAAGGGCAATGTTGTAGTCGAATGCCCAACTAGCAAATTTTAATGAGGTGAAAGCAGATCCATTGTCACATACCAAAGCATAAGAACAACCGAAGCGATTTAAAATGAAACTTTCTAAAAAGTTAGTAACTACTTTAGTTGTGCATTGCTTACATACAATTGTGTCCGTCTATCTAGTACAGTAATCAGTAGCGGTAAGAATGTACCTATGTTCTGTAGATGATGGAGGGCTTACCGGACCGATGAAGTTGAGTCCCCATTATGCA
>VDFB02000015.1:248210296-248233866 GCA_007258455.2 Sequoia sempervirens
ATATATATATATCCTTTTGTTTGGTGGAACTCATTGATGCTAGAAGCTTAAACAATATGCATTGATGCTAGTGGATTTTATTACTCATATGTTTGTTATTACCTTTAATACTTGTCTTAAGTTTATTGTAGTTACTTGTAGATGGTGCCCTTGCTAGTATTTATCATTGATGATATTATTGATTGGGCTTATGAATACTTATATAGCCAAAAAATTCATGGAAATATGAAATGATTTGTCATTCATATTAGAATGGCAAGAGTTTAATACTTTTGGGATAGATTTAGAAATGAGGTGCCATTCATGGTAATAAGCCACCTATAACTGCTTAGTCAACCTACTTAAAGTCTCGTTGTCAGATAAGGAAGTTATAATTTTGGTGTCGTTTGGCTACCGTGAAAATAATGAGTGAGTTGTTATTAAAATCTTTGTTCAAGGAAAAGTAAGAAGGTGCAGAGGGATGAATTAATACACAAAATGTAATGTTTTCAAAGCTTAGAAAGAAGGAATCAAAGGAAAAGAACAGTCATAGGCTCACATAATAGGACTTTATTGGGGAACTCTAGCATATATATATATATATATATATATATTTAAATATATATATATATATATATATATATATATATGTATGTGTTTGTATTCAAGTGGTTGTGTTATTATAAATTCATGTCTACATCTTAATTTAAGTGATTGGAAAAAAAATTCTCTTAAGAAGTATATAAACCAATATATATTATTTATATAGATATGTGTGTGTTTTCATATATATGTATTGTGTACTCTTAAGGAGTATTGCTACATATATATATATATATATATATATACATATATGTGTGTGTGTGTGTGTGCTATAGAAAAAAGTACCCTTTGCTTGATAAGATATTAATTGGACTTAGCAAGGCCTTGATTTAAGTGTTGTGAGGCATTTTTGCATCCACATTAGGTATTGGACCTTTACAAATTAAATAAAATGCATTTAATGATGTCTTGTGAAGGTATTGTGAAGTGTTGTAAGACATTTCTACACTCTTCTAAACTCTATTCATTACAATTTTCCTAAAAATTACCCTTTTACTCATCAACAAGTCCTATTTTGAAGTGTTGTATAGTCTTGTAACAAGATTTCATGCTTTTGTAGGCACATCTTCACTATTTACACCTTTCTCATGCTTTATTTCATCCCTTTATGCTTTCGTATGTATTAATTAAGTGTATTTTTGAATGTTATATATAAAAATAACTTTAAATAAATTTTGTTTCCCAACACATGTTCTTAGGTCCTAGGTGGAACCCATTTTCCATGGGTGGAGAATGAGTCCCCCTTGGCCCCAGATTCAAAATATTTCAAATTTCCTTTCAAGATTTAATTCAAAATCACTTGATGTTGGCCCATGATTAGCTATGAATGGATACTAAGGCACAAGAATTGTATAAATAAGTGATTTGTACCTCTTTTTCATATCTCATATTCTCTTAACCTCATCTATCTTCTCAAACAAGATAGGGCTTCCACATTGTAAGTCATTCATTGAACTTCCTAAATCATTCAAAGGCTGGTTCTACATGTTATGTTGTAGAATTTCAAGATCAATCATCATGGAAAGGTAAACATCTCCATTGTTGCATGTTTCATTCCTTTCTTTCATCACTTTGGTTTAATTACCTAAAAGGGGTTTGACTAAAGCAAACCCCCATGCCCTAACATTCAACAACTCTCTCTCTTGTCTTGTATGTTTGTAGATTTAGGTCTCTTGGAAGCTTGCAAATCATTGAAGATCAAGTTGTAAAGTATTTCAAGTCATCTCTTCATCATTCAAGTCAAAATATCAACAAAAATCCATTTTTCAGACCTATAAATCAGAGTTTTGGAAGCAGACACTTGTAGGGCATCAAAGTGCAAATCAAAAGCTTCAAAATCAAAATTTGAAAATACAGAAATTCAAAAGTGGACTCATTTTCCATGGGTGGTGAATGAGTCCCACCCTAAGGTCAAATTTTTGGATTTTTACATTTTTGAGTACCCTTTTGTCAGAAACGGGCTTTGGTACAGTTTCGCAGAACTGGGACTGATTCACCCAGAATGGTGAAAGAGTCCCACTAGGCCTAATTTTCAGCATCAACAAGATTTCAAAAGAAATTTCTAGTCTTCATACACATTCTAGGTGCACACTTTCAATCTGATTAATTTCTATTACATTTTTCCATTCATTTGTAGGTGATTTTGCAATACACAATGTGATTTAAAAACAAGTCATATTTCATAGGCTCTGCATGTTTAATCAATTGATTAGTTCATATAACTACATTTATATCATCTCATTTAGCTTATATAAGATTACACATGTCTTAATTTGAGTGAAACCCCTAGATTTTGGGTGTGGGATCTATCTATTTTTATTAGGTGAAAGATCCTAATTGAGTAAAAGAGACAAAAACATCCCTAATCCCTAAAAATCTACAGTTATATATATATATATATATAATAGCAAGAAAAATATTGTTGTCTTACTTATTTTAATTTACCATGGTAGATAATGAATGTAAGATATAAGAAAATCTAGATATGGATAATTTGATATATGAGCAACTATAGTGGAAGAAAAATTAGAGTATAGGGAAGTAGATTATCTTTCATTCTAGATAAATAATTAGTATTTAAATTAGTTGTGTTGCAAATTAATTATGTATTCCATGTACTGTTGTGGTTTTGAGTTGTGTGTGAATTAGGTGATTAGTAGAAGTCATCTAGAGGTTTGATAATAGCGTAATTGGTTGTTGTATATGTGGAACTTGGAAACAAATTGATTGATGAAATATTTTTCGTGTGTTATAGAAGAGAATTAGCCATTGCATGATAACTCATATTTATGATTAATTTTTTTTAGGATGGGTCATGCCTTGCCTTATGAGTACATTTTTCTTTGTATATGTTGGTGAATTGTGCAAGCGGGCTTTCTAGTTGTAGAAGGGGGAGTGGCTCTCATTGGGGGCTGACACACAAAGTGGCATCTAGAACAACCCATGTGGGATTTTTCTAATCAAGTGATAACCTAATTAATTAACTAGGGGGTTGGGTAGAAATTTCACCTAAACTAAGATATTCAGATGCCTCACCCATGCCTATAGTACTTGTTTAGGATAAAGATGGGTTGGGAAGGCCTGGTCGGTAGGACCAATATCCTTGTTCCCATGAAAGGATAATTGGCCCCACATATGTCACCCTATGGGGCCGGTGTCAAAGGTGAGACTATCAAGACACACATAGATGGGGGTCAACATCTAGAGAAGGACTATTAGCATAAGCCATGCTAGGACCATGCGATGAAACTCTCCCCTGCTATAGCTTTGTATTACCTTGACTCTTACTTCTATTTTATGTTTGTGAGTGCCTCTAAAAGTAGTGATATTGTTGTGTGGTTCTGAGTTGTTCCCTCCATGTTGGAATCTCTACAGTCATGCTATGTCAGTTGTTTGTTACCTTGTTGTCATGTTAGCCTTGTGTTGTCTATCATCATTTTCCTGGTTGTGACGGTGGAACCCTTTTCTATCTCCTAGCACAGGGGTGGACCTTCGGGTTCCACGTGGTTGGGTGGAAAGTGCATTGTTCTCCATTGGGTTCCCTCTCCTTGTTCGTGTCTTGGAAACTTCTCTTGATCTAAAGGATTCTACATTGTACCTGCTCTTGGGATCTGTTACCCTTGTATCTGCATTGTATCACAATTGATGTATTATGTACCATGCTTGATGTACATTCCTCACATGTAAACGAGGAGATATTACTATTTAGAATGTAAGTGTAATGATGCAGATTGATGTGAACTCTATTATGAGATGGATTATGTATCAAATGTTATTGTATATGTAAATTGAATGAACTAAATCAATTAATCTCTACGTACTCATGTTATGGTTGTATCTCATGGATTTCTTGATTATGTGAAATGAGTAGATGTGATTCCTAGTTGATGTTAGAATTTGTTAATGTAATGATTTATAGTTTTTGTAAATTTAGACGATGGGAATCATGTAGCATAGTCGTGGAACTTAGAGGAAATAGGATAGTATGTAAGTTTATGTTCAATTACAATCATGTAACATTACACTTTTCTAAAAAAAAATGTTCCATTTTTGGCATTAGTTTGTTGTCCTCTAAGGTTGTGTGGTGGGGGTGTTACAACTACTTTCAATTTTGTCAGTCTATGTATATTTTTATACTTCTCTTAAAGTTCTTTTTAATGTGGTTTTTCTATCATCTGTCATTTACCTATTATTCTTAAGTGTTTTTCTAATATCTCTTTTACAATTTCTCTATTTGTCTATAATATTTAGTACCAGATAATGTAGCTCAAATTTTAAATTGAAAAGCCAACAGATACATAGATTGCTTGTCTTGTATCAATATGTTTCATGATATTATTTTTCCCACTTCCCCATAACAGACTATTCATTATTCTAGTTCACCTCTTCTATTCTCCATGTTTTTAATTTCTATTTAATGTGGGATTTCGATCATCTTTCATTTTCAGGTGTGATTATTAAGTGTCTTTCTAATAGCTCTTTTACAATTTTCCTATTTTTCTATAATATTTAATGCCAAATAATGTAGCTTGAATTTTGAATTGACAAGCCAACTATTGCATATATTGCTTGTTTTCTATCAATATGTTTCATGATATTCTCTTTTTTCTCATTTGTTTGAAGCTCCATGTAACAAGTTGTTCATTGCCATAGTTTAGCTCTTGTATTCTTCATATCTTAACCCAGGTAAATTTTTTTGTGCATTTAATTAAGGATTGTGTCCTCATGTATTTTTTTGCCTGCATGACACTTTAGGAGTTTCTTATTCTATTTTCCTTGTGATAAGAATTATTTTTAACTTTCGAAAATTTGAAATTTTGTAGATTGGTATTGACTACAAACATAACATTGGCCTATACCTTTGGACTGCTTCCAATTTTTTTTGGTTTGTGTATGTTTTTCAGCCTCTAGTTATTGTTCCTTGTTATTTATGTGCATCTTTGGTGCTATACACATTTTGTATAGCTTATTTCTTTGTATGCTTTTGATAAATTTAATTTAATATGCATTGAAAGGGAATGGTGTGGAATGTGAATTGTATGTGAAAATTAATGCTATCCAATGTTATTTTCCAACCTTTTCCCATGTATTATTTTATAGTTTGTCACATTGCAAGATTGAATACTATATTTACTTCCTCCTGCACCACCATACAACAACTCCATGATGCATTAACCCTCATGAGAGAAAACACTTACCATTCTGCTTCTGCATTCCAAGGCAACCAACTCCACTACCATCAACCCACATAATTAACAAGCTCCACCATTGTCATAAATAGCCTCGGGTAGTTTGGTGTAGGGAGCTTCAAATAGATGAGAAGAAAAAGAATATAATGAAACATATTGATACAAGATTCGAGATACATTCTTTGGTAATAAATATTGAAGAAAGATAGAGAAATTCTATAAGAGGTGTTAGAATAACACTTATTTGCTACTAAATATTTTTGATAAAAAAGGAATTTGTATTGAATTCCCCAATTATGTATATATATACACACATATTTATATATACATATGTATATGTATATATATATATATGTATGTATATATATATGTATTGAATTCTTTGTTTCATATTAAAAAATATACATATATGTAGATATATATCCATATATTCAGACCAAGAGCACTATGGCTCATTTGAAAATGCAATGACAATTTATATATACACATGTATATCTAAACAAATGTATATGCTATCTTTATTTGTATTTATGTAGACTTTGGTTTTAAAAGAGTTAAAAATAGCATATATTAGTATTATTTGGCTTGTGAGAAAATCACTACAATACAACCATAGCATTGAGATGTTGTTACTAATAGAGGATTTAATGGTGCAATATGTGTAACATGTTCATTAAAAAGTTGTAAAATTGTTTGCACTTTGCCAATGCAATGTGCCTATCAAAACTGAATACATTAAAAACCACCACAAATAGTGCACAACACTATAGTTCAAGCCAACAACAATTCAATTTTTTCAAGTTGCAAACATTGAATATTGCATTTGTTTGCTCCCGCCATCTTGATTTCCATTGTCCAGCACCACGAGCAACTGTTTATCATTCTTCTTTTGTGTTCAAAGGTGGCCAAGAGCCCCATCTTACAAATATATTTTAATAAGCTACAATGTTTGAAACATGTTGCTACCTTGCAGAACTTTTTCCCTCTGCTTATTGTTCCTTCTTGCTATTGTGCACCTTTGACATTATTCCCATTTTTATGGAGGTCCTTTCTTAGCATGCTAATGAATATATAGTCAGGAATAAATATAGTATACACATCTATTTAGATATAGCAGTGTATATATAAATAGATAGATACATGTGTACATATGGATATATATATATATTTGGTTATATGTGTTTTTTTAAATGTGTAGACAAAGGGGAAATTCAATGCATATATGTACTTAATAATTTTTATTCTTATTGTTGTATATCCTATTGTTTGGATAAGAAATGGTAAAGGGACCAACTAGCAACATATAAAAATATTTGCATTTAGGTATATGTAGAAATATAGTAAAAACTATATCATACATATATAAGAAACCTCAAAGATAAACATATACATATAGGGATATATAGATTTTCATTTATCATTTTTATTCACATTGTTGTATCTTCTACTGTTTTGATAATATTAAAAGTGGAATGGTTAATACCCATTTTCATTTAATCAAATTAGTAAAATGGTTGGAAGATTATCGATATTTCTAAGTTGTCTACTAGTTGCTATTGGACGTTGCAATACGTTAATCTTTTATTTTTATTGTGAAACAAAGCTCTCAGTCAGTCAACTAAAATTGCAACATTTTCTCCTTGTAAAAGATCCCACAACTATGTCTACAGAATCAGGCTTTGTGGATGGGTCTCCAGAGCCCCTAAGATTGATTTGGTGACATCCCCCACAAGTTCCACTATGGATTCCGACTCTGCGGGTGCCAACCGCTAGCCTCTAGAACCTGATTTTGTAAGTTTATATTTCCTTTTGCTTATACTTTTTTGCAAATTTTCTGTTATTGTTTCCTTCCTCTTTTGTATTCAACCCAAACATTTCCTTTTAGCTTCTTTAATTTTATTATTCTCAAATATAGAAATGCAAACCAGATACCCTTTCTTGTTTATGTTTCTATTTTTCTTTTCCTTTAGGTGTATACACACATGGCAGACCTTGGTAAAGCATATAGATGTGTAATTAGATACGCATTGATCTTTTCCAACACATAAAAAAATATCTTTGCAGCCTTTGTTTTCCTTACTCCTTTTATCCATTTGGTGTGATCAAGTACATTTTCCTTGATTGAACTTATCTTTGTAGGTTGCAAAGAAACAACCAACTTTGACTTCATTTGCAATTCATTCCATCAATGCTGGAGATATGGTTCCCTCTCCATTCCTTCAACTTTTGTCCTTTAAAAAAATTGGTGGTGATGAAGGGTAGGTTGAATGATACAAGATTTCCTTGTGTGATGGACAACATATGCAAATAGGAACTTTTCCTTCCAAATGCAATGACTTGTTTTTAGGCTCCTTGAAAATGGGGTCCTTCATATTTTTGGGAGCCTACGTTTGTAGAAATGTCTAGGAGTCAAGGTGGGTTGTGTTGTTTATTGTATTTTTAAAAATTCCCTTTCTCCTTTGTATGTGCCTAATATAATGTGTCCAATATATTATTTTCTTTATTTTTCAGGGCCTCAATCATATTCAACTTAGTTGTCATTATGTCATATTGTCAAATCATTGGGAGCCCTAGGTATCTCTTCAAGCACCAAGAAGAGTAAATGTTGAGACCAAAGATACCTTCTCCTTCTAAATGAACCCCTAAATTTGGTGTGCAATTATCCCCTCAAAAACAAAATAGTCCTCCAAATGTTAGCCCTATTAAATATTTGAACATTTATCAAAATGTTTGGATAGTCAAAGGGCGTATAACACATATTAGAGAGTTTTATCATTTCCATAAACAAAGAGGTGAAGGCCAACTTTTCAGTTTTGACATTATAGATACGGAGGGGATAGAAATCCATGTTACTTGTTTTGACGATATTGTTGAACTGCATTAGGGTAGAGTTGAGATAGGTGCAACTTATTTAATATTGCATTCATCTTGAATAACTACCCTGGCTTGCCAAAAACTGTTGAAGCCATTTTTAAAGCAACAATTGAGATTGCAAAAACCAAGTCTTTTTGTTATCCTGCTTGCCCCTTGCTAGTTAATGGGAAAGAATGCAAAAGAAAATGCACATGCCCGCCTATTGATGTCTAGTTCTGTGATTGCTGCTAGATGGAAATCAAGGAATCTAACTATCACTACCTCTTGCAATTAAAGTTGCAAGACCATTCAACTAGCCTTTGGTGTATTTCTTTTGATGAATTTTCCACTAGTTTACTACAAATCCCAACAAAAGACCTCTACATGTTGCAACATGGCTTAGACTCTACAACAAATCTTGTTAATGTTATTAAATACCTTGTTTGTAAACCTTGCATCTTTACTACCATGATTAGAATAAATAATTACAATCCTAAGGAGTGACTTAAAACAGCCATTGTGAAAGCAACAAAGCTTGATTTCCAAGTAGAGTGTAAAATGTTGCTTTAAGATATATTGAAGATATCTACCCCTATTTCAGAAAAAAGGATGCACTAGCAAGCCCACTCTTTAACTATTGTTTTCTAGTTTTGAGCATTTCTCTTTGTCTTTCCTTTTTTATGCTAAGTATGGGATGCTAAGAATTATGTTTTTGCAAATCTGAATGTACTTTATTCCTACATTTGCATATATATATATATTCGTACATTCATTGAGCTCCCATGCTTTTGATCTTAATATGGTGATCACATTGTTTTTAGTTTGCATTGTCACTATGATTCTTGATTCTTGATATATGTTCAGATTTTTAGTTCTTGCATTCCTATTCTAAATTCACTTGTTCCCTTCATAATCATTGAATAGCAATATTATCTCCAATGGAAAAAAAAGACCCATACTAGGGATCTAACTATTGCATACATAAACTAATACATTAACTGTTTCATTGTAATTACCAGCATAATAGGAAGGATACTATTGAATGGTTTCCTTAAATTATGATCATGTGCTTCGAAGATCTTACCATAGTTTTGTGCATTGTTTTCGGTGTTTTTCAATGTATTGATTTTCGACACACATTGTACTGGCACAATCCAAACATTTTTCCAAATTTTCTATGAACATGTTGCACATATTGCATTATAAAATGCTTTATTATTAACATCTAAATGCAACACCGTTGAAAACTATAGTTGAATTCTATTGCATTTTTTTTTGAGTATTTTTGGGTCTGATCAACATAATGCCAAAGATGTGCAGATATGACAACTGATTGTTTGAAATAGTTCTATGCACTAATTTTGGTATATGTATATGTATATGTATATCCATGTATATGTATATGTATATATGTATATGCATGTGTATACATATATATGTGTATATGTATATGTATACATATGCATATGTATATGTATATGTATATATATGTATATAATTGTATACTTAGAATACTATGTGTTTGGATGTCATATACACAAACAACAAAGTAGTCAAACATTTGAAAGGCAGTTCTATAGATTAACATTGTTGTGTGCATATTTGCATGATGAATTATGGGAATTTCATACTTTTCTTACTCAAGGGTTTGAATAGAGCCCACAAGGCTTCATGATGCCAATGGCAGGGAGGAGAATGATCATGGGTCTTGTGCTTTTTCCATTTACGTCAAACATTTCTTGATAGATAGATAGATAGATATGTACACAAATCCTTCCATACACTTGGCTTCTAGAAACATACTCTACTCTACCCATTAGATTTCTCCATGTGTGTACAACTATCCTTTCAACTTATTTGATTGATTATTTATATAGAGTTGTTTACCAGGATACCAAATTCCCCTAAAATTATTACAACATTTGCATTATGTTATTCTAAATGTATTTGTATAAAATATACCATTACAATCTAAGGAATGCTATATTAAAATCATCAATTTTTTTGCAATTTTAACACTGTATGATATATACAATACTCCATCAAATTCCCCATCAATATTTTCTACTTTTCTTGCTTGGGGATTCTGCTTAAGCTCATGAGTCTTCATGATTTTCACATAGGGTTCACATTGCACTATTCTAAACATCGAATTGCAGCTATTACAAATTGATATATATGCACATGCAAACAACATTAAGTGTCAAAGATGCAAAGAGATACCAACCAACAATAAGTAGAGGACAAAATTTCTATAAGTTAGTAACATGTTTTGAACATTCTAGTATATTAAACTATATGTGCACATAGTATAGAAACATTTTCAAAAAAAATTATGTTGCATTTGACTAATAAGTTTAAAATTCTTCAGCTATGTTCTATTTTCCATTTTATATGCCTATATACCCTAGGTTTTGTCACTTGTCCTTCATGCTTTTCTTGCACATATTCTCATATTTTCTTGCTAGCTTTCAATTGGTTTTATTTTATTCAAATAGTTGGAAAATATTTATGTATAGAATTATCTTTTGAGCATTTCATCGTTTCACTCTTCCTGTATATTATGTTCATAAATATATAGTCTTGTTTACATTCTATTTTTGTCTAATATATGACAAGACTCCATGCAATTTTTGATAGGTTGACCAGGCATCCTGGAGTTGTACGATGGGATGAGAGGAAGTAAATGTAATATTCAATGTTGCACTATGAGGATGTATATTGTTTTGGTTGCATTGTGAAATGAGCCACTGTGGTGCTGCTTTGATAGCAGACTATTGAAAAATCCTGCCATGCACCTCCGTTAGATAGCACATTGGAGGGTTTTACAAGTGTTGTGCTTTGCAACCTACAACATTTGGCCTCCTGTTGTTGTTGTAAGTTGTTTTGCAATGTCTTTTTACTATTCCATACACATCTAACCAACGACATATATTTTGATAGATTCAAATAAAATGTTACTTTGTAGTAATATTATGTTAGGGAAAGCATAGATGGACAAGGATATATGAAGTCCATCTGTGGGACAATTGGTATCTAAAAGATGACCATAGTTGTAAGCATAAACATGACTTTTCTTGTAAAATTATATTTTACTAAGTTATACATTCAACTCTTTTTTTCCTGCATGGCTAGATAGGCTCCACTACATATTAAAATCAAGTATATTTATAAAGTTATTTGAGTGCATTTTATGCTTTGAAGCAAAACCTTTGATATTTCTTTGATGTCTTCTTTTTAACGATATATGGGTATTTCATCCATGGAATTGGTTCTATTTTGAAACAAGATCTCTCTTATATTCTTCTTTTCCTATATTTATCAACATTACAAACAAGTTCAATCTTTCCCAATTATTTATCAGCATTTTCTTTTCTTTTTTATAGTTATTTCAACAAAAAAAATACTACAAAAGTGATCTAAACAAAAGCAACCTCATCCCACAAACTCACAAAACAATAGAGATTGAACAAAAGGAGAAACCATTTCAAATCAAATTTATAACTTATTTCATTCACATTTATAAAAGTACAAAGTTACTTAATACATTTTTGAAATCAAATCTACATAAATGTTCTCCCTATAGCTTTTTTTCTTGCTCCAAAGCTCTCTTTGCTGCTAGTCAAACCTTCATATGACTCGTCTTACTCTTCACCTCTCACACACACTGGTGCATTACCTTTCGTTCACTGGTGCTGCCCAAACCTACAACAAAAATGACCAATGAATACCTCTATAGATGTATTTTTTCTTCCCAATCCTCCAAAACTTCTTCCCACGTTTTTCCTCAAAAACCACCCAAAAATGCATTGAAAATCATTAATTATTGCCCCGAAATGGGTTACCCACTCTCCCCCAAGAATAGTTATCTATATCCTCTCTTTATTTAGCCATAAATGATGCACTTAAACTTCTAGAAACTCCTCCAAATGTTGTCTTTACTCAAAGGGCGTTTTTCTTCGTTATGAGAATTTTAACAGTTTAAAAATATTGATTTTCAACCTTTTTTATGCTCCAAACTCCCCCCGTATGATTTATGCAATAGATAAACAATTAAATATCAAATAAGAATTGACATTTGACTTTCATGGCCTCCATAATACCTTTGCAAAATAAAATTAATCAAACTGGTAATTTAGAAGTGTGGAATTGGGTGCTTGCAGGCGAAAAAAATGAAGGTTGTCTGATTCACACAAAAATTGGTGTGCAAACTTGGAATGATACCCCATGGACCCCTGCAAAAGGATTTTTCCCAAACCTTCATGGATTTTGAAATGTTAAACTTTTTGTAAACTGTCAACATATTTTTAACAAACTTCTAACATTAAAATCTCCCAAACTAGAAAAGATATGACATTGATTTTTTTGCACATTTCACATGCCACCTCCATGAATTACCCTACTAATGTATTTTACTCCAATCCATATGAGTTTTTTAGAAATAATTTTCAAAAACTACTTACAAAGCTTTAAAATGACAATCTGGTGAAAATTGGAATCCTGCAATTTTGACCAAATTTATAAGTTCATGTTGCAGCGAGATGCCTGTAAACACCAAAATGAAAATTAGATGGAAAATATTTTTGGGTGATGCAGGATCGTCTGTGGACTCGAATGCTCCAGCATCAAAAAATGAAATCATTTAAGCATGGATTTTGTGCTTTTTCCTTTCACTATTTAATATATTTGTTGCTATATATATACATGCATGCACAAACACTTACATGCACTAGACTACAATAAACATACTCTATTGTACACATTACATTTTCCCATGTCTTTACAGTTATCTTTTTAGCTTATGGAAAAAAAAATCTATAGGAACCTTTTTATCAACATACCCACATTTTTAAAGTTGTTACACCAAAAAAATACTACAATATAAGAAATCATATATGAAAACACTGAAATTTCCCCTACTTCTCCATTGTGTGATATATAAGATGACTCCATTAAATTTCTAATGGGTCTTCCATACTTTTTTTGCTTGAGGGTTTGGCTAGAGCCCATGAGGCTTCATGATGCCAATATGGCAGGAAGGAGAACGAGCATGGGTTTTGTGGTTTTACCTTGCACCATCATATATTGACTGCTACAAATACACAACATATTATATTTTGCAGACTACATTTCTCCATGCTTATACAACTATCTTTTCAACTTGCCAAATCAACTATTTAAACCTACTTCTTTATGATGATACCTATTTTCTTTAGGTTATGATAACAATTATATGATGCGATGCTAAATATTTTTATGTAAATAAAACCTTTCCCATTTCTTTAAACTTATACACAGATAACAAAATTTGAAACATATTGATACAAGATTCAAGCTACATCCTTTGGTACTAAATATTGAAGACAAATAGAGAAATTGTATAAGAGGTATCAAAATAACACTTATTTACTACTAAATATTAGAGAAAAAAAAGCACATTAAATAGAACTTTAAAATATGGAGTATAGAAGAGGAAAACTACGTTAATGAACAGTTCGTTATGGGGAACTGAAAAAATAATATCATGAAGAACAGTTTGTTATTGCAAACTTCAAATAGATGAGAAAAAAAGAATATCATGAAATATATTGATACACGGCATATAACATGTTCCATGGACAAACAAAATAAACACAAAAAAAATAGTTTTTTATAAGGAGCTTCAAACAAATGAGGAAAAAAGAATATCTTGAAACATGTTAGTAGAAGGCAAGTAGTCTATGTAACAGTTGTAAGAGGTATTAGAATAACATTTAATCTAATCACACATAAATGACAGATGGATGGAAACCTTTGGCCTTCTTTTGATTTTTTTGGTTTGTATATGTTTTTCTATCATTTGTCATTTACCTATGATTCTTAAGTGTTTTTCTAACAACTATTTTTTAATTATCACACATAAATGACATATGAATGGAAACCTTTGGCACGCTTTCAATTTTTTTGGTTTGCATATATTTTTCTACCTCTCTTAAATTTCTATGTGAAAAATGTGTATAACACCTAACATGCAAGAGATAACAAGGAACAATCACCAGAGGCCGAAAAACATACACAAACCAAAAAAAATTGAAAGTAGTCCAAAGGTATAGGTCAATGTTATGTTTGTAGTTTATACCAATCTACAAAATTTCATAATTTTGAAAGTTAAAAATAATTCTTCTCACAAGGACAATAGAATAAGAAACTCCTAAAGTGTCATTCCAAGCAAAAAAATACATGAGGGCACAATCCTTAATTGAATGCAAAAAAATTTTTTACCTAGGTTAAGGTATGAAGAATACAAGAGCTAAACTATGACAATGAATGACTTGTTATAGGAAGCTTCAAACGGATTAGAAAAAGAGAATATCTTGAAACATATTGATACAAGACAAGTAATATATATAATAGTTGGCATTTATTTATATGCTATTTGCTTGAAATTTCAGCTGGGATTTCTATCAGCCCAACTGTGAATAGAATTTCTCAGCGCTAGAAATTAATAATTGTCGACAGCCACCAACAAGTTTCCTGGGGTTGTTTATGGCAATGTGGAGTTTTCTAATTACGTGGGTTGGCGGTGGTGGAGTTGGTTGCCTCAATGTTTTAGTGTGGGAAAGTATATTCTAAATTGTGTAAGAAAGTATATTGATGGAGAAATTGCAGTTAAATCTTCTTTCTTTCGTCAAAAAATATGGTTAGGGTTAGTAATTTTTCTTGCCCTACACTTATTGTTTCCAGTTATCTCTGTGCATCTTTGGTTTTATACCCATTAAAATAGGAGCAATTGTAGATTAACATAGGAGTAATTACATATATATTCAGACGATTAGTATAAAAGTATAAAGATATTCAAGATGAAATTAGTTTAGTTGCTATTAAGTGTTATTGTAATAGCTCTTTTACAATTTCTCTATTTGTCTATAATATTTAGTGTCGAGTAGTGTAACTCAAATTTTCAATTAATTATGTGGCATTATACCCATTTTGCACAGATTATTGCTACCCATTGGCTTTATGAGTTCTATTTAATGTGGATTTACTGCCAAAGAGTGTAGCTCAAGTTTTGAATTCGCAAGCCAACTCTTACATAGACTGCTTGTCTTCTATCAATATGTTTAATATGGGTTTTCGATCACCTGCCATTTACCTATGATTCTTAAGTGTTTTTCTAATAGTTTATTTATGAATTTTGAATTGACAAGTTGATTGTTACATGCATTGCTTTTGTTGTATTAATATGTTTTATGATATTCTATTTTCTAGTTCCACAAAGCAAACTATTCGTTATGTAACAATTAGCAGCTTATGTAACAATTGGCTTGTCAATTTGATGAGAATTTTTACTATATTCTTCCTTAGATTGCAATTATATTTTTACTATTGTGCATATGTTGAATGTGGAGAGATTCTAATGTCAATACAAACCTTAATGAGATGGTTTACATTCAAATTTTGATAAAGTAAACTACTCTATTTTGTAATACAATCAAACCTTTCAAATATGTATCATTGTCCTCTATTTCTAGGGATTTATTAAACTGTTTGGCCCTCATATTTCTATGAGCACAAGGGTTGTTAAAATGAATACCTAGAAAATGAGATTTGATGCTTAGTATTGTAATTCCCCTCCGCTTTTGGTCCTTTGTCATATTCGAGTAAGTGTGATTAGATGTATTGTGATGTCATGTTGGTTTCTTGGTTGCAATGTTTGTTTGACCTTGGGTTAGGTGATAAGTTAGTAATTCGGTTAACTTGATTAAACAACGTAATCAAATTAGAATGCCTTATGTGGTAATTAAATTAAGTTGCTTGCAAAGTAATTTAATAAATTTAGAATTTTAAAATAATAATAATTACGTAAATCAATTCAATGAAATAGAAAGTAAATGGATATTTATAATTAAAAATGAATGTATTAAAAAGTATTGTTCAAAATGTATTTAATAGTAATAATTGAGAATTTGATTATCTCAATTAATTAAATGGGAAAATTGTGATTTTAATTAAAGCATTGTGATAAGATTTTTGCTTAGAACTATAGTATAAAAGTGAAAAAAAGAAAGCATTCTAATTTTTTTTATAAAAAAATAAGAAATACATGATTTTAACTGATTGGAAAAAGAAAAAAAGAGGAAAGAGGGTAACATATTTCTATCTTTTCTGTGCTTTATCTTATACAGGGGTTCTTGTACTTTTCCGGGATGCCTCCAAAAAAAAAACAAAAAAAGGTACCTAGAAAAGGAGAAAAGGAAGTAGGAGGATGGGGGAAGAAGAGTGGAGTGTGGAAAGGGAAGGGAGAGGGAAATGAGAGATGTGGGGAAAATATTCATGCAGGGTATGAATAGAATAAAGTATGGCTCGATGGGGGAGTAGAAGCTTAGGGAATTGTATTTGGGTGATTTCGGAAGTCATGGACCGGGTGATTGGCTGCGAAAGAAGATCGGTATAGTACGTCTTCTCAACTTTCGGCGTAGGATGGAAGGTCCGTTATTGAATCCCTTCAGGTATGAATTTTATTTTCTTAAGTTATCAGGCTGGAGATCGTTGTAAATCTATTGTGGAAGTCATTCTTTTTATTTTAGTCTTGGTCCTTCTTGGGTTTCTTCGTTGTTCATTGTTTGGTCAGTCTGCAATCAATTGTCTTGGCGTCTGATGTTGATACTTCGTTATTTTGGGCATTGTTCCTGTGATCTTATTTCTTGCAACCATTGCATGTCGCGGAATAACATTTCGTTGAGGTGCCTTGTTATGTAATGCGCGAGTCTTGTCTCTATTTTTGCATTGTTGCATGTACTCTTGCTTCAGTCACTCTGTAGACTTTCCAAACCGCCTCATGCACATCTATATGAAATACCTCGCTGTCTCCTTGGTCAATGGTCTTTTGCGATTTTGTGTCTTTGCCTTAGGTAGTAGTTCTCCCTTTTTGTTCGATTCGTTTCTTTTCATTGTGGTTACTACAATTGAGGTTGGTAATCTAGTTGCATGTAATTCGATAATTCATTTAATCTGTAGTGTGCCATAATCTCCTTTTCTCATTGTTCCGAACTTACAAATTGATGCAAACTTTTGTAATTCCATCCACTCTTATCAATTCTGCCATAGTTCTTTCTCTGCATTAGAGTCTTCGTTCTATTCCAGCATCCTACCCTTCATTTATTGCATTACTCTTTCCTATCGATTCTTTTACTAGAGGGACCTCTTCTAACGCCTATGTTCTAACCTTCAGACTTCATGAACCTTGATCACGTTTTCTTGTTCTCCGATTCGCACTTTTGGAAGAATGTTCTGAGTGATCAGCTGGTAGCCCCATCTTGGTTAGCACCCAACGTAGGGTCAAAGTCATTGATTTTAATCTGACATCATGTAATGCTCTCTGGTAACTCTTTTCAATTTGCCTGTAATTATTCCTTAAATCGAACCCTGGCGGATTCAAGTCAGCAGGTAGCCAACCATCGAAATGATCTTTGTATTATGTTTTTGGTCTGTGAGCGGCTAGCGTCTTTATTCAAAAATGGAAACGTTTCACATCTCTCAGAACAAACTCTCTTACAACAATCTTGGAGATGAATTTAGATGCAGCGTGGGCATTAAGTAAAAGTCTTGAATCTGATAATTTCGCCAAGCCTTTTTCTTCAGCGCAACATAGATCTTCCAAGTTGCGTATATGATTTGTCTCACTTATAAAGCATGTACCATTTCAGGGCGTTCATTCCAACTCCATAGGGTATCTTTCCAATTCCTCTAGCTTCCATCAATATCCACTTCATTTGTACCACACCACGCTTGGCCACCCTTCCTGCGCAGTACGAATTTAATTTGTTGATTATGGTTTATGGATGGTATTCGATTTATGAGGTGTATATTTATATGACTTCTTAGTTTGAAATTGTTTTTAAAGATGTCTACATATTTAACATTATTCAGTAAGAGATGAAAACTCTATCACAAGCTCCCATTCAATTTTAATGAGTCAGATGCAAATAGATTTAGGTGTATACGAAAATACATATTTATTTATATGTTGGAAAATATTAATATGGTTACTTTTATATGTATCTATTTTGCTGTTTTTTTATCAACATTTTGAAGTTATTTATGTAGGGAGAGATGTATATGTATATGCATCTATAGTTTATTGTAAGATACGTCTTAGTGTTTGAGGGAAATTTCAAATAAATAAATTTCATTTAATAAAAGATCCTATGTAGAGAGTGTTTAAAATAAATTAAGCCCTTATGCTATAAATATTAGGTTACTCTACATAATCAAGCTTGGTAAATATATGTATGTATAAATCTAGTAGCTATGCATTAAATGGGTATCATTTGGTAATTCTTGTTTAGTCTCTCTGAACTTCATGTTGATGGGATGATTTTATTTGGGTGGTTTGGGAAATATATGTGAACCTCCTTTGTGAGTTCAATTATGGTAGTCTAAGTAAGTTTAGTTGATCAAAAGTCAAGGAATATAATGTTAGGTTATTCCATATAGGTTTTGTTTCCACGTTATACTTTCTCGGTTAAACTCATAATATTTCTAAAGGTAGTTGGTTACTATGAACAAGTATCATTATTGAACCTTGAAACAATGTTTAACGAACCTAAATAAATAAATTATTTGGTTAAGTTGAAGAGTTATGTGAGTTGTGAGGCTAATGCCCTTTCAAATGGTTGATTGAATTTTTAGGTTGAGTGATGTGATTTCAGTAGTGGAAGTTAGGTGAGATTGTTGATTATTTCATTGTGATTAAGTATGTGTTTAACTATTGAAATGTTTCCTTATAACTTAGAACATATTGATGACTTTAAATATACTTTGGAATTTATTGCTCTTGGTCCTTAGTAAGACATAAAAGTTGATTTGAAGTAATTATTGGAATATTTAGGAAATGTGTTTAGATAACTTCTTTAGTTGTTTTAAATTACTCTTTATTGAATGAAAGGTTAAAATATATTGAATGTTTATTGCTCTTTAGTGATTATGCATTAAGTATATATATGTTTAGAGGTTAATTTACTATTTCCATTTTGATATGTTCTCTTTTGGTATTGCTTGGTTTTGATAGTGATTTTATTCCTCAGGTTCAAGTTGGATTAGAGAAGGATTTTTCCTTATTGTTTCGTCTTTCGTTTAAGTCATTTTGGTTGAGGGCTTTTTTCAAATGTTAAGTTTTCGTGTTGGAACTGTATTGCTTCTTTCACCTTTTTTGTGGGTAGTTGTCTTCTTGGAATTCTAGAGGCGAGGGCAATCTCGTTTTGTATTGATACTTCATTGATTTGATTCCTACCAAGATTTTGATTGTAATGGTGATTTTGAGTTTATGCTTTGGGTTGTACCTGATTTTATGAACTAGTATGTATCATGGGAATTGGCGAGATGGTTTATGCCTCGTGGGTGTTTCAATTTTTGAGATTCAGTGTTGCTTTCAGTTATGGTACAACCCTTGGGTTTTGGTTTATGTTTTGGGTCTCTAGGGAGAGTGGCTCTTCGTGGGGGTTGACGCCTCAGATAGGAGGAAGGGCACAGGATAACCCACATAAGAGTGAGAGTAACAAGTGAAAACCTAATAATAGAACTTAGGGGGATGGGTAGTAATAACATAATAAGATAATCTTGGATACCTCGTCTGTCCATTAGGGATATCGTAGACTAATGGTAGACTAAGAAGGCTGTGGTTGGAAAAGTCGTTACCTCATCCTCATGAGAGGTTAACGGCTCTGCACGAGTCACCCTATGGGGTGGGTACCTCAAGTAGGAGGAAGGGCCAAGATAACCATAGATGGGGGTCGACGCCTTAAGCATCCTAGTACAATCAGTGCTTGGAGGAATGGCACAGGATAACCCATGTAGGTCTATGTGATGACACTCTCCACTAGTTTCCCTTATTATTTGCTTTCTTGGTTGCCTCTGGAAGTGTGTTATGATTGTTATCTTGGATTTACTTTGCAAGTGGTTATGATTGTTGCTTTTAATATGTCTAGGATGTGTTTTTATGGTCTTGCGTTTACCATGACTGGATCTTGGTTGTTTTCATTTAGGATCTATGGAATCTTTTGTTGTTGCTTTTGGAGTTATTGTTACTATGATATTTTTTTTGGGTTGGTCTTGTGGCGTTCTTAGTCACGGTCACTTTCTTGTCAGCTCCTTAGCATGATGGGTGGGTCTTCGGACCCACGTGGTCGGGTGGAACGTGCTAAGCACCCCATTTGTTCCCTAGTCAAGGATCGAGAGGTGTAGATTTGTGCCACTTGCGGAGATTCCTAAGTTGTATCCAACTTGGAGCCAGTTATGCTACTTGTACTCATCTACTTAGTTGTATCATGCTATCTTATTGTATGGTTACCATTCATGTTGGGAAATGCTTTTGTATTATTGTACCTCTTGAACATTGTAATGTGATGTAATGTATTACTTTATCATGATCAAATGTGTGTGGATATTGGTCCATGATAGTTGTTGTTCAATGTATTGTATCTGTGGAAACATGTCCCTTGAGTTTGAGTTAATTATGTATGTGTTGTATTTACATATGCGGATGGTTTCATATTAATGTTTTGTAAAGCATGTGTTACAATTGTAAATGTTTACTCGGTTCTGGATTATATCTTTGGTAATCATTCTTTATCTTCATTGTATGGACTTAAGTTTCGTAATGACTCCTCATGTACCCCAAGGGATGTAAGTGTTAGTGAATTTGTCTTATTAATTTTTTCTGACTTATGAATCAAGGTGCATCTCATGTATATTTAGATTTATTTAAAACAAATTATGTGGTAATTATTGTTTAGTGGTCCTTTAGGGTTCGCACAATGGGGCATTACAAGTATACAAGCTAAGATGATTCCTATGTGCAAACATGTGTTGGAAGGATTAGTGGTGTGCTTCTAAATGAAACAAGAAGATGGAATTGATGATGAATACACTGATAAATGAAGGATGATGTTAATGATAAGTGAACAAGTGGAGATGAGTGAGATGATATGAAACTATAGTGAACTATCCATGATTATGCATATGCTCAAATGCAAACATAAAACAAACTATCCTCAAATTAACTATGATGCAATGGGGATGATAAAATGCAACTATGAAGCAATTAATTAATCTAAGATGAGAGTGAAAAGTAACACATGATATGAAAACTAATTATAAGACTCCATGAAAGCTCCAAGCTCCTAAGATAAACCTGAATAGTGAGTTTGCTCAAATTGTGGATGATAAATGCAAAGGCAAGGAGGTGTATTTATAGAGTTTCCCAAGCATTTTGTGAGGTGGAACCTATCAACAGTTTAAATTCGAAAGAGAAAGAATAGACAATGGAGATGCGAAGAATCAGGATGTTGTCCCCTTGACCAAAGACAACATGTCATGTGTGTGGAGGGAATCCCTTGACCAATTGGAAACATGCCAAATGGATGGGAGACCCAAGTGTGTGAAATAAAGATCCATGTGCTCCAAATTTGTTGGAAGTGTGGGGAAATAAAGTCATGTGCCTTTTTCCACAAAGAAAATTGTTCATTATGTAACAATTAGCAGCTTATGTAACAATTGGCTTGTTAATTTGATGAGCATGTTTACTATATTCTTCCTAAGATTGAAATTCTATTTTAACTATTGTGTGTGTGTTGAATGTGGAGAGATTATAATGTCAACACAAAGCTTAATGAGATAGTTTACATTCAAATTTTGATAAAGTAAACTACTCTATTTTGAAATACAATCAAAACTTTCAAATACGTATCGTTGTCTTCTATTTCTAGGGATTTGTTAAACTATTTGGCCCTTAGATTTCTATGAGCACAAGGGTTGTTAAAATGAATAACTAGAAAATGATATTTGATGCTTAATATACAAGCTAAGATGATTCCTATGTGAAAATGTGTGCTGGAAGGATTAGTGGTGTGCTTCTAAATGAAACAAGATGATGGAATTGATGATGAATACAATGATAAACAAAGGATAATGTTCATGATAAGTGAACAAGTAGAGATGAGTGAGATGATATGAAACTATAGTGAACAATCCATGATTATGCATATGCTCAAATGCAAACATAAAACAAACTATCCTAAAATGCAACTATGAAGCCATTAATTAATCTAAGATGAGAGTGCAAAGTAACACATGATATGAAACTAATTATAAGACTCCATGAAAGCTCCAAGATCCTAAGATAAACCTGCATAGTGACTTTTCTCAAATTGTGGATGATAAATGTAAAGGCAAGGAGGTGTATTTATAGAATTTCCCAAGCATTTTGTGAGGTGGCACCTATCAATGGTTTAGATTTGAAGGAGAAAGAATAGGCGATGGAGATGAAAAGAATCAGGATGTTGTCCCCTTGACCAAAGACAACATGTCATGTGTGTGGAGGGAATCCCTTGACCAATTGGAAACATGCCAAATGGATGGGAGACCCAAGTGTGTGAAACAAAGACCCATGTGCTCCAAATTTGTTGGAAGTGTGGGGGAATAAAGTCATGTGCCTTTTCCCATTGGTGGAAGTGTGTGAGGATAATTCTAATTAATAATTAAGCTTATTTCTTTTCATGTGACCTTTATGAGGTGGCACAAAAAAAGTTGTGGAAATGTGCTCTAATTGAATGTGATGACCATTTTTAGGTGTATACATTTTTCCCCTCTTTGAAGTGATGTTTTTACACGTTGCTTCAAACAAAATTTTGATGTCAATAATCAGAAAATATTTTTATACCCTAGACAATACCCCAAACTTTTGTATTTCAAGTATTGACAGATATATGCCCCCTCGAGAGATAAATTGGTGAATGTGTGGATGTTAAAATGAAATGTTGGAATAATGTGATGGTGTTGTGATGATTATGATGGTAATCCGACATTGATTCAGTGAGATTTTGATGAGAAGACAATTTATCTCTCAAAATTTCATTGCAAGCTCTTTCTGTGAATAGTGTTGATTAATTACAACTCCTTTGTGGTAAAAATGGGAAATAAATCCCACCATAAATCCCTCCATTTTACCCTTAAAAGGTAAAAAGTGGCAAAATGGGATTCATTTTCTCATTTTGAGTTCGGAGAAGTTGAAAATTGGAGAGCTTAGAGAAAGATGGTGATCCCATACCACAAGCATCATTTCGAGCATCTTCGCTAACTTAATTATCTTGTTGCCTTTGGATGTACGGTACACTTTACGAGAAACCTCTTTGTTAGTCAGTTTCTTGCCTTTTAATAGTATTTTGAACATCGTAGATAGATGTATTAGCTTTTTTAATGTTATTGTTGCACATTTAGATGATGTTTTTGTAGTTTTGATGTGTTTTTGAGTGTGTTTGAGAGTGTTGGCACCTTTGGGGTCCCAAATGGCACCTTTTACAAGTTTGAAAATCAATTTTTTGTGCCATTTGAGAGTTTTGGCACCTTTGGGGTCCCAAATGGCACCTCTTGCAAGGTTGAATATGCATGTTTTGGGGTGTTTTAGTAGTT
>VDFB02000015.1:248237700-248349100 GCA_007258455.2 Sequoia sempervirens
GCTTCCTTGTTTTCTGCTCTGGCGATTCAGAATTTCCGTTTGAGCTTTGAGGTTTGATCTTGGTTTGTTTGCGCGTGGATTGCTTGAGTGTTGCTGCCAGTATCTCGTTGCTTGGACGTGTTGTTATGTGGATTGATTTTCTAAGCTCGATTTCTGCTCGTCTTGATCCATGGTATGTATTCGTCGCCCTTCCGTTAGCTTGCATGGTGATTTGGGGTTTTCTTGTACTGGGCATTGTTGAATTTTGGGGTCGGCTCATGTTTTGACTTTGGGTGTCGTATTTATTCAGTCGGTTTGATCCATTTTTTTTTATTTGAAGCCCATCTCTCGTGCCCTATGAGTTCCGTTTATCCGCTTGATTGCATATTTACACTTTAGACGGAATTCTGGGTCGTGTTGCTTAATTGTTTTGGGTGCGGGATGTGTTACCATGCGAATTTAGGGTTTTCTTGGTGTTTCGGTTAAAGCGATGATTTGATCTTGTGTTTGAATGACTTTCGCCTCTTTTATGTTGGCTTCCCCGTCCTGTGAGGATTAGAGGGCTTTTAGGTAAATCCCGAACTGATATTTTAACCCTAAAAGCTTGCTCTGGTTTTAATGGCGGATATGTGGTTGTTCGATTTAGGGCATCATCATCTTAGTATGGGATCCTTCCTTTGAGTGCTTCTGAGTGTTGGAACCCTTTGCATATTCGAGTCTGGTGATTGTCGTCGGTTTTGGGTTCATTCGAGCTTTGATATTGAAGATCTTGTGGTCGCTCCTGTTTTGGTGCACGCTTTGCCATTTTTCGGGTTTCTGAGGCTGTCGCGGAATTTCCGGTCTCCCAGATTTTCCCGGTTTCCTTTTATTCCGCGGACAGGGTTAATTTCCGGTGCATTTGATGCTGTCCGCGAAAGTCCGTCCCATTCGGATTTCTCCGGATTTCCTGTCTGATTGCATTCTGTTGTATATTTCGATGAGAGGATTGATGGAGTGATTGATAATGCTTATTTCTTGATTGCCAATGAATAAAATTAATGGTTATCCTTCGATTTTCCGAGCGTATTAATGATTTACATGGCTAATAGTGCTTTGGTGGCGGGAGTCCGTCTGGGTCGGATTTCTCTGGAATTCCGCCCCGAATGTATTTTCCTGGATTATTTGATTTCCCCGGATCTCAGAAGATTGGCAATTGGCATTTGGTTTTAATGGATTTGTATGATGTATGCTAACCTTTTGGATGGATATGAGCCTAATAATTAATTTCTAATAATGATTCTTGGATGTGCAGGCTGAATCAAGCAAAGCTGCTGCTGGGAAGTCCAAAGGTGGTGCGGGGGCATCTGCAGTTTCCGAGACAGAAAAATTGAGATTAGACATGAGGAGTCAGGTCCCAGAGAGTAAGATATCTTCCGTGTGGGCAGATGTGTCTGATACCAACGTTGGTGCCTGGCGTTATGAAGAATTCAAACAGAGAACAGCTGAGAAGGACCAATCGGCATTGAGGCAAGGGATGATGAACTCAGGGTTGGTGCACGTGGCAGGGTTCCCTCCAGCAGTCCAGTGTTACGAGCTGATTTTGGAGTGTGCTAGGCAGTACGCCTTTGACACACAGATGGTAGTTAGTACTGAAGGGAGGGTGTTGGAAAATTTCAGTCCAGCCTCCATTGCCCGAGCTTTCAGCATGCCGGATCTCCCCTCGGTCTGCGCCCTAAACATTGACACTGCTCGCACGTATTATGAGAACGAGCCAGTTAAGGCTCAACAGCTTATCAACTCATGGCTTGAGAAGCCCAAGTCTCACCACTCTAAATTGCCCAAACAGTTGCACAGGGTGAAGTTTAGGCCGGATATTTATGATGCCATCACACTGTTGAGCAGGGTGGCCGGACTTAAAACTGCCGGGGTGTTGGAAAGTTGGATGGTCCATGTGATCACCAAGATAGGCCAAGGAACGAATTACCACTGGGCAGGACTTATCAGTGCAGAAATAGATAGGCAACTGAGGAATGTTTTGGAAGGAAAGAAGTTTACCATGTCCTCATTTGTTATATATATACTGGCCATCTCCTATCCCTACAAGGGACTGACTCCGGCAGGAACTATTGGACAGGACATTATCTATGAGGTCTATCCGGAATTGCACCTCGGACACGGAGATTATAGGAGGGCCAATGATGCCTTCACTATGCACATTACTCGGACCCTTCAGAATGCGGAGCACATCAGATTGTCCGATGGGGCTAAGGGGTTGATTAAGAATTATGGGGCCTGGTTCATCCAGTTCCCCACTTTCACTTATCTCCGGATTGATGGATGCCCCGTTGCTCCCTACAGATTGCCCAGGTATCCTACGGACCACATAGTGCTACTGGAGGTCGTAAGACAAATTTGTGAGTTCGATACGGTGGTCAAGAGGGAGAAACATAAAACTGGTTTTGGAGGTGACTTCCCTCTTGGGATTGGCGTGGATGTGATGTGTCCTTCCATTCAATCAGCTCACACTGCAGGTGAGGAATTGGCCGCCTATGGATTCTCTTTCCATTCAAAGAGAATGAATTTTGACATCACCGGAGGGGCACAGAAAAGGGCTACCCAGGAATACAGGCACAAGGAGGACTTGGAGGACTACTGGGTCAACATCAACGATGACCTTGATGCATGAAGGAAAAGGTATTCCCGGCTGCCAGTTGGGGCAATTAGGCAGTACAATGTGAAGCTGATTCCAGATCAGCTGGAGGATGATGGAAAACTGGTCCAGGACCATGTCTATGAGCCCATCAAGGATAGGTCAGCAGCGGATATTGATTGGAATGGGCCTGAGGTGACAGAGTTGGAGGACTTAATGGCTCCAGCGCTAAAATTTACTTTTGCTTGGATCAAACATGAGGTATGGGTATTGGAAAATGCCAATGTACCCTTCACTTTCGACCTGATGGGGAATCTTAACCCCATGTCCACCTCTGAAGAGTCCGGGGAAGAAGACCCCAAGGGGAAAGTAGCCAAGGCCTCTCCTTTCAAAATCAAGGTTAGAAGCCCTAAGGGGACTCAACCTGCAGCAAAAAGGAAACCTATAGGCAAACGCAGGTGGAAGACCCTGACTATCAGCAGGTCCTCGGACGAGGAGGAGGCGGAGAAAGCTGAGGAGGAGGATGTTCCTCCACCGCCCAAGAAGGCCAGAACTACAAGGGCGGCGAAGAAGAAAGGCCAAACGACTTCGGAAGATGAGCCTCCAGTTGTGGATGTAGAAAGCTCCGGAGGGGAGAAGACCAAAGTATACATTAGAAAATCTAGAACTCCTTCCCCAAAGGATGCCGCACAGCCAACTGACTCTTCTCCAATATCGCCAGCCACTGAACAGGACAAGCCTGTCTCTCCTCCACAGGGTGTAACAGAGCGGTAAATCCGGATGAGCAGGAAATCAGCGGAGAGGCAGAGCCGTTTAAAGAAGGGGCATTATTCAGTGAGGCTGCCGAGCTCGAGGTAGAGACAGAAGAAGGGCACACTTCTCCCTTGGTGCAGTACGAGGACTCTCCAGAGAGTGAGAAGGGCCGCGGATCGCCAGAACCAGAGAAAAGCATCCCCGCTGGAACTCCATCGCCGGTGCTTCCTGAGTTGGGATTTGAGGAGACGGACCAAGGTGAACAACCTCCAGAGAAAGATGATGACAAGGCAACAGAAGAAGAAGAAGTCGAGGTGGTGGTAGCAGAAGAGGAGAAAGCCACAGAGGACCCGGGGAAAACTGACACAGAAGGAATCCGGATAGACCCAGCAGCCCCGGACTGGTTAGAAAAAGAAATAGCGAGGAAGAAACAGGTGATAGTGGAGGACACTCCTCTCGACTGGGATGCAATGTTATCTCAGATTGGAAAGGGGAAAAAGAAGAAGGCCGCTAGGATAATTTCCCGGGTGGAAAGGGATGAGGTGCATAACCGTGTAGTCCACATCGCCACCCCTGTTGCAGATAAAACAAGAGATGAGGTAGTAGGCCAGGATTACAGTGTCCAAACCATTAACCTTGGGCCAGCTTCCCTAGAACAAGACATTGAGGAATTCGAGGGGTCAAGTGCTGTGATTCTGGATAGGTTGAAGAAGGAGACTCAGACAAAGAGAGAATTGAAAAGGGAAAATGAAAGGTTGAGGAAAAGCTTAGAAGAGGTCATGAAACCTCTACAGTCCCTCCATCCGTCCTCCTCTTCTACTCCCGGATTTCTGCCGAAGGAAACAATTTCTGGCATAGAGAAGATGAAGGCTTCCACACAAGCTGCCATGGACTGGTTGATGAGTGTTCGGACACAAGGGGATGAAGCTATTAAGGAGATCCTGTCAGTTGGCAAGGATGCAGTCCAAGGAAAAGAGCTGATGGAAAGCATCCTTTCTCAGGATATGAATGATGTCGATTCTCTGTTGCAGAAGACAAAGATTATTCTGGGGCATGGCAGGGAACAATTGGGCAAGGATGGAATTCTTCCCTCTTCCAGGTTGGATGAACCATGGGAATGGTTCGAAGCATTACAGATCAGGCAGGGAGCCCTGAAAAAGATAAAGAAACGAAGAAAAGCCATTGATGCCGACCTTACTGCAATCTATGATGGTTGCATTGCATTTTTTGAAGTGATGACAGGGAGGAATAAGATGGCTCCCAAGTACCTGAGTTTGGATCAATTGAAGGAATGGTGGCATGAGGTTTATGCCCAGGATTCTGATGAGGTTGTCACTGGCCATATGCTTGATGATGCGGCTACATATTTGGCAGTGATAGATAGATACCTGACCAGCAGAAAGGATTGGAAGGGGACCATTGAGCGGTCCAATGAAGGGATTGAGTCAATTAAATGCCGGCTCAAAGTTTTGCCATTGCCACCTGTTGCTGAGTTGGAAGGAGTTTTCTTGAGGGTCCAAGGGTCACCAGCGCGGAGGAAAGACAAAGGAAGTGGCAATTAAGGTTTATCTCGAGATTTGTGCTTCCCTATTATCATAGGGCATGCATTGGACCGGACTTCCTTGGAAACTGTGCCTTGGCCGACTTGGATGATGGCATTGAATGTGTGCCTTAGTTTGTTTCCTTGGCCGACCTGTTTTGGCGGTTTTTATTTTTTGTAAAATGTTTGGCTGGGCCGACATGTTCTAAAAAATTTGATAAATAGGCATTTTTGCCTTATTGTAAGGGACAGTTCAGAAGATTTTGATAGTAGAGATTAGCAAGAGCAATAGTTAGAGTTTTAGAATTTCTTAAAGCAGATATCATATTCAGAACAGTTGAATTGTTGCAGCATTTGATGATTAATACAATTGAAGGCATTGTGGTTTTCCTGGTGAAATCCTTTGTGTTACCTCATCTTGCATGGTTCTTTTGTTCTATCTTTTACATTGCTTGAAGATCTAGGGTTTATTATTCAGAAATAAATTAGTTTAGTTGGATAAATGATGTATGTGATTTCATATTTGGAATGTCGGTAGCTATCTTTGGTCTATACTCCCAGTAACTATCTGATTGTAGTAGGCTGGTGAAGTCAACCTGGACCATATATATTTAAATGTGCTTAAGTTCGGTTGTAGATGCAAGTCTATGATTTGAAAATTTATACTCCTCAGAAGATTGCACTGTTCTTGTAAAGATTGCCTTGTGGGTCGAACAAGAATTGGTTATTTGAGATAGGTCCATTCCAAATATATGTCATTTGCATTGCTTGTCTGTTCAGTAATTTAGATTTTATTACCTTCCCTGCATCCCTATCTTTTGCAATTTCTTCATTATTCGGTTAGATTTAGGATTCAAGATCATCATATTGTTAGATCTGATAAATTGAAAAGGTTCAGTTTGCTTGTAGTAAGGTCCGATTGTGATTACCAGCAATTTCACATTTCATCTGAGTTGTTTTATGCATTGTTATGACCTAACACCCGAGAGACCTTGGGGTGATTTTCAGTAATTCATTATTGGAGATTACCTTTCAAGAGAGATAGGATTTTGTATTCTGTCTGAGTTGTTGCTGTGCAGAAAACACCATCAACAGATCGTCTGTGGACTCGAATGCTCCAGCATCAAAAAATGAAATCATTTAAGCATGGATTTTGTGCTTTTTCCTTTCACTATTTAATATATTTGTTGCTATATATATACATGCATGCACAAACACTTACATGCACTAGACTACAATAAACATACTCTATTGTACACATTACATTTTCCCATGTCTTTACAGTTATCTTTTTAGCTTATGGAAAAAAAAATCTATAGGAACCTTTTTATCAACATACCCACATTTTTAAAGTTGTTACACCAAAAAAATACTACAATATAAGAAATCATATATGAAAACACTGAAATTTCCCCTACTTCTCCATTGTGTGATATATAAGATGACTCCATTAAATTTCTAATGGGTCTTCCATACTTTTTTTGCTTGAGGGTTTGGCTAGAGCCCATGAGGCTTCATGATGCCAATATGGCAGGAAGGAGAACGAGCATGGGTTTTGTGGTTTTACCTTGCACCATCATATATTGACTGCTACAAATACACAACATATTATATTTTGCAGACTACATTTCTCCATGCTTATACAACTATCTTTTCAACTTGCCAAATCAACTATTTAAACCTACTTCTTTATGATGATACCTATTTTCTTTAGGTTATGATAACAATTATATGATGCGATGCTAAATATTTTTATGTAAATAAAACCTTTCCCATTTCTTTAAACTTATACACAGATAACAAAATTTGAAACATATTGATACAAGATTCAAGCTACATCCTTTGGTACTAAATATTGAAGACAAATAGAGAAATTGTATAAGAGGTATCAAAATAACACTTATTTACTACTAAATATTAGAGAAAAAAAAGCACATTAAATAGAACTTTAAAATATGGAGTATAGAAGAGGAAAACTACGTTAATGAACAGTTCGTTATGGGGAACTGAAAAAATAATATCATGAAGAACAGTTTGTTATTGCAAACTTCAAATAGATGAGAAAAAAAGAATATCATGAAATATATTGATACACGGCATATAACATGTTCCATGGACAAACAAAATAAACACAAAAAAAATAGTTTTTTATAAGGAGCTTCAAACAAATGAGGAAAAAAGAATATCTTGAAACATGTTAGTAGAAGGCAAGTAGTCTATGTAACAGTTGTAAGAGGTATTAGAATAACATTTAATCTAATCACACATAAATGACAGATGGATGGAAACCTTTGGCCTTCTTTTGATTTTTTTGGTTTGTATATGTTTTTCTATCATTTGTCATTTACCTATGATTCTTAAGTGTTTTTCTAACAACTATTTTTTAATTATCACACATAAATGACATATGAATGGAAACCTTTGGCACGCTTTCAATTTTTTTGGTTTGCATATATTTTTCTACCTCTCTTAAATTTCTATGTGAAAAATGTGTATAACACCTAACATGCAAGAGATAACAAGGAACAATCACCAGAGGCCGAAAAACATACACAAACCAAAAAAAATTGAAAGTAGTCCAAAGGTATAGGTCAATGTTATGTTTGTAGTTTATACCAATCTACAAAATTTCATAATTTTGAAAGTTAAAAATAATTCTTCTCACAAGGACAATAGAATAAGAAACTCCTAAAGTGTCATTCCAAGCAAAAAAATACATGAGGGCACAATCCTTAATTGAATGCAAAAAAATTTTTTACCTAGGTTAAGGTATGAAGAATACAAGAGCTAAACTATGACAATGAATGACTTGTTATAGGAAGCTTCAAACGGATTAGAAAAAGAGAATATCTTGAAACATATTGATACAAGACAAGTAATATATATAATAGTTGGCATTTATTTATATGCTATTTGCTTGAAATTTCAGCTGGGATTTCTATCAGCCCAACTGTGAATAGAATTTCTCAGCGCTAGAAATTAATAATTGTCGACAGCCACCAACAAGTTTCCTGGGGTTGTTTATGGCAATGTGGAGTTTTCTAATTACGTGGGTTGGCGGTGGTGGAGTTGGTTGCCTCAATGTTTTAGTGTGGGAAAGTATATTCTAAATTGTGTAAGAAAGTATATTGATGGAGAAATTGCAGTTAAATCTTCTTTCTTTCGTCAAAAAATATGGTTAGGGTTAGTAATTTTTCTTGCCCTACACTTATTGTTTCCAGTTATCTCTGTGCATCTTTGGTTTTATACCCATTAAAATAGGAGCAATTGTAGATTAACATAGGAGTAATTACATATATATTCAGACGATTAGTATAAAAGTATAAAGATATTCAAGATGAAATTAGTTTAGTTGCTATTAAGTGTTATTGTAATAGCTCTTTTACAATTTCTCTATTTGTCTATAATATTTAGTGTCGAGTAGTGTAACTCAAATTTTCAATTAATTATGTGGCATTATACCCATTTTGCACAGATTATTGCTACCCATTGGCTTTATGAGTTCTATTTAATGTGGATTTACTGCCAAAGAGTGTAGCTCAAGTTTTGAATTCGCAAGCCAACTCTTACATAGACTGCTTGTCTTCTATCAATATGTTTAATATGGGTTTTCGATCACCTGCCATTTACCTATGATTCTTAAGTGTTTTTCTAATAGTTTATTTATGAATTTTGAATTGACAAGTTGATTGTTACATGCATTGCTTTTGTTGTATTAATATGTTTTATGATATTCTATTTTCTAGTTCCACAAAGCAAACTATTCGTTATGTAACAATTAGCAGCTTATGTAACAATTGGCTTGTCAATTTGATGAGAATTTTTACTATATTCTTCCTTAGATTGCAATTATATTTTTACTATTGTGCATATGTTGAATGTGGAGAGATTCTAATGTCAATACAAACCTTAATGAGATGGTTTACATTCAAATTTTGATAAAGTAAACTACTCTATTTTGTAATACAATCAAACCTTTCAAATATGTATCATTGTCCTCTATTTCTAGGGATTTATTAAACTGTTTGGCCCTCATATTTCTATGAGCACAAGGGTTGTTAAAATGAATACCTAGAAAATGAGATTTGATGCTTAGTATTGTAATTCCCCTCCGCTTTTGGTCCTTTGTCATATTCGAGTAAGTGTGATTAGATGTATTGTGATGTCATGTTGGTTTCTTGGTTGCAATGTTTGTTTGACCTTGGGTTAGGTGATAAGTTAGTAATTCGGTTAACTTGATTAAACAACGTAATCAAATTAGAATGCCTTATGTGGTAATTAAATTAAGTTGCTTGCAAAGTAATTTAATAAATTTAGAATTTTAAAATAATAATAATTACGTAAATCAATTCAATGAAATAGAAAGTAAATGGATATTTATAATTAAAAATGAATGTATTAAAAAGTATTGTTCAAAATGTATTTAATAGTAATAATTGAGAATTTGATTATCTCAATTAATTAAATGGGAAAATTGTGATTTTAATTAAAGCATTGTGATAAGATTTTTGCTTAGAACTATAGTATAAAAGTGAAAAAAAGAAAGCATTCTAATTTTTTTTATAAAAAAATAAGAAATACATGATTTTAACTGATTGGAAAAAGAAAAAAAGAGGAAAGAGGGTAACATATTTCTATCTTTTCTGTGCTTTATCTTATACAGGGGTTCTTGTACTTTTCCGGGATGCCTCCAAAAAAAAAACAAAAAAAGGTACCTAGAAAAGGAGAAAAGGAAGTAGGAGGATGGGGGAAGAAGAGTGGAGTGTGGAAAGGGAAGGGAGAGGGAAATGAGAGATGTGGGGAAAATATTCATGCAGGGTATGAATAGAATAAAGTATGGCTCGATGGGGGAGTAGAAGCTTAGGGAATTGTATTTGGGTGATTTCGGAAGTCATGGACCGGGTGATTGGCTGCGAAAGAAGATCGGTATAGTACGTCTTCTCAACTTTCGGCGTAGGATGGAAGGTCCGTTATTGAATCCCTTCAGGTATGAATTTTATTTTCTTAAGTTATCAGGCTGGAGATCGTTGTAAATCTATTGTGGAAGTCATTCTTTTTATTTTAGTCTTGGTCCTTCTTGGGTTTCTTCGTTGTTCATTGTTTGGTCAGTCTGCAATCAATTGTCTTGGCGTCTGATGTTGATACTTCGTTATTTTGGGCATTGTTCCTGTGATCTTATTTCTTGCAACCATTGCATGTCGCGGAATAACATTTCGTTGAGGTGCCTTGTTATGTAATGCGCGAGTCTTGTCTCTATTTTTGCATTGTTGCATGTACTCTTGCTTCAGTCACTCTGTAGACTTTCCAAACCGCCTCATGCACATCTATATGAAATACCTCGCTGTCTCCTTGGTCAATGGTCTTTTGCGATTTTGTGTCTTTGCCTTAGGTAGTAGTTCTCCCTTTTTGTTCGATTCGTTTCTTTTCATTGTGGTTACTACAATTGAGGTTGGTAATCTAGTTGCATGTAATTCGATAATTCATTTAATCTGTAGTGTGCCATAATCTCCTTTTCTCATTGTTCCGAACTTACAAATTGATGCAAACTTTTGTAATTCCATCCACTCTTATCAATTCTGCCATAGTTCTTTCTCTGCATTAGAGTCTTCGTTCTATTCCAGCATCCTACCCTTCATTTATTGCATTACTCTTTCCTATCGATTCTTTTACTAGAGGGACCTCTTCTAACGCCTATGTTCTAACCTTCAGACTTCATGAACCTTGATCACGTTTTCTTGTTCTCCGATTCGCACTTTTGGAAGAATGTTCTGAGTGATCAGCTGGTAGCCCCATCTTGGTTAGCACCCAACGTAGGGTCAAAGTCATTGATTTTAATCTGACATCATGTAATGCTCTCTGGTAACTCTTTTCAATTTGCCTGTAATTATTCCTTAAATCGAACCCTGGCGGATTCAAGTCAGCAGGTAGCCAACCATCGAAATGATCTTTGTATTATGTTTTTGGTCTGTGAGCGGCTAGCGTCTTTATTCAAAAATGGAAACGTTTCACATCTCTCAGAACAAACTCTCTTACAACAATCTTGGAGATGAATTTAGATGCAGCGTGGGCATTAAGTAAAAGTCTTGAATCTGATAATTTCGCCAAGCCTTTTTCTTCAGCGCAACATAGATCTTCCAAGTTGCGTATATGATTTGTCTCACTTATAAAGCATGTACCATTTCAGGGCGTTCATTCCAACTCCATAGGGTATCTTTCCAATTCCTCTAGCTTCCATCAATATCCACTTCATTTGTACCACACCACGCTTGGCCACCCTTCCTGCGCAGTACGAATTTAATTTGTTGATTATGGTTTATGGATGGTATTCGATTTATGAGGTGTATATTTATATGACTTCTTAGTTTGAAATTGTTTTTAAAGATGTCTACATATTTAACATTATTCAGTAAGAGATGAAAACTCTATCACAAGCTCCCATTCAATTTTAATGAGTCAGATGCAAATAGATTTAGGTGTATACGAAAATACATATTTATTTATATGTTGGAAAATATTAATATGGTTACTTTTATATGTATCTATTTTGCTGTTTTTTTATCAACATTTTGAAGTTATTTATGTAGGGAGAGATGTATATGTATATGCATCTATAGTTTATTGTAAGATACGTCTTAGTGTTTGAGGGAAATTTCAAATAAATAAATTTCATTTAATAAAAGATCCTATGTAGAGAGTGTTTAAAATAAATTAAGCCCTTATGCTATAAATATTAGGTTACTCTACATAATCAAGCTTGGTAAATATATGTATGTATAAATCTAGTAGCTATGCATTAAATGGGTATCATTTGGTAATTCTTGTTTAGTCTCTCTGAACTTCATGTTGATGGGATGATTTTATTTGGGTGGTTTGGGAAATATATGTGAACCTCCTTTGTGAGTTCAATTATGGTAGTCTAAGTAAGTTTAGTTGATCAAAAGTCAAGGAATATAATGTTAGGTTATTCCATATAGGTTTTGTTTCCACGTTATACTTTCTCGGTTAAACTCATAATATTTCTAAAGGTAGTTGGTTACTATGAACAAGTATCATTATTGAACCTTGAAACAATGTTTAACGAACCTAAATAAATAAATTATTTGGTTAAGTTGAAGAGTTATGTGAGTTGTGAGGCTAATGCCCTTTCAAATGGTTGATTGAATTTTTAGGTTGAGTGATGTGATTTCAGTAGTGGAAGTTAGGTGAGATTGTTGATTATTTCATTGTGATTAAGTATGTGTTTAACTATTGAAATGTTTCCTTATAACTTAGAACATATTGATGACTTTAAATATACTTTGGAATTTATTGCTCTTGGTCCTTAGTAAGACATAAAAGTTGATTTGAAGTAATTATTGGAATATTTAGGAAATGTGTTTAGATAACTTCTTTAGTTGTTTTAAATTACTCTTTATTGAATGAAAGGTTAAAATATATTGAATGTTTATTGCTCTTTAGTGATTATGCATTAAGTATATATATGTTTAGAGGTTAATTTACTATTTCCATTTTGATATGTTCTCTTTTGGTATTGCTTGGTTTTGATAGTGATTTTATTCCTCAGGTTCAAGTTGGATTAGAGAAGGATTTTTCCTTATTGTTTCGTCTTTCGTTTAAGTCATTTTGGTTGAGGGCTTTTTTCAAATGTTAAGTTTTCGTGTTGGAACTGTATTGCTTCTTTCACCTTTTTTGTGGGTAGTTGTCTTCTTGGAATTCTAGAGGCGAGGGCAATCTCGTTTTGTATTGATACTTCATTGATTTGATTCCTACCAAGATTTTGATTGTAATGGTGATTTTGAGTTTATGCTTTGGGTTGTACCTGATTTTATGAACTAGTATGTATCATGGGAATTGGCGAGATGGTTTATGCCTCGTGGGTGTTTCAATTTTTGAGATTCAGTGTTGCTTTCAGTTATGGTACAACCCTTGGGTTTTGGTTTATGTTTTGGGTCTCTAGGGAGAGTGGCTCTTCGTGGGGGTTGACGCCTCAGATAGGAGGAAGGGCACAGGATAACCCACATAAGAGTGAGAGTAACAAGTGAAAACCTAATAATAGAACTTAGGGGGATGGGTAGTAATAACATAATAAGATAATCTTGGATACCTCGTCTGTCCATTAGGGATATCGTAGACTAATGGTAGACTAAGAAGGCTGTGGTTGGAAAAGTCGTTACCTCATCCTCATGAGAGGTTAACGGCTCTGCACGAGTCACCCTATGGGGTGGGTACCTCAAGTAGGAGGAAGGGCCAAGATAACCATAGATGGGGGTCGACGCCTTAAGCATCCTAGTACAATCAGTGCTTGGAGGAATGGCACAGGATAACCCATGTAGGTCTATGTGATGACACTCTCCACTAGTTTCCCTTATTATTTGCTTTCTTGGTTGCCTCTGGAAGTGTGTTATGATTGTTATCTTGGATTTACTTTGCAAGTGGTTATGATTGTTGCTTTTAATATGTCTAGGATGTGTTTTTATGGTCTTGCGTTTACCATGACTGGATCTTGGTTGTTTTCATTTAGGATCTATGGAATCTTTTGTTGTTGCTTTTGGAGTTATTGTTACTATGATATTTTTTTTGGGTTGGTCTTGTGGCGTTCTTAGTCACGGTCACTTTCTTGTCAGCTCCTTAGCATGATGGGTGGGTCTTCGGACCCACGTGGTCGGGTGGAACGTGCTAAGCACCCCATTTGTTCCCTAGTCAAGGATCGAGAGGTGTAGATTTGTGCCACTTGCGGAGATTCCTAAGTTGTATCCAACTTGGAGCCAGTTATGCTACTTGTACTCATCTACTTAGTTGTATCATGCTATCTTATTGTATGGTTACCATTCATGTTGGGAAATGCTTTTGTATTATTGTACCTCTTGAACATTGTAATGTGATGTAATGTATTACTTTATCATGATCAAATGTGTGTGGATATTGGTCCATGATAGTTGTTGTTCAATGTATTGTATCTGTGGAAACATGTCCCTTGAGTTTGAGTTAATTATGTATGTGTTGTATTTACATATGCGGATGGTTTCATATTAATGTTTTGTAAAGCATGTGTTACAATTGTAAATGTTTACTCGGTTCTGGATTATATCTTTGGTAATCATTCTTTATCTTCATTGTATGGACTTAAGTTTCGTAATGACTCCTCATGTACCCCAAGGGATGTAAGTGTTAGTGAATTTGTCTTATTAATTTTTTCTGACTTATGAATCAAGGTGCATCTCATGTATATTTAGATTTATTTAAAACAAATTATGTGGTAATTATTGTTTAGTGGTCCTTTAGGGTTCGCACAATGGGGCATTACAAGTATACAAGCTAAGATGATTCCTATGTGCAAACATGTGTTGGAAGGATTAGTGGTGTGCTTCTAAATGAAACAAGAAGATGGAATTGATGATGAATACACTGATAAATGAAGGATGATGTTAATGATAAGTGAACAAGTGGAGATGAGTGAGATGATATGAAACTATAGTGAACTATCCATGATTATGCATATGCTCAAATGCAAACATAAAACAAACTATCCTCAAATTAACTATGATGCAATGGGGATGATAAAATGCAACTATGAAGCAATTAATTAATCTAAGATGAGAGTGAAAAGTAACACATGATATGAAAACTAATTATAAGACTCCATGAAAGCTCCAAGCTCCTAAGATAAACCTGAATAGTGAGTTTGCTCAAATTGTGGATGATAAATGCAAAGGCAAGGAGGTGTATTTATAGAGTTTCCCAAGCATTTTGTGAGGTGGAACCTATCAACAGTTTAAATTCGAAAGAGAAAGAATAGACAATGGAGATGCGAAGAATCAGGATGTTGTCCCCTTGACCAAAGACAACATGTCATGTGTGTGGAGGGAATCCCTTGACCAATTGGAAACATGCCAAATGGATGGGAGACCCAAGTGTGTGAAATAAAGATCCATGTGCTCCAAATTTGTTGGAAGTGTGGGGAAATAAAGTCATGTGCCTTTTTCCACAAAGAAAATTGTTCATTATGTAACAATTAGCAGCTTATGTAACAATTGGCTTGTTAATTTGATGAGCATGTTTACTATATTCTTCCTAAGATTGAAATTCTATTTTAACTATTGTGTGTGTGTTGAATGTGGAGAGATTATAATGTCAACACAAAGCTTAATGAGATAGTTTACATTCAAATTTTGATAAAGTAAACTACTCTATTTTGAAATACAATCAAAACTTTCAAATACGTATCGTTGTCTTCTATTTCTAGGGATTTGTTAAACTATTTGGCCCTTAGATTTCTATGAGCACAAGGGTTGTTAAAATGAATAACTAGAAAATGATATTTGATGCTTAATATACAAGCTAAGATGATTCCTATGTGAAAATGTGTGCTGGAAGGATTAGTGGTGTGCTTCTAAATGAAACAAGATGATGGAATTGATGATGAATACAATGATAAACAAAGGATAATGTTCATGATAAGTGAACAAGTAGAGATGAGTGAGATGATATGAAACTATAGTGAACAATCCATGATTATGCATATGCTCAAATGCAAACATAAAACAAACTATCCTAAAATGCAACTATGAAGCCATTAATTAATCTAAGATGAGAGTGCAAAGTAACACATGATATGAAACTAATTATAAGACTCCATGAAAGCTCCAAGATCCTAAGATAAACCTGCATAGTGACTTTTCTCAAATTGTGGATGATAAATGTAAAGGCAAGGAGGTGTATTTATAGAATTTCCCAAGCATTTTGTGAGGTGGCACCTATCAATGGTTTAGATTTGAAGGAGAAAGAATAGGCGATGGAGATGAAAAGAATCAGGATGTTGTCCCCTTGACCAAAGACAACATGTCATGTGTGTGGAGGGAATCCCTTGACCAATTGGAAACATGCCAAATGGATGGGAGACCCAAGTGTGTGAAACAAAGACCCATGTGCTCCAAATTTGTTGGAAGTGTGGGGGAATAAAGTCATGTGCCTTTTCCCATTGGTGGAAGTGTGTGAGGATAATTCTAATTAATAATTAAGCTTATTTCTTTTCATGTGACCTTTATGAGGTGGCACAAAAAAAGTTGTGGAAATGTGCTCTAATTGTTAATCAGGATTAAGGAAGATTAATTAAATAAACACGTTTAGGATACTTTGTTTATTTAATTTTAGAAGAATATGATTTTGGATAATTAAAATAAGAGTGAACAATATAAATAAAATAAGACTTTATTTATATGTAGTTGAAACATTAATCAAATAGGTTGTATTCAATTAATTGAATGTGATGACCATTTTTAGGTGTATACATTTTTCCCCTCTTTGAAGTGATGTTTTTACACGTTGCTTCAAACAAAATTTTGATGTCAATAATCAGAAAATATTTTTATACCCTAGACAATACCCCAAACTTTTGTATTTCAAGTATTGACAGATATATGCCCCCTCGAGAGATAAATTGGTGAATGTGTGGATGTTAAAATGAAATGTTGGAATAATGTGATGGTGTTGTGATGATTATGATGGTAATCCGACATTGATTCAGTGAGATTTTGATGAGAAGACAATTTATCTCTCAAAATTTCATTGCAAGCTCTTTCTGTGAATAGTGTTGATTAATTACAACTCCTTTGTGGTAAAAATGGGAAATAAATCCCACCATAAATCCCTCCATTTTACCCTTAAAAGGTAAAAAGTGGCAAAATGGGATTCATTTTCTCATTTTGAGTTCGGAGAAGTTGAAAATTGGAGAGCTTAGAGAAAGATGGTGATCCCATACCACAAGCATCATTTCGAGCATCTTCGCTAACTTAATTATCTTGTTGCCTTTGGATGTACGGTACACTTTACGAGAAACCTCTTTGTTAGTCAGTTTCTTGCCTTTTAATAGTATTTTGAACATCGTAGATAGATGTATTAGCTTTTTTAATGTTATTGTTGCACATTTAGATGATGTTTTTGTAGTTTTGATGTGTTTTTGAGTGTGTTTGAGAGTGTTGGCACCTTTGGGGTCCCAAATGGCACCTTTTACAAGTTTGAAAATCAATTTTTTGTGCCATTTGAGAGTTTTGGCACCTTTGGGGTCCCAAATGGCACCTCTTGCAAGGTTGAATATGCATGTTTTGGGGTGTTTTAGTAGTTGGGTATGTGCAGGATCATCATGCAAAAAACAGGCCCTTAAGTGGCAAAAAATTCAAAAAAATCAGTGTTAGGCAACTTGACGTAAATATTTGAATAAGTTATCTATATTATTTAAAAAATATGTAAGAATAGAATTTGTAGAAAATTGAATGTAGTTTCTAAAATACTAGGTTTATTTAAAATAAATAAAATCTATTTGGTGAAATTTTGAAATTTCAATGCAAGAGTACTTAAATTTTAGGGAAAAAAATAAGAAGTAGGTGTGCAATTCCTAACCATAATAAAATGATAATATTTTTATAAGATTTTATATATAAGTAGAGGACTCATGTCCAGATGTGATGCATATTTTTGTAATTTGTTTCTAAGTAAATAATTAATTATGAAATTTTATTACAAATTTTAGAAAATATAAAACTCATCTTTCCCAACCACCTTAACTTGGTCAAAACTTCATGAAATTTAATTTTCTTTTTAATCCTATAGTATGTGAAGCATAGAATGTGACGCATGTTTTGGATTCAAAAATATGATAATCGTTTGAGCTTATAGATGTTTTTCAATCAGCCTATTGATCAGGGACTTTAGTCATAATTCTAATAGAAAATGAATAATAATTATTTATTAAATTCAAATTAAATCATAATTTATATTTTTGGAAATCTGAGAATCTCCTCTAAAAACCCTTTTCATTTCATTAATTTTGGGTGAAAAAAAAGTCGTCAGCCACATACCCTACAAATATTGCCACTTTTTGGCGCACCATGATCTTGCACATACCCAGTTTTGATGCCTTTGGGGTCCCAAATGGCACCTCTTACAAGGGTAAAATTAATATTTTTGAACTCCAACACTATTTTGCAACCTTTGGTGTCTCAAGTGGCACCTCTTGCAAGCTTGAAAATACATGTTTTTGAAGTTAAACTTTGTTTTGGTGCCTTTGGGGTCCCAAATGGCACCTCTTGTTGCCTTGGAATTTTTTTACCTTTGTTGATTCTAGGTGGTTTAAGCTCATCATTTTCCCCATTTGAGAAAGGTGTGATTATGAAAAGCCCTCGTGATGATGTTTGCAAGATGTTTCTGAAACATAGTCATTGCTTTGTCATGTGTTGGACTGATTTTAGTCTGAGTGTGAGATGTGCATTGTTTGATTGATGTTCAAGTAAGATAGTTGATGATTTGATCTCATGATAGGCGAGAATCAAATGATAGAACCAATGATGTATCAACCTCATGATAGGTGAGGATCAATGATAGGATTGATATCATATCAACATCATGATACACAAGGATCGATGGTGGGATTGATTGATGTATCAACCTCATGATAGGTGAGGATCAATTGATATGATTATTTGCATATTGACCTCATGATAAGTGAGGATTGATGGTAGGATTGAAAAAACATCAACCTCATGATATGTGAGGATCGATGGTACGATTGATAGCATATCAACCTCATGATAGGCAAGGATTGATAATTTTTTGATAGCACATTGACCTCATGATAGGCGAGGATCGATTGTAGGATTGATAGCATATCGACCTCATGATAGGAAAGGATAAATAATGCTTTGATAGCACATTGACCTCATGATAGGTTAGGATCGATGTTAGGATTGATAGCATATCGACCTCATGATAGGCGATGATCGATAATGGTTTGATAGCACATCAACCTCATGATAGGCGAGGATCGATGATAGGATTGATTGAACTGATTGATTGAGTTGATGATTTTTTTGATTGATTTAATCATCCTGATTGAACCTGATTTGATTAACTACACATTACCTTGATTAGCTGATAATCTCGATTGAAGATGATATTGATTGAATGATAATCTTGATTAAACATGACATTGATTGACTGATTTGTGTCTCATGTTATGATTAGGGAGATTCAAATGTACTATAGTCTTGAGAGCATTTCCCAAAGACATGGAATATAGTTTATCAGTTTTCTGCAGTGGATTTGGATATTATCACACATTGTGGGCTGACCTCCTTATTAGATATTCCACAATATTGGATTGACAGAGGTTTACTGACGGCATTGGTAGAGAGGTACCATAGTGACCACAACACCTTTCACTTAGCCACGAGAGAGATGACAATGACTCTAGAGGATGTGTACCATATTTTGCAGATCCTAGTGATGGGAGAGATAGTGGTGTATGATAAGATAGAACAGGGTGGGATAAATGCGTTGTAGAGGTTGTGTTGAGATGATCATGTGGCAGGCCGATGGATTCCTTACATAGAGATGGTTAGTAGATATGATCCTTTGCCATGTGTACTTTCCTAATTTATTGGTGGATTCCTTTGTCCTTATCATAGGTCAATGGGATTTCTAGTAGGTTGGGGTTATGTGTTATCTTGGATGACACTTGATGGTACCATATATGCATGGGGCTCATGCATGTTAGCACACTTATACCAAGATTTTCATGAGGTTGTTTATTATGGGGTGATGAGCCTATCATGTGGCATCACATTATTGCAGACATGGGCATGGGAGCATATAGCCATCACTCAAACCATGGGAGAGAGACAACAACCACTAGGGAGACCCTATGTTTTTTGTTACAGTAGCCCACATGTCCAATAAAAGATGGGAAAGGTAGCCTATATGATTTGTAGATTGTTACATGGCGCCCATACTTGGATTGTGAGGAGTGGCCAAAGGATCGACTAGATATGTCGTATATGTTGTTATCTCATTTTCTAATTGGGCGGACACATGTTGTGCTTGAGTGATACCTATATTTGTGAGTATATCAATAGTTTAGACAGGTTTGGGGGATGCCCCTGGGAGTTTCCCATTATGCACGATGACAACAAGATGTTCTAGAGTGGGGACCATGTGTATCTTATGAGGTAACTTGTACAAAGTATTATACCTTGACACCAGGTTTATGGGAGTATGTTCTATATATTATAGATGTCGAGATGATAGAGGATTATTCAGAGTACTTCCACACTCATCCTTTTATGTGATTTACTCTTCCAAAGGAGCTAGTACCATCGATTGATGGAGAGGGAGGGGATAACGAGGATGGTGATGATGGTGGGGATAGTGGTTATAGTGGTGATAGTGGTGTAGGGGGTGGTTGCAGGGGTGATGGTGGTGTAGAGGGTGGTGGTGAGAGTGATGATGAGGTAGGGTCACTAGAGGAAAATGATAGTCATCCATTTGATTTTATAGTTCTAAGGTGCAAGAGGAGTGTTATTATACTTTAGGTGGTGCTTCCCAAGATTTAGATTGGTATACCCTCTCATCAGCAATCATCATAGATACCGGATTTTTAGGTAGAGGTTTAGTCATGTGAGAGTGAGATAGTGCATGCTTGAGCACAGATTGAGTCCCTTTAGGATGAGTTAGTGCAGTGTCGAGCATAGATTGATATTTTGATGACTGATAGAGAGATAGACATGCAACATATACAATAGTTGCAGGCATAGGTGATAATACTCACTTCAGGGAGGGATGCCTCTAGATGCCGGTCAGAATAGGTTGAGGCCATTTCTGAGAGGATACAATGAAAAACACCATCTATAGGTACAATGGATTTCCTTAGAGAGATCCAACACATTTCTCAGGAGTTGTAGTTTTACAGAGGTAAATATCATGAGTTGGTTCCTCCTAAGCAATGAGATAGTTTTATACAGTCTCCGTCTGGCAGATCTCATTCTCAGACTATTAGCATGGGTGTCACACAACCATTGCCTAGAGACAGGAGAGATCTAGGTGCAAGTTCGTTAGGCAGAGGAGGTACTAGTTCCATGAGACCAACGACATCTGGTGGGAGCTCGACATAACATATTGTGATGTCCTTGGACATTGTGTATACATATTTTGTGAGATTGAGGATGTATTTCCCATGATACAGCGCCTTTTGGATTTTTATGTATCTCATCCTACTTTTGGATATCCTTGTACACTTGGACATTATGATATTTTTGATGTTATATGATATGCAACAATGATTATGATGTAAATGTTGATATGCATTTTATTTCAATGTGATTATTATGATATGCAATGTGATGTGATGATTATGATTATGCAATGTGATGTGATGATTATGATTTCAATTATTCAGGGCTTTAAGCTTAAATGAGTGAGTTTTTCCAACTTCCAAAAGTTGTGGGAAGACTGCAATAGATTGATCTTTTAAGCTTCACAACTTTGACATATTTCCCAACTTTCTTGGAAGTCTGAAGAGACTCACTCATTTAAGCTTAGTGGATCACCCTCTTAAATGACATGTTTTTTATTTTGGAAATGATATGCAATGTATGTCCTTGTTTATTTTGTATTTTCTGATGCAAATATCATGATGGAATGTATGAATGTAAATGATGTGAGAATGTATTATAAGATATGCAAATGATGATGCAACTGATGTGAAATTAAATGAGAATGATGTGTTTTTGGTTAATGTCCAGTGTACTCAATCCATTAATAATAGAGATGACACCATTGTGAAATTGTTTCAGCTTTGAAAAAAATCCCATAAATACACATGCAATACTAACATGAATGTAGTCTAACCTAACTATATAATTCTCATTTTTAAAAGTTGTCATTCATATTAACCAATTTGTCATGCTCTTTATCATCATTGGTCCTTTAAAATGTTGAAAGTGAGTACAAGCATCAATGGCATATTTTAGACCAAGATGACCTAAGTACTACTTTCATGATGTTATAAAATTGTAGGTTAACACAAGCATCTAAGTATAATTAAACTGAGACGACCTGAGCATTACTTGCATAAACAAACAAGATTTAATCTTTTTCCTATGCAAATTTAGAATTTCATTAGTGATACTTTGTAGAGCACGTCTCGTGATAACTTGCATAGTAATAATGATAAAATCATAGAAAACAAACAAAGAAAAATCATACTCTTTCCTTGCTCCTCTAGTTCAAGACATCATCAAGGACTCAAGAGATATGATAACAAAATAAAAGTAGAATAGTTTGAACTTTTATGTTTAGTGTGATAGACCCTTGATTCATAAAGATCACCATCCATTTGAAGTTTGTGTTTGTAACATTGGTTTGACGACTATTTCCCTATTGGTTCAAGCTCAAAGTTTATTTTCCCCTAGTTAGTCTAGGATTTTTTTCCCAATCTAGGGTGAGACATGACCATGACAATGGTGACCTAACCTAAAGACCTATCCTAGGGGCCTCAGGGGCTAATCAATAGATTAGCCTTGCCTACCTTATACATGTAGAGACCATGTAGTTTGACTAATGACTCGACCAAGATTTACAACACAAAAACCTAAAGGACTAACCTAAGTGTCTCGAGGGATAATCAAAGATCACCCTTTCCTACGTTCAAAGCTCAGTGATGATGTAGTTTGAACAACGACCATGTTTTTCAATTTTTGACCTTTTGACTTATTTTTTGATTTTTGATTTTATGACCTTAACAATGTACAAGAATCCCATCCCATGCAAGGCATGCCCTTAGTGTGATACAATAATAAAAACTAATTTTTAGAATGGGCCGAGTAATACTAGGGGATACCATGATACAAACACTAGATCAAGCTATGATGCGAATATGGAAGCATGACAGATGCAAAGATGGAAGCATGATGGATGAATGATGCAGAGCAAGTCACGTAGCCCAAGATAGATGGAGAGTGCTTATTTTACACAATGTTCCTGTTTTCTAGGTTTTCACCAAGGTACTTGCCCAAAGTACCACTGAAGTGGTTTTCACTAGAGGATGATCTTTTTTCTTTACTGTTTTCAATCCTTTTTTTGATTTTTTTGAGTTTCTTTAAGACATTTTCTGATTTTTTTGGTATTTTTCTAGGACCTTTATCAATGCATGGGATGAGTGAGGTGTAAAACCTTTTAAGATGCAAGTTGTTGAGGGGTTCATCAAATATATCCCCTTCTGGTGTAGATAACTGGTATGCTCCTGATCCAAAGACTAATACTATAACAAAGGAACCCAACTAGTTAGGTTCAAATTTTCCCTTCTCTTGATCTTGTTGATTATGGGGATTTTCCCTTAAGAATAAGTCACCCACCTAAAATGATCTAGGTTTTACTCTATGATTGTAGCTCCTAGATATCCTTTGCTAATAGGATTTTAGGTGATCAACTACATGTTGTCAGCATTCATTCAATGGTTCCAATTATTGTATCCTAGATACTCTATAATCCTTGTTTGAAATCATCCCTTTGAGTGACACACGTAGGGATGGTATCTCAACCTCAATATGTAGAATAACTTCTAATCCATAAACTAGAGAATAGGGTGTTGCTCCTGTCAGGGTATGGATACTAGTTCTGTAGGCCCACAATGTTGGTTTATGTGAACATGCCAATCATGTCTAGCTTCATTGATGGTTTTCTTCAGGATCTTTAGGATAGTCTTGTTTGAGGCCTCTGCTTGACCATTCCCTTGGGGATAATAAGGTGTAGAAAACTGATGGTGGATATGGAATCTTTCACAGAGCTTGTGAACATCTTGATTCTTAAAAGGTCAGCCATTATCCATAATAATATATTGAGGAACACCATACCAATAAATGAGATAATTCAGGATAAATGATGAGATTTTCTTTTTGGTGATGGTAATTAGGAGAACAACTTCAATACATTTGGTGAAGTATTTTGTGGCTATGATTATAAACTTATGTCCATTGGAGGAAGATGGGTGAATCTTACCTACAAGGTCCAATCCCCGCTAACAAAAGTGCCATGTAGCTGTGAAAGGATGCAACTCTTGTGTAGGTGCATGTGTCAAGTTTCCATGAATTTGACATTTCAAACACCTTTTGACATATTGAAATGAATCCTCCATATTCAGCCAATAATACCCCAATTATAATAATTTATTAGCTAAGGTTAAGCCACTTGAATGCGTTCCACAGATACCTTCGTGAACCTCTTGTAAAGTGGCTTTAGCTTTGTTACATTCTAGACACTAAAGAAGAGTACCATTCAGACCTTGTCTATAAAGCACATAAGCTATTAGGGTGTGGCCAACTGCTTGTTGAATGAAGTTTCATTTTTGGTTTTGAGATAAGTTAATTGGAAGGGTATTGTCCTTTAAGTAGGTACAAATCTCTCCATAGAGGGAAATTCGAGGGTCAACAATATGGAATATCACTTGGGATTTTGGATCTTTGTAGGTTGGGTTAGACACTTGTTCTACCATGAATTCATAACATTTTTTCTATTCAGGTATCTGTAAGAGAGAAGCAATGGTGGCCATTGCATCTACAACTTTTTTTTTCATTCTAGGAATTTGTGCAAAATTGATCTCAATGAAGTACTTTTTGAAATAATCCACCATCCTCTTGTAGGGAAACAAATTTTCATCCTTTGTTTGATAATCATCATTGAATTGGTTTATGACTAGTTGTGAGTCACCATAGACTAGCAATTCCATGATTTTCCATTCAACAACTATCTTGATTCTAATGATTAATGCTTCGTATTCAGTTATGTTGTTCGTGTACGGAAATATTAATTTGTAGGATTTAGGAATTGTGTATCCTTGTGGTGAGAAAAACAAGATTCCTATGCCTAATCCATGTTGTGTATAAGATCCATCAAAGTACATCATCCCCTGTTGTGTAGATATGGTTAGGATATCATTATCAGGGAATTCAATGTTTATTGGATTATTATCTAATAATGGGGCTTTAGCTAGTTGATCTACTATGACTTGACATTTGATTGCTTTCTTGTCCATGTACTAGATGTTGAACTCACTCAATATCATGACCCACTTGGATAATAAAGCAAATTTTTTGAGTAAGTACTTTAATGGATCAATTTTGGCAATGAGTTTAATGGTGTGAGTTAGCATGTAGTGCCTCAATTGTTGTGTAGAAAATACAACCACTAAGTAAGCTTTCCCAATAAAGGTGTAATTGATCCCATAACCATTTAAGGTCCTACTAATATAATAGATGGCTCTCTCCTTTCCTATAGAATCTTCATGTGTTAATAAGGCTCCCAAATATATCTCAATTGTTGCAATGTATAGCAATAATGGTTTTCCCTTGACTAGTGGTATCAACACAGGTGGTGTCATCAGGTACTAATTTAGTTGATTGAAGGAAACCTCACATTTATCATCCCACTTGAAAGAGACATTCTTGTGTAATAAGTGGTTGGAAGGATGAGTTTTATCAGCTAGTTGTGCAATGAATCTTTTGATGGACTGGAACCTTCCCTGTAATGATCTAAGTTGATTGATGTATTTAGGAGGAGGCATTTACATGATGGATTTGAATTTTATATTATCCACCTCAATTCCTTTAGCTGAGACAATGTAACCCAAAAGTTTAGATGATGTTACACTGAACACACATTTCTTGGGATTTAACCTCACCTTGAATTTCTCCAATCTAGTGAAGATTTTGTCTAGAATCTCTAAGTGTCCTTCTCTAGTGTAGGATTTTTCCAACAGATCATCTACATAGTCTTCCATAAAAGTATGCATCACGTCATGGAAGATGGTAGTCATAGCTCTCTTAGATGTAGCTCTAACATTTTTCAACCCAAAAGGCATCACATTCCAACAAAAAGTGCCCCAAGGACATGTAAAGGCCGTTTTATCTTGATCTTCAGCTGCTATATTTATTTACTTATATCCTAAAATGTCATCCATAAGTGATAACATTCTGTGACCAAAAGTAAGGTCTACAATCATATCAATGTTTGGTAGAGGAAAAACATCTTTTGGACAGGCTTTGTTAAGATCCCTAAAGTCCATGCATATCCTGATGCTCTTATCTGGTTTGGAGATTAGAAAAATGTTTGATATCTAGTCAACATAGTCAATAGATCTTATAAATCCTACATCTAATAGCTTTTTCAACTCAACTTTCACTAGAAGGGCAATATGGGGATGCATTTTTCTTAGTTTTTTCTTTTCCTTTTTTACACCAGGTGGTAATGACAAAAGATGTATAATGAGTTGTGGATTTATGCCTGGCATGTCAACATATGACCAAGTAAAGTTTATTTTCCTCTCCTCAAAGAATTTGGTGGAATGAGGTTTCTCCTCTTCAATCATGGATTTTGCTAAATTTAGGATCTTCACTATTTTAGTTATACCAACATTGATGGATTGTGTAGGTTCTATCAATATTGAAGATCTCTCCTAATAGTGTTCTGGGAGAGTGTCAAACCTTCCATCTCTTAGTGCCTCATGGAGGTTTTCACCTTGAGATACTCTCTTTGTTTGTACTTTTTCCTAATTTAATAGTGCCACTAGATGGTTTTCACTATTATACTCATTTCTTATATTTTTCATTTTGCAGCTAAAAGGTTTGGCACTCCCTTCGTCAGGAGATTCATTCTGATATTTAATGATAGAACGTGTGTCACGATTATCAGAACATAGGAAGTTCATGATGGCATCATTGTTCGAAAAGGTGGTTATGTCAAGCAACTCATTTTGATCCTATTCAATTAGTTCAGGATGTATTAAACGCAAGGAATCATTTGATTGACCAAGGTCATAAGGTGTAAGCATCAAGATAGCCATTTTTTCAAAGTGTCCAATGAGGTCTAGGATGTTACTCTCTTCCAACGTATCTATCTTGCTCGAAGAATGATTGTCTTCACTCAAGTCAAAGATATATTGTGATCCATATTCAAGGAGTTTCGAACCCAAACTTTGTCCTTTTATACATATTGGTGTGTACTTTTGGATTACATTGATCTCTTTGTCATGGAAAGACTCCTCAAAAAGGGAGTCCCATTCATATTCATTGGAATCTATTTCATGATCTTAACTAGCCTGTAGTTGTAAGATTATTTCAATATCTCTTTGAGTGGCTTCCTCTTTTGAGTCCTCCTTGTATCCTAGCCCTGTTTTGTCTTTGGGATTCATTGTGATGAGCTGTAGTGGCTCATTGATTCCTTCTTTTCTTTTATCCAAAGCACCATTTCCCTCATATCACATTTTTTTCAAGATTGTCTGACCTTTTCCATACTTATCTATGCATATATTAGACACTGATACATGTGATTGTTCTTCATCTTTCTATAACCAGTTTAGGACATCCCTATCTTCTGATTCCTCAGCTTGATTGCTTACTTTTATAAACTTCCAATCAAAGAGTGTGATGGGTTGTAAATATTGTTTTCTTGAGGGGGATGGTTGTCCATGTGACTTAGGAGAAGATCAAATTTGTGGTAAGTATGAAGATTTCTCAAACGAGTATTCCCCTATGCCATTGTCTTTTATTTGGATCTTTTCAAACTATTTTGATAAGGAATCAAGATGACTTCCATTGTTGCATGAAATAGAGTCAACGACCCCTTTTCCTTTTGATTGAGCCTTTTCCTCATGTTGTTTTGAAGAAGAACCAACTGGAATTTCTTTGTTTGATGTATCAGAGTTGATTACTTCTCTATTATGTGGTACAAAGGTATCTTGACTTGTTCTGAGTGTATTGCAATATTGGGGATTGTTAGAATTTGTAGTAATGGTGATCTCCTGTCCATTGAAAGGAAATTTCAGGAACTGATGATAGGTTGATGGTACCACTTGAATTTCATGAATCCATGGTCATCCCAAGAGTATGTTATATGCCAATTCCTTGTCTAATACTTGACACACTATGTCTTTGAAAATTGGTCCCACTTGAATGGGTAAGATGATCAATCCTTGAGAGGATCTCTCCTCATCATCATATGCTTTTATGGTAATTTTCCTTCTAGGATCAATATCATTTTGAGAATATCCCAATGCACGAATAAGCTTGAGAGTGAAAATATTTAGGCTTGCTCTTCCATCTATAAGGACATGTTTGATGCAATCTTTATGGATTAATACTTCGATGAGGAGAGCAACATTATAGGGATGGGTGGCGGATGCATTTTCATGTTCAGAGAATTATAAGCAATGAGGTGTGGTCAATGTCCCACCATAGCTTGAAATGTATAGAATTCTAGATTGTTTGGTACTATGGTGACAACTAAAGCTTGTTCCAATATTTCTTTGTGTGCTGGTGAAATATTGAGAAGTTCTAGTATGGATATTTGAGAGGGTATCTTCTGCAACTGATCAATGATGTTATATAGAGTTATAGGAAAAATAGTCATTTTGGACATGGAAGCGGTGGCTCCTTTCAATGTTACCTTGGCTTGTCCTCTTGTGATTGCACTGATTGGTGTATTATCTTGATTGATTGTGATTTTGATGACATTAATTTGATTTTCATTTGTGTAAATGTTGGTGATTAGATTTCTAGGTACAAGGTCATTGATTTGATGTGAGATGGTGTCAATATCATTGTGCTAGTTTTCAATAGTGGTATCCTTCCCTTGGCTTCCAATTTCACTATCTTGGATGGAACTCTCAACCATCTCAATACAATGAATGGTAGAATCATAAACATAGTTTACATTCTTGTCTTTGGTATTCGATGTAGAGGACTCTCCCTTTTCATAATTGGGTAAAGGGTTCTTGAACACTCCCTGATCATTATTTGTTTGGGGTCCTTCAATGTGTACCTTTTTGTTATCAATGAGATCTTGGACTGTGTGTTTTAATTTTCAAAAATCTTTTATCATATGACCATTGTTCTGATGGTAATCACAATAATGGGCATCATTCCACCAAAAGGGTTTGACTTGTGGATCCTAGTTTTTTACTTCTAGCACTATGATGAGCTTAGCCCCAATAAGTTCCTTTAAGGATGAATCTAAGGATTGTCCCAATCATGTAAATTTCCATCAATTGGAAGGTTTTGGAAGTAGTGTTGCTTTAGTCTCTAGTTTAGTCTGATTGTTGTTTTGGCTGACATTTGAAGTGTTGGGAGGATTGTTGGTCCAATCAGTCTTCGTGGCAGCTGCTGTTAGGTTGACTATTGGTTTTGTATTTTGATTTTCAGCTATGACCTCGTTGTTTCCTACATTCTTGTTTCATTTCCAAAATTTAGGTTTGTCCCCACCATTGTAGTTGTTAGAGGAAGCAGATGAGTTGTTTTCATTGTATACCTTAATGACCCCTCTTTTGACTAAGGCTTCTTCGATTTTAATTCTATTTTCAATCAATTTTTTGAAGGTAGGGGGACATTGTAATTCCAATCTATAACTCATCTCATAATTAAGGTTGTCAACGAAAATATCATCTTTTCCTTTTCGGGTACGGGATGAGAATACCTTGCAAACAATCTTCTCCATTTTTGCAAGAAAATGAGGAAGGACTCACCCTTTTTTTATTTCAAGTTGCAAAGGTCTTTCATGGTGATATCATGTTGGATATTGTAAGAGTATTGAGTGAGAAATCTATTGACCAATTCTTCAAATGTGTTGATGGGGGATGTAATATTTGAAAACCATTCAAGGCATATCCCTCCTAGACTTCGTGGAAATAGTCTCATCAAATAAGTTTCCTCATGCACAAATTCTAGACTCATAGTCTGAAATTCCCTCACATGATCTAATGGATTAGTTGTACCATTGTAGTTGTCATACTTTGGGAATTCACTACGTTTACTAGGTATTTTTCCCCATCTCTTTCAAAAATATTTTCCAAAAACTTATTGAAGTTGGGGTCTTGTTCTACTTGTTAGATATCCTCATCGTTTATTTCTTCCCCTTGAGTGTTGTTGAGTCCAAGAATAGGGTTTTCTTCTACATCAACCATGTTGCTAGGGATCTCACTATTTTGAGGTTCAATGTTGGGAATTCCAACATTGGGAGTTTTAATATCGAAAGTTTCACTACTTGGTCTTCCTCTATTTTTTGTTTCAAAGTTGGGTGTTCTAAGTTCCTTGTCCTTGAGTCTTCTCTTTTGTGATCTTGTTTGGATGGGCATGCAAGTGTTATGATTTAGACTAAGCTTTGATCTAAGTTTGAAATAGTGCCAAGGATTACGACTAAGTCAAATAGAATGACAAATTCTATTGATTAGACTAAGTTTGATTTGATTGCATGACATCCTTTCATGATTAAAGGATGAAAAATCCCTAAGATGAAACTAGGTTGTACAAGCAAAGATGTGATGGATATTGATGATTTAGGAACCTTGAAATGTTTAGATCTAGGTTTAGTTTGAAAACTTCCACTTGTATAGGTTCGTTTCAACACATTTAGACTTCTAAGGTATCTAAGGAACAATCTTGGACTTGGATTTTTGATTCAAGATTTGTAATTAAGCTACTCAAAACATTGGAAAAGTCTTGGATTTTGACAATAGTACATCATGTATAACTCTAGATTGTTCTTACAAGCTTTCTTGTAAAAATTAAAGGTTAGCCTTTCTCTAAAGTCATAGAGCATAGACAAACATTTTTTATGTTGTTTTGGACTAAGAGGTTTGATCTTTGGTTTTCTAGTGTTGACCTTTCATTAAATCATTATGTAAACCACACATTCTAAATTTGTTTTTCCTAAGGAAAGGTTGAACACTGCTAAAAGGACTAATTTTTTGAAGATGGATGGACCTAAGTTACCGACTTGTCTACCTTAATGAATGTAGTTCAGAGTCAAGGTTTTCACTTTCAAAATGTAACATTTTTTATGGTATTTTGTTTGAGTTTCATTTTGAAGACACATCAAACAAAATATACACTCCTAAGGCTGTGTAAGACTCTATTCTTTTAGATTCCATGCAGGTTTTACCCCAACCACACTATCTTTAGTAGATGAATTCAAAAGCTTGGATGAGAAAGCTCCCCCTTATAGTGCACTATATTCTCAGGCCAACCAAGCTTCTAGTCCCCATGAAACTCACATGGAGAAATAATCACCTCTACTAAAAACTACAAGAATGTGGATGCCTTAGCAACGACTGTTGTTGCACCAAAGAATAGATAAAGGATTTTGGAAAATCTACAACAAGGGTTTTAATTTGGACATTTCATTCATAGGGGGTGACCCATGCAATGAGAATCCCTTTTGATCCATCTCATCAGAGCCACCTGCATGATACTTGAACTTTCTTCAAGTATCCACAATTATATCCCAATTGGAAGTTACTTGGTTTTAGCGTGTTACCAATTGGTTCATTCCCTTGGGTGATTAATTTTTCCCACAAGTTAGGCCCTCTATGATAAACAAAATAAATCAAGCATACCCTTTTTTTATCACTCTTTATTTCACATGAATAAAGAGAGAACACATGCTATATGCTCCACTTACACTCACACATAAACAAGAATGGGTCTGGCTTTTTGGATCACCTAGTTAAGGGGAGAGCATATGCCTACCATCCATCACATACAATAGACATGGTGTTTATTAACCCATTAATTAAGCTATGTTCCTAATTAAACCAAAAGGAAACATGATATTCATTAACCTTTTAATTAAGCTATATTCCTATCTTAACCAAAAGGAAACAAGTGAATAACATCTAGCCCCTGCAGTATATTAGTAGTTTATGTTTTGAGTCTTTGAAAACAATTATGGGAAAACCTATAAATGCATAACGCAGAATGTGAGTATTTTGACTTGGTGAAAAACTACAAGAGGTGCCAAAATGGAGACAAGAGGTTCCAAAACAGAGGCAAGAGGCACCAAAACAGAGATAGAAAGTTCAAAAATAGAGTTAGAAAAGCTATAAATCCTTGAAATAGTTTGCAAGAGGCACCAAAACAGGTTCAAGAGGTGCCAAAACTCTAGAAATAGTGCAAAATGGTCCCAGAACAAGTGAAAATGGTCTCAGAATAGCTTTCAAGAGGCCCTAAAACTCTAAATATGGCCTAGAATGGTCCTAGAACAAGTGAAAATGGTCTCGGAATAGCTTGCAAGAGGTGCCAAAACTCAAGCAAGAGGCATAAAAATAGGTGCAAGAGGCACCAAAACTCCAGAAACAACCCAAAATTGCCTCAAAATAGGTGCAAAAGGCTCTCAAGTCTCATTTGAACTTGCGATCATGAAATTTACAAAAAAGTCAGAAACAAGTGAGGCAAAGCCCCCATAGTGGGTGCCATTTAGTGCGTGTGTTGAATTTGGAGAGATTCTAATGTCAACACAAACCTTAATGAGATGGTTTACATTCAAATTTTGATAAAGTAAACTACTATATTTCATAATACAATCAAACCTTTCAAATATATATCATTTTCCTCTATTTCTAGGGATTTATTAAACCGTTTGGCCCTCAAATTTCTATGAGTACAAGGGTTGTTAAAATGACTACCTAGAAAATGAGATTTGATGCTTAATATGCAAGCTAAGATGATTCCTATGTGCAAACGTATGCTGGAAGGATTAGTGGTGTGCTTCTAAATGAAACAAGATGATGGAATTGACAATGAATACAATGATAAATGAAGGATGATGTTGATGATAAGTGAAAAAGTGGAGATGAGTGAGATGATATGAAACTATAGTGAACTATCCATGATTATGCATATGCTCAAATGAAAGCATAAAACAAACTATCCTAAAATGCAACTATGATGCAATGGGGATGATAAAATGCAACTACGAAGCAATTAATTAATCTAAGATGAGATTGCAAAGTAACACATGATATGAAAACTAATTATAAGACTCCATGAAAGATCCAAGCTCCTAAGATAAACTTTCATACTGACTTTTCTCAAATTGTGGATGATAAATGCAAAGGCAAGGAGGTGTATTTATAGAGTTTCGCAAGCATTTTGTGAGGTGGAACCTATCAACAGTTTAGATTTGAAGGAGAAAGAATAGATGATGGAGATGAAAAGAATTAGGATGTTGTCCCCTTGACCAAAATACAATATGTCATGTGTGTGGAGGGAATCACTTGACAAATTGGAAACATGCCAAAAGGACGGGAGACCCAAGTGTGTGAAACACAGACCCCATGTGCTCCAAATTTGTTGGAAGTGTGTGGGAATAAATTCATGTGCCTTTTCCCATTGGTGGAAGTGTGTGAGGATAATTCTAATTAATAATTAGGCTTATTTATATTCATGTGACCTTTATGAGGTGGCACAAATTTTTTTGTAGAAATGTGCTCTAATTGTTAATCAAGATTAAGAAAGATTAATTAAATAAACACATTTAGGATACTTTGTTTATTTAATTTTAGAAGAATATGATTTTGGAGAATTAAAAGAAGAGTGAGCAATATAAATAAAGTAATAATTTATTTATATGTAGTTGAAACATTAATCAAATATGTTGTATTTAATTAATTGAATGTAATGAATGTTTTTAGGTGTATACATCTATAAATACATTTTGAACCACACAATATAAATGTTGTTATAACTTTATGAAAAATTTCCATCTTGATAAAAAACTATATGTAAATAATCTTTTAGACAAGCTGAAAAGATAATTATGTAGATATGCAAAAATGCAATGGGTAGAACATAATATTTTTTTTGAAGTCAAATGTATGATTGCTTTACCACAAAAATTAACCATTTAAGATTACCCCTTTTAGAGTCATTGCAGATTGTGGTTTATGTGATTGTAGAAGGAAACCACACACTGTTGCCATGTGCTTCTAAGAGGACAAAAAATTTGTTGATTACATCACATTGTTTATCCCTAGAAGCGCATGACAATGGTGTATGTTGCTCCATTAAAATAAACCATTTACAATGTCATGGTTGGCCTAGATTTCATTTTGTACATGACTACATTTTTTTCCTTTCTAGTTATTGGTTGTTATATGTGCCCATGTTGCGTAAACACATTTCTACATATACATCATAGCCATACAATGCAAATATAAGCACTTGTAAAGAAAAAACTATACTGATATATATGTTTGTGAAGTTAGATGCACCCTTTTAGTTATTATACACTCTTATATATATTCCATCTATCCATGTTCCTTTAGCCATCTTCAAATCCCATGATGCCAATACTTTATTGGGAAACCTATTTTTGTCAAGTTGTCACGACAAAAAAAGGACTACAATATTAGAGATCTTGTTTGACAAAACCCATTTTTCCCCAACTTTGTTATTGTGTGATATATGATAAGAATCCATGAGATTTTCCATGGACCTTACCTTCCTTTCTCGCTCATGGGTTTGGCTAGAGCCTACGAGGCTTCATGATTCCAATATGGTAGGGAGGAGAACGTGCGTGGGTTTAGTGCTTTTTCCGTCCATCATCATATTTTTTTGTTGCTTATACATGGACACAAATTCTCACATATAATTCTCTACCAAAAAAATACTCTATTCTATCCATTGCATCTATCATTGTTTCCATATCTCTCTTTTCAACTTGTCTGATAGATTACTTATACAAAATTCTTTACTAGGATTCCATGTATTCAAAATGTTCCATTTTATCTATTTCTATTTACAACAGATAATGCTAACCTCTTTTATTGTATATCTATATTATTTCCTTTATAATGTTGCACAAATACAATAAAAATTAAAGAAAATTTGTGTTATAAATTGTCTATTTGAAATTCTTTCATGACCTCCAACAACTTGATCCAATGTTGCTCGCCCTTGTTAAAAACCATCAATAGTACATGTAAGTACAAAACTTTTACATTATCAATAAATAGATTTTGTGATTCAATTGTAAATATTATTAATTTTTTTAGTTTCATATTGTCTATATTGATTTTGCACATATACTTACTCACTTTTTATGCTTCCTTTTTTATTTCAGTGGGTAGAGTAGAATATCTTTGTTGAAGTCAAATGTATAATTCTTTTCCCACAAAAAAATTACCATTTAAGATTTCCTCTTTTATAGTCATTATAGATTGTGGTTTATATGATTGTGGAAGGAAACCACACACTGCTATCATGTGCTTCTAAGAGGAAACACAATTTGTTGATTGCATCACATTTTTTATCCCTAGAAGCACATGACAATGGTGTATGTTGCTCCATTCAACTAAACCAGTTACAATTTCATTATTGGCCTATTACATTCTTCAATATATTCCATTTGTCCATGTTTCTCCAACCATCTTCAAATCCCATGATGCCAATTCTTTATCAGGATACTTTTTTTCATCAAGTTGTCATAGCAAAAAAGGACTACAATATTAGAGATCTTTTTTGAGAACACTTTTTTTCCCAAACTTTCTTATTGTGTGATATATGATAAGATTCGATGAGATTTTCCATGGACCTTGCTTGCCTTTCTTACTTTAGGTTTTGGATAGATCCCATGAGGCTTCATGATTCCAATATGGTAGGGAGGAGAATGAGCATGGGTTTAGTAGTTTTTCCATCCATCATCATATATTTGTTGTTGTTTATATACATGGACACCCAAATTCTCACATCCACTTGTCTACCAAAAAAATACTCTATTCTATCCATTGTATTTTTCATTGTTTCCACAAATACCTTTTCAACTTCTCCAATAGATTACTTATATACAATTATTTACTAGGATGCCATGTATTTAAAATGTTCAATTTTATCTCTTTCTATTTACAACTTATAATGCGAACCTCTTTATTATATATCTATATTATTTCCTCTATAATGTTGCATAGATACAATAGATATTCAATATTGTGAGGATGAAGAAACAAAGGAGCTATTTTGGCCTGCAAAGAATTCAAGGACATGCTATAAAATTCATGGCATTTGCTAAGAAATTATAAGTCATGCTATTTTCCATGGATTTTTTAGTATTTTTGATTGCACGCACTAGAGCATAAGAGTGTTTTGATGCATGTGCCTCATATTTTTCACATGATGATTATGTGCATTACATGTTGTGTATACGTCTACTTTAGCACAAATGCTCCAAAAATATGTTCATCACTCCCAACTATATAATGTTTTCATATTAATGAATAGACTTAGTGAACCAATTGTAAATATTATTAATTATTTTTAGTTTCGCATTGTCTATATTGATTTTGCACATATACTTACTCACTTTTTATGCTTCCTTTTTATTTCAATGGGTGGATTAGAATATATTTTTTGAAGTCAAATGTATGATTTTTTTCCTACAAAACAAGGCATACCTTTTAACTCAATTATTCTAACAATGCAAAATATGTATTTATTTATTTGGTGAGGTTTATTTATTTGTTTTGGATCAATTATGGTGTGAGTGAGTCTTTGATTGGACTATGAACATCTTTACTCTCTAAGTGATATTTTTCCCTATATAATCCTTTTTTTTGCTCATCAAATGGTATAAAATTTATCAATATAATATTTTCACTTTCTCCATCAATAAATGGATTTACATATTTGTTTTTATTTGGAAAAAAATTCAAGTTGTTATTCTATTTGGTCATCCATTTATTATTTTGTTTTGGGTATGTGCAGGATCATGATGGGCCAAAAAGTGGCGATATGATGGGTATGTGGCTGACGACTTTTTTTTTTACCCAAAATTGATGAAATGAAAAGGGTTTCTAAAGGAGATTCTCAACTTTCCACTAATATAAATTATGCTTTACTTTGAATTTATTAAATTATTATTATTCATTTTCTATTTGAATTATGACTAAAGCCCTAATTGATAGGCTGATTGAAAAACATCTATTACTTTCAAATGGTATCATATTTTTTTGATTCAAAACATGTGTCATATTCTATGCTTCACATACTATAGGATTAAAAAAATGAATTTCATGAAGTTTTGATGAAATTAAGGTGGTCAGACATACAAGTTTTTGTATTTTTTAAAAGTTGTAATAAAAAATTCATAATTAATAATTTACTTGGAAAAAACTTTGACGAGGCAGCAAACTCGAGACATAGAAATAATGCACACAACTAGAGAACTTTATTATTATTCAGAAAAGGGAAATATTACATGCAGAATATCTCAAATCCTCGAGCTCTATGATACATGCAAGCTACAACAAATTACAGAATACCCCTGTTCGCAGTATGCAAACTTTTCCCCAAAAAGCTACAAAAATTAGAAAAATCCAACTATAAATAGCTCATTTTCCCTTTTAGAGCCAAAAAATATTTGAATTATCATATTTTGGCAGTTGGAACCACAAATTATAATTTTAAATTCAAAATTTAAAACACCATTCAAAAATCAACACATTTTATAAGTGTCCCAACTTCTGGGAGCCATAACTTTTCATCTGGGACTTCATTTTTTGAAATGTTTGAACCGTTAGAAAGGTCTTGGAGTGAAGAACATGCTCAAAATATGCTATGCCAATTTTGGCAAGTTTTCAGGCTATTTTGGGGCTATTTAGTGATTCAAACCTGATCTAGAAGGTTTTTAGGTGCATTTCTGGGAGACTGAAATTGTAATATCTTTCAAACCGGGAATGCTCTTGGCTTGATTCTTTCACCAATCTTCTTATTTTTTCGTTCTAAATCCTCCCATATAATTTTTGTTCCCAAACACCTTCAAATTCCAATACCTGCTAAAAATAGCAGTTGACCAGAAAAAGTAGAAAAACAAAACTAAAAATGGGGATTTACATAATGACGAAAAGGGTATCTAGAAATGCAAAGAAATCTACAAAAGGATAACCAAAGGAAAAATAAATGGAATGCATATTTTTGGGTGATGCAAGATTTCCCTTACACCACTAGATGCTCCTAAATCAAAATTACAAAATTATATGCATCACATTGGGACATGCATCCTATATTTATATCTAAAATCTTATAAAAAAAATAGTATCATTTTATTATGGTTAGGGTGGTAAGACAAACACCTAATTTTGATTTTTTCTCTGAAATTTAAGTACTACTACATTGAAATTTCAAAATTTCACCAAATAGATTTAAAAAAAAAAAAACCTAGTAGCTTAGAAACTACATTCAATTTGCTACAAATTCAATTTTTACATTTTTTTCAAATAATACAGATAACTTATTCAAATTGTTACGTCAAGTTGCCTAACTTTGATTTTTCTAAAAAAATTTGCCACTTAAGGACCTACTTTTTCCATGATGATCTTGCACATACCCTTTCATCTAATCCTTTTTATATTGTTCATACACCAATTAAGGAGCATGTTTTTACTAGAAGTAATTAATAAAAAATAATATTTTTATTTTCAATTTCCTTGTAATTGACTACTTTTGAATCCTTTTTACTTGTCACCATTTTATTTTACTACTACTACCCATAAATAACACGCATAATAATACTTTTATTTCCAAAATTATAGACTAAATACTACTTATAAAAAGTATTGAATATTAAAGATCTTTCTTTTTTGAAAAATTCATTAGTGATGACCATCCTAACTAATATTCAAATAAAAAAAATCACAGTAAATAACATCAATGTAATAAATTATCTAGTACCACATAAAATATTGCAACAAATATGACATAATTTTTTAAAGTAAAGGCATGACTAATAGCTCTTTAACCTTTAATTTTAAAGAACTTCAAGTTTTCCATGTATGTGTATCCATATGTATCTTAAGATAATTAAATAATAATCAATCAATTGATTGATTAACCTAGACAAAAAGGTCAAATATAAATGTGCATCTATTTCTAATAAATATAAAACTAAAATAGAGATAAAATTATATCACACCTTAAATTTTGGAGAGAAATTATTATTATTTAAAAATTTAAATTTTCTTTAATTTTCCAATTGTAATTTTTAAAGAATAGATTTATTAAAAAATTGTTCTTGTTGAGAATTAATTTACTATGCATTCCTAAGATTATTAATTAAAATCAATTTTAAATAACTATTGTAATTAAAATTATTAAATATTGCATATTAATAATAAAAAAAGTTATTGATGATTAATTACTTAAAACTAAAACTAATGGATACATTACAAATAATACGGTTTGTTCAACATGACCTATGGTTTTATTTTACATTTTCATAATCAATTTCCAACTAATAAATCTTGATGTGAAAATGCAAAGATTATTTTTTTGTTTTATGCAAATGGTTCTTAATCTCACATGCATTTCATGTGAGATAAGAATGGGGAAGTGAACTATAACATAAGGCTTAAAATGCTTTACAATGCTCCAATTAAATGAAGACACATAAATAATCTCTTCACCAAAATTATGTGATTTATAATATGTTCAAGTTAGGTTAAATTCAAATTGAAATCTTTCAATGCACACATAGGTTCGCTTTAACTCTAATACATATGTACCAATATGCTTGATCTATTCATCAAATTATCCATAATGATATATAAATTGATTTTCCAACATCTCTCTTCATTATGATCTACTCCACCTATTTTATCCTAGGTAAAATCCAAAATCATAAGATTCACCTCAATATTAAACTAACCTCACGTTATTTCAGATTGGATTATTAATACACTTTCCCTTTCTTGACTCAATCAAACAATTTCAAATATTGTTGATAATTTGTATTTCACATTACATTTTGAAAAGAAGTTTGTTTCTTACTTCCCATTGAATAGCCATTTGCGGTGGACCTTTATTAACTAGTAGTTGCATGCTATTTTGAAAAGAAGTTTGTTTCTTACTTCCCATTGAATAGCCATTTGTGGTGGACCTTTATTGACTGATTGTTGTATGCCTGTGCATGCAACTACTAGTTAGTAGAGTGGATAATGGATGTGGGTAAATTGTAGTGGAGCATATGTGTTATTTATCAATTTATCAAGATATCATAAAAGTTGTAAATGGTAAGAATAAAGTTGATGGTATTAGCTAAATAATTCAATGTTCATGGAAAATGATAGGTACTTGTATGTTGGAAAGCTACTTTGCTTTGAATTGCTCACTCCCACTTTTTAAGAGAAAGCATGCACTGTAAGCAAGGAATATTGTGCTAAGTTGCAACTATTATAAAATTCCTAGTTAGGCCAGCCTAGCTGCTGGTTTGTTTTACCTTAATGCTTTCTACCCCATGGAAATTGCATGGAATAGCAAGCTAAAAGCAATATACCTACCTCACATGAGTCAATTTAGGTGAACCCATTTCTATTTTAACTTAACTAGCATGACAGGTGTGCTCACTTTTATTGTAACTCAACTACTTAGCATGATAGGCATGCTAGCTTTTATTTTAAATTAATTAGGCATGCAATAATTATGTCAACAAAACTTCTTTTGTCCATCAATGGTGAGGATTTTTGAATAGAATATGCAAGATGGTTAAACAAATCTCATTTGTTCATTAGTTTTCATCTTTTTTTGATTATTTTTGGCCCTTTTTTATTGCTTTTCCAGTTACTATTGGTTTGGGCTCCTACAACCTTTTCCTCATTGGTATTGACCTTTAACTTCTCCAATTTCATGAGCTGCAACCTAAAAATAAGGTTTTGATGAGGGTTTTAGAGTATATTAAAATGAAAGTTACAACCAATATCCTAATAATGAGCACATTAGGTTTTAACTTTATGAAATCTTTTACCCTATGGAGTTAAGTTTATTAGCATACTTAATATATAATTATATGATAACATATAAATAAAAAATAAGGTACAAAGTTCTTGCCAAAAATTTCTAGAATAGTTGTGTTTGATAAGTTTTAGCAACAATGTTGATAAAGAAAATAAATAATAGGTACATAAAAAAAAAGTTTTCCTCCAATGATAAATAGTTGACATTTATAACTGTATTCTGGGATTACATCAACATGTAATATATGTATAATCTCAAAAATTTCTATACATAAGTTTCATGAATATCTCAAAAGGTACTTAAGTTATTTATACATTACAAAAAAGGAACATCTTAAAGTTACAAATATTTAGATCTATTTTTTAAACATATTTTCATGCTTTATCATGATTTTCCTAATCTGTTCCATTTTATCCTCTAGGAGATTCTGCAGAAAATGCCCCTATCCAAAAGCATGCACAAATTTCCTATAGTTTTTGTTGATGTTGGTGTGAGAGGAAACAACATCGACTAATTAGTATCTTCTTTTAGCACTAGGATCCTACAAAAGTGGAAGCAATAGTTTTAGTTTTCTATATATTAACCATCTTTTACTTACAAATGTTTTTTGAAAAAGGTAGTCAGAAGGTGTCATATACCTCTATTGCATTTAAGTGAAGATCAATTAGTACTACAAAGAAGAAATCAATGTAGGGTGTTAAATTACTTATGTGCAAGGACTGGTCCAAATTTCATACACCCTATGTACCCTCTTGATTTGTCTCAAAGTTTTTCAAAACTATTTTTTTGTCATAGTATGCAAACATCAATGAAAAAATTTAAAGTTTCAATGCTACATAATGATAATCATCCATATATAACTTACCATTTTGTTTGGTTTTTTGTAACAATGTACACAACCTTGCTACTCCATCCAAGATCATTCCATCCATCCAAATTGTCATCATAATAAATATAGCTTATCAAGAATTTAATTATGAACCTTCTAAAAAATACAATCAACATTTTCCTTCTATTTAATTTTAATAGACATGGCTAGTAGATTCCCATGTTGATTCCCCATATCCTGCCACTTGAAATTTGGAACAAAACTTAGTAATTTTTGTATTTATCAAGCTAGAAAATTGAACTAAAAAAGAATGCAATTAAAAAAAATTATACAACTCAAGAAATAAAAATAAGGGGCAAGTTAAGTGATCTAGAAAGGTAATTGGCACATACGATTGTCAAAGAAGAAATAGAGTAAGGAGTTTTTTTAATTGATAAATAGATTTGATCCTACCTGCCAACTATTTTGTCCCATTCAAGAGTAGTGAAACTAATAACAAGTTCAAGAACCTGGAACTCTTTTTTCAAGGGATTAAACAACACACCATGAAGAAAAACATAACTTTGGCAGTTGGAAAATGTCATAGATAAGTACCTCGAATAGAGAGAATGCCTGCATTGTTGATGAGAACATTTAAAGTACCTTGTTGAGAATTCCATGCCAATGCAAAGTTCCTAATAGAATAAAGGGAAAGGAGATCCAACTCCATGACCTATACAAAGGGATTTATTCAATAATATCAGTAAATCAGATAAGATGTCCATTTACGTGAGATATTGATAACTCATAAAAGACAAAATGTAGTGAAAGGTAAGAACTCGTAATGAGAGGAACAAAGATAAATTAAAAAACACTAGTAAGTTGTAGATAATTGATGAAAAATGGACCAGTAAAATATATTTCTCATGTAGGGTGAGAGAAAGAAATCCATGTTGATAAAAAATCCAACAAAGAATCCACCAAGTCAAAATTAATGAACACCTACAATTGAGTGAGAATGGGGAACATCATGTGTGCAAAGAAAACATGAATAGCAATTTATGACCTTCAAATAATATCATCATAAGAGAATGTAGAAATGTTCTTTGGATACCAGTGAGTAATGTTGATGAGTAGGAAACAAAAGTTATGCAATATGATGTCAATGAAAATGTAAGTTTGCAAGATATTCTTCAAAAATGTTTAGTAGTTGGAAAATGACAGATAATTACCTCCAATAAAGATAATTCTTACATTGTTGATGAGAACATTTAAATTACCTTATTGTGCATCCCATGTTGATGCAAAGTTCCTAATAGAATGAAGGGAAAGGATATCCAACTCCATGACCTATACAAAGGTAGTTACTCAATAATATCAGTAAATTAGATAAGATGTCAATTTACATGAGATTTTGATAGTAGAAAAGACAAAATGTAGTGAAAGGTAAGAAATTGCAATGAGGGGAACAATGAGAACTTAAAAAAAACTAGTAAAATTTTTGTAGATAATTGATGGGAAATGTTAGCAAAATATATTTCTTAGGTAGGATGAGAGAAAGAAATCCATGTTGAAAAAAATGCCAACAAAGAATCCACCAAGTCAAAATTAATGAACACCTACAATCGAGTGAGAATGGGGAACATCATGTGTGCAAAGAAAACATGAATAGAAATTGATGACCTTCAAATAATATCATCATAAGAGAAGGTAGAAATATTCTTTGGATACTAGTGAGTAATGTTGATGAGTAGGAAACAAATGTTATACAATATGATGTCAATGAAAATGTAAGGTTGCAAGATATTCTTCAAAAATGTTATTATGTAAGTTTTAGTGAAAATTCAAATCACTAAAGGAAGATGAAAAAATTCAAAACATAGTAAATCATTCATAACCTAATTTGAACACAACATTCATGATTCAAGCATCATCAAGTATTCAACTTATTGGAAACATTTCAGCTAGGGTTGACCATATAAATAACATAAGATAAAATTGTAATCGACCCTCTCCTTGAATTGATTTATCCACAAATCAAGTGGATTTATGCATTTTGTTAACTCATTTTTTGTCCTTGCTCCAATCAGCTACTGCCATAATCACTGCAGCCAATGATCATCTGCTAACCTTTCCTAAACTTCAAATATGAGTCAACACATGAGGGTCCAAGTGATCAAAAAGTGAGGCTCCCCATCCCTACCAATCTATCTACTTATCCAACACCCTCAACTATCCATTCCAATTAAAATTCAACACACAATATGAAGATTCTACACTATAGGGATTTACATAAATTATGTAACTTAAAATTCAACAAAATTGAATTTGTCAATTTAATCTCAAGCAATTTAAACAGAAGAGGAAAGATTCTATAAATGAAGTGATAAGAATTATATGTCATTGGAAGAAGTTGGCACCAAGAGATCATCAAGTAGTTCAATATTAAGTAGTGGTTAAAGCATGTTTAGACGCAATTCCACAAGATGCAAAGGGTGGGGAATTAATTTCAAAGGAATCCTCCTCAAGACGTTGTGTCAAGTTGAATATTTATAGGACATCAAAAGGGAAATCATAGAGAAAGCACCAACCCTTCAGATAACCTCAGTTCTGGTGTAAAGATTTTTGATGCCACAAAAGGAATGTAAATGAATTCTTCTCATCCTACAAGAATAAAAATTCATAGAGATCACCCAATTTGTTGGAAAACAAGCAACCCAAAATTTCAATGTTAGGCCCTATTAAAAAATTAGTCTCATCTACTACACAACAATAAGGCATCTGAAAAGCTCAACACTAGAACCTAATCTAAAATTAGTCTTAATACCATGCAACAAAATTGAAACCCGCAATAGTAATCTCACCCTACACAACAAAATTCAAGCCTAGAACAATAATCTCATTCCCACACAACAATCATTGTGTTGAACCCTATGAAAAAACTAGTCTCATTCCCCCAATAATAATAAGGTTGCCCAAAACTTTAATGTTGATCCATAAGCATAAAGTAGCCTCATCCCATACACACTAATAAGGTAGCCTATATTCTCAATGTTGAGTAATACAAATCTAGCCTTAAGCCCCATTAAACATTAAGGCTGCCCAATATTTCAATGTTGGTCCCTAAGCAAAAAGTATGACCCCCATCCCATACACAACAATAAGGTGCCACACAATCTTATAAAGCCCTGAGCAAAATGTAGTTCATCCCCACATAGAAATTTTTTAATTTAATATCAAAGCCAAACCTCGAGAGAAAACTAATCTATGTCCAAGATCTTGAAGCTCCATGAAGTCATAGACTATAGTAGATCCAAGTTGATAAGAGCAATCAAATTGTATAGACTTCCTTAAATATGGGAGATTGCAAATTGATCTAAGGACCATTAAAACTTGACAAAAGTTACCATGTACCTACTCTTATTCCCTCAAGCCATAGTCTCTATCACTACCATACCACACGTCAAACCCCAATTCACTCAAGCACCAATTTACAATCACAAGCTTGAAGATATAAATAGCACACACCTAAGAGCACTTGCTCACCTCCATCCTGTATCAATATAATAGAGATCAGATGTATCTTTATCGAGGTACTCTTAAATTTATATGAATTTTGTAGCTTAGTTCACAATATTATAAATGAAAAGTAGTACTTTCGGTACTAAGCATTAGATTGTTCCCCCAATTAATATCTCAATATCTATACATTCTTGCATCATTGGTACTTTGTGTAAATTGCATGAAGTGCATACAAAGTTACACCAATCATGATAGTTGGAAAAGACATGATGGAAGTTTGAATGGGCATGTTCTTTGGAGAACACATCCTTTGTAGTGGGCAACACAACTCAGCACAAATCCAAATGCACCCATCCTAGAGAAATACACTAGAAAATAAAGACTATAAAATTTATAGGAATGTTGTAATTTAGTTCACAATATTGTAAATGAAAAGTAGTGCCTTAGGCACTAAGCATTAGATTGTTCCCTCAATTAATATCTTAATATCTATCTATCCTTCCATCACTTTTATTTCATTTAAATTGTGGAGTGCAAGCCAAGATACACTAGTAATCATAGTTTGAAGAGAAATGAATCATTCTATCCAAGCCAAAGAACACTTATAGTGGGTAATAAACAAATAAATATTAGAACAAAATTTGATTGATAAACAGTTTCTCAACATGCTGCTTTTCATTATACAAACATGTTTAGAAGACAATAAATTTTTGAAAAATGGTTATTCATAAGAAACAATCACTTCTCCTTGAAAAATACAACAAATGAAATGCTTCAAATATAAGTATACATATGAATTTGTAATTTATCTAACATTATCTCTACAAAATTTTAAATCCATTTAGAATGAGAACCAACAGTAAAATATAATAAGAGCATAAATCAACAAAATTACATCTTAATAAAAATGTATAAAATAAAATAAACCAAGTCAAAGAGGATGTAAAATAGTAGTTGAGAACCATAGTAGTTGGGAGCCATTGTAGTTGGGAACCACAGAAGTAAAAATTTAAATGTAGCAATATCTTGTATGCTTTACGCTATTTTTTACATTAAGACAACATTGCATGTACTGTTGCATGAATTCACAAAATTTTTACAATAGAAAGTGGACCACGGGAAATGGAGAGCAACCAAGTTGAAATGAAGACAAATTCAACAAAAGTGAAAAAAGAAATTGGACCACAAAAAATTGAAAGCAATGGAGATGAAATGCGGACAAATTCCACTGAAGCATAAAAAGATATTAGAATGTAGAAAATTGAAAACACTGGAGTTGAATTTGAAATGTAGAAAAATTCAGTATATAACAAAACAAAAATTAAAATGTAGAAAACTAAAAGAAATGAAGGTCAAATGCAAATAGATTCAATGGATTACAAAACATAAATTGGAATGCAGAAATTTGAAAACCATGAAGCTGAAACACTGAAAACATCAATAGAAGTCCAAGGAACTAGGACAGAAGGGGTTACGAATTCAACAGACACTAGAGCAAAGGAATGTGAACCTAAAACTAAAACCCTGATTTCCATGCAATTTGAGGCATCCTTATCAAGCTCACTATTGCTAACTAGTCCTTCCTCTTTTTGAACACATTTGCTAACTTGTCCCGCAACAATGCAACCAAAACATGAAAACCCACATGAAATTTTTCAAAATCCTACCAACAAAATTAAAACCAAAATTGAATTTGTCATACCTACAATAGATTCCAAAAGGTGGGTACTCTGTAATTGTGATTCCAAAATTCCCTTCCCTTTCCTTTTTAAAAACTTGGGAAAATTGCTTACAATTGAGCTCTTTGCAACCTTGGGGAAAGAAATGGATTTGAAATGGATTTTGAAACTATCCAAGCTGAAATGTAAACCATTGCAGTTTTTCTGAGCACATTTAGTAGAGGAAAGCATGCCAATTTCTATATAAAGAAGGAGGGAGTAAGAAATATAAAGAGCTCTCTCTCTCTATATATATATATATGTCCCTCTCTCTACCTCTATTTGTCTCTCCCTCCTTATCACTCCCTCTTTCTATATCTATCTACTTCTCTTCTATCCTCTCTCTATTTCCTCCCCCCCCTCTCTCTCTATATATATCCAAATCTCTCTCTCGCACTCACACACACTCCTTTCACCCTTCCTATCTCTATCTCTATATCTATCTCACTCACACACACTGTATATTTCTCCCTCCCTATCTCTCCCTCCCTCTCTCTATTACTTGTCTCTATCACCTCTTTAATCTCACCCTTTCCCCCTCTACCTCTATCTTCCCATCTCTCCCTCTCCCTCTCTCTATATATATCTCATTATCTTTATCTCTATCGTATTCACTCCATCTCTCTGTCCTTTCCCACTCTCTCTATATATCCCTCTCTCTACCTCTTTATATATATTACTTCCTATATATTTATCTTTTAATATCTCCATATCTCCCCTCTCTATATCTCCCCTATCACTCTAGCACTCTATCTTTCCCTCCCCTCTTCCTCTATGTCTCTCTATTTGTTCCTCTCTAACTCTCCCTCTATCTCCCTGTCTCTCTATATCTTTCTCTCTCCCTCTACCTCTCTCTATCTCTCTATCTATTTATATCCCTCTTCCTCTATTCCTCTATCTTTATCTCTACCTCTATTTTCCTCATTCCCCATCTATCTCTAGACATATCTCCCTCTCTTTATCCATCCATCTCTTTCCTGTCCTTCCTAGACCTATATATATCTTTGCATCTCTATCTATATCTACCCATATTTCTTGTTCCATCTCCCTCACTATCTCTATCTATTCCTCTCCCCTCTATCTCTTTATCTCCCCCTCTCCCTTCCATATCTCTCTCCCTCTTCCTCTCCATATTTATCTCCATATTCCTCTATATCTCTATCCCTTATCTCCATCTCCTTGCATCTATCTCTCTCTCTCACACACTATTCCCCCCTCTATCTCCCCCTCTTTATATCCCTATCTATCCCTCTCTCTCCCTCTCTCCCTTTTGCAAAAATAACATGAGACCTTGGTACAATGGAGCTTGATTATGTTACTAATTTAGAGGTGTTGTTTTTTCTCGTGTTTGGATCCCTAATGCATAGTTGATTTGAATTTATCACTTCTCTATTGAGACCTTTTCACAAACAACCTCATTTTCTAAATGACCTACCAATTGACCTCATGTACTACACAAATGCATGCAATAAATAGACCAATTTTTTTCCTAATTGACCTTACACACCTCTTTAGCATACCCATTGCACACCAAGGTGAATTTCTAGTATTAAGAGATCTGAATATGTGAAAATAGATTAGCATGGATAGGAACTTTCAATCATTACGCTTTGTAAATAAGTTGAAAGACAAAGTTGTATCTTTTTCATTAGAGTGCCAAAGAAAAGTGAATATTTATAAGTTGGTATATTTAATTTTTCTACCTTAATCTGATTAAAATTAATTAAAATTTTATAAAAATGTCTATCATAAGACTCAACATTATTATATTTGTTTTTAAAAAAAAAAATTATTAGTTCATAAGTAATTTGTAAGTGTATATATATTTTTTAAAATATAACTTTTGTATATCTTTAATTTAATCAAGTTATAGTTTTCAAGTATGAGAATAAATTAAATATTTTAAGTGAAAAGTATAAAAAAGCTTAATTTTTGAACTTGATCTCTCAACAACAAAGCAACAAATTGCAACCCTTTTAGAGTGTGATCACATTGTGAAAACCATATTACCATTGATTCACTGCAAAAATTCCACCACAATATCCCCAAGATTGATGAGGTATGATTTCTTAGGTTTTTAGTATAAATATTTGTCTAAATAGATAGATAAAAATGATTTTCAGTCAATTTTTTTAATTCATAGGATATGAGAATGCCCCACCAATTGATGAAAACCCTCATTCACCAATTCATAAAACCTTGCTGAAGATAATTGCAACAAAGCCCTCTAACAATGCTTTGATATCTTCTTGAGATGCAAGAAAACATATTAGTAAAAATAGAAAACAGAAAGAGAGAACTTAAGGAAATAATTGAAACGTTGATAGACCCATTAGGAGCAAACTCCCATTAGTCTAACCTCAGGGTATGTGCAAGATCATGATGGGACAAAACATGGCGATATGATGGGTATGTGTAGGGTATGTGGCAGACGACTTTTTTTTACCCAAAATTGATGAAATGAAAAGGGTTTTTAAAGGATATTCTCAGATTTCCACCAATATAAATTATGCTTTACTTTGAATTTAATAAATAATTATTATTCATTTTCTATTTGAATTACAACTAAAGTCCTGATTGATAGGCTGATTGAAAAACATCTTTAGCTTTGAAACGGTATTACATTTTTTGAATTAGAAACATGTCTATGCTTCACATACTATGCGATTAAAAAATAAAAAAATCATGAAGTTTTGACCAAGTTAAGGTGGTCAGACATACGAGTTTTTTTATATTTTTTAAAAGTTGTAATAAAAAATTCATAATTAATTATTTACTTGGAAAAAAAAAAAATATGCATCACATCGGGACGTGAGTCCTATTTATATCTAAGATCTTAATAAAAAAATATTATCATTTTATTGTGGTTAGAGTGGTTAGACATACACCTACTGATTTTTTCCCCAAAATTTAAGTACTACTGCGTTGAAATTTCAAATTTTTAACAAATAGTTTTTTTAAAAATAAACCTAGTAGTTTAGAAACTACATTCAATTTGCTATAGATTCTATTCTGACATATTTTTGAAATAATATAGATAACTTATTGAAAATTTTATGTCAAGTTTCCTAATTCTGATTTTTCGCCACTTAAGGGCCTCTTTTTTCCATGATGATTATGCACATACCCCTCACTATTTTACCTGAATTGATCATCTCTCACATGGATTCTATGAGTGGTCAAATTAATGCTTGGTCAAACAAGAGAGAAAAATAATGACAATTATATGCCAAAAAATTATCTTATGAGAAATATATATATATATATATATATATATATATTGAAATATGACTTGTGTTCCTTGCTCACTAACCTACGAACTAGTGAACCCTTACATAATGCTTGTAGGAGATTCCTTATCCATTGGTGCCACCACCAAGGGGTATGAAATAATTATTGGGATAGGTGGTGGATGGATTTTGATAATCCTTTATGCAATAACAATGAGGTGTCACAATAATTTTTGAGTGGACTCTATTGCGAGTTTGTTTAACAAGATCCCAAACTACTTTGATATGTGAGAGTTCTATGGTAGAGGTGGAGGCTCTGCACAAGATAGAGTGGGGAAAAAATTGTAAGGAAGCTAAGGTAGTGGAACAACTTCCTACACTAATATTGAGAGGAGAATATTGCAAAACTTTATAGATCTTTTCAATAGTTACAAAAACTGAAATAGAAATAAACATAAATATCATGCATACCACAACAGTAAATTACATGGGGAAAAATATTTTAGGAGAGAAGCCACACACTCCAAAATATTCCCAACATATTATTCAGAAATTACAAAGATTATAATATACTTGCAGAGCAAGCTTCTCACAAGAGTATCATCACTAGAGATTTAGAGACAACACGATTGCTATCACACTCTCAGAATACATCACCATCTATAGTCATATTACAACACCCTCATAAAATAGGGTTACCTTCTGATTAGTTGAAAAATGGATGCTTTATGGTTTTGGACATAGAACATCACTTTTCTCGAACTAACATTCAAGGATTCCCTAGAGATATTCACCCCAAGAATTGAGTAAAGTTAAGAGATCTACCAAGGAGTTATCCTAGGGGATGAATATGATCTATTGAGGGCTTCACCACCAAGCTAGGGCTTGGAAAAATGTATGAAATGCAAGATGTAATGAAAAAACCTAGTGATTCATGAAACATGAATAATTAACCTAGAAATGCATACAAATCAAAACAAAAAACTACAAAATCATAAGTGTGCACCTGAAACTTGTAGAGGCTTGAATGAAGACTAGAAATGTTGCAAATCCTAAAACTTTGATCTACTAGGACACATTCTCCATTCTGGGTGAATCAGTCCCAAATTAGGGTTTTTGTACAAGAACGAGTTTCTTGGAAAAGGGTATCCAAAACTACAAAAATCTCAAAATTGACTCAAAATGGGACTCATTCGCCAATCTTGGTGAATGAGTCTAGTTAGGGTTTTCTAAAACTTGAAGGTCTAATTTTGGTCTTTAATGTCCACTCTTCCTATTCCTCTTGACTTTTGGATCTAAAACTGCCAATATTGGGCCTGTAGGTGACTTTTTGGTGAAGATTACAACCTTGCAAATGAGGAGGCAAATGAAACAACTTTCTCTAAGCTTGTTACCTAATCTTCAATGACCCTTCAAGCTCCAAGATGCCTAGATCTGTAATCACACATGCAAAGAGAAGAAAACTTATTGATTGTTACTGAATAGGGGTTTTCCTTGGTCAAACCCCTTTGAGATAATTAAACCAAATGATGAGATAATGAAAGATGAACATGAAACATGAAACATAGAACATGAAACATGAATAATGATACCTTGAATGATGCTTTGTAATTCTGCAACTCAACATGAAATCGCCATGAAGGATGTAGATCTTGATCCTTAAAATATGAGTAGAACAATGTTTGATCTTGGATCTTCAATGCTAAATCACAAAACTAGCTCAATAACATGCTTTATGCTTGATATTCTTGACATGATGATGGATCTTGAATTTCTGCAACAATTGATAAAGAATTCTTCCCTTGAATGCCTTAAAATTTATCTTGAATGCTCTTTTAACAAATTTGTGAAGTATTGGAATGCTTAACTCTTACTTGCTTGACTTGAGAACATGAATTCATGATGAATATAATGATTTCGAAGCTTTTTTATATAGGAAATCCACTCAAATGACCATTTATTTGACCCCAAAGGATGACATAGAGGAAATTTGAATTAAAAACCTACTTTTCCCACTCAAAACCTTAAAAATAGGCCAAATGGGACTCATTCGCCATCCTAGGTGAATGAGAAACACCTAGATGGAACTAGTGCAGTGGCACCTTGGCTTAACTCCACCTTTGTTTGTCTTCAATTTTGGCTTGTACCTGATCTTAGCCAAATCAGGGTGTTAGTAGGTTGTGTTGGACCTTAGAAGGTATTGTGTGTGTGATGAGTTAATCATTAGGATTAATGTCATCTTTGTAAACATTGTTATTAAATGTTGTTTCTAGCTTGGGACAACATATGTTAGAAGATAATGCATTTAATGTGTGCTAATTACATCTAATTTCTTAGAAGATTCCAAGCAACGGTTAAGGGAGATGTTGGTTGCTCGAGATCAAGGTGTTAGAGGTCCTAAGATTGAGGATCATGAGACAATGATGGAAGTGGAAAAGTTGTTGAAAAACTGCATGATAACATCTTGTTAGGTTGCATGCAACTTGAGTGGAGTGGAATCCCTTGAGATCAGGAACATGAAGGCGAGCAATTTCCCTTGAATGGTGGAAAAGACTTCAAAATAGATGTAATGGCTCGTAACAAGTAGTAGTTATTATTGTAAACAAGTTTTGGTGGTGAAAGAATAGAAGACAGTTTGGTAGATTTTCTGTGTTTCTATGTTACCCATGTGTTTAGAGAAAAAATGATTCAAAAGGTTTTGTATATACAGATTTTTCACTGTTTTTGTGTTCTTTGAATAGATTGGAGTGTATTTCATTTTGTAGACAAAAGGATTTGAGTAGATTCAGTGTTTTGTGTTTATAGTTTAGAGTTGTAGAGTGTTTTTATCTTTGTTTTGAGCAATGTGACTTTAAATGGCTCCCCCATAAACACTGATCACGGGCTTTCCCTAAAATTGGTGAAATATGGGAGTGGAGCCAATCCTTTGTATATATGTAGGAGTAGGAGTTCTAAAAATACAAGCAAAAGTTTGCAATACAAAACCCTAGGCGAGTGTTAGCTACCCGGTTAGGAGTTTGGAAGAGAAAATTGGAAAAACTCAGGTAGGGGAATAGACTTTTGTACGGAATCCATACGGTCTCAGAGAGGTTTTGGTCATATTTTGACATATTGAAAAGGATTGAGGCTTGAATAGTCCAATAGTGTGAGGAATCAGCAAGAAATTCCTAAAACCCTAGATATTAGGTCAATTAGCCCTTCTATCTAAGATTATAGGAATCACCTGTACGATACTGACAGAGACTTGACAACCTATGCAAGATTTAAAAGCCTGAAAAGGGTGTCAGGAAATGTGTTTTGTTTGCTAGGTTGTGTGGAGAATTTGGGCACAAAAAGCCAAAGAGTGACTGGTAAGGGCTAGTAGAAACTAGGCCCTCTCAAGACAAAATCTAGGGATCGGTATGAGTGAAGATAGTAGAACCACCAAAATGTATCCCAATTGTGTTGAAATGCATGGAAACAAAGTTCCTAACTCCCCTGCAAAGAGTTCAAGTCAGATGGTGAAGTTGGCATCTAGACTCTTCTAGGTGTTGAGAGAGAAGTTGCAAGTTCAAGAGGTGTTTGTTCTCCAAGGTTAAAGCACAAGGATTGAAACTCTTGGAACATAGTTGAAGAAAGGTTTAGTTAATAATCTAAGCCAAAACAGAGCCTAGAAAGTGGTAGGTTTATGGTGGAAGGCAGAGTAAAGTCTTCTTGTTGTTTAGTGCAAGCAAACCTTGGAGTTATCATATACCATATTGGTATCAGAGCCAGGTTGATTCAAGGCTTGTGATTGATGTTGCAGCCCACTGAGTCAGTAGGAGAGAACACACCATAGGAAAGAACGATGGTGAAAAATGTAGAACTAGCTAAAAAGGTAGAAGAGCAAGAGGAAGACAACGGATTGCTCAGAGAAAGGATATCTCAAATGGAGAAACTCTCTGATGAAGTCCATGAGACAATAGATACTGTGAAAGACAAGATAAAGCAGAAGGAAGAGCAGGAAGCCAAGGAAAAAGAAGAGGATTTGGAGGAGGAAGCTCCAAATCCTGACCCTGTTCTTGCAGAGGAACCATTCTTGAAGGCATTGCAAGCTTTGAGTGGTAAAGCATTGGAGGGTGTGCCACTTTTTAGTGGACAAATGGACCCTGATTCAGTTGTAGACTGGATCGAGAGCATTGAAAATCACTTTGAGTGTGATGGAATAACAGAGGCCCAAAAGGTAAAGGTGGCCAAGTCAAGGTTGAGAGGAGCATCTCTCACATGGTGGAAGTTTGTACAATCAGAAAGAGAGAAAGAAGGCAAAGGTCCCATAGTTTCATGGAAAGGGATGGTAACTAAGATAAGGCAGACCTATCTCCTTATGATTATGAAGTTCAGTTGCATAGGAGAAGACACAATCTGAGGCAAAAAGACATGGATGTTCAAACATACACAGAGGAGTTTCAAAAATTGTGCCTTAGATCAAAAGTGGTTGAAGATGAGAGGATTAGGCTAGCAAGGTACCTAAATGGACTCAAGTGGTCTATCCAAGAAGACATGAGTTTGGTAAACTTCAAAACAGTCCGCCAATGCTATCAAATGGCTTTGAAGATAGAGGAGAAAGGTAAAAAGAAGCAAGAGCAAAATCCCAAAAGCAGAGGTAAAGGGAAAGACAACATAGGACAAAGAGGTGGCTATGGTGGAAGAAGTTCAGAACCAAGAGCCCAAGGAGAAGTTAGATTTTCTGAACAACAAAAAGGAAGCCCTAGTAGAGGTGGTAGAGGAAGAGGTTTCAGCCCTAGAGGAAGAAGTGGTGGACAAGGGAGAGGCAGCTACTTCACCAACATGAAATGTTACCACTGCAATCAATTGGGACACCCAGCCTATAGATGTCCAGAGAAAGGTAGCACTTCTCATGGAGGAGATAAGAGGACTAGTCTGATTCAAGATGAGACTATTGTAGCAGACAAGCATCCTGGGGTACCTTTGAACTTAGAGGAAGGTGAGAATCTCATGATGAGGAGGACTTTGATCAAAGAACTGGTTAAAGAAGAGCCAAGCCAAAGGAGGCCCTTGTTTGGGATAAGGTACAAGATGATGGGGAAAGTTTGTAAGGTCATCATTGACTCAGGTTCTACTGATAATATTGTGTCAGAGGAGGTAGTCAGCAAGCTGAAATTGACAAGAATACCTCACAATAACCCTTACAAGGTCACATGGCTCAATAAGGGTTAGCATGTCCTGGTGAATGAACAAGCATGGGTGGAGTTCTCAATTGGAAAGTACAAGGACAAAGTTTTGTGTGATGTATTACCTATGGATGCATGTCACTTGCTCTTAGGTAGGCCATGGCAATTTGACTGCCAAGCTGTGCATGATGGAGCTAAGAATTCATGTACCTTCAAGAAAGGCAATGTAACCTTCAAGATTTAGTTTTTACTAGAAGATACAGAGGTGTAGATAGCAGGTTCTAAACTGCTCTTGGCTGGTGAAAAAGAGTTCTTAAAAGCTTTGGAAGAAGGAGAAGGAGTTGGCTATGTAGTGATGATCAAGCCAAGAGAGGTGAGCAAAGAGAAAGTAGCTGAAAAGAAAGAGTTACCCAAGGAGATACAAGACTTGTTGCAAACCTATGAAGGGATTGTAAGTAGTGGTCAACCAGCAACCTTACCTCCTAAAAAAGCCATAAGTCATAGGATAGACTTGATACCAGGGGCCACCCTTCCAAACAAAGCAGCTTATAAAATGACACCTCAACAAAATGAGGAAATAGCCAGGTAGATTCAAGAACTTCTTGACCAAGGTCTCATTAGGAAAAGCATTAGTCCATGTGCAGTACCCACTGTCTTAGCACCTAAAAAGGGAGGAGAATGGAGGCTTTGTACTTATTCTAGGGCAATCAACAAGATAACCATCAGGTATAGGTTTCCCATCCCTAGGATTGAGGATCTCATGGATTGTCTAGGTGAAGCTAGGTACTATACCAAGATAGATTTAAAGAGTGGTTATCACCAAATTAGAATACATGAGGGTGATGAGTGGAAAACAACCTTCAAAACCAATGAGGGTCTTTATGAGTGGCTAGTTATGCCATTCGGACTATCTAATGCCCCCTCCACATTCATGAGACTCATGAATGAAATTCTCAAGGACTACATTGGCAAGTTTGTAGTAGTGTATCTTGGTGATATACTAATCTATAGCAGAACAAGAGAAGAGAACCTCCAACATATTGAGTTGATTTTGAAGAAGCTACAGGAGGAGAAGCTGATGATCAATCTAGAAAAGTGTGAGTTCATCAAAACAAAGCTGGTGTACCTTGGATTTGTGCTATCACATGGAAACTTGAAGATGGATAGTAGCAAAGTGGAAGCCATCCTCAATTGGCCTACTCCTAAGACAACAACAGAGGTAAGAAGCTTCCATGGTCTTGCTCAGTATTATAGAAAATTCATAAGGCAGTTTAGTGCTATTTGTGCTCCTATGTTGGATACCATTAAAGGAGGAATGAAAACCAAGTTTGTGTGGAATGAGCAAGCTAACAAGAGTTTTGAGTTGCTGAAGGAAAAGATAGCTACACAACCTATTTTGGTGTTGCCAAGCTTTGAGAAGCTATTCACCATTGAGTGTGATGCAAGAAATGTAGCTATTGGAGATGTTCTCAGTCAAGAGGGTAGACTGGTGGCTTTTCATTATGAGAAGTTAAGCAAAGCCAAGAAGTATTCTTCTTATGATCTTGAAATGTATGCATTGGTCCAAGCTCTAAGGAAGTGGAGGCACTACTTGCTTCCCAAGGAATTCATTGTGTATTCAGACAATCAAGCACTCAGTTTCCTGAATTCACAAGAGAAGTTGACTCACAGGCACATGAAATGGGTGGAGTATTTGCAAGCTTACACCTTCAACATCAAGCACAAGAAAGGAGCTCTCAACAAAGTGGCTGATGGATTAAGCAGAAGAGTCCTCACAATTCAGGAAATTCAGTTGAAGAGCATGGGAATAGATCACTTCAAAGAACTATAGCCAGATGATGAAGACTTTGCAGATATTTATAAGGTATGTCTTGAGTACAAGAATCATTTCCATAGAAAATATGTTGAATATACCTTGCAAAGTGATCTTTTGTTTAAAGGAAACCAGCTTTGTGTTCCTAGAGGTTCTATTAGGGAAAACTTGATACAAGAAAAGCATAATGGTGCATTGAGTGGTCATTTTGGGATCACCAAAACTTAGGAACTAGTTCAAATATTTTACTATTGGCCAAGAATGAATTTAGATGTTAGAAGGTATGTGGAAAGTTGTGTGATATGTCAAAAGGCCAAAGGCACTTCCTCAAATGCAGGCCTATACCAGCCACTGCCTATCCCTTCTAGGCCATGGGAATGCTTGAGCATGGACTTTGTAGTTGGTTTACCCAAGACAAGGCAAGGTATGGATAATTTTTATGTTGTTGTAGACAGATTCAACAAAATGGCTCACTTTGTGCCCTACAAAATAACCAATGATGCCAGTCAAATAGCCTCTCTTTTCTTCAAAGAGATAGTCAGGATTCATGGCTTACCAATTAGCATTGTATCAGACAGAGATACCAAGTTTATGAGTCATTTTTGGAAGACTCTTTGGCAAAGAATGGGCACCAATTTGTCTTTTGGATCTGCATACCATCCCCAAACTGATGGTTAGACCGAAGTGGTTAATAGGACACTTGGAAACCTTTTGAGATGCTTGACCAAGGAGTATGGTCAATAGTGGGATCAGATTATTGGGCAAGCTGAATATGCCTTAGGATCAGATTATTGGGCAAGCTGAATATGCCTATAATGACACAACAAATATATCAACAAGGAAGAGTCCCTTTGAAATTGTATATGGCTTACACCCCAGAGGTGTCTATGAGCTGAGAGAGTTGAAGGATGGAGTCAAGGGAAGTGGGTATGCTGATGAATTTTCTTATGCAATGCAAGAGATTCATGAGACAGTCAGAAAGACATTGGCAGAAAACACCATGAAACATAAGACTAAAGTGGATGAGCATAGGAAAGAAGTCCCATTCAATGTTGGATACTTAGTCATGGTGCATTTGAACAAGTCTAGACTGCAGAAAGGGGATCCTCATAAGCTGCAAATGAAGAGGATAGGTCCCTGTCCTATCTTGGAGAAGTATGGCAACAATGCTTTCAAGGTGCAATTGCCAGATGACAGTGGACTGTCCCCTATTTCTAATGTTGCAAATCTAGTCCATTACAGAGGACCACCACCAAACATGGATGAAACCCTTCATGAAGTCAGTCAAGATGTAGAAGAACTCAAACTGCCCCCTGCTCTAGTCAAACAAGCTGATAAGATCTTGGATACCAGGTTCTACAAGAGAACAAGAACCAAGGAATACAAAGAACATCTGATCCAAAGGCAAGGACAACCTGAAGTTGATGCAGTATGGATCAAGGAGGCAGAGTTCAAGAAGTTGGTAGTTGATCTCAACCTGCTCAATCCAAGGATGGGTTGAATTTTTCTGTTTTGGGGAGGATGGTGCAGGGGCACCTTGGCTTAACTCCACCTTTGTTTGTCTTCAATTTTGGCTTGCACCTGATCTTAGCCAAATTAGGGTGTTAGTAGGTTGTGTTGGACCTTAGAAGGTATTGTTTCTGTGATGAGTTAATCATTAGGATTAATGTCATCTTTGTAAACATTGTTATTAAATGTTGTTTTTAGCTTGGGACAGCATATGTTAGAAGATAATACATTTAATGTGTGCTAATTACATCTAATTTCTTAGAAGATTCCAAGCAACGGTTAAGGGAGATGTTGGTTGCTCGATATCAAGGTGTTAGAGGTCCTAAGATTGAGGATCATGAGACAATGATGGAAGTGGCAAAGTTGTTGAAAAATTGCATGATAACATCTTGTTAGGTTGCATGCAACTTGAGTGGAGTGGAATCCCTTGAAATCAGGAACATGGAGGCAAGCAATTTCCCTTGAATGGTGGAAAAGACTTCAAAATAGATTTAATGGCTCGTAACAAGTAGTAGTTATTATTGTAAACAAGTTTTGGTGGTGAAAGAATAGAAGACAGTTTGGCAGATTTTCTGTGTTTCTATGTTACCCGTGTGTTTAGAGAAACAGTGATTCAAAAGGCTTTGTATATTAAGATTTCTCACTATTTTTGTGTTCTTTGAATAGATTGGAGTGTATTTCATTTTGTAGACAAGAGGCTTTGAGTAGATTCAGTGTTTTGTGTTTATAGTTTAGAGTTGTAGAGTGTTTTTATCTTTGTTTTGAGCAGTGTGACTTTAAATGGCTCCCCCATAAACACCGATCATGGGCTTTCCCTGAAATTGGTGAAATATGGGAGTGGAGCTAGTCCTTTGTATATATGTAGGAGTAGGAGTTCTAAAAATCCAAGCAAAAGTTTGCAATACCAAACCCTAGGCGAGTGTTAGCTACCCGGTTAGGAGTTTGGAAGAGAAAATTGGAAGAACTCAGGCAGGGGAATAGACTTTTGTACGGAATCCATACGGTCTCAGAGAGGTTTTGGTCATATTTTGACATATTGAAAAGGATTGAGGCTTGAACAATCCAATAGTGTGAGGAATCAGCAAGAAATTCCTAAAACCCTAGATATTAGGTCAATTAGCCCTCCTATCCAAGATTATAGGGAATCACCTGTACGGTACTGATAGAGACTTGAAAACCTATGCAAGATTTAATAGCCTGAAAAGGGTGTCAGGAAATGTGTTTTTTTTGCTAGGTTGTGTGGAGAATTTGGGCACAAAAAGCCAAAGAGTGACTGATAAGGGCTAGTAGAAACTAGGCCCTCTCAAGACAAAATCTAGGGATCGGTAAGAGTGAAGACAATAGAACCACCAAAATGTATCCCATTGGTGTTGAAATGCATGGAAACAGAGTTCCTAACTCCCTTGCAAAGAGTTCAAGTCAGATGGTGAAGTTGGCATCTAGACTCTTCTAGGTGTTGAGAGAGAAGTTGCAAGTTTAAGAGGTGTTTGTTCTCCAAGGTTAAAGCACAAGGATTGAAACTCTTGGAACAGAGTTGAAGCAAGGTTTAGTTAATGATCTAAGCCAAAATAGAGCCTAGAAAGTGGTAGGTTCATGGTGGAAGGCAGAGTAAAGTCTTCTTGTTGTTTAGTGCAAGCAAACCTTGGAGTTATCATACACCAGGAACTCATTCACCCAAGGTGGTGAGTAGGTCCCACACGGGCTATTTTTAGTCCTAAAGCGTTGGGGATTCAAGTAATTAAGATTATATGTTGATCTTATCAGGTTTTTAATTGAAATATTCCTTGGTATGCATAATATGGGGTCATAGGGGCCTATTAATGATGATGTAAAGGTGAAAAATGTAATAGGACCCAAAATCCAATGTGAATGTGTAAATAGATACACTTTACAACACTAAATTAAGGCAAAATTGGGTCTATTTAACTTAAAAGGGCCCTAAATCCAATATGAATGTGTAAAACACATTACAACACTAGGTTAGGTCCACTTGATTTACAAGCCTCCTAAATTTAATGTGAAGGTGTAGATAAATATAGTTTACAACATTAAATTAGGGAAAAGTTAAGTTTATTTAGCTTAGAAGGACCCAAAGCCTAGTGTTGATGTGTAAAACTCATCACAACACTAGATGAAGGCGATATCAAGTCGAATTTATCATTAATTATTCCCAAATCAAGTAAAAGGGGTACTCTTTTCCATCATTACATCTAGCCCCCAGTTTAGTGATAGGATGAGCTTACTTCAAACTCACGTGCTAAAGTAGACATTCAAGAGGGGTCCTAGCACCAATGCGGATGGTCTAGGATAACAAAGATCAAGGAGGGGATCAATTCCATAGGATCCAAGATCCTAAGTCAAACTGAAATAAGGACAAAAAGGACAAACATAAGGTGTATGATATGCATCATCAAGATATGAAAAAATGTAATGTCAATGACTGAAAGAAAGAAAAGAATAAATAAGTAAGAATAAAAAGGTGGATCAAGCTTCGACCATTTCTCCAACATGATGTGGATCAGATCGAGGTTGTTTTTCCAAAAAATGCATACTCAAGTTTTGAGGTGATGGAATATTAGGTTGTCCACTGAGTGAGAAGGCCTAAAAGGGTGAGACACATACACTCATGGTTGGTATACACTCACACACGTGAGTGGCTATGGGGAAATTCAGCCTCGGTCGAGCTTCCCTATCAAATCATACCAAAGTTATACCTCCTAATAAATTTGATAAGGAAACACAAAAAAATGAACTTTGAGCCTCATGAGACAAGCAAAACTTCATATGCTTGAGGCTCATGAACAAACCGATGTTGTAAATGAGAAATAGTGTAATGGAATATTCAAATGGATTTTTCTTAGTTCATGTAAGGTATCTTCTTAGGGAACATTGTGCCTAATGTCTCTGAGAGAGGAAAAGTAAAAGAAATATCATGCTCTCAGAGGGAATGAAGCCAAATAACATCACCAAGAAAAGGACACATCGCAAGAAGAAAGAAAATTACATAATGAAACATGAGTGTCGATGTATGCCCCCACTTTGAAGTGGTTGCTAACACCATTACTGTGAGAAACTAATTTAAAGTAGAAGAAGACATGCGAGCTTATTCAGAAAGCTCTATACCAAGTCATATGTTTCTGAATCGAACTACATCATGAATAAGTATGTCACATGTGAGCCAACATAATGCATGTCATCCACATCCCAATTTTTCTCTTATATGTACATGAAAGGTGGTCATATAGCCAAAAGAGACAACAATAAGGCTAAGTAACCCCTTGGCCCCACATAGTGCAGGACAAGGGTGAGTTGATGAGAAACATGCTAGAGTGAAAATCTATATCAATTAGAGGAACAAGGTGCTTCAACACAAGGAAGAGCACCAAACTCCTTAAGATGTTGAATTTTATCACTTAAGGCTTTACATTCATTAGTAGAATGACAATGAACTCTATGATATGAAAAAAATGAAGTCTTGTATTAGAATTTCTTTCGTGTTCTTGGTGGGAGAGATATCAGACAATCTTGGAGCAATCTCAAAAAGATACCTTCTTGATCAAAAGTAGGATATTTTCCTTCATTTTGTGACAAAGATATCTCTTGCTTAGTACAAGTTCCATACTTATCCAAGACTCTTTAGGTTGTGAGATTTTTTATCTCTCTACTTATGGAAGACTCTTTAGGTTGCATGATGACCTTGCCATTAAGCAAATATTTCTTTGTTTGTTTCATTTCTTGCAAAGGATAACAATCAATACCACTAGTGTCTATCAATTCATGATGCACTATTGTTAAAGTTAGCTTAGAGGGATGTTTTGTAAGAGTGTTGATATTTAGTGAAGGCTTGTTTGATGGGTTGATTTCTATCAAAGGACAATAATCAAGACCATGAGTTGTTTCTTGCATGTTAGGCTATATAGGGACACATATACCTTTTTATCTAGCACCACATCATTTTCCACTATATATTATTTGTTTCATAAGTTCGTAACCTCATGCATAAAGTTTTTTCATTTCTTTATGATTCATAGGTTGTTGATAGTTAATGTCATCAAAGTTTGTTGTATAATTTTCTTCTTTGTCTTTACTGGTTGAGGTGGATGCTTTCGAAGGGTCTATTTTTTCCTTTCCCTTTTTATAGTTTTTGTTTATGATCTTGTATTCTTCCATGAATGTTGGTGTGAAATCTAAGGAACCCTAATCGATGTATAATAACTTTGTGGCTTCGTCAAGGTATTTTTCTTTGTCAGTTTTTTGCATGGGTTCTACTTGTGTAGTTGGTATTAATGTTGGCAAAGGATTTTCCTTGCCTTTCTCAATTTCCAAACAATTGTTTGGATCAAGATCAGCTTCAAGTGTGTACACTTTGTTATTGTAGATGTATTTCATTTTAGGATGAAGGGTAGAAGGCATCCTATTCATTGAATGAATCCATTGCCTACCTAAAAGGAGATTATATGAAAGATCTTTAGGCATCACATGGATTGGTGTTTCTATGTGTCCTTTCCAACCTTAATAGGTAAAGTGATTACAGCAAGCAGCTTTGTTCTTGGAACCTCTTAAAATGGGGGAATGATTTGATGTTATTCACACCTACTTTCAAAGAGAGACCACTCAAGGAAAACCCTATAGATCTCAATGCAAAGGAGATTGTGCTATTGAAATAGGGATGTCCTAGGGGATGAATGATGGCTAATGAGGGGTTCACCATCAAGTTTAAACTTGAAAAAGATAATGCAATACAATATTAAACACAAAACCCAAATTGAATGCAAACTAACCCTAATTGAAAGCTCTATAACTGGAAGCATGTAGCTGGAAGACTGAAGAAGGAAGAATGGAGGTTTGGAATCCTAGAAAATTTTCTATTACTTCTGATTGGGACTCATTCACCAAGTTGGGTGAATCAATCCAGTTTTTGAGAAATGTGCAGATACATGTTTTAGCCAAAAGGGTATCCAAATCTGTAAAAAAATCTATCAAGCCTGTACAGTGGGACTCATTCACCAATAGTGGTGAATTATTCCACCTCTAATTTTTTAGAAATTTTGAACTAGGTTTTGTTCCTCTCAGTCTACTCTACTCTTTTTGACTAGTTTTTGGATCTAAAATTGCAAATTTTAACCTGTAGACCTTCTCCAAGCTTCTCCAAGGCTTGATGACAACTTTGGTAACTTTAGGGATTATTTTCTCTAGATTTTCTCCTTGACAAATCTACAACCTAGATTTGCAATACACACACAAGAAGAGGGAGAAAATGTTGTGCAGTTAGGGAATAGTTGTTTTCCTCGGTCAAACCCCTTATTGGTAATTAAACCTTGAAATGAAAGAAAATATGAATGAAAAAAAGACAATGTTTCAACTCACCAAACCCTAGCAATAAGGTGCTACAAACATGTAAATAATGGCTCCAATGGATGTATACTTCGAATCTTGTGTTATGTTGATAGATTTATGAATGAAGCACTTGCTTGAGTCACAAACCCTACATCACAATAGTTAGCACTAAAACAACATGACGCAAGCCATCTTTGACATGATTAATGACACTTGAAGAATGCTCTAAAATGCTTGATAATCTACCTTTGAAATTCCTTGAATCCTCAATGCTCTTGTGAAGTCTTTTGAATGCTAGGTGTTGAATATGAGTGAAGAACCTTGTATTTATGCTCAATTATGCAATAATTCCTGAAATTACAACACTAAAGCCAACATCAGATATAGGAGAATAAAATCCCACCAGAAATTTGAATTAAATTTGAATTTTGGCCACATGGGACTCATTCCCTAACGTGGTGAATGAGTTCCATTAGACATAATGTATGGGACCAAAAATGAAAAATTCTTAGAAATGTGTGAAACTTGCATCGAGGCCAAAAAGACCTAGGTGGGACTCATTCGCTCAAGGTGGCGAATGAGTCCCAAACACTTAATCTAGGTGGCACAAGCCAGGATCACCTGAATTATGATTGGTTACTAATTGGTGTCCAAATTATCATTGAAAATATGCAATAAATGAGGCTTGTGGATGCAAAATAGGGTGAATTAAAGTATTGGAAAGCCCAATTATTAATGATAAGCCTAAAGGAATGTGAAAGTGTGTTACAAAAATTTACAACACTCTAAATAAGGAAAAATTAAGGTTGATTGTGCTTAGTTATTTGATAAAACTCCAAAAAAGTGTGAAAGTGTGTTACAACACTTCACAACACATTTTCAAGGAAATATTAAAATTTCATTAGTTCACAAGGGACCAAGATCTAATGTGAATGTGTTATCCACATTACAACATCAAATCAAAGCAAAATTAAGCCAAAATCACAAGGAGGGTCCAAACAAGTCAAAAAAAGTAGCAAGGCTACTTTTTCGATGACTGCATTTAGCCCCCACATTAGTGAGAGGATGAACTTGCTTCAAACTCACAATAAAGTAGACCAATGCATAACAAGAGGGGTTCCAATGAACCAATGCTAGTGAGATGAGATGAAAACAATCAAGAGGGGTGACCAAGCCCCTTAGGATCAAGATCCCATGGAAAACCAACATGAGGACAAAGGACCATAGATGATAATGATATAAAGAGCAACAAAAAAGAACAAGAATACACTTCCAAAGATAAAAAAGAGAAGAAAAGGGTGAAATAAAAAGAATCAGATCAAGCTTTGACTATTTTTCCATCCCTATGTGGATCAGATCTGGAATGTTTTTCTAAATAACGCATATTCTTTCTAAGGTGATAGAACTCCTGGTTGTCCACCAGGTGAGAAGTCCTCAAAGGTGAGAAACATACACTCATGGCTGGTATGCACTCACATACATGCAAGTGGCTATGGGGAAAGTCATTTATTGAGATTGGGAATCCCGCTTAAACCATACCAAAGTTATACATCCTGATAACTTTAATAAGGTGCCATACAAAGATTATTTTCAAACTTCATGAGGCAAGAAAAACTTCGTATGCTTGGAGCTCATGAACAAACAAGATGGCACTATAGGCATGCAAGATGTGTTATGAAAGGTGGCCATATAACAACAAATGAAAAATGTGAAATAGGAAATGTTCAAAGATGTCTTGCTTAGTTCATGAGAGGTCTTTAACTTAGGGAACATTATGCCTAATGCCTCCAAGAGAGGACCAATCAAAGAATAGAAAATTCACAACTTAGGGAATGTAGTGTGTTGCATCAAGCCACTAAGAGGAATATAATATGCTAAGAGAGATCACACTCTTGAAGGACATTACACCCAATGTCATCCAAAAAATGACAAAAACATCATATGAAGAAGGTTGCAATAACAATCGAGAAAAAGGATAATGCCAATGTATGCCCCCACTTTAAATAAATTTCTAAACACCATACTATGAGAAATTAATTTAAAGTAGAAAATAAAAAATTCTAATAAGAAAGAAAACATGAGAGCCAACTTGGAAATCCCTATGCCAAGTCATATGTTTCCTAGTAAAGTTGTGTCATGCAAGAGAAAGAGAAAATGGAGGGGTTGCCCCAAAAATGTAAACACCAAACACATAAGGGGTCTATGGATTTGGGGTCAGTATGTTCTTTGTTGCAATATTTTTAAAGATCTTAGAACTGTCATCATCCCCCAAATACACATAGAACTAGAATAATGACACAAAGAGAGCGAAAAGAAAGAAAGAACTTTTGGGTCAACATGAAGGAGACATGAATGTCTCGATGCCTTGCATAATCCCCAAAAGGAAAACACTAGAAAAAGATAAAGATAAAATGAAAGGAAAAAGAAAAAATTTTGGGTCAAAATGAAGGAGACATGAATGTATCGATGCCTTGCATCATCCCCAAAAGGAAAACACAAGAAAAAGATAAAAAGTTAAAAAGATGCACAACATAGAGAAGAATGAAGGTACAAATAAAGGAATGTCACAAACATCAAACATAATGTCACAGGGGATCACATTACCCACATGCAATCACACAAAAGAAAATGAAAAAGGAAAAAAAAATGTAAAAGACTAGTAAGGAAAATGTGAGTCAACCTATGAGCAAGTCATCTGCCTCCCAATCATGTTATGTGTATACCAAAAGTGGAAAACTAGGAAAAGGGACAAGGGTAAGTGTTGAACTAGGAGAAGCACTAGGTTCAACACTCTTTATAGGATATTTGTCATTTAGGCTCATAGAAGAGGAAAATAATGTGTTCACTTCATTATGCACCTCTTCATTGATTTTAGCAATCTCATCATCATCATCCATGCTAACCACAATAGGAGGTCTAATGATAATTTCCATTAAAGAGTTCAACTATTATGGTGGTTTTTTTATTGGGTCATTTTGTTTCAGTTGGGGAGGGGGTTCATCATGCATTACTTCAATCAAGTTTGGATCTTTATTTTCTTTTTTTAATTCTTCATGTAAATTGCAAGAAATGGCACGACATCTATGCCTACACTCTCTATCACCTCTATTTCTTTTGGTTTTTCTATCAATTTACATTTGTGTAGGAGCATGTTGATCAACTGTAGGTTTCTTTTCTACCCTAAGGGGAGGAACAAAAGGAACCATAGGAGGTTGCTCAACCACTTTATCTTTGAATTTGTAAACTTTTTTTATTCTAGGAGGTGTGATGGGGTTGGTTTCACCATCTCTTGGTCATTTGTAGGATGTAGGTGAAGTTTCTATTTTTGGTTGGTCTTGGTTGTTTGTGTCTTGTCCAGGTTCAAGCATGGTTTCATCGAGGATGGGATTTTCATAGGTGGATGGGGACATGTTTCAGAGAGATAGTTTTTCTATCTTTGTTTCCTTGGACTTTTGATAGGGCAAGAAAAATAAATCTTCTCGAGGCTTTATAGGTTCCATAGGCTCAAGCCAAAAGGCATCTAGGGAAAAGTTTCCTTTGGATGACAAAGGGTTAAAGCCACTATTGTGGACAATGAATATTGTTGGATCTTAGTTTTGTTCATGGTTTGTCCTTGATGAAAAATTCACTTATTTGGGTCTCATGGTTTGATTGCTTCAGATTTGGTCTCTCAGGATCTTTATGCTCTCCATATTTAGTATTCAACTATCTTGGCATGATACATACTTGATGGATGTTGATGATGTCTATTTTAGATTTCAACTTGCTTTGTTTGAAGTTCTTTAAAGTTGGTTCATTTATGAGATCTTGATGCTACTCAATTCATGTTTAACTATTCTTTTTAGATATATCCTTTGTGGATGTATATGTTTCTTAAGTGGACTGGCACTATTGATTATGATCATGCTATAGGTCTTCCATCATCTAGAATAATATTTGTTCTTATCATTCTTGGGTTATATGATGATCTGATGTGCTTCAGGTATCTCATAATTTTTTGGACAATGTTCAGCTTGAACATTCTGGGTTTCAAGCTTAGGTATTCTCAGTTGGTTGTTATTAGGAATGATATATTAGTACATTATATTTGGCTCATTGACATCTTTATGGATCATTTTGGTTGCTTGTACATCTTGACACTATTTTGTATACTCTTGTAGTATCTCAATTTGATCAGCTTTCTCATGTCTTTCTTAAAGACACTAAATCCATCTGGTTACATTCTATGAACTCACTTTACCTAGGAGCATTGAATACATTTTGGTTTTAGGAAACATTGTTTGTTTGATGGTATTATCACTATGACCTTTATTAATAAAAATATTTATCAAAGATCATATCTTATAAAGGAATTTAGGAGTTTGCATTTAAATGAAGTAAATCCTATCGAGTTTCCTTAAGCATTTGATAGAAAATATGACACTCCTTTCGGGCATTTGATTTATTGACTTTGTTCAAAGTCTTGTGAAAATAATAATTGGAAGTTTATTGTGGGAATTTAATATCCTTCTTATCTCATTATTCTTGTTGGCATTTTGGGAAGCTTGGACATAGCTCTAAGTTCTCTTTCAATGTTTAGAATGTATTGACAACTTGTATGCAAAATGTGGAGGTAATGCTATTGTCAACATTGATTATAACTTTGGCATTTGAGTTGGTTTGAATGTTTTTGGTGGTTTTAATCATGCACACCGATTGCAAATGATATAGGATATCATTTCATTCGGATTTGAAATATTTATGCACTTGAGTTTAGTATTTGGGTGAAAGAAATGTTAGGGAAACCTTTTGTTCATTCTTTTTGCTAAGGGTTGAAACCCTTGCTTCAGCTACTACCATGGAATTCTTGTAACTGTTGTTTCTCACTGGTTAAGCTGGTTGTAATGACATTGACGAGGAGAAAATCTTAGTGTTTTATTGTTGACTACTTGTTGCAACTCTAAGACAAAATATCACTATACGACATGGTTGGTTACTTCATTTTCCATTACTCTTTAGATGGAAGCTCAACTAAAGTCGATGGAGTTACCAATATGGGCTGCAATGGTTGATATTGAATCATTCTAGTATCTATTTGATTTCTTCGCAGCTTGAACATGTATTATTTCTTTCATTTTGGAAAACGGCTATATGGTAGTTATTGTTTCATTCTGCTCAAATGATGGAAAATATTTGGTGGGTTCTGATAGGATATCATGCATTTCATTTCTATTTGTTCTTGCAATGAGGTTTTGTGACTTTTGGTTGATGGGTAGTCATGCATTTTGTGAAATCTCTCATTATCTATGTGGATTGAAAATGGACTTATTTCATACATTACAAAAATGATGGTAATATGCATAAGTTTTTTTGAAAATAGATTCATATGGTTTTTTCAAAAGAGGGAAATTATATTACTTGTGCATACTTCACTACATTTAGATCTGGGTTATGAAAAATATCGTAGTTTGAAAAGGAAGCATTACTTGCAATATTCTTGTCTATTTTTTAAACGACCTATACAGGCATTACATAAGACTATTCTCCATCTGCTAATAATTATTCTATTGGTTCAAATTTCTAGAAACAACATGAGGGTTTCAGATTGTATGATATTCTTTAAATCAGAAATAATGTTCTTGAAATATGTATAATTACAGTGTTTCATCATTGTGAGTTGATAATGTGATTTTGTGATAGTTTAACTTCGTGTATCAAATAGAAAAATGTTGAAAAAGGCTCTGTAATAAAAGCTTGAAAATAAGATGTAGAGTGTAATTATAAAAACCTTAAATTATGTAATATTTTAGGGATTCATTGTTTTGAATCTTTAGGGTATTAGATAGATTAAGGGTGTGGGGTTCTATGAGCTTATCTAGAAAATAGAGAAATTATCTATATTATTTGTAATTCTATAATCTAAAAAAAGAGTTGGTGCTCCTTGAAATTGGTGTTTCAAAATGAGGGGTTGGTGCTCAGAAATTAACCTATAAGGCATTGTTAATAGTGGTTTTCAAATAAGAGCCTAAAAGGAAGCCATTTAGGAGTGGTTTTTCTACCCCAAGAGGGCTTTCCACTTGACAAATCTTGTCTCATTGTTCATTTGTGGTGTGACTTCTTTATTGAGATAATGTTGTATTGTTTATTGTTTTTCTATTACATTTCTCATTTTAGTTTATGAATGATTGCATTCAACTCATGAATGTACTTATCATTGAAATATTGAGAAAAAATGTGTGCTATGGTTTAATTTTTGAAAAAATGGTAAATATGTTAAGACACTGATTTACCCCCCTTCTCAGTGTCATTTTCACTCCAACAAATATTTCATTGACAAATGGAAACTTTAAGCATTTATGCACAACCAAAGCGACAAATTTCATGGAGTAAAGCCATGGATGGCCTGGCTTCACACAAATTTCATCCAACTGTGGGATGATGGAGAATGTGACATCCAATGGTTTTGCTCCTATTTTCATTGGTAAGGTGATAGATCCTATTGTAGGGAAAGAAAAAAAATTGCGTGTCTTGATCCCTGCTTTCGGTTTATCATATTCATCTTGATAGAGTTCATGCAAAAGTAGAAATTCCTCGGTGATCACATTCTCTCCATAGGTGGGATCTTTTAGTATCCCATTAGTGATCTTATCATAGATACAACCAACTATGTCGAGAGGACCATCAGGTAAATGTTTAAGTATATCCTTAAAGGAGAAACCCATGTCAAGAGAATTATTAGGTCAGAACTTACAAGGGATGACATCTATTGCCCCTACCATTTCATCTATAGGATTGACATTGATAACATTATTTAGAACATGATCATTGTTTTCATCATCTATATCAACATTCATCACATTGTTCTTTGTAGTTTTGTTATCTTTGACAAATGAAATATTATGTTTAGACATGGGGTTGGTGAAAATCTGCAACTTTTGGTTAAGAGGGGCAATGGACCTATTGCCTTGATCGCTAACACCTCCAATGGATAGATGACCAGAATCAACGAGATCTTGCATAAGATGTTTAAGATGCTTGCAATGTTCTATGTCATCTCCACTTTGTTGGTGATAGTGGCAATAAACATTTGATTTAAATCTCTTGGGTAAAGGCTTATTAGGGTCGGGTGTTTTGATGGGAGGTAAGGTAATCATTTGTTGGTCTAGAAGTTGGACATGGTATTAAGAAGGGTATTCTAGGTAAGGGAGTGAATTATTTTTTTGGATCTCTATAACTAAATGGTACCATGGATTTGACAACAACTACTTGGTTATTGAAATTTTGTGTTGTTCCTTAAGGAGGATTGAATCGAAGGAACCCTTTATTTTGTTTTCTAAAAGGTTGGAAATAATTTTGGTTTGTGGGTTTAGATCTCTCGATTTGGCTAGAAGTGGACCTTGTATCTTTACTACTAACCAAAATTTGATAATCATAGAGGGTAGTACACAAGTGCATGAAGGATGGAAATTTTATCATGGTGAGCTTGTCTTGAATCTTAGTTTGTAAGTTTTCTATGAACATCTTTTGAAGGTTTGGGTTGGGAACCTTGACATCGATTTGGGCATAAAGCGATTGATAGCATGAGATAAAATCGGTAATCTTTTCCTCTTCTTTTTGTTTGCATCTCATCAAATCAGCTAAGGTCATCTTGGGAGTCATATGCACTTGGAAATGGTTTATGAATTCCTCAACAAGTTCATTGAATGAATGAATTGATTTTTTTGATAAAGAAGAGAACCATTCCAAGGAAGCATCTTTCAAGGACCTAGGAAATTTTTTTTCCAAAAGTTTATCATCAAGGAGAAAGTCACTACATAAGGCAGTGTAGGCATTAACATGGTTAGAAGGATCTCCCTTCCCTCCATATTTCTCTAGGCACCTCTACACCTTGTGGAATCGGTGATTGCAATATCTCTAAGGATAATGGACTAATTTTGACATAATATGTGGGTAGGCCATTTTTATTTTGGTTGATGGTGGAAATTTTCTTTTGAAGGGATGGCATGGTTTAGAAAAGTTTCATTATGAGAAGGTCATTGCTTGTGTTATGAGATGGAAGTGAAAGTGATGATGGAGTGTATGTTTTTGTGGGACAAGTGAATGGAATGGTTATAGGTGGTAGAGTGGGAGATATAACTTGTAATGCCACATAGGAACTAGGGATGCTAGTAGGGATACCTAGCATGGAAGGAATCACATTACTAACTTGTTGCATTTTTCTTGTGAATTGAGGATTGGTGTAGGTAGGTATTGAGGCTATTGTTATGGGAGGAGGAATTTGAGTTCCTCCTTGACTTGTAACATTGCTTGTGGGAAAAGGAGATCTACTGGTTGAGGGAAGATGTTTTCCAAAGATCTCAACTATGTTTTTGACAAGATCAAGACCATCTTTACTTTCAAGCATGTGGTGAATGTTTTCTAGGGTAGGAATTGTAGTAATTGAAATGTTTTCAAGGATTATTTGATGTTATAAGTTCACTAAATCCTCATGAATTTGAATTATATTTTCTTGTGAGATGCTATCATTCCTTGGTTCAACTTGCATGCTACCTGAAGGCAAGGAGTTGCTAAGGTTGTTATCCATGCCTAGTGTAGTAGTGTCAATACTAGGATTGGAAGCTCTAGATAACCCAAGCTTCCCAATGATTGTGCTATCATGGGATGACATGAGCCTCAAACTTCTTCTCACTATGGTATTAGCAATAGGACACCAAACACTCATACAAAGGATACTAAATGTGGGGTGAGTTCAAATGCAATGTAAGATTAGAAAAATGAAATGCTTATAACTAAAATTATGGAAAGTGAAACAGAAATGCAAAAATAGCAAACAAAAACTCAAAAGTTGAACTGTAAATGCTAGAAAATGCAATGCAAATGTGCAAAGGGACTAATTCACCCAAGGTGGCGAATGAGTCTAGGTACTAATTTTTTTGAACTTTTTTAGAATTTTAGAATTGTATTTTATGCTTTTTTTTCTAATATATGTATGAGATGCAAATGTAGAATTAGATTATTTTTTAATGAAATTAAATGCAATCATGCAAGATAAATGAACTTTTCACTAATGCAAGAATTGAAACCCTATAATGCAAATTAACTAATGCAAAATCTAATGCAATGTTAATGCAAGATAAATATAGGATGTAAATGAACTCCAAATCATAATTATGATATCCTAAATGGAGGTTGACCATAATGGAACCTCTTAAAATGGGGGAATGATTTGATGTTATTCACATGCACTTTTAAAGAGAGTACACTCAAGGATAACCCTAGAGATCTCAATGAAAAGGATATTGAGATCTTGCAATAGGGCTATCCTAGGGGCTAAATGATGGCTAATGAGTTCACCACCAAATTTAAACTTGGAAAAGATAATGCAATGCAATATGAAACAAAAACCCTAATTGAATGAAAATTAACCCTAAATGACCTAGAAAGACAAGTGAAATGCAATAGAAAGTTGTGAAACTAGAAGTGTGCACCTGGGAAACCGAAGAAGGAAAAATGGAGGTCTGGAACCCTAGAAAATTTGTTGTTACTGCTAACTTGGACTCATTCACCAAGCCAGGTGAAACAATCCAATTTTTTGGAAAATGTGTAGTAATAGGTTCCAGCTAAAAGGGTATCCAAATCTATAAAAATCTCTATCAGGCCTATATAGTGGGACTCATTCACCAATAGTGATGAATCAATCCACTTCTGATTTTCTAGAAATTTTGAACTGGATTTTGTGCCTCTTGACTAATCTACTCTTTTTGATTGATTTTTGGATCCAAAACTACAAATTGCCACCTATAAACCTTCTCCAAGCTTCTTGAAGGCTTGATGACAACTTTGACAACTTTTGGGATATGAAAATTTTTCTCCAACTTTTCTCCTTAACAAATCTATAACCTAGGTCTACAAATCACACACTTTTTCTTGGTAATTGAACCTTGAAATAAAAGAAAATATGAATGGAGAATGATGAATGAACAAAACATAATGTTGTAACTCACCAAACCCTAGCAATAAGGTGTTTCAAACATGTAATTAATGGCTCCAATGGATGTAGAATTGGAATCTTGCTTGAGGTTGATGGATTTTTGAAAGAAGCACTTGCTTGAGTCAGAAAACCTACATTACAATAATTAGCTCTAAAACAACATGATGCAAGCCATATTTGACATGATGATTGAAACTTGAAGAATTCTCTAAAATGCTTGATAATCTACCCTTGAAATGCCTTGAATGCTCTTGTGAATTCTCTTGAATGCTATGTGTTGAATATGAGTGAAAGAACCTTGTATTTATACTCAATTATGCAATAATTCCCAAAATTACAATGCTACAAGCCAACATTAGATCTAGGAGAATAAAATACCAACAAAAATTTTAATTTTGGTCACACGAGACTCATTTACTGAGGTGGCAAATGAGTCCCATCAGACATAATGTATGGGAGCAAAAATGAAAAGTGCTTAGAAATGTGTGAAACCTGCAGTGGGGCCAAAAAAAACTTAGATGGGATTCATTCACCCAATGGGGTGAATGAGCCCCAAACACTAAATCTAGGCCACACAAGCCAAGAACACCTGAATTATGATTGGTTACTGATTGGTGTCAGCATTATCCTTGAAAAGATGCACTAAATGAGGCTTGTGGATGCAAAATAGGGAAAATTAAAGCATGAGAAATCCCAATTATTAATGATAAGCCTAGAGGAATGTGAAAGTGTGTTACAACACTTTATAACACTCCAAATAAGGAAAAATTAAGGTTGACTATGATTAGTTATTTGATAACACCCTATAAAAGTGTGAAAATTTGTTACAACACTTCACAACTCTTTTGCAAGACACCATTAGAATTCCATTAGTTCACAAGGTCCAAAGACCTAATGTGAATGTTTTGTCCACACTAAAACACCAAATCAAGGAAACATTAAGCTAAAATAACAAGGAGGGCCCAAACAAGTCAGAAAAGGTACAAGGGTTAATTTTTAGTGACTCTAGTTCCTACATTATCAAATCCATAGATAGACAAGGAATTAGGTTGAATTTTTGATTTGTCTACATGAAGCCTATCCAAACGGTTTACAATACGCACATTAAGGGTTGAGCCATTGTAAAAAAGGGTTCTCTTTATCCCTATTCTATTGTATTTAGCTATTATTATAAAATCCTCATTTTGTTTTTGCACTTCCAAAGTGGGGAGCTCACTTTGGTGGAAAAAAATGTAAGCATTTATTCCTTGAATCATGGCTGCTATGCCATTCAATTTCACATTAGAAGGGACAAGAACTTGTTCTAAATTACTTTTAATCATGTTGTAGTAATGAGGGGAGGCTTGAATAAGGTCCCATAAGGGTATCTTAAGAAGAGTATTCTTTAGTTTTAAGAACAAGGTCATACTCCTTTTCACTTTATGGAGGCAAAGGAGGAGGACCTAGTAAGATAGGATTAGGAAATGGGATGGTTGTTGAAGTTTTTTGTGTTTTTTGTGGATTATTTATAGTTTTATATGTATGAGAAACAATATTATGACTCGATTGTTGTGACACATTATTCTTAGGTGGGTAAAGGATAAGTTTGGGTTTGTTTTGAGTTTGAGGTTTGAGTGAAGGTGGGTAAAGGATGAGTTGAGGTTGAATAATATTAACTTCCCTTAGTAAGTTGGAGTCTAATGTTACTTCATCATATTCATCTAAGGACATTTTCATTGTTGTCAATGTTATCATTTTCTTGCACCATGTTATCCTCCTTAGGAGGATATTTTTTGGGAGGATTACAAGCTAGATGTTCATGACATTCAGAGCTTGGTTCTTCTAAAATTATGACTTCATCACATGTAAGGGAGTTATCAATGGTTGGATTTTCTAGTTTATCGATAGTGGGGATATTAGGAGAAAAGGCTCTATTTGATTGTACTTTTTTGCTAAGGTCTCATTCTCTTGTGTCATACTATATACTGTAGTAGGAGATCTTGTAAGATGTCCATCACATTCCATGGTTAGATTTTGTGAAGTAGCTTCATCAAAAATAGGGGAGGAATCAAGAGAAGGAAAACTATGTTTTTCATGATTACCTAATGTATAAGAGATAAAAAAAATCATTCATAATACAAAACCCTTCTTTAAATATAAAAATATAAACAAGAAACTCTCAATCACACACTGCTGCAATTTAGCATAAAAACTAGGCTTTCTATTTGCAACTAATTTATATACTTCATTGCAAATCATTGTTCAAAATTTACATCAGTCCATAAAGGACTCAAGGGCTACAACATGACCCATTTAATCTCACTTGAATAATAGAAAATATCCTCAACCAAAAAAACTAATCTAATCACACAACCTTGAAACCCTTCTCCTGCAGTTACACATGAAACAATGCATTGGAAACTATAGAATATTGCTCAATGTTTTCATCAGACCTCAAGGGACTTAAGGGCTGCAACATATCCCACATAAAATCACAAATAACAGAAAAATAACATCAACTACAACAAACAAATCTGATCATGCAACTTGGAAACCCTTCTCCTTCCTCAAAACATGAAAATACACCTTGCAAACCTACAATCAACAACTCCCTATGAAAGGAAACTGTTGTAGCTTCACATTCATGCATCCAACCTACAAAAAAAACTCCAAAACCCTTCTTGGAGAAAATCCACACCCTTTTTTTAGTTTCTCCTTAAAAAATCCTTTGGAAAAACTAAAAAATAATGAAACTTTTTACCTTTTGTATGCCTCCAGCAATGAAATGAAATGGAATTTCATTTTCCCTCATAACTTGGCATTTCATGTTCATTTCAACCTTGGTATTCCCAACTCATGAAATTCAAAAATGCAGCATTAAATCATAAATATCATGCTAAAATAAGCCAAAAGGCATTAAGGCAAGACCCACTATGAAAGTGGATGCTTTCTTGCTTTTTCCGTTTCTAGTTTTAAGGCAAAACTTCAATCTTATCATCTTGGGCGCCCACCTCCACTTCCCTATTTTTTAGGGATCTTGGAATTATGATTTTTTTTTTTATTATTATACAAATCCCAGTGCCTCCCCACTAATTTTTCAAGAATTTAGCATTTAAAACACCCTTTTCTCCATTTTCCCTTATCTGGGTGCATTTATTTTGAACCCAAATGCAAATTCAAACTAACCAAATGCATTGACACTCAAATTCTCAAAGGAAATGAAATTCACAAGCCAAAAATGCGAATTACGATCACTCCAAAATTTCCACTCAAAAATTAAACACAATTGAATTGAATAGAATTACCACTTGGCCATGGATGCTCCTGCATCAGACACCCATGGTAGAAACAAAATATTTCATGAGTGAAACTCATAAAAATTTGTATACTCTATGTTTATATTGGATCCACCTTTTCTCCTTGTCGACTAGATATTTTCTATTCATCTCAACATGTACCTTCACATTAGTATCTCGTTTCACCTTTCCTCTTTTTCTCATCCCCATGAAACAAAATTTATCAAACTCTACCTCCCACCAATGTGCTTTATCAAAATTAATCATATCAATGGTATTCATACCTTCTTATTCAACACATGTATCTTGTATTACCTTTCTTACTGCTATACCTTCTTCTTCTTCTTCTTTTTCCTTGTCTTCAATGCAACTTATCACTTTCTTGGTTCCTTTAGAGAGACACTTTACTATTGCAAACTGATTTTCTACACCCCAAAAATGTTACAACATCAATCTTATGACTCATCATCCACCTTCTGCAACAAGTAATCAAGTTCTTCTATCAGGGAATCTCCACCTTCATCATTCTCAAACAAGGAATCATTAGTAAACTCCAACATCACATTCACATCTTGCTCATCACTCTCACCTATCTCCAACACATCTATTGTTGCAACTACAACTTTATTCTCATCATAAGAAGTATAAATATCAGAAATTACCTTATTACCTTTGGCTATAGCTTGTGTGTTAGCTAAAATTTTATCATTCCTCTCTCCTATAATTTCTTCCAATTGCATTAGCAAATCATCCTCCTCAGCTTCATTATTTTTCCTTAACTAGTTCAAATCACTAACAACACAAATTCCAACCTTGCTACATACTTTTCCCCCATTTTCATCCAATGGCTTCAACTTATGATGAACTCCATCCTTTTTCAAACTATAAGTGTTCACACATCCATCATGCACTACTTTACTATCAAAATACCACGGTCTACCCAACAACAAATGACAAACTTCAATTTTCATAACATCACACAATACTTCATCATAATAACTTCCAATCTTAAATCTTACCATACATTGTTCATTTACCAACACTTTGTGATCATCCAACAACCATGAGACCATGTGCGGATGTGGGTACCTCTTTCTTTCCAATTGCAACTTCTCAACCATCTATGTAGAAACAATATTATCAGTACTACCACCATCAATAATGACTTTACAAACTTTAAATTTGCATTTTCATTTTGTATGAAACAATTTCCTCCTTTGAATAGGTTCATTGTTTTCATTCATCAAAACTCTCCTCATCATCAAGGCTTCACCATCTTCTACTTCTTTGGAATGGGTTGAATGTGCATATTCTCCATTTATATTTATTCATGTATTCTAATTTATAGTTCTTCATGAGGACACTATATGATTTGTGCCCCTCTTCTCCACACTTGAAACATGTTATTTTAAAATTTTCTCTTTCAAATCCCCTACCTTATCTTTCTCTTCTAAAATTTTGATCACGAGGCTTGCTTGAGTTTTCACATCTTTCATCCTTGCTGCCCTTAATGTCTATAATCTGATGTTCAACCTCTTTTTTTTGCACATAAGACCTATCCTTTCCCTTTTTTAAATTTTCAAACCTCTTGTTCATCCTTTCTTCTATCTTCAATGCTATTTGATAAGATTCTTCCATTATTAGAACTCTAACCAATTCCATCTCTTCTTGAATAATTGACCTCAACCCATTTATGTATCTTACAACCTTCTCTTTGGTCACCTTGGAATGTCCAGTTCTAATAAGAATTCTATGAAATTCTTCCATATATTCTTTCACACTCTTGTTTCCTTGTCTCAAACCTTGCATTTTATTTAGCAGGTCCAATTCATAATCCACGGGAATAAATTGTATTTTGAGTTTGTCCACCATTTTATTCCATTTGTTAATCTTTTATTTCCCTCTTCTTCCCCTTTCTAATTGGATCTCTCTCTGCCATATGGAGGCATGTCCTTTCAACCTTGTTTTTGCATATCTTACTTTGTTTGAATCCTCTATCTCTTCAAATTCGAAATACTCCTCCATCTCATTTAGCCAATATATTAGTTATTATGGGTTTAGGCTTCTATTAAAGGTATGTACATCCTTTTTAAAAAAATTTCTTATCCTGGACAATGCAATTAATAGAGGAGCATTTGCAATTGTTGTTGCTCTTGTACTTACTTGGCTTCCATCTTGACTGGTAATCTTTGTACTCTCATCATGACTTCTTGGGTCTCTTACCCTTGAAAATCCTCTTCTTATTTCTTCTTGCAGGGTCTCAAAATATCTTTTCAAAACTCTAAAAGCATCATCTCTAACAAAATTATATCCTCTTCATCTTCCTCTTCCTCTTCCTCTTCCTTTGGCAAACATTTCTATATCAAACAACTCACAACTCCTAACCTGTAAGCTACCTCTCTTTGGCAGCCTTCTCACACTCTTAGGATCAAATTTCTATGATACCACTAATGTATGATAGATAAAAAAATCCCTCACAATACAAAACCCTTCTTCAAATATAAAAATATAAATAATAAACTCTCAATCACACACTACTGCAATTTAACATAAAAATCAGGTTTTCTTTTTGCAACCAAGTTATAGACTTCATTACAAATCATTGTTCAAAGTTTACATCAGTCCATAAAATACTCAAGGGATGAAACATGGCTCATTTAACCTCACAAATAATAGAAAAATACCCTCAACAAAAACAAACTAATCTAATCACACAACCTTGAAACCCTTCTCTTGTACTTACACATGAAACAATGCATTGGAAACTATAAAATATTACACAATGTTTTCATTAGTCCTCAAGGGACTCAAAGGATGAAAAATAGCCTATATATAATAAAAAATAACAGAAAAATATCATCAACTACAACAAAAAAATCTGATCATGCAACTTGGAAACCCTTCTCCTTCCTCAAAACTTGAAACTACATCTTGCAAACTTGCAATCAACAACTCCTTATGAAAGGATACTGTTGTAGCTTCACATTCATTCCTTCAACATGCAAAAACAAACTCCAAAACCATTATTGAAGAAATTCCACGCTATTTTTGAGTTTTTCCTCCAAAAATCCTTTGGAAAAACTAAACAATAATGAAACATTTTACCTTTTGTATGCCTTCAACAATGAAATGAAATGAAATTTCATTTTCCCTCATAACTTGGAATTTCATGTTCATTTCAACCTTGGTACGCCAAGCTCATGAAATTAAAATATGCAGCAATAAATCATAAATATCATGCTAAAATAAGCCAAAAAGGTATTAAGGCAAGACCCACTATTAAAGTGGACTCTTTCTTGCTTTTTTCATTTTTTTAGTTTTAAAGCAAAACTTCAACCTTATCATCTTGGGCACCCATCTCCACTTCCCTATTTTTTAGGGATCTTGAATTATGAAATAAATTGATTATTATACAAATCCCAATGCCTCCCCATGGATTTTTCAAGAATTTAGCATTTAAAAGACCATTTTCTCCATTTTTCCTTATCTAGGTGCATTTATTTTGAACCCAAATGCAAATTCAAACTCACCAAATGCACTGACACTCAAATGTTCAAGGAAAATGAAATTCACAAGACAAAATATGAATTTCCATCACTCTAAAATTAAACAAAATTGAATTGAATAGAATTACCATTTGGCCATGGATGCTCCTGCATCATTACCAAATAGATCTTTCCAAATGATAGGAGCATTAGGGAAGGGAGGAAAAAGATTTTCATGATGGTCAATAGGTGCATCTTCTAACATTAACCTATCCTCTTCACATTGAGGAGGGATATTAGGAGAGGGAAAATTTTGATTTTCATGGCTATCTATGATATCATCCTCTTTCACTAAAACATTCTCACAAGCAAGGGATGGATGGAGACTAGGTACTTGGTGATGTTTAGAAATGTTTCTATGATCTAATATTCTTGTTTTCTAATATCTTCCAAAGGGGGAAGAGGATAGGGAAAATAAAGATTGTCGATACTTGTATCTTCTTTCACCAAGATACCTTCATCACTAATAAGAGAGGTATCAAGAGAAGAACACGTATGATTGTTATGATTGTCTATGCTTGCATCCTCTTGTATCATGCTATCCTCACCAATAGGCAATGTAATATTAAGGATTTTTTCAATGGTTTGATCCATTTTATCTAAGATGTTCTCATAACTATGGAGGATAGTAGAAGGATGACTAACATGTTTCTTAATGGGCTCAATGTAGTGCTCTAAATTCAACTCATCATAGGGGATGTTTTACTAATTGAATCCATTTTTAACCATATTAAAGCCACATCTCTTGAAAGAAAACACGTTTTTATGGAAAAGTAAATAAAGTACAATTCTATGAGCTAAAGTGAAATGTTTAAATGCAATTTTCCGATCTGAAACAAGGTAATTTGTTGATTACACTATGCAACAAATTGAAAGATGAAATGTTGTAAATGCAAATTTTGAATTGAACAATGCATGAAATGGGCCAATTTAAGCTAGATTTAGTGAAATGCATGTAACAAAAACTCAACCAACTAAAACAAATAGTTAATGCTAGAAAATAGAAGTGTAGAAATAGGGTTTTTAGTAATGTAAAAGATAGTTTCAAGGGTGCACTAGGACTGATTTTCCCAAGGTGGCGAATGAGTCCTAGTAGGGATTTTTTTCAAAATTTTCAAAGATTTTCAATTGATTTTTATGCTTTTTATGTTATATGATCTAAATCCTAAGTGCAAATGCATATTTTTTTTATGAATTTCAATGAAATGAGATGCAAAAATGCAACCTATATGCACTTTCATTAATGCAAAATTTAGAAACCTTAGATGCTAATTAACTAATGCAAACGTAATGCAAAGTCAATGCAAGATAGATCTAAGATGATGATGGACTCCAAATCAGCAAAGGAGGTATTCTAAATATAGGTTCACCAAAATGATTAGTTGAAAAATGGATGCTTTATGGTTTTGGACATAGAAAATCACTTTTCTCCAACTAATATTCAAGGATTCCCTAGAGATCTTCACCCCAAGAATGTAATAGAGACAAGAGATCTACTGATGGATTTTCCTAAGAGTTGAATATGATCTATTGAGGGGTTCACCACCAAGCTAAGGCTTATAAAAATGTATGAAATGAAATATATAATGAAAAAACCTAGTGATGCATGAAACATGAATAAATGACCTAAAAAAGCATACAAATCAGAACAAAAAACTAAAAAATCAGAAGTGTGCGCCTAAAAACTTGGAGAGGCTTGAATGAAGACTAGAAATGTTGAAAATCCTAAAATTTTGGCCTACTGGGACTCATTCACCATTCTAGGAAAATCAATCCCAAATCAAGGTTTCTATACAGGAACAAGTTTCTTGGAAAAGGGTATCTGAAAATGCAAAAATCTCAAAATTGACCCAAAATGGACTCATTCACCAATCTTGGTGAATGATTCTAGTTAGGTTTTTCTGAAACTCTAAGGTCTAATTATAGTCTTTAATGTATGGTCTTCTTATTCCTCTTGATTTACTGATCTAAAACTACCAATTTTGGGCCTATAGGTGACTTTTTGGTGAAGATTACAACTTTGCAATTGAGTAGACAATTCAAACAACTTTCTCTAAGCTTGTAACCCAATCTTCAATTATCCTTCAAGCTCCAAGGCACCTAGATCTACAATCAAACACATGCAAAGAGAAGAAAACTTATTGATTATTAGTGAACAGTGGTTTTCCTTGGTCAAACCCCTTTGAGGTAATTAAACCAAATCATGAGATAATGAAAAATGAACATGAAACAGGGTGCTACCACAATAGTGGTTTACACTTTCTGGGAGGAATAGATTTGTGCTGAAATCACATATTTTTAGAAAATATAATGATTTAAGCCTTGAAAAGTTCCATTTAAAGGATTCCAATTGAAGATGGTTTGATGAAACCACCTTAGACTGAGCCCCCTTGGATAGAACCCCACTAGCTTTAAACCATACCTATAACATAGTCTCCTTTACACCTATCAAAATGCTGATAAAAAACCACTTTTGATTTACCTTTTGGGGGATCAAATGAATTCATTTAATTTATTTATTTTTAATTATTTATTCCTTATTATAAGCTTCCAAAAAATTATAATTTTAATTAAGTTTAATTTGATTATAATATTTATTTATAATTTCTTTTGAATGTACATTTTTCACCCAAAATCAAGCTCTTTGTTTTGCACATGTGGAAAAATAGTAGATTATCAAAAAAAAATTTGAAAAATATGAGTGCACCAAATATTGAAGTCCTTGATCCAACATAAAAAGAAAATTTTGATTTCGATAGATACAAAAAAAGTTATGCATTATACAGTCGTGCTAGGTCTGAATTGTAATTGGTTTGACTTCAAAAATTGATTGAAAAAAAAAATCAATGAAAAAGTATCTAACCAAGTGGAAGCACTAGATATCAGAGTTACAAATCTAAATTAGAAAGAATTAATATTTTATCCTTGATGGAAAAAAGGTTATGCGTTATACGGTGAGCATCACTTTTTAAAAATGTTGTTTTATGAAAAAAAAAAGTTTTTGAGGGAGATGGAAAAAGAAGTGCAATTTGATTCAAAAATTTTGAAAAAAATATATTTAGAATCTACAAAAAAAAATTCATGAGACTCTAGTTTGCATCATCTTCAAATTCCTCACCGTTTAGCCGCTATAGGTGCTCGAAAGTGAAGATTTAGTTTAAAAAAAATATTTCAGTGTCCAGTTTGGCCAAAAATTGTAAACCAATATTGTGGGATCACCCAAGTTCATGAAACATAGAACATGAAACATGAACAATGATACCTTGAATTATGCTTTTTAATTCTGCAACTCAACATGAAATGGCCATGAAGGATGTAGATCCCGATCTTAACAATAGGAGTAGAATAATTCTTGATCTTGGATCTTCAACACTACATCACAAAACTAGCAAAATAACATTCCTGATGCTTGATATTCTTGACATCATTATGGATATTGAATTTCTACAACAACTGATGAAGAATTCTTCCCTTGAATGCCTTAAAATTGATCTTGAATGCTCTCTTAACAATCTTGTGAAGTATTGGAATGCTTAACTCTTGCTTGTTTGACTTGATAACATGAATTCAGGATGAAATAATGATTTAGAATATTTTTATATAGGAAATCCACTCAAATTACTGCTTATTTAATCCCAAAAGCTGACATAGAAGAAATTTGAATTAAAAACCCACTTTTCTTGCTTGGAACCTTAAAAATAGGCTAAATGTGAATCATTATCCATCCTAGGTGAATGAGTCCCACCTAGATGAGACTCATTTTCCCAAGGTGGTGAATGGGTCCCACAAGGGCTATTTTTAGTCCTAAAGTGTTGGGGAGTCAAGTAGTTAAGCTTATATGTTGATCTTCTTAGGTTTTTGATTGAAATATGCTTTGGGATGTATAATATGGGGTAATAGGGGTCTATTAATGATGATGTAAAGGTAATAAATGCAATAGGGCCCAAAATCTAATGTGAAAGTGTAAATAAATACACTTTACAACACTAAGTTAAGGAAAAATTGGGTTTATTTAACTTAAAAGGGCCCTAAATCCAATGTAAATGTGTAAAACACATTACAACACTTGGTTAGGTCTTGTTGATTTATAAGCCTCCTAAATTTAATGTGAAGGTGTTGATAAATACACTTTTCAACATTAAATTAAGGCAAAGTTAAGTTTATTTAGCTTAGAAGGGCCCAAAACCTAGTGTGGTTATGTAAAACTCATCACAACACTAGATTAAGGCAATATCAATCCAATTTATCATTAATTATTCCCAAATCAAGTAAAACAAGGACTCTTTTTTGTCATTACACTTTCTAGGGCAAGAAAATCCAACAAAATATCTACCATTACATCTAAAACCTAATAATGAATGGTCCAAACTTACAATATATCATTTATTTAATGTATGCCAACCATTTAAGAGTTTTTGTTAGCAAGAAAATGTTAACACACATCCCACTCCACCCCATGCTCTCATTGTATATTACACCTATCAGTATATATAACTAGGATTATATATATATCTGTGTGTGTGTGTGTGTGTGTGTATCCTATCAACAATAAAGGTTATATAATTTTAAGGTTGAGACGCATTTTCCTAAAAAATATTTCACTTGTTGAACACCTTGCAAGAGGAATAAGAGACAATATACATCATATCTTAATTGTTAGGGGTTGAAAGACCCATAGTATCTAAAAACCAAATGAACTTCTCTGTGCTCACATGCTTAGTTAAAGAATCAACAAAATTCATCAAAATATCTACTTTTACTAGCTTCACCCTACCATATTCAACTATATCTATAACAAAATGATATTGCACATCAATTTTCTTGGTCATATCATGAAATTTTAGGTTCTTAGCTATACATATCACAATCTAACTATCATAACAAACTATCACTGCACCTTATTCTATTCCAATATCTAAATATAGTCTCCTAAGCCAAATAGATTATTTACAAGCATGAGTAGCTGCCATCTACTCATCTTTAGTAGTGGACAAAGCAACCATAGCCTATCACTTACTCATCCAACTAGTTGAAACCACCAAATAAAGTAAACACATTAGCACTGGTGGATCATCTACTATCAATATCACTTGCCCAGTCCGAATCCACATGACCATGAATATCAAGGGAAATAATATCTTTAGTCAAATTACTATGATAACACAAGGAATACTCTAAGGTACCACACAAATATTTGAAGACCCTTTTAATTGCATCCCAGTCAAATCTACTAGGATTAAACATATATTTAGAAATAATTCCCATTGCTTTGAAAATATGTAGTCTAGTACAGACCATAACATACATGAATCTTCCAACTACACTTTGGTAAGGTACTCTACTCATCTCTTCCATCTCTAATGGGGATGTTGGAAAATATGAAATTGATAACTTTGTTCCAACTTTAAAAAAGGAACACATAACAGTCTACAATCTTTCATGTTAAACCTCTATAAAATTTACTTGGCATACTTACTTTAGCCAATCCATAAATTTATTGTTCTCTCAATTCCTTCCAATTTCCATCCCAAGAATGTTCCTAGCTGCACCAAGATCTTTCATTTAAAATTTAGCAGAATGTTGAGAATTTAGTTATGAAATCATACCTTTCCCTTTACCAATAAGTAACATATCATCAACATATAATGCAATAAATAGGAAACGATCACCATCAGTTTTATAATAAACACAATGATATGATTTAGAATGCTCAAATCGCAAACTCAAAGTTTTCTTCAATTTGTAAACCAATTTACTTTTACCTTTCACCACTTAGTGCTCTCATTGTGTCATGTAAATTTCCTCCTCCAAGTCACTAAGAAGGAAAGTAGTTTTCACATCCATTTTCTCAACCTATAAATCATAAGCAACAATAATAGAAAAAACAATATAATGGATGTCATTTTTGCAACAGGAGAAAGCATCTCACCATAATCAACACCCTCAATTGAGAGTAACCTTTCACAACCAACCTTGCTTTGTACTTCTCAATAAGTCCATCTAAACAAATACTTTTCTTGAACACCCATATACAACCATCATGTTTCGTCCTTCAAATAGTACAAGATCCCATGTATCATTCTCTTCCAAAACTACCATTTCTTCATCCATAAAAATCTTCCAAGATTTTGTATCTTTCATATCTAATGCCTCTTCTACAGATCTAGGTTCATCAATGTTAGTATTATAAGAAAAATGACTTCTCCAATCATTAGGTGAATACCTTTCAGGTGGTTTTCTATACCTTGTATACCTATGAACAAGTTGAGTTGGAGGTTCTTCCTGCTCTTCTGAAGATTCAAAGCTAGATGAGCTATCCTCAACTTCTTGTCTTTCAATTGGCCTCGATTTAACTTTCTCAAGCATAGAAGGAAGTTGAATCACATCTTCATTTTTTCTTTTTTCTAGCTACAATGTAATAGAAGAAGGCATTTTATCTAAAAATAACACTTCTACTATATATTAGCTTTTGTGTAAGAGGATCCCAAAGCTTGTATCCTTTCACACCATAACTGTTTCCAATGAAGATATATTTCACAACCTTGTTCTCCAACTTTATTCACTTCTCCTTTCGCACATGTGCATATACAGATTAACCAAAAAATCTAAGATGTTATAATGAAGGCTTATGACCCGACCATGCATTTATAGGTGTCTTATCAACAAGGGTTGATGTAGGAGACTTGTTAATCAAGTAACAAGTAGTGGAAATAACTTTAACCCAAAACCTTTGTTCTAGACCATCACCACTCAACATACTCCTAGCCTTCTCCATCAGTGTCATGTTCATTCTTTTTGTAACTCCATTTTTTTGTGGAGAATATAGAGTTTTCTTTTGTCTATGAATACCATAATCTTTACAAAATCTATCAAAATTACTAGTGCAAAATTCACAGCCATTATCAATCCTCAAAGATTCTATTTTCTTTCTAGTCTGCAACTCAACCATTGCTTTATATTCTTTAAATCAATTGAAAAATTTAGACTTACTCTTTAGAAAATATACCCATGTCCTATTGTAATCATCAATAAATGAAATATAATATGTGGATTTACCAATTGAAGTAAAATCTACAAGACCAAACACATCAAAATGAATAAGATCCAATACATCAAAATATTTACGTGAACTCGAGTAAAACTAAACAATGATTTATTTTCCATAAATGCAATGCTCACAAAAATAAAATTAAAGATAATAATCAAACAAATCTTCAACAAGGATTTTATTTTTTAAGGTGCTTAGACCCTTTCTCCAATGTGGCCAAGTATCTAGTGCCATAAAATATTTTTCTCTATAGGTAACTTTGATTCAGAAGAAAGAACACCCTTGGGTACCCAAAATCCATGGCCATCTACTAAAGAAGAAACCCTCACCTCTTCCATATGCTTACTTTTCATAGAAGTACTATTGCATTCAACAATGCATGCACCAAGATTATATAATGTGGCATATCTGAAACCTCTAGTAATCACCATAGCACCTCTAATCATCTTGCATCCTACATTAGAAAATACTACCTACACATGCCCACATCTATTAGTTTACTCATATTAAAATTGAACTCTCTTATCTTTCTAACCATGTAGTACTTTTTATGTTTCAAATATATGTTAAAGTTTTGATCATTAATTTGTTTTTCTAGTGTCTCCATTGTTTCTCAAAAACCTATATAAGGTATTTTTAGTTTCATTTTTTACCTGTTCATTGAAATTTGAAAAAAACAAAATATTTACAAACTAGACTCTATTCTTTGCATTTTTTTTTTATTACTTTCCAAAAAATTAAAGGGGAAATGTGCTGATTTTTTTTAGGATGTGTCTTGTTTGGAAGTCATTTAAAAATCATATATAGTTCATTAAACAATTAGCAGAAAACATCAATCATAAACTATATAGTGTTAGCTAGATTTTCACCAAAGTTATTTTTGAAATACTAAAAAAATGTGAACATATTACTAGGGCCACAAAAAATGATATGTTATATTTTTTTTTATAAAAAATAGGACTACTTTGTGTGGCCCCCATATTTGAAACCCTTAATCTCCACCATTAAAAAAAAAAAATAGTAGCTTGGAAAGTAGATTCATAGCACTAAAACTCTTGTTCTTGTTGCGACTTCAAACTTTGAGTGTAACTATCTTCAATTTTTCATCCAAGAAATTTTTTCTTAATTTCAATAGAAAGTGGTCACTTAAGATGCTATTTTGGTCCCCCATTTCCATGCACATACCCATGATACTTTCCATCCACAAAGGTTTTAATAAAAAAATTATTATTTTTTCCTAAAAAATATGGGTTGAAGAACTGGTTGTTTGTTTTTTCTTTGATAGGCTATAATTTTTTTCCTTGGATCTCTATTTTTGATGATGAATAAGTGGTGGATAGCTATTGGAGAGAATTATATGGCTACATAGCTATTTTTCTGTAGTTTATATCAAACTATTTTTTTTATAGAAACTTGTGTTTTTTGCCATTATGGGCCTATTGACATTGTACTTTGGTAAAAATATTTGTAATCACACTAATCATAAAGCACCAAAATTATAATATCTAGGAGAAATTTCAAAGACTAGTGGAAATAAGGGTATCTTGTAGTTGTCTCTATTATTTTCATTCTTTGTTCATGCACTCAATCAATATTAGTTTCTTCCTAGATGGATCAAGTAACAAATCCAATTCTAACACCTTAAAACTATTTTGAATGGAAAAGTAAAATTAAAATATACTTAAAAAAGTTAGGAGTGCATAAGGTAACAATGGGACTAGAAACTGAACACATAATAGATGTAGAAAAGAAAAGATATTTAACAAATGTGATGAGATTTTAGTAATCTTGATATGTTTGTATATCTAAATATTTGGACCAGTTTAGAAAAAAATATTTGGTAAGCTAGATGAACTGAGAAGTCATCAATTGGAGAATGCACTCATAGGGTTAAGTCCTTCAAGCTTTAATTGAAAAATTATGGAATTGAGAAAGATGAAAAACAATTAATTTTAAGTACTCTCTAAAATTGGTCTATAAACTATTTAAATTTTGTTTCTAAATTTTATGCCACTAAAAGTGCCTTAAGAGATGCCTATGCATTGTCATCTCTGATATGTTTCTTAATTAAATCACATAAGATCATGAAAATTTGTCTCAAATGGTCACTACAAAACTTTCAAAGTCTTGTTCCTTGGATACAAATCAAGACACTAAAGATCATAAAGATAATGAAAAACACAATAAGAAACAAAATAACTAAGGAGAGAAGACAACATAAAAACTATTATCCTCACAACCAACATCTTAGAGGTCTCTTCTTCAAAATGATAAGTCTAATAAAGATAAAGCTATGTTTTCATTTGTAATAAATTTGGTGATAATGAGGACAAGTCCATGCAAAAGAAAATAGATCATCTCACCCATCTTCTTGAAAATAAAAACATGAAGGTATCAAATTCAACAGAGAAAGAATCATCAGGAGAATCCTCAAAGGCCACACATTATAAGGGAAAAGGAAATGGAAAGGCTCTTTTTGCTATTTTTTTATGTCTATATACTTGGGTTATTGACTTAGGTTCTTCTCACCACATGACCAATACACAAGAAAGTTTCTCATCCTTGGAGACATGTTTTACACCTAAAATTATTATAGGTAATCATTCACCAAAGGAAGTTCTTGAGAGAGGGTCTATTGATGTTGGATATAGTACATTTCATTATGTTAAATTTATTCCTTCCTTGTCAAATAATCTCCTTTCTAACTACCAAATCACACATATAGGTTTTGGCATGCAAGTTGAATTCAAACACACTGGCTATCAATGAGCTACATAAGGTATAAAAGGACATGTTGATACAGTTACTACATTAGGTATAAAATGACAAGTTTTTTTTTTTTCTATATGTCTTGGGTCAGGGAGATTGCTTCTAGATTTAGAAGCATCTCATCATATGGCATTTTCATAGTCTATATTCTCTTATTTTGAGCCTTTTGTTATGTCTCCTATTTTTATGGGAAATTATACATATATAAATGTAATTGGGAAGGGATCTATTGATATTAGGGAGGACACTTTCAATGATATTTGTAATGTACCTCATTTTTCAAACAATCTTCTTTCCATCTATCAGACTACCCATGGTGGAGCTAGGAGGACAATGGAATTCATTTATGATTCAATTATCAATAGAGACTTGGAGAGTAGAGAGATTATTTCTTTTGGGATGGTTGATAGTTCATCTTAGTTATACACCTTTGTAAATTTATATTTTGATGATAGCTTTAATCTTTCAATTTTTTATCACACTTCTAGTGTGGACCATGATTTTGAGGAGACTTTTGGCTACTTGAACTCAGGTGTTCTCACATATAGTCTTATTATTTAAGTCTTGCAGTCCATCTCATCCATCTACTATTGCTTTTGTACCATAGAGAAAAGGACCTCTTGCTAAATTGGACTAAATGAGGCCATGATTTGGTGTTGTGAGGTGTTTTTCACATCCACACTAGGTCTAGGACCCTTGAAAATTGAATAAAATGCATTTATTAATGTCTTGTAAAGGTGTTGTAATGTGTTCTAAAGGACTTTCACACTTTTCTAGATTTAATGAACCCATTTTCCTTTAATTCAACATTATAATTTTTTTTTGAATTAAAATTAATTTTAAAATAGTGTTGTAATGTGTCTTCCACATTCACATTGGGTCTTGTGCCTTCCTAGGCTATATGGACCTCACTTTAGTATTGTAAAGTGTATTTAATCACACTTTCACATTGATTTTGTCTCCCAAGCCCTAATTGACCTTTACACCATCACTAATAGGCCCCTATTAACCCATAGTGTGGATCCTTAGGCAATATTTGATCAAATACCCTAGAAAGTTGCAATTTAAACCTTATTTCCTTATCTCTTGGCATCCTAGCTATAAAAATAGTCCCTATGAGACCCATTCCCCATCCATCTCATCCATCTACTATTGCTTTTGTACCATATAAAAAAGGACCTCTTGCTTGACATGGGAATAATTCATGATAAATTGGACTAAATGAGGCCTTGATTTGGTGTTTTGAGGTGTTTTTCACATCCACACTGGGTCTTGGACCCTTGAAAATTCAATAAAATGCATTTATTAATGTCTTGTAAAGGTGTTGTAATGTGTTCTAAAGGAATTTCACACTTTTCTAGACTTAATGAACCCATTTTCCTTTAATTCAACATTATGAAATGTTTTTGAATTAAAATTGATGTTAAAATAGTGTTGTAATGTGTCTTGCATATTCACATGGGTTCTTGTGCCTTCCTAGGCTATGTGGACCTCACTTTAGTATTGTAAAGTGTATTTAATCACACTTTCACATTGAATTTTTTGTCCCAAGCCTTAATTGACTTTGCATCATCACTAATAGGCCCTTATTAACCCATATTTGGGATTCTGAGGCAATATTTGATAAAATACCTAACAAAGTTTAAATTTAAACCTTATTTCCTTATCTCCTAGAATCCTAGCTATAAAAATAGCCCATGTGGGACACATTCACCATCCATGGTCAAAGGAGTCCCATTTGGCTTATTTTTTACCTTTGAGCAGGAAATTTTGAAATTCAATTTTATTATTTTCACATGTCAGCCTTAGGAATCCAATTTTTAGCATAATAAGGTGAATTTCCTATAAAATCAAGTCTCTAAAACCTAATTCATAACCATTATTCATTTTCCATCCACCATTCTTCCATCTCGAGTCAAGCAAGTTAGGGTTTGGTCATTTCAAGGCATCAAGATAGCAATTTTTAGACATTCAAGGGCAGATTCTTCATGATTTTTTGCAAAAATTCAAGATCAAACATCATGGAAAGGTAATCAACTCCATTATTGTATGTTTCATTCCATTCTTTCATAATTTTGGTTTAATTACCTAAAAGGGATTTGACCAAGGCAAACACCCATGCCCTAACATTCAACATCTCTCTCTCTTGCCTTGTGTGTTTGTAGATTTAGGTATCTTGGAAGCTTGGAAATCATTGAAGATTTCATTGATAAGTTTTTTAGGTCTTCTCTTCATTTTTTAAGGAAAATTTTTCATCAAAAGTCACTTTCAGACCCGTAAATCAAAGTTTTGGAAGCAAACACCTATAGAAAGTCAAAGTGTAGATTGAGAACTCTAGATTCCACTTTTGAACATTCAAAAATTCAAAAGTGGACTCATTTTCCATGGGTGGTGAATGAGTCCCACCTTTAGGTCAGTTTTTGGTTTTCTACATTTTTAGATACCCTTTTATCTTAAATGGCTTTTGGAACAGTTTTATAGAACTGGGAGTGATTCACCCAGAATGGCGAATGTGTCCCACCAAGCCTAAAAAATTAGCATTAGCAGAATTTAAGAAGTAATTTCCATCCTCCATCAAGTTTTCAAGTGCACACTTCAAGTTTCATCCATTTATGTTGCAATTTGCATTCATTTCTAGGTGTTTTTGCATTACACAATGTGTTTTCAAAAAATTCACATTTCTTAGGTTTTGCATACTTAATCAATCAATTTCATCATCTAGTTTCATTTAGATCATTTCATTTAGTCTTCAACTTCATCATACATATCTTAATTTGAGAAAACCATAGATTTTGATGGGGATGATCTCTCTCCTTGTAGGTGAAAGATCCTAAGAGTGCAAGAGTAGCTTATAAACCTCATTCCCAAAAATCTATGGTTCATTTTGGTGAACCTTATTTTTCAAATACCTTCTTGTCTAATTTGGATTCCTTCATCATACATCTATCTTGCATTGATCTTGCATTAGGACTTGCATGAATTTATTTGCATACTAGGTTTCAAATTTTGCATTCATAAAAAGTGCATTTAGGTTGCATTGTTGGCATTTAAATTCATTTCAATGCTCTAAAATTCTACATTTTTCACTTAGGCCTACATCATAGCACTCAAAAACCAACAAAATCACTCAATTTTTTTTGAAAATTCTAAAAAAAGTTCATATTGGCTCATTCGGCAACCTAGGCGAATTAGTCCCTTTTGACCCTTGAAACTTCCTTTTACAGAGCTCAAAACTCTATTTTTAGGATTCTATTTGGTGCCATTTCCTACCTATATCAGTTAGCTGAGTTTTTGTAACATGCATTTCATCACATCTAGCCTAAAATAGCTCATTTCATGCATTATTTAATTTCAAATTTACATCTCCCACATTTCATTTTTCAAATTATTGCATACTATAATCAGCAATTTACTTTGTTTTACATCTAAAAAATTGCATTGCACTTTATATACTTTTGTATAATGTGTTCTTTATATGTGTCTTTGATTTGATTAAACATGGATTTTATAAGCATAGCATCCCCTCTTATGAGTTTAATTTTGATTACAACAATGAGGAATATGTAGACAATCATAACACACATACTTGTTCTTCTTGTGATACCTCTCCCAGTAGTGACCAAGGTATCATTGTGAAAAAAGTTACAAGAATTTAGGTTCTTGATTTTTCATTTCCTTATTCCCCTTTGGACGATGTTAGACAACAAGAACATGAGATCATGGACACATTCCTACAAGTCACCTTACCTAGTCTCCATGGTCATGACAATCAATCTTTTCCATATCATAATATCCCTCCTTGATGTAAAGAGGATAGGTTGGTGTTAGAAGATATCCCTATTAAGAATCATGAAACCCTTAATCCTCCCTTCCCTAATGCTCCTCCCATTTGGGAAAATCTATTTGAACACCATAGTGGTCCTTCTCTTGATGTCTCCCCCATTTTTGATGAAGCTACCCCAAACTTGGATGAACATTTTACAAGCTCTCCTAGTAGGGTAGATAATATGGTACAAGAGAATGAGACCTTAGAAATAACCCACAATCAAATAAATTCTTCTTCTCCTCTCCCCACTATCAATCATCAAACACATTCAACCATTAATAATTCCCTTAGTTGTGATGAAGTTAGTTTGGATGAACCAAGCCTTAATTGTAAAGAACATAAGGTTTATTGTTCTCCTAAACACTTTCCTTCTAGGGAAGATATCATCATACAAGGGAATGATAATAGTGATGCTAATATTATGTCCTTGAAAAGAGATGAAGAATCTATGTTATATTCTCATTCATCAAGGGATGTTAATATTATTCAATCTTAACTCATCCCTTACCCACCATCCCATAAAAATTCAACTAAACCTAAGTTTACTCTCTACCACCTTCACACAAACAACAACCTCAAAATACAACTTGAACTTATCCTTTACCCTCCTCAAACTAATTTTTGCAATAGTTTAGTTATAATACTATTGCTCATACATATAACACTTGAAATAATCTACAACCACAACAACCCACACCAATACCCTTACCGTTGCCTAATCCTATCCCACCCAACCCTTTCTTACTAGGTCGCAAGGAGTATGATCTTCTTGAGCAATTTAAGAATACTCCTGCTAATCTATATCATTATGGGACCTTCTTCAAGCATCCCCTCACTATGACAACATGATCCAAACAACCTTATAAAATGTTCATGTCCCTTCTAATGTGCCACCAACTGACATATCAGCCATGATTCAGGGACCAAACATTGATACTATTTTCCACCAAAGTGAACTCCCCTCTTTGGATGTGCAAAAACAAAATGAAACTTTCATGATCATAGCACAATACAAAAAAAATGGATAAATATAACTCTTGTAGATACTAGGTTTAAACTTAATGTGTGTAGTGTGACCATTCTGGATAGGATTGGAATAGAACACACAAAAATTCAACCTGATCCTTTCTCTATTAAGGGATTTGACAATCTCAAAAATAAACCGCTAGGGGTAATCATTATGCAACCTCTTACCATTGGAGTGGTCACATTGAATACACCAATCCATGTTATGCCTTATGAAATTTCATGCAATTTTATCTTAAGCATACAATGGATTCATGCAATGAAAGGTGTTCCTTCCACTCTTCATTGAAAAATGAAATACATCTACAACACAGTCCATACACTTGACACTGATCCTAAACCTGATAGTGTCTTATAGCTTGAGAAAAACAAAGAAAATTCCTTAAACACATCAACATCCCCTAAAAAAAAATTTAGACGACCCTTCAAAAGCATCCACCTCAACCATTTCAGAAAAAGACACAAACTACACAACAACCTTTGACAAACACAATAATGAACAACCACCTGATTCAAAAGAAATGAAAAAGCTTTATGGAAAAGGTTATGAGCTTATGAAACAACTTGGATATAGTGGAAAAGGATGTCATGCTAACAAACAAGGTATCTACAACCCTATCGACCCTATCACACAACAAAAAAATCATGGTCTTGGTTATTGTCATGTAATAGATATCACCAAGCCTTCACTCAACATCAACAATATCACACAATATACTCCTAAATTATTCGTAAATGAACACCTCAATAGTAGTGGTCTTGAACATCATCCAAACATGCAACACACAACTACACCTTCGTTTAATGTCAATGTCATCTTGAAAGAAACTAAATATTTTCCTTTGATAGATTTTCCCTCCTCTTGTAGGAGTGAAAAAAATATTGCAATCTAGAGAAACTTGTATAAGTATGACATCTACTACTAAGGAAGATGTATCTTTGATGCAAGCCACAAGATCAACTTCTACCATTGATTAAGAGGGTATCTTGTCGAGACTCCTTCAAGATTACTTGATCAGCCTCCCCCAACAACTCAAAAGAAATTCTCTTTCAATACTTCATTTTGTGCATATGATAGAGTTCATGGACACTCCACTAATGAATGTAAGGATTTGAGTCATAAAACCAAAAAATTTTAGGAGTTTGGCATGCTTTCCTATGTGGGGGCACCTAATTTCTCTAATTGATACAAATTTTACTCTCGCCTACATTTTATCATTCTTTTCGGCTCACCTTTGTCCTACACTCAGTGGGGGCAAGGGGTGTAGAAAGCTTTGTTCTTATATATCACTTGTGGTTTCCTCCTTTGGATACTCATTAACCTTTCATGAATACATAAGAGAAAGCTTGGGATGTGGACGAAATGCCTTAAGTTGGATTGTATATGACATACTTATCTCTTTCATGATGTAGGTTATCAAAAACATATGACTTGGCATCAACCTTTCTGAGTAAGCTCTTGTGTCTCCTACTTTAAAGCAATTTATCATAGTACTGGTGTTCCCAATCACTTTAAAGTGGGGGAGTACATTACCACTCACATTTCATTGTACGATTTATTTCTTCTTGTGATGCATCCTTTTCTTGGTGGGGTCATTGTGCTTGATCCCCTCCAAGAGCATGATACTTCTTTCACACATCCTCTCTTGGACATGTTAAGCACAATGTCCCCTAAGATGAGATCTTACACAAACAAAGAAAAATCTGTTTGAACAATCCTTGCACAATCTTTCATAAGCAATGTCTATGAGTGTCAAGCATACAAAGTTTTGCTTACTTCATAGAGATCGAAATGACATCATCTTCTTTGTGGCACCTTATTAAAGTTATCAGGAGGTATAACTTTGATATGGTTGAGCGGGAAGCCCATGTAGCATAACTTTCCCCATAACCACCTATGTGCATATGACCAACTAGTCTATGTTTTATCCTTTGAGATTTCTCACCCCGCAGGCAACCAAAAGTTTTGTGGCCCCAAAGTGAGTATACTTTTGGGAGTTCTCACCTGGCAGAGAGCCATGAGTTCTATCACCCTAGAATGAGTGCACGTTTCCTTTTAGACAAACACCCTAGATCTAATCCACAACTAGTTGAAAAAATGATCGAAGAGTGATCCACCTTGTCATTTTCATCTTTCTCATCTTCCTAGTTCTTTCCATTACATGATTTTGTATCTTGATGGCTTGACTTAGGATCTTGGATCTTGGGGGCTTGTGCAACCTCCTTTGATCTTTGTGATTATTTGTCATCTTCATCTATACACTTGGATCTCTCTTGAATGTCTACTTTAGTGTGAGTTTGAAGCAAGTTCATCCTCTCACTAAAGTGGGGGCTAAATGTACTATAGAAAAAAGGACCTCTTGCTTTACATGGGAATAATTCATAATAAATTGGACTAAATGAGGCCTTGATTTCATCTTGTGAGGTGTTTTTCTCATCCACACGAGGTCTTCGACCCTTACAAATTGAATAAAATGCATTTATTAATGTCTTGTAAAGGTGTTGTAAAGAGTTGTAAGGTAATTTCATGCTTTTGTAGATTTAATGAACCCATTTTCCTTTAATTCAACATTATAAAATGCTTTTGAATTAAACTTAACATTAAACTAGTGTTGTAATGTGTCTTGCACATTCACATTGGTTCTTGTGTCTTCCTAGGCTATGTGGACCTCATTTTAGTGTTGTAAACTATATTTAATCACACTTTCACATTAAATTATGTGTCCCAAGCCCTAATTGACCTTTACATCATCACTAATAGTCTCCTATTAACTCATATTGTGCATCATGAGGAAATATTTGATAAAATACTTGAAAAAGTTGAAATTTAAACCTTATTTCCTTATTTCTTGGCATCCTAGCTATCAAAATGACCCCTATGGAACCCATTCGCCATCCATGGAAAATAATTCCCATCTAGATGGGACCCCTTTTCCATGGGTGGCAAATGAGTCCCATTTGGCTTATTTTTTATCTTTGAGCAAGAAATTTTGAAATTCAAGTTTATTATTTTCACATGTGGGCCTTAGGGATCCAATATTTGGGCTAATAAGGTGAATTTCCTATAAAATAAAGTCACTAAAACCTAAATCATAACCATTCTTCATTTTCCATCCATCATTCTTCCATCTTAAGTTAAGCAATTTAGGGGTTGATCATTTCAAGGAATTAAGATAACAATTTCCAGACATTCAAGGGCATATTCTTCATGTTTTGTTATAGAAATTCAAGATAAAACATCATGGAAAGGTAATCAACTCCATTATTGCATGTTTCACTCCATTCTTTCATCATTTTGGTTTAATTACCTAAAAGGGCTTTGACCAAGGCAAATCCCCATGCCTTAACATTCAACATATCTCTCTCGTGCCTTGTGTGTTTGTAGATTTAAGTCTCTTGGAAGCTTGGAAATCATTGAATATTTCATTACAAAGTTTTTTAGGTCTTCTCTTCATTTTTTAAGGAAAAATCTCCATCAAAAGTCACTTTTAGATTCGTAAATCAGAGTTTTGGAAGTGGACACCTGTAGAAATTCAAAGAGCATACCAAGAACTCTAGATTCCACTTTTGAACATTCAAAAATTCAAAAGTGGACTCATTCACCATGGGTGGTGAATTACTTCCACTTCCAAGTGATTTTTTGGCTTTCTGCATTTTTAGATACCCTTTTATCCTAAACAAGTTCTAGAACAGTTTTGCAGAACTGGGACTAATTTTCCTAGAATGGTGAATGAGTCATACCAGGCCTAAAAATCAGAATCAATAGCATTTTGGAAGTAATTTCTAGCCTCCATAAAGTTTTTAGGTGCACACTTCAAGTTTCATTCATTTTTGTTGCAATTTGCATTCATTTCTAGGTGTTTTTGCATTACACAATATGTTTTCAAACAAGTCACATTTCTTAGGTTTTGCATACTTAATCAATCAATTTCATCATCTAGTTGTGTTTAGTTCATTACATTTAGTATTAAACTTCATCATACATATCTTAATTTCAGTGAACCACACAAATTTTGATGGGTTTTATTTCTCTCCTTTTAGGTGAAAGATCCTAAGAGTGCAAGAGTAGCTTATAAACCTCATTACCAAAAATATATGGTTTAACTTCTAATGATGTTTATGTTGTCACAAGTTTTTCCTCTTATGACTCAATGTAATAAGATATGCATCATCTTCTACATATGGCTACATGAGATGAGTACTTGATAGACATATCAACCTTGTTTTCTCAGCAATAAATTTTAAATTTAGGAGACATCATTGATTGTATAGTTATTCTTTTTGATATAGATGAACCTTCTTTAATTACTATGAGGGAAAAATTTGACCCTCTTGTTCATTCTCTACATGATTATTCTTCATAGTTTAATGTGAGTGTGGATACTTTTGGACAAATTTTGGAGGAGGAATCTTTATCTTTTGAGGAGATATCTTTGGGTTTGTATTAAGCTCTACATTCATCTCTACTAGATTTTTTATTCTCATCTTTAGAAGTGTGGCCTAGAACACCTATATTGAGAATGTCATGCTTTAGCATCGACACAAGGACACTTGAGTATAGTTTAGAGACATCACACGTCATCCTTCTCCCCATATCTTCAACATTCACTGTTGATATTCTACCATCATTATAGGAGACTCAACATTGAGGCAAGGGGCTGCATGGTATCTCTTCTTCTCTCTTATGGAGGGTTCTTTTTCGTCACATGGGGTTTTTTCCTTCTCATTTTTCAAAAAGATAATTTTGTTTTCATCTCTTTGGGGAGGAGTTTTATCCCATTGGGTTTTCTTCTTTTCTTTATTTGTGAGAGATTTCATTTTTATATAGTTACCTATTGTGCCCTTAGCACACATGCCCCATTCGGAATGGGGACCCTCTTTTCTTTTTCCTTATCAAGTCATTTTTTGTCGCTGCCTCATTTTTTGTGCCCTCATTTTTAATATACTAAATGGTCAATGTACCTTCAAAGCCTCATCTCGAGTTGACCATGTTTCATCTCCTCCATTTGGCTAAGTCCTGTGCCTTGTAGAGTCTCCTTGGTAGTGTGCCTCTGCTAGTGGCCTAAAGGCCTAGCAGGTCCATGCCACCAGGTTTCCCTGGTCGGGTTTCCCCCTTGTGTTCGTCATTTCAAATGGTGGAAGGTTTTCGCCTTCCCAAACCCTGGAACCCGGCCCTCATTTTTCGTTAGTTAAAACTTATGAAAACTTTGGGCTACTTTTGAAGCCTCCGGGCCTGACCATCTAGACTTTTGTGTCTGGAGTTCCTTGTTGACTTTACCATTCTTGACGGCAAACTGCAGATGATATTCTGCCCTCGAAACGCTGAGTTCCCTATCACCGCCAATGGTTTCTGAATTGAATTTTGAAGATAGAGAACATGCAATGTTTTCCTGCCCTTTGGGCCCTAGGATTCCCTTTGATGGCTGTTTGTGGAATGACATTAGAGTAGCTACCACCTCGTGTATTTTTAGAATCGTAACCCCAAGAATCCTGCCATTTTCTATGAATTTATACCCCCCAACCAATTTTCTTGTCGTACCTGCATTTAATGAAGCCATTAATGGTAGGAAGGGGTATAAATATCAAGTTGTAGCCTATCATTTTCAGTTGTCAGGATTGCAGAAGAGGTGAGAGTGCTTTCTGAAGAAAGTTCATCGCATTCGTCGATCGCCGCCCTCGTACCCGTTGCCATCATTTGTTAATCCATGGAGAATTTAGAAGCTTCCCTCATCGAACTTTAGAGGTAGGTTCACGGCTTCCCCTCCAAAGAGTTTTTCATAATTTTAAACACCTAAAATTGAATAACATGGATTAAAAATGCATTGGATAGATAGATAAAAGTGACATACACAAAACCCATGTATTAGAATCTATGAAAACATCCCAAGCATCCCATAGGGTTGATTTGAAACCTTCATTTTCCACCTTCGTTCTTCATAAAGCGAATTTGAGCCCTCTGGGACCAGACCCTTCTGCCACTGCCAAACTTATGAAAAGAAACATCTTTTTCTGAAATAGTGAATTTCCCTTTCAGGCTTGGACCTCCGGGCCTCCATGATTCAATTGCCGTGAAAGGTTTGAAAACTTTGAAGTTGGCCTCCGTTTCGCCTTCCAGGGTGCGAAACCCTAGAATTTTTTGTCTAGAATTTTACTGACCATTCATTGTTCATGAACGGTGGACAAACCCCATCTTCCCGACCTCTGGAGCTCACCTTGCATCCTGTCATCTAGGGTTTTTTTTGCTAAAAATTAACCATCTATCTGGACTCCGGGTCCCAGCCCGTGGACTTCCATTCGTGGACTTTCGGTGTGGCTTCGCCCAGTCAAAATGACCATCTAATGATGACCTTCCACCACCCGAACTCTGAGCTCACATTCGTCGTGAAACACCAAATGTTGAAATGTAAATGTCCTCATCCTCGCTAGGCCCCAATCTCCAGAATTTCATCCTATACCTGCTGCCTTGAATGGGGAAAAATGCACCCAACTTTCTGACCTCCAGGATTTGCCCTCCTACTCACCGAGAGAAACTTCACACGGAAAATAAGACATCCAAGCTTGACGCCAATTCTGGTCCTCTGGGCCGCTCCATCCAGATTTTTCGTTCCTATATTTCCATCCCAAAATGGCATAACATTAGCGGCTTTCTACTTTCCTGGACCTGAACCACCAACCATCATTTTCCCTTCTGGGCCCCTAGAACTCTGTTTTTAACCTACAGTGTCAAGCAATGAACCCTCGATGTCTTTCCAGCCTTATACCTCCAAATGCTCCTAAAATGATCCAAATAACCCCAAATTTGCAATCTAACCTCACCCACGTGCTTAAATATGGTCCTCTTTAACAAGAGCCCCTCAAACCACCAAGATTTGTATTCAGGAAATCACCTAAATCACACTACCCTGTTCACCTCTCCAAAACAACATTTCTACCTAGGAAGTCTAGTGCTCTGTGCCCGGATTGTTCGAGGTTCCTCCAGTAAATGGATAATGATATCTTCAAGTAAACAATTGATTTCATCAATCATACATTGTCTAAATTGGATTTTGATTAATGTTCATGCCTTTATAATCAGTTGTACTCATTGTGTCCATGCTTGTACGATATATGGAATCGAGTGCAGGTCTCTTAGAGGGGACTACAAAGAAGGGAAAATGAAAGAAATCAGGACAGACTCCTCGTGGGAATGAGGATAAGGACTAGATGAAGTTCTAGTTCCAAGGTGAACCTCTATGATCAAAAATCACCATGAACTGGAAAGAAATCATAGACACCAATATTGGCCAAGTTGATATTGATGAGTTTATGCAAAGGTCAAAATTCACCCAAGGATTAACAATGCCAAGTTAATCAGGCAGAGCGGAATTGCAAAAGCTGCGGGCTTCCCCCCATCTCTCATTGCCCCTAAGCTAGTCATGGCATGTCGGTAGGCCTATCAACCCAAGACAAGGACCATCATTGACAAAGATGGTAATATTCTAGCTGACATGTCGGTCGGGGGCATTACAATTACCTTCCACATTCCTACCTTTGAAGAGATGGAAATTCCCACCACAGAGGAATGTAAGGTGGCATGGGATGAAAACTTGATGGGCTGCAAGAGACTAATAAATTAGCATTGGATCAAGGAAAAAAGGGGCAATGCTACGAAGGTTCCCCAACAACTCTTTTGTAGTGATTTCCATGAAGACTACCATGACTTGGTCACCATGTTGAGCCAAGTAATGGGCCTACCCACCTCTGCATTCTTTTAGGAATGGATGGTTTACTTTGTTGAGAAAATCCTCCATGGGAATGAGGATGTCACCATGAAGGCCTCGTTCTACTGGGGAGGTATGATAAGCAACTAGTTCCAAGAGCAGTTCATGAATGTGAACAAAAGCTCCAAGTTATACATGACCTCCTATCTAGTCTACTCCTTGGCAAAACAAAGGCAGTATATTGGACTGTTTGTAGCACCTGACAAGGAGCCAGGGCCAAGATTGAAAGTCTATGACAAACATCCCCAGCTCCAAATCAGAAATTTCAAGAAGGAATATTGCAGGGTCAATGATGCCTTCATTGGTCACGTAATTTGACTACTTGGAGGGGATTTTGAGAGGAGGGTCTCCCACAGTGCACAAGAATTCTTGAAGTACTATGCTTTCTTTTTCCTTCAATTCCCTAAGTTTACCTACATTCATGCCTAGGGTTTCACTGAAATGCCAAACATGTTGCCTCGATACTGCAATGACCAAATTAAACTATTGGAACTCTCTCGGTAGCTACAACATGTGCACACCATCCTCATCAGCAAGCATTTGGTAGGAGTCTCTTATCCCTTGACCCTGGTCAGGGCATGTACAAACTACAAACTTCCCAGTGAGTTGGGAATTTAGAAAAGGAACTAGTGGAATACCACTTCCAACTACACACTCCTCACCCATGAATGGACCCATATGGGCATGTAAGAAAGACATTAGGACCGGAGTACACCCACTTGCATCACGTTGAGAATTTTTGGGAAAACTGCTAGGATGACAAGGAGGTGCATGCTAGGCACTACATGAGAATGACTTCATACTTCATAAGAAGGCTACAACTGTTCCCTATACCAGATCAAGTTGAGGAAGATGAGGGCACAGTCATGGATCCACGATATAACGCAGTCTCTAATATGCCACTGCTTGCAATTGACTGGGATGAATAGGAGGTCGATGACCTTAACATTGTGACTAAACCCATCGTGTCCCAAACCGAAGAATGGGTTAAAGGACAAGTGAGCTAGCTAAAGCAATAAGGAGTGGTCTTGACATATGAAGGGCTAAAGAGTGAGCCCAGTGCCACCGAAGATGTCACCATCACAACTTCAATGAGCAGGACATGCAAATCTCCTTTGATCACCAAATCTAAGAAGAGGAAAGAAACAAAAATGAAGTAGTCTCCAGATCCCAAAGTATACACAAGGAAAGATTCATGGAGCTCACCTTCTAAGAGGCTTAAGCAAAGAGGAGGCACCATAGAGCAGCCTATAATCCAAGAGGGAGACAGAAAAAGGATAGATCAATTAGAACCTCTTTTGGCCCTCCCTATTTTGACCACCCCATCATCTCTCTCCCTAGCCATGGTCACCACATCCTTGTCAGAAGTAGGCATCTCAGTCCATCTTTCCCCTTCACCTCCAGCCGAGCTTGTAATAGTGATTGACTCTTCCTCTACCATAACTACCCCTCCTTCCTCCACTACCATGTCACCTACTACATCACTCCCATTGGCCACAGTAATGGCACCAATGGTCACTCCCACCTTGCTTGAGTTCTTCTCGAAACACATGAAAAATATCCCTTCTGAGCTCTCCCAGATCCTTATGGACCCCACTCTTCAGGTAGCCTTAGCTTCATAGCCTCTGGCAAGACCACCAACTATGGAGGCCACCATGTTAATATTCGAGGAGTGGGAGAGGTGAGAGCAAGAAGCCTCAAGGCCATTTGATGAGGAAGTTGACGAGTACCATGAAAACCCAGAGTATGAACACTAGACGATTGACAAGGTGGCCTACCTAGAGGAAGGAACGAGCTCCTCTGAGAGTGGGGATGAGGAGGAGGATGTCAGTGGTAGGGTCATTGTACAAACCTTCGATGAAGATCTTGAAGAAGAGATAGCCCGACAATTGAAACACGATGAAGAAGAGGTAGAAAGGTCACCTCTCAGAGAGGGGAAGGAGGGCAACAAGACAATAGAAATTTTAGAAACCCATGTAGAGGAAAAATAATTGGAGATTGTGCCGCCTCCTCTTATCGAAGAAGAAAATAGAGAAGAGGACTAGCCCGAGGAATACATGCACGAGGGTGAATAAATGGAAGACATAAAGGAAAAGAAAATTGAGGTAAAAGGAAGTCCCCAAGGATAGTTGAATACTAAATCTCCCATCAAATGCCTCACATTCACCCTAGATTCTGATGAGGAAGAGGGAGACAACACCAAGATGAAAGGAAAATGGAAGGCCTAATAGGGGAAGGTGAGGGCGATTGAGAGCCATCAAAAGAAGAATCTACCATGCCTAAGTGGTTGGAAAGACAACTTGAGAAGAAGGCTACCGCTCCTAAGGATCTAAGAGAAAGGCTAGAGGCTATCCTAGCCCGAGCACAAAGCTCAACTAGAAAAGAGAAAAATCCTAAGGTGAGATCCAAAATAATGATGGATGCTTTTGGGTCCTAAACTGCATAGATAGTAGCACCTGTGGTAGGCCAGGATGGTGTAAGCTACAACATTTCTACCATCAACTTGGGGATTGCTTCCAAAGAGCAGAAGGTGGGGAATCTTGAGGAGTTAGTGGCTAAAATGGTGCACTTGATAAAATAGGACAAGGTCTTGAAGGATGAGCTTAAAGTACAAGTGGGTGCCTTGAAAGATTACATACAACAATGGTCTTCGGTGGATGACCTACCTACCACATCTGCGGCTCCACCCCAACTACTATCCAAAGAGAAAATTAAAAAGTTGGAGAAAAGAAAGAACTTGGACAAGACTATAGAGAGCTAGTTCTGACAAGTCCTGTACATTGGGAACATGGGTATTAGCTGCTCTGTTTGAACAACCAACAAGTTCTTGGATCTGCAACAATCCCTGAAGAGCATGAAGAAACTTTGCACCAACTTCCCTGCAACATATGACAATGGAATTCATGAGTTTTTCTGCCTGTGCCTTCGACCAATCAGAGTTTTTTAGGGATTAGGGAATAAAGTACGAAGAAGACTAGAGGAAGCTTGAAGATAATGCAAAAGAATGGAGTTACCAAATGCTATGGTATGATATCATTGAGGTGGACAAGCTCCATCCAATCATTCTAAAGTTCATGGAATATGTAGCTTCGAAGAAGCAAGAGGACAACCCTATTGTCAATGAGGAGCTCCCAAAGGAATAGCTACAAAAAAAGAGTAATCAACAAAGGAAAAAATGCTACAGTGTCATCACTAAAGGATAAAATAGGGAAAGAACAAGAATATAATTTTAAATTGTAATATATTGGGGGTCGGTGAAACCCTATTTTGTAATGAATCTTGGCCACAGAATGAAAATAAATCTTGTCCATTTATTTAACTTTTTGGGCACTATAAATAGGGGTCTCCTCTCATTTAAAAAGGGAGTTGAGTTGTTGTAAAGACATGCTGCTGAAATTTATAATGAAAATATATTGACTTGGTGTATTTTCTAGTTTCTTCACATATTTCATGGTTCAATCTCCAGTGTTAAATGATTTAGCTAGATTCACATTGTTGTTTTAATTAGTTGTATCCTTTCTTTGATATATTTTAGTCATGTTGTTCTGTGATCATAGAAATTTATGTTGTGTTGATGTCTCCTAGCCCATAATTTTTGTTGTTTGTTGCTAGTAAATGGCCTTGCAAAGTTATCCTAGGCTGAAATTTAAAGTTGCTCTTTGAATCTTCACCTTTATTCATGCATGTAAATGGTGGATGAATGGTGAAATATTTGCAAAACTTTGAAGATGGCACAAATTTCATGATACTGTAGACTTCTTGGTTAAGTGGAACTTTGTTTGAAGGGAGCTTTCCATAGTAGAACCTCCATGATCACTGTTCATGGTTAGTTACAGATCTAGGAGCCTTCCCTCTTCCCTACTCTTTTACCTTCTTTTTTAGAAGTAGCCTGTGCTAAGGTTCATTGCACATTGTAAAGCCAAACTTGAAGAAAACATTGAAGTTTTAGATTTTTGTTCGAACCTACAGTGAAGTACATTTTATTTCCCATCTTAGAAACTTTGGATTTGAAGATCCATCTCGCATTTAGCTATGAAAGTCCGCCCTGTGATTACCAGAAAAATCACATCAAAATCATTTGAGGAGTTCCATGCAAGTCATGACTTGAAACCCAAGAGACCTTGGGGAGGTTTTCAGCAGCTTGTAGTTGGAGATTTCCTTTCAAGAGAGGTAGTGTGCTTATGCATTACCTATGTTGAGAAAGTGTGTAAAAACACCCATCAACAGTACCTAACATGTCCTAGTAGTTGGGACCCATATTTGCATCATTTTTATAATAATCTACTCCTTAAGTTTCACTTAAGGGCTTGGGTATTAGTGTAAATAGGTATTTTACCTATCTAGTTCACTTATAGGTCCTATTTGCATGTTAATTTTACTTAGGTCCTAGAGAATATTTCTAGAAATATTAGGTGTCATGTGATCTTATCTTATCTTATCATGGAATTTGATTCTTCTATCATATGTCATTTAATAATGTTGAGGTAGTTGTCTCATTGTACATGATTAAGACACATGTTAGGATCTTGTCTAATCCTATCTCATAACCGAACCCTCATTTTATCCATCAAGAGTGATTGATCGACAGCAGGTCGGATCAAGTTAGGCATTTCTGGGTCATTCCTCCCCTGGTTCATCCGCCAGAAGGGAGTCGGAGTCTGCCGATCAAGTGGGATTCCTCAACCCGCCCAAAGGTGTGGGGAATTGGAGCTATTTATTCATATGAGTGGACATCATAAGCAGGTGGAGCTAGCTATCTATTGGGTGGAGTCCTTTCTCGCAACCGACAAGGGCCCGGGGATCCAGAATGAGGAAGTGTTAGCGGGTCCCTCCCGCCCAGATAAATGGATCGACGAACTAACTATACATGCTCCCTCACTCGAATCATAGGCCGTAGGGGGGAGAAATAATAATAATGATTCGATACGATTTGAGACAGAAGATTCCAGATGTTCCTTATAGCCTTTTTTCCATTCATTGAGATGATTTCACTAGGGTGGAGCTAGGGTTTACTAGCCATTTCAGTGCTTGGAATTCCCAATCAGATAGGTACAAGTGGACATGAGAGGTGGAAGGGAGATGACAAGAACAATGATTGGTAGAGACGTGGATGAGAATAGTTCGGGTAGGCTTAGTTGTTAATACATAGACAATAATCGATTGGGGTGGGCAGGTCGATGATGTTAGGGGTAGTTAAGTCCTCTATTCCTGCCTACCTCTCCTGACCCGGTTGGTTTTATTCTCTCTTGGGCTCTTGTGCTCTTTAAGGCGAGTTTCGACCTCCTGGGATATCTCAATCCAGTCAATCGAACCGGTCGAGTGACTGAATAAAGAGCATTTCCAAGAAACCTAGTCCAAACAAGTTCCTTAGCATTTGGAGACATCGACTTGGGAGATAGCATTGATTGCACTCAACCTGCTGTTCTCGGGGATAAGAAATTCATTCCGGCTGGTTGCACCTCATTTGCAAGTTCCTTAGGTACGTGGGCTTCTTCGGGAGCATAGCATCGTTGGAGAGAGGGCTTGAGAGTGAAGCTTCGGGCGCCCTACGGACGAACCCCTATCAATCATTGGTGGGTGCCTGTTGTTGAACCCCCTACTCTAGATAGGGCAAGGAGTCTTGTAATAACATTCTCGTATTCTGAGCATTCCTCCATCTACAGTAGTCGAGGGAGCGCAACATTCTTGATTTGCATTCCTCTCTCTAGCATTCTGCCCTACGGGCCGAGCTCGCAGCCCTTTTGTTTCTTTAATCGCTTGCTTCAAGGCCCATTAGAATAGTAGGGCAACCGTAGAAGAGTATTCATTTTATTCGTCCGGCCAGTAGCAAGAAGTACTCATCGGTCACGACGGTGGGCATCAGTAGAGAGGGGGGTGAGGGCGGGTGGGATGGGCTTGCATTGGATGGAATTCGTTTGGGGTGGGAGGAGATAGATGGGCGGAATGACTGGGATGGGATAAGGCCACTAATGAATAAGTGAATATTCCTTTGACCAATGCTGTTGTAGCCGAGGCTCCTATACAAAAAGAGGTAGTGCCCTTCAATCCGGCAGTCTGGAATCTCTACATTGATAAGTGGTGGGTACCAAGAAGATGGAATAACCAAGAAAGCCCGGAGCCGAACCTGCTTGTGTCCTATCCTCCATCACTATTGTTCTAGCTGTAACGAACGGGTCACCCTACCATACTCTATTCAACGTGCCTAAGCCTCGCCCGCGCGTCTGGAATGGATGAAAGAAAGGGCCTCATGCCCTTAGAATAGTAGGGGCGGGTGGGTGGGAAACTATAGTTGCTCCACCCATAATTAATGAGTCGATCAATCTCCTTCGTCATCAGCGGGGCGCTGAAAGGAAGAATCTCCATTTCATCCATAATGCACACTTCTCGGCGGATTCAACGTCTCGTGTCCCATAGGGATGGGTGGGAGGAAACAATCCTAGATATTTCTTTTCTACTCATTGCAACCGCGATCTATCATTCATCTTGATTTTATAATCATTGCAATTCTGGGTTATATCTATTGCCGGGTAGGGATGTAGTATATTGTTTGGAACGGACATTAAAATATTGCCAATTATTTACCAGGGAGGGTTATATCTATTGCCGGGCATAGAGATGTGGCAATAACATGCCCACTTTGCAAAATTTGCAAGAACAGGAACAATGGATAATAAGTTGCATCTATAACATGGGTAGCAGGATTCATCTCAAGTGACTGAACGGAGAGAAAGGGATCCCTCCTCGGTACGGATAGTCTGTACAACGGATTAGCAATCCACCGCCCATAGAATTGTAGGGGCCCCTCTTCTCCATAGTCTTTTAATTGGAATGTCAGATCATGAATATGTAGTATGAATTTTGGGACATGTAAGATATGGGGATGAGATATTTTGAAAGGTCAGATTACAATTCTTGAACGTGGAAACCAAGGATGGAACGAAGGATGAAGGAAGCAACCAATACTCATCTTACCTACCCAACCTTACCTACCTTAACACCACCTACACTTACACCTACACTTGCACCTACACAACTATTTATATTGAAGCAACACCTCTATAAGCAATCTATCATATGTGTTGGCATCCTACAATGATTTAATAACTAAGCCCTTATAGCCATGATTCATAAATTGGACATCTAACCTGATTAGCCATTTCAATCATCATCAAAGTGCATTTAACTTGTCAACCTAGGGATGTGATCTTGAAACGGATCGGCACAGTATGTGCACTAGAAACTCAAGGTAGCCATTTCATTCTATAGCTAAGGAACAAACATTGTTGAAAGTAAATTGCTTCAAAGGGAATACCATAAATTTCAGTCATCAATCAACAACTACATCAAAATAAAATGCATAATGGTACTAAAAATCTGAGCAACAAATAGGGTACTACTTTGTCTACTTTGGCTGCAGGAACAGTCACAGATGAAATTATAGTGGTTGTAGGAATAGTTCGTGCCAAATTTCTAACTAGTTACTAAACAGTAAGTAATACTAAATGTTACCCAGATTTTAACCCATGGCTCAATCAGGTAGAGCCCAAAGATAGAAAGAAGAAAGAAAATGGTACATTGGCTCATCCCTTTACATTACATTCATATATACAAATGAAATAACTTGAGAGACTACAACTAAAGATCATTGCATTTATATATATGCATGAAACACAAGAAGATTTTTCAAATTTCTTCTGAAAAGTTATTTTATTGAATGAAATATCCATTGGATCACACAAGCCATGGGACTAACTTTTCCTTGATACAGATAAAGACAAATTAATGCATGAATAAATAAAGGAAAATAATTGTGCATGTAAGGGGGTGACCAGTCATTTCCTGAATGATTGGTTAGTGGTTGTCTCACTTTGGTGTTGTCCTTGTTTGTCCTTATTAGTTTCCTTGTGCTCCTGCTCTTGCAGTAGTCAAGCAATGTGTTAGAGTTGTGCTCTAAGAATTGAAGGGTCATAAACCATACATGATCATTTAGATCATCTACCTATGCATGTATTAATTCATCTCCATCTGTATTAAAGAGAAATGCATGCCTTAGGTGTCTAGGAAAACCATCTGGTTAAAATACACACAAAAGACACACATTTTTTTTTCTAATCTGTTTGCTTCATGTGTAGTTACAGGTGCAATCATGTTTCAATTCAATATGAGTGGTGGAAAATGTGGCCCCCTCAAGGGTTGATCCCAACTCATATCAATGGAGATTAAGGTATTCATAAACATCAAGGGACAATCCCTCTTTATTATCCAATGTTGAAATCACATTTTCAAACTGTTCACGGGCATCAAGTAATGAAAAGAAGCCATTGATGATTATGCATAAATTTTTTGTTCCAATCTATGTATAGCTGAAGGTGACCTTCATATAATTAGTGCTGCTCAATGAAAATAACATATGTATTTGTTTATCTTTCACTGTAAATAACACAACCAAATGCAAGAACAATTCCATAGCAGCCATAGGCTCATAATATATGCATAGAGTTATGAAAATAAAACTCACAATCCAATGATAGTGATGGCTATACTGTGAATAATGGATTTTTCGAGGCACATGCAATGTCAATAAAATTTCAGAAGAAGATAATCACACAATTGTAACTAGAGAAGCATTACTAGATCATTTTAAGGAATTAAAAGCTTTCATTGACTTCCAGTCTGGTTTCAGTGTTGTTGGAAATCCTAATGGACATTTATGTGGTGAATATTCATGTGTTGGAAGTGATAGAGTGAACAATATTGAAGCAAAGGTGTCATAGTGACATGAAAAAAAATGATCATAGCATGGTGATAAAGGCTATTT